>OZ014520.1:513468023-514668023 GCA_963966055.1 Lathyrus aphaca
ATGTAAAGCTATAAAGAAAACAATAAAATAACTGTACATAAAGCAATAAACAAGACAAATATACAAACACAGATAGCACATAACACCCCAGTAAACACGAATCAAACAATCGCTAGGAGGAACCCACAAAAAGAACCAGAAGCCCTGGCTGCAGTATAAGGTTCCCCAGCAGAGTCGCCAAGCTGTTGCTCCCACCAAAATGACACCCGGTCAGAAGGGGTACAGACGCGAACGGTCGGCGAAAGGGATATGAGAACACACAGGAGTGAACTCATGAGATAGAAAGAGTCGCCAGCTAGGCATTTTTATCCCGAAGGAAAGGAAATGCTGCATAAACCTAGGAAAAGATATGGATAAGACGGTTGCGAACCAGAGAGACTGAGAAAGGGGGTTGGTTACAACCTGGGAAGGTATTAGCACCCGGATTGTCCGTCGTACTCGACGGGATCCACTCTTAAAAGATTTGTGTTTTAAATGGGTAGTGTCAGTGCAATTTGTGTACAAAAGAGCTGGAACAGGATGTACAGGTGTCAATGTAAGAGAAGTGAAGTGCATAAGTGAAGTGTCAGTGTAAGAACAAAGATGAAAAGCTCATGATAATGAGGCTAAAGAATAAGGCTAGAAAGAGGGGGAATATACAGAGACTTTTGTTCGATAACTGTTAAGTTATGCCTACGTATCCTCCCGTGCAATGAGGAAGTCAGAACACCGTAGTTCGACCCAAAAATACTGAAAGGTGAATTGACTTATGAACTGCTTACTTGTCTATGCTCAAGTGTATGATCTGTCTGGCACAAATGCAAACTGTCTTGCATTAGACGGAAGAAGCAAGTTTTCGTTTATGAGTGAATGAGATGAGAAAAGAATCCCGAAGGAGACGATTATTGTTTGTTTTTGTATTTTCAGCCTTTTATTGCTTTTTGAAGTTTGTCATAAGTTAATGAGCTTAAGCCTAAACCAATGTGTTAGTAAACTCATCACATCCTCCCTCTGATTAGGGGTAATGAGAATACCTTAAGTGTGAAGTCAGCATCTCACACTTAATCACCTTTGATGCAGGATTAAGATCATTAACCTACTTGGGATTATTTAGATGTTTTTTTTATTTTTGTTTAGTGTTGAGTAATGAGATTAAGCCATAATCAGGGATTAAACATACCCATTACACCATCCTAATAGAAGGATAATAGATGAGAATGTTTAAGCTGAGGAAAGCTCCTCAACTTAATCCATGATTAGGGATTAAACTCATGACAAAACAAAACCTTTATTAGATGGATTTTAATTAATGATAAGATGATGAAGTGAGTTTTATGATTTGTAAGACAACTTGAGGGGGACTTGTCCATTAACACTAGGATTAGTCCTTCTTAACCAATTAAGGAAGAATTAGAACCCTAATGCAAGGCCCAAGTTACAAGCTTGATGTCTTGGTGATTATTAAGTGGATTGATTAAAGGATTTAAACACATTAAGGGTTTAACACTTAGGATTAAAGTTATACACTCCATCCTAATAGAAGGATGCATGCATAAGCTTAATCACAAAGCCTTAAAGCCTTTAGGGTTTAGTCCCTGATTATGAGATGAGAAGAGAAGACTCAATGAGAAACAAAGGTAAGACTAAGTGGGGGGACTAACCAAAACCCTAATCATTGTCATACTTGGTTGTTCCTAAGGTTTGTGAGGTTTACAAGAAAGGTCTTCAATGGAACCACCAGGAAGCAGATGAATGGAGCAAAGGAAAGCAAAGTAACTTGCTTCATTTAAGAAGACAACTCACTTGAGGAAAGAAAGTAAGATGAAGAAGAAGGAGCAAGCTCAACCTCAAACACAAAACAAAATGAAGCAAGGATGCATAAGGGAGATGAAAAGAAATTGTGAGAAGTGAAGGCAAATTCACTTCTCAAAGAACTTACCACCTGAAATGTTAGTGAAAGAAATGCAATGCAATGCAAAATGAAATGAAATGACATGATGCAAAACAAAATCAGAAGCATGTGAGTGATGATAATGATGCTATGGGATGATGCAAACATGAAACAAAGCATGAGGATGATCATATGAACAAATGGATGCAAGAGAAGCAAGTTTAGAACCATAAACATACATGAAAAGTTAGGGAATGCAAATGGCATATAAAGTGGCAAATGAAAGATGTAATGATCAAACATGCTTCTAATATGTCTTAATATGTCCAATGAATCAAATGGATGCACAAAATGCTATGGCAAGTCAAGGTATGAATGCAAATGCAAGATGAATGCAAGAGGAAGCCCAAATTAGGGTTCATGATCAATGCAACAAACCAAAACCAAAATCAGAAGCAAACATCAAGATAAAAAAATTGAAAATGCATTCAAAAGAACCCTAAACCTACACAAACTCACTGCCCAAAGGAGGGGTTCTAACTCTTAACCTAATTAGGGTTATGAATTTCCTAAGATTTCTAGGGTTTTAGGGTACCTTAACAAGAAAAAAGTCAAACAAAATGAAAATGAAAGATCAAATCATGCCAATTTAATCCTACAAACTACATGAGATGCAAAACACAATGCAAAAAGAATCAAAGTCCAACTCTCAAAAACTAGGCAGAAATGAATTTTTGAACATTGGATCAAAATAATGCTTTGAAATTGAATTAATTCCATGGAAAATTATCAAAATGCATTAAGATCAAAAAAGAAATTTGGTTTGAGGGTTGGACAATGTTTCTAAATGATTTTAAAGGTTTCATGAATTTTTTGGTGATTTTTAAATACCTAGAAGTATTTTTAATTAATTAATTCTCATTAATTAATTAAAAATAAACTTTTAAATGATTTAAAAATATTTTTTAATGCCAAAAATAAAAATGAAAATGTTTTTGGTTTCTGAAAATTCATAAAAGTTTATACAAAAATTTTCAGAATTTTTAAAATTGTTTTGCTATTTTTAATAAAATGGAGAAAACAAATCAAATTAAAAGAAAATAAAATGGGATAAAATGGAAAGTCAAACAGATCAATGGCTGGTATTCAAATGAAATGCGCGCGTGTTGACTGGCGCCAAATCCAAGGGTGGAGATTCAAACTGGCCAGATTAATTATAAAAACCTAATTAAATGACTAATGACGTGGATTAGGGTTAAGTGAGTGGATCCAGGCCATTGAACGCACGCGGGAATTGACCAAGTCAGCTCATCCAACGCACCAGATTCAAACTTGCTTTAATTACAGGGATTAACCCTAATTATTTTCAGGTGGCCGGAGAAGACTTCCGGTCGTCTTCTCCGGTGGGACTCCCACCTGAAAATCTCTAAAATCCTCAAAACTTCACAAAAATGAAAACTAAAAGCCCAGAAATCATCCCCACACATCACTGAATCAAAACCCCTAACCAAAACTCATTTCTCATTCATCAATCATGCGAATCGAAGCCAAACATTTTTAGGTCAGAAAAGTTTCAGAACAAGATTAAATGCCTATTTCTCAACCATTTTCAAAACTAAGAACATCAGAGTGATCAGCAAAGCATGAGGAACAAATTAGAAACTTAAAAACTCATTTCTGGAAAAAAAGTTCTTGGTATACCTGAGCTTTGAGCTTTCTCAGTTTGCAACTTTCTGACCCTCTCTCTTCGTGCAAACTACTCCTCTTAGGCCCCTGATGAAGTCTTGATGCTTAGAAGAAGTTTGTAGTGGCTGGTTTGGAAAATGGCAGAGGTTCTGCTCAAGGTGAGGTGAGAATCGTATTTGTGATTCTGGGAGTTTAAGGCAATGGTGATGGGTGCTTTGTGATCAGGAAAGTGTGTTGAGTTGATTTGTGAAGTTGGTTTTTGTGTTTGAGGCTTGTGCTGACTGTTTTGAATGGTTTTGCACAAGAGGTGGAAAATGAGCAAGCTGTGTTGGAGAGTGCTTCAGGCCTGTGTTGTGTATGCTTTGTCTTGCTTTTGGCTTGTATAAACAATTGTGATAGGTCAGATGAAGTGATGTGTGCTTTATTGATTGGTATGGCTCAAGTTGCCAAAATGTCAAAGTTGTGTAAGAGAAGCATGGGCTACTTTCTAGCCAAGGACAAAAGGTGTGTCCTACGCAGCATGATGTGGGGAGAACCCTAGGATTGATCAGCAAGCCAGCAAGCAAGTGGATTGTAGCTTATGATGAGTTTTGCAAGTTGGTTCACCTTTGCTCCTTATGAGATATCTTGCTTCATAAGCCATAAAAATGTGTGATTCTTTGGTGCAAACTGACTTTTAGGTCTTGTATGATCATGTTGTGAAGTTTAGAAGTCCATTTGATAACTTAATTTGCCTTGAGAAGTGAATTTGCAACTTTGCCTCTTTGGTGGAAAACTTCAAATTTTGTGATTTTTGCCAACTTTGACAAGCCATAACTTTTGATAGATAATGAATTAGGTCATATTCTTGTACTTTTCGAAAAGGGAATGATCCATTCTACAACTTTCATGACCAAAGTTTTTTCATTTGAAGCATTTTTGAATCAAAAAGTAAAGGTTGAAAAAGTTTCCTAAAATGGCAATTTCATTAAAAGTCAAACTTTCCCAAAAAGTCAACTTTGCAAAAGACTTGAAATTCTTCAATTTTGTGAACTTCCCACTTCTTCTATGATCAAATAAAGATCATATACAATCAAAATGATGAAGAACACCCTTTGGTTGGGTCATTGGGGGCCTCAGATGCCCTGATTTTGCACTGACTTGCTTGAAAAGTCAACTCTTGATCAGATGACTTCCCCATGGAATTTCTTCATGAAAATTGATATGCATACTCCCTATACCATATAGAGACCAATAGAAACAAGAATGAACAAAAAATTTGGAGTTATGGCCTCTGAAACCAAAACCCTAATTCTAGGTCATCTGTGCAGTCAAACCTGGCTCTGCTTCCATGCCATTCTCAGTTCTTGTGATTCTTTGACATTCTTGGCTTTGAGAGGATATAACATGATGCTTGAACATACATGGACCCCTCTGAAGTGATTGATGGCCTTTGGAGTGGCTCAAGGAGCTCTTGGATTGCTCAGATCACAAACCCTAGATGCAGATGACTTAGAATCTATGCAGTGAATCAAAAATGTAATATGGGATGCTATGATTGAGTTTATGCATATGAAAATGATCACAAGCCATGGTGTGAATGGGTGAAGGCAAATTTGGGGTGTTTACAGCTGCCCCTATTCAAACATGAGTTAGTTGTGCAGGATGTAAGCAACGACTTTAACAAACAAACAAGATAACTTGTGGTTGAATACCAAAGACAGTCCAAAATTTGCACTCACAGAATGAAGAAGAAAAGGGATATAGATTGTAAAGGAAAAATAAAGTATATTGTAAAGTATGGGCGACGGAGGACGACCGTCGAGCAGAGGACGACTGCTGGGGGTAGGAGCAATGACGGGGACGGCCGACACGCTGGGGAAAGTGCGAAAAATAAAAATAAAGCAATGACGGGGACGGCCAACATGCTGGGGATAAAAGAGATCATGATGGGGACGGACATCAAGTAAAGCTGTAAGATTCTTTGGGGATTAATGAAAAAATGATGGGGACGGCCATCAAGTTCATAAAGTAATGTAAACAACGATGGGGACGGCCATCGGGCTAAACTGATGAAGGACGATCATCAGGAAAAGGAAAAGGGACCACGACGGGACGGCCATCGGGTTAAAGAATAAATGAAATAGTGATGAGGGACGGTCATCAAAGGTGAAGGACGATCACCTAGCAGGGGAAGGCTGCTCTCAAAGGGGTAAGATGAGGGACGGTCATCTAAGGTGAAGGAAGATCACCTGGCAGGGTACGGCTGCCGAAAGTATCGCGACATAGGACGAATGTCGGATAAAAGGTCAACGATGGGGACGGCCATCGAACGAGCATGATGAAGGACGATCATCAAGAGGTGGAGGACGACCACCTAGCAGGGGACGGCTGCTCTCAAAGTTTATCATGACGTAGGACGAACGTCAGATAAAAAGATCAATGATGGGGACGGCCATCGGATAAAATGATGAGGGACGGTCATCAAAAGGTGAAGGACGATCACCTAGCAGGGGACGGCTGCTCTCAAAGTTTATCATGACGTAGGATGAACGTCAGATAAAAAGATCAACGATGGGGACGGTCATCGGATAAAATGATGAGGGACGGTCATCAAAAGGTGAAGGACGATCACCTAGCAGGGGACGACTGCTAAAAATCACGACATAGGACGAATGCCGGATACAGGGTCAACGATGGGGACGACCATCGGACGAAAATGATGGAGGACGACCATCAATAGGTGGGGGACGACCACCTAGCAGGGGACGGCTGCTCTCAAGGTTTATCATGACATAGGACAAATGTCAGATAAAAAAGAAAATTTGCTTTGCTGGCGATTTACTGGGGAAAAGTAAACACGGACGAGTATTTATGTCCAATAGACAGAAGGTATAAGTGTTTAGATGTTTGTGTATAGGTTAAAGATGCGGACGAGCATCCTTAAGACTACGATACAGACGGGTATCGAGTAGAAACAAATACTGACACGTGTTCAGAGATGATGATACGGACGAGTATCAACTGGTTAACAGAGAACACGGATGAGTGTTGAATCTGAGGGGACTCTTATGGGGAATAGTAGACACAGACGAGTGTCTATATACACGAAGACAAAAGTGTTTGGACACAGTGTATGGATTAAAGATGCGGACGAGCATCCTTAAGACTATGATACAGACGAGCATCAGGTAGAAGCAAACGCTTGACACATGTTCTGAGATGATGATACGGACGAGTACCAACTGGTTAACAAAGAACAAGGACTAGTGTTGAATCTGCGGGGATATAAATGGTGTATACAAGATACGGACGAGTATCTGTATAAGTAAAATAAGTTTGAGTGTGTAACTTGCTGGGGAGAGTGACACAGACGAGTGTCAAAAGGAGAAGATTAGTATAAACAAGTATCTGATATACGAAGTGTTTATGTTACTGTGCTAGGGAAAGGTGACACTGGCGGATGTCAAGAAAATTACATATATATGTGGCTGTGAGTGCAAAGGGAATACTTTGGCTTTCTGCTGGGGATACGACACGGACGGGTGTTGCGAGGAGTATATACTGGTGTTTGGGAGTGTAAGGCAACTGTTTTAGCTTTAGCTCTCTGTTGGGGAATTTGGGGGGTATTCTGTATACTGTTGATGGATTGTCAATATTCACAAGTGTTTGATTCGGATCATGGCTTATGATTATGCAATATGTTTGATTTTTTTTTTGCCGTAATGCTCCGTATTTAGAAGGAATGCTACACTTTGTGGGGTAAATATGATGCGAATGCCATGATTATGCAAGGATACCAATCCGGGATTCGGATCCCGTTGCTGCGAAGATCTCTGGCCGATCTGCTTGAAATGGACATCCCAGCTGGGGATGAGATCATTGGTAGATCTGATGAGATGTATTTGCTTGGGGAGATAGGTCACTGATAGACCCATCCTTGGTAATGAGGGGCCCAGCTGGGGTTTGTAGAAGCTTCCGTCACTCTGTTGTGATTCCTTCATGCGTTGCTCTTCTGGATAGAGGCTGGAACTTTGTGGGGAAGTGGTTCCCTGGCTTTTGTACTTGTCTGAGGAAGAATGATTGGCACCTCTGCTGGGAGAAGTGATCAGTGGCAACTCAACTAGGGGGAAAGCACTTCGGGTGCTAAGACTGAGTGTTGACTTGCCAGCTTGCTAGGGTGAAGCTTTCATGCCCCATGCTGCGCTTTTGGATATCTGCCATCCTGCAAAGATAGAGAAACGTACAAGTAATCCCGAGGTATCTCTTACCGGATTCCGTCATAGGAGTTGGACACTCCCGGGAGTAAGTATATTTCCTGCAAGCACGTAATTTTTATTTTTGAAGATAAACATCTGTATTCATGCAATCAGTTTTTTTTTAAGACATCAGACATTTTTTGCAAATAAAAATGTTCAAGACGAAACATGACTGAAAATCTGCTTTTATTAATTCCTGTGCCCTGAATTGGCAGGATACAGTCAAAGAAACATATCCCCTGAAATGAGGAGATTGTTACAAATTGAGAAACGAAATGCTGGCAATGTTGATGACGCTTTAAGGAGCTTCCCCTTTGCTATGACTCGTATGACATTTGATGTTCTTCTCGTCTTGCTTTCTGAAGAAGGCTGATTCTGATAGAAGCTTGACCCTTTCGAGGTTCACCAAGTTGTAGGCGATACAGACGAATTCAGAATGCAGTTGTTCGCTTATTCCCTTATTTTGCATGGATCGCCCTTTCGGGTTTTCAATCCATCGGGATACCCATTTTTGCCTGCGTTGTCCAATACGGCTTTTCAACTCAGCGGGTGTACATTTTTTGTTTATTTCCCTTATTTTTGCCCGAGTCTTTTATTCTGTTTTTGACTCGCCGGGATGCCCTATTTTTGCCTGGACTTACATTCTGTTTTTGTGTCCAGCGGGTCATTTTATGCGAAGTATTTTTTAACTGCATCTGAATTCACAGGGGACGGGAAGTCTTCACCATCCATAGTACTGAGCATGAGTGCTCCACCGGAGAAAACTTTCTTTACTACGAATGGTCCTTCATAATTCGGAGTCCACTTGCCCCTGTGGTCTGTATGAGGAGGGAGGATTCTTTTCAGCACAAGATCTCCTACTTGGTACTCTCGGTGCCTGACTTTCTGATCGAAGGCTTT
Source organism: Lathyrus aphaca (assembly GCA_963966055.1). Classification (NCBI taxonomy): domain Eukaryota; kingdom Viridiplantae; phylum Streptophyta; class Magnoliopsida; order Fabales; family Fabaceae; genus Lathyrus; species Lathyrus aphaca. The sequence goes on from OZ014520.1 coordinate 513,476,718, forward strand.
CTTCATTCTTTTCTGATACAACTGCCCATGACAGATTGCAGCCAATCTCTTCTCTTCAATCAGACTCAGTTGTTCGTATCGGGATCGGACCCATTCTGCTTCGTTCAGCTTAACATCCATCAGTACCCGTAGGGAGGGTAATTCAACTTCAACAGGTAGGACTGCTTCCATACCGTACACAAGCTGATACGGTGTTGCCCCAGTGGATGTTCTGATTGACGTGCGGTACCCATGCAAGGCGAATGGTAGCATTTCATGCCAGTCCTTATAGGTGACTACCATCTTCTGCACAATCTTCTTGATATTCTTATTAGCTGCCTCAACAGCGCCATTCATCTTTGGCCTGTAAGGAGAAGAATTATGGTGTTGGATCTTGAAGTCCCGACACAGTTCTGCCATCATTTTGTTGTTCAAGTTGGAACCATTATCAGTAATGATTCGCTCGGGAACTCCGTATCGACAGATGATATCTCTTTTCAGAAATCGGGCTACCACTTGCCTTGTAACATTTTCATATGAAGCTGCTTCGACCCACTTGGTGAAATAGTCAATAGCAACCAGGATGAATCTGTGGCCGTTTGAAGCAGTCGGTTCGATCTTTCCAATCATATCAATGCCCCACATGGCAAAGGGCCAGGGTGAAGACATCACATTCAAAGGATTGGGAGGCACATGCACCTTATCCGCATAAATCTGGCATTTATGGCATTTTCTGGCGTAGGCACAACAGTCGGCATCCATTGTGATCCAGTAATAACCTGATCTTAACAATTTCTTAGCCATCGCATGTCCTCCAGCATGGGTACCAAAGGATCCTTCATGCACTTCACGCATTAACAAGTCTGCTTCTGTTCTGTCAACGCATCTGAGGAGTACCATATCAAAGTTTCTCTTGTACAGGGAACCATCAGTGTTTAGAAAGAAACTGCTAGCAAGCCTTCTCAAAGTCTTCTTATCATTGGAAGATGCCCCAGGTGGGTATGTTTGATCCTCCAAGAAGCACTTAATGTCATGGAACCAAGGCTTATCATCTTTAACAACATCTGCTGCGAACACATATGCTGGTCTGTCAAGTCTGGACACTGAAATTTGAGGTACAAAGTTGGCAGCTTGAACTTTGATCATGGATGAAATGGTAGCCAGAGCATCTGCAAACTGATTCTCGTCCTGAGGGATATACTCAAGCTTGACTGTTGTAAAGAAAGTCAATAACCTCCTTGTATAATCCCTGTAAGGTATCAAATGATCCTGGTGTGTGTACCATTTGCCGTTGGTCTGATTAACTACCAGAGCTGAATCTCCGAATACAGTCAAAGTCTTGATCCTGAGGTCAATGGCTTCCTCAAGACCCATAATGCAAGCTTCGTATTCAGCTTCGTTGTTAGTGCAGTTAAAAGTGAGTTTTGCCAAGAAAGGCATGTGAACCCCCTTAGGTGTAATGAGTACTGCACCAACACCACGACCATTCATATTAACAGCCCCATCAAACATCATAGTCCATTCTTCTTCCGGGTCAGGCCCTTCAGTGTGAACAGGCTCTTCATGATCTTTTGCTTTTATGAACATGATGTCTTCATCAGGGAAGTCAAATCTCATAGGCTGGTAATCATCAATAGGTTGCTCGGCAAGGTATTCAGACAATACACTGCCCTTGATGGCTTTCTGAGATGTGTACTGGATGTCATATTTTGTGAGGATCATTTGCCATCTTGCAACCCGTCCGGTAAGCGCTGGCTTCTCAAAAATATACTTGACTGGGTCCATCTTTGATATCAATAAAGTAGTGTGGGTCAACATATACTGTCTCAGTCGGCGAGAAGCCCACGCTAAAGCACAACAAGTTTTCTCGAGCAGTGAATAACGTTGTTCACAGTCGGTAAACTTTTTGCATAGGTAGTAAATTGCATACTCTTTTCGACCAGACTCGTCATGCTGGCCCAGCACACACCCCATTGACTCCTCTAATACTGTCAAGTACATTATCAGAGGTCTTCCTTCAACTGGAGGCATAAGGATTGGAGGTTCTTGCAAGTATTCCTTGATCTTGTCAAAAGCCCTCTGTCAGTCTTCGTTCCACCTGACCGTTTGTTCTTTTCTTAACAGCTTGAACAAGGACTCACAGGTTGCCGTAAGGTGAGATATGAACCGTGAAATGTAGTTCAATCAACCTAAGAACCCTCGAACTTCTTTTTCTTACTTTGGTGCAGGCATCTCTTGAATAGCTTTGACTTTATCAGGGTCAACTTCAATCCCTTTCTCACTTACGATAAATCCCAGCAGCTTACCAGATCGTACCCCAAATGTGCATTTGTTGGGGTTCAATTTCAGTTGGTACTTCCTCAGACGCTTGAATAGCTTCAGCAGATTTACCAGGTGGTCTTCTTCCGTGAGGGACTTGGCGATCATGTCATCCACATAACATTCGATTTCTTTATGGATCATATCGTGGAATAATGTCACCATAGCCCGTTGATATGTCGCACCAGCATTCTTCAGTCTGAATGGCATCACCTTGTAACAGAACGTGCCCTAGGGGGTGATGAAGGTTGTCTTCTCCATGTCTTCAGGTGACATCTTGATCTGATTGTATCCTGAAAATCCGTCCATGAAGGAGAATACCGAGAACTGAGCCGTATTATCCACCAATACATCAATGTGAGGTAATAGGAAGTCATCTTTCGGGCTGGCCCTGTTCAGATCCCGGTAGTCAACACACATTCTTACTTTGCCGTCTTTCTTAGGCACAGGTACTATATTAGCAACCCACGGTGGATAGCTAGTTACAGCAAGGAACCCGGCGTCCCACTGCTTTTGCACCTCTTCTTTGATTTTCATTGCCATGTCTGGGCGAGTACGGCGTAGTTTCTGTTTGACCGGTGGGCAATCTTCTCTCAAAGGCAGCTTATGCATGACAATGTCGGTGTCCAACCCTGGCATATCTTGATAAGACCAAGCGAACACATCCACATATTCCTGAAGCAGGTCAATCAGTTGTCTCTTCACTGAGTCTTGTAAGCAGGCCCCGATTTTAACTTCTTTCACATCTTCATCTGTACCAAGATTAATCATTTCGACTTCCTCCTGATGAGGGGTGATAACCTTTTCCTCTTGTCTCAACAACCTGGCTAGCTCTTCAGGAAGCTCATACTCTTCTTCAACCCCTTCATCAGCTTGATTGATCGGATTGTCAAAGTCATACGAAGTCATAGCCGTGCTGTTGTTGGTGCGGTCTGGAAGGCACTCTCTGCAAGGGTTCAGTTTATTCATTTTAGTGATTGATTTTAATCTTGTTTAGAAAAGTGAAATAAAGTTGTCATTTTGAAAACATTGCCATTTATTTTTGTACAAAAAGAAAAATGGAAAAACAGTGAGCGGAAAAAAGAAAAGACTCATTTGCAAAAGATGTCTGATTATCATTGATTGATCTATTTGCACAAAATTACAGATGGCCCGATTACAAAATGAGTCTTGTCATCTTGGGCAAGATGCAAGACTTGATGCATGCTTAAAAAATACGGGAAATAATAATTACTCTGCAGGAGTAACTCTTATAATTTCCTGGGAAGACCAGTTTGAGATACTGCTCCCCGGGATCTTTGGACGTATCCAACTCTCCAGGTTGCGGTCGCTTTCATCCTCGTCTTCCAAGTTGTTCACGGCATCTGGGGTGAGCATCCCCCCACTAACAAAACTGGGCTTCTTAGCAGCCTCTGCTTGATCTTGTTGAGTTGGTTTGTAACCCAACCCAAATCTATCCTCCTTCTTCTCTACAGGCAGCAACTTGCCCCAGCCTTGGGCAGTCCCTTCTTTAACAACCTTCCGGGCTTGCTGATAAGACGTCATTGAGGTTCCAGGTACAGCGGATGCTTCATTTACGTTCAAGGCCTCAAACCCTTGACTCATAGTTTCGTGGATCTCCCCATCCATCTCAATGTATTTGTATGTAGCCAGATGGCTAACAAAAATATCTTCCTCTCCACAAATAGTAACGACTTGGCCTTCCCACTCGAATTTTAACTTCTGGTGAAGGGTAGACGTAACTGCGCCAGCGGCATGAATCCAAGGTCTACCCAACAAAGAGCTGTAGGCCGGCTGAATGTCCATCACGAAGAAGGTCGTTTTGAAAGTTTGTGGGCCAATCGTTATAGGCAACTCAATTTCCCCCAGAACTGATCTCTTAGAACCGTCAAAGGCTCTCACTACCAAGTTGCTAGGACGTAATGCCAATCCTTCATACTCCAGCTTCACAAGGGCTTTTTTAGGTAAGACATTGAGGGATGACCCTGTGTCTACCAGTACATGGGAAAGAACTGCACCCTAACACTCCATGGTAATGTGCAAAGCCTTGTTGTGATTGCGGCCTTCCATAGTCAAATCAGTGTTGGTAAATCCTAGTCCATGACTAGCGTTGACATTTCCAACCACAGCCTCTAACTGATTGACGGTAATCTCCTCTGGCACATAAGCTACGTGCAATACCTTTAATAATGCGTTCCGGTGAGCCTCGGAGCACATTAGCAATGATAGAATAGAGATCTTGGAAGGCGTCTGGTGAAGCTGGTCCACTATCCTGTAATCACTTTTCTTGATGATTCTCATGAATTCATCAACCTCTTGATCAAAAGGGGTTTTCAAAGCTTCTTTAGCAATTTGTTCTTCCTGCACCATGCTCTTTCCTTTTGCCTTGGCAGTAGCTTCTGCTTCGGCACTGGGTCTTGGAATTTGCGGGGCAAAGAGACGTCCGCTTCGAGTGAAGCCTCCGCCTCCCCCCACATTGTCTACTTGTGGTGAAGAAGTTGATGATTCGAGAGTGATTTTCTGTCCTTCGCAGTATAGATCGGAGCCGTAATGCCAAGGGATGGCATTACTGCTTTCATAAGGTACTGGCCCAGGCACTGTGATAGTGACTGGACTGATGGCAGCTGCAGAAGGGACCATGATAGTATATGGATCATAGTATATTGTGACTGGTGCTCTGATAGGAGTGGCATTTTGTGAGTTGTAGGCAAAATCATTTGCAGGATCATAATAAATTGTAACCGTTGAGACATTTTCATTGTTTGCTGTTGATGCTGTAGGAGACAGTGTTGACTGGACGGATGTTGTTGTTGTAGGAGATTCTGAATGAAGGGGTGCTGAAGTTGTAGAAGGGATGTTTGCTGATATTTGGTCCGTTGAAGTTAACAGATGAAGCATTTGTTGATGAGATTGAAGAGTTGTTTGGAACAATTGTTGTTGCAGTTGTAGAAGACTCGGGAACTGTTGTTAAGGAGATTGCTGGATTGGTAGGTATTGATGTTGTGATTTGGAGCAGGCCGCTCTGGATGAGACCATCTATGCCATCTCTCAAGTTGTCACACCCATTCACTGAAATGTTGCAATAAGCACATCCTAGCTCACATCCCGGGAACATTTGACATTCAAGGAGTTGAGCTTTAATCTCTACCAAGGGTGTCCGAATCTGACCCACACTGGTTATCAAGTAAGACGACTTATCTTCCTCAATAGCGTTGATTCTGGGTCCTCCGTGGTTGGGCATAGGGTTTTTGTTAAAATTTGGTGGTGGTGCAAAGTTTAAAGCTTTGGAATCTACCAAGTCTTGTACTTTCATGTGCAAAGCTCTGCACTTCTCTGTACTGTGGCCAGGTGCATTTGAGTGAAAAGCACATCTGGCGTTGGCGTCATAATTTTTGGGCAGACTGGCAGGATCTGGAGGTGCCAATGTCCTTAGCTCAACCAGGTTGAGTTTCAGGATTTGCGGCAATAATGTGGCATATGGCATAGGGATTGGATCAATCACCCTATTGGCCTGAGATGGTCTCTGTTGGAATGGTCTTTGCTGATTGTTGCTGTTGTTGCTGTTGTAATTTCTCTGAGGAGGATACTGAGTTTGTTGCTGGTAGTTTTATTGCTGCGGTTGGTATGCTGGTTGAGTATGAATTGGAGCGGGAATGGTGACTGCTGCCACAAACCTATGAACATATTGGGGTCTGCCCCTGCTGGTATGGATAGCATTGGTCTCACCAGTTCTTCTTGGGCCCACAAAAGGCTTTCTCGGGTTACTGGAAGAGCTAGCACCGTTGTCAGAAATTTTGCCCATTTTTAACAGGCTCTCAATTCTTTCTCCAGCTATAACGACATCCGCAAAGCTGGTAGAAGAAAAGGCGGCTAACCTATCAATGTATGTCCCTTGGAGGGTGTTCATAAACATGTCGGCCATCTCCCTCTCCGACATGGGTGGCTGGACAGCAGCAGCAAGCTGTCTCCACCTCTGGGCGTACTCTCGGAAGCTTTCTCTGGATGATTGTGACATTCCCATCAGGAGGGTCCTGTTGGGAGCCATATCCAAGTTGTACTAGTATTGTCTAACGAAGGCCTCAGCCAGGTCCTTCCAGCACCTGATGGTTGCTCTAGTCAAATGAGAGTACCATTCCCTTGAAGCTCCTGTTAAGCTATCCTCAAAATAAAACATCCATAGCTTTTCATCCATGGTGTATGCCTTCAGCCTCCCCAGAAAAGATTGCAAGTGGGTTCGCGGACAGGATGTTCCGTTGTACTTCTCAAAACACGGAGGTTTAAACTTGTGGGGAATCCTGACCTCGTCCACTAAGCCCATGTCCATGACATCAAAACCCAAGGAGTTTTGAGACTCCAAGGACCTTAATTTTTCAGCAATTTCATCTAGCCTTCTGTCATAGGCTTCGTCCCCAGCTCCCATTACTGTGAACTGATCTTCCTGGGGGTCTTCTTGCAGTACCCTACCTGTAGTAGCATTCCCTTGCACATTAGCAGGGATGTTGATCTCTGGATGAAGGTGGGGTCCAAACACAGGGGTATTGATATGAGGTTGAACCCTCTCATTGTTGCTTGTTCCACCAGTCCCTAGATGGGGGTCTTCCTGAGTCTGCCTCTCTACCAAGGCTCTTAATCTTTCCTGGCTTTGTGCCAATCCATTCATCACTTCCATAAACTGAGTCATCTGATTTCTCATTTCCAGTCTCTCATTGGCCATTTGAGTCCTGACCTCTGTAAGATCCTGTTGTACTTGGTCCATCTGTATACCCGGAAGGTTATTACGGGTTGGATATCTGTGTGGACGGTTGAGTGGAAACACCCGACGTCGAGCAATAGTTCCTGAGATCACAACAGAGTTAGTAACAAAAACCAAACAAACCTACAAAACAAACAAAGGTTAGTATGCAATGCAGTATGCTTATTTGTCTCCATGGTATCCGGCTTGGCACTTGGTTTTGACCTTTCCAGACCCCTGAGGAAGATGCTTTTGATGTTGCTTGAAAGAACTCAGGTAAAACAAACCAATACATATATTACAAAAAGTGAATGATACATAGTTTGTTTTCCACAATTCATGCCCTATGAGGGGTCAAAATACAACATAAAAAGAAAAGTACAATGAAATGAAAGCAACAACAAGCAAAAGTCAGACACCAAGACCAAACTCATCCTCCTGAACTTCCTTTAGAAGTGCTTCAGTCACAGGATCAGCTGGACGCTCTGTGAGGTTCTTGATAAGAAGATTCCTGGTGGCGACAGCTGCAGTTAGCTTCTTATGTCGACTTTGGTCCTTTGACCTTTTCACACCAGCCCTAATCTTCAACTCTGAGATCTCCCTCTGGGCTGCCAGCAGGGCTTCCTGTTGCTCTTTTGCACTAGCCTCCAACTTCTCAATTTTATCCTGAGTCCTCTTATCTTCCTGAGTACGAGCTTCGGTGATCCCGACCCACCTAGCTTGACTCTCTTTCAGATACAAATCAGTCCTGGCCTTCTGGAACTGAGCTTCCTTGCAGGCATTATTCAAGATTTGCTCTCCATCCCTTGAGTTCTTGATGTAGTCCTCTGACTTCTCAATCCTAGCTAGATGCTCCACCTTTAGCTTTTCTAACCTCTCAATGTCCAGCCGACCATCACTCCTCTCCCAGAGGGTCTTCTGTAGAGCCTGGGTCAGATTCTCATTCCTCTCTTTCAATTTCTCAAACTCTTCCAGGCTGACAGTAGCTGGAGGTGGTGTTGTGGATGGCCCAGGTGCATCCTCAATGGTAAAGGGCATCCCAGAAATTTGAGCCCTGGCATGAGACCACTCATAGTACTGAGCTGAGGCCACATTGTTGCATCTCCCAAGAATGGTCACCCCTTTGGTCTGAATATTGTCCCAAGCCCAGGATGCTTGCCTGACAACAGCTAGATTAGGCTTAATCTCACAATAAAGGGTTTCAGCCAAGTCTTGTACTCTAGGTGGGTGGACCAATGCATAGCCCAATTGTCTTTTGAATAGCAAAGGGTTGTAGTTGATGCAACCCTTCACTCCTATCAGAGGTACATTAGGGAACTGTCCACAACTAGTAATGATGTCCCTGCCCTTGGTGCTCTGGGTGCACCACCTGATGTCATCTGAGGTCAAAGCAACAAGTCTCCTAGCCCAATTCTTCTGTTGGTGAGGATTCAAGAAGGCATCAGTCTTGGGCAGGTGTTTGAGCAGCCAGGTATGGAATAGGGGAGCACAGCATCTCACCAACCTCCCTCTTTGCTTTTCATTCCTTTGGTGAACAGAGTAGTAGAAATCTCCCAGTAAGGTGGGCACTGGGTTCCTTAGAATGAAAAGATGAATGGCATTCTTGTTAATAAACTTAGGCTCATCTGCAAATAATATAACCCCATATATGCCGAGGGCTAATAATGCACAGACTGCCTTCCACTCCCCCACGGAGGCCTTCAGAATAGCCTGAGAGGTCAAGAAATCCAAGTGTAGACCAGAGATTCCAGCCTTGGTAGTCATATTCTGCCTAATCAGAACTGGTTCCAGATACAAGGCCTTTGCCACTTCTTCATTACTAGGAAAAGCCATCTCAGGGTTGAAGGGGACTCCACCCCTGATAGGTACACCAACCAATGATGAATACTCCTCTAATAAAGGCCCCAACTGAAAATCCTGAAAGGTGAAGCACCTTAGAGGGGGATCATAGAACTGCAGGCAAGTATGAATCAAGCTCCTCTGGGAAGGGTCCAAATCCATAACCACATCAAGTATGCCTCCATGATGTTCTCTGAAAAGTGGTATATGGTCTGGAATGATCAAGGCCTGGATCTTCCTGATGTTAGCCAACTCAGGCTCAAAGAAATGGTAGGAGATGTTACTCTTCTTGAGTGCCATGTTACTGAAGAAGAGCTGAGACATATGCTGAAAATAATACTGAAGATGGGCCACTGACAGGCTGAGACTGGTGGTGCAGGTGACTGAAGCAGGTAGCTGATAGCTGAAGCAGATACTGATGAAGATAGGCCTATGCTGATGAAAGGGTCAAAACCAAGCCAAAATATATGATATGGATACCCTGAAAAACAAATAAGCAAATGTTAAATGATGCAATGATGATGTATGCAAATGATATGCAAGGGTTTGTGATCAAGCTGGATCTGATTAATCTGCCCTGATATAAGTCCATGTATGTTCAAGAAATCCAGATGGAGGTTCATAAGTCTAGTAACCAAGGTGGGGGACTCAAATAAAGAGTCACATGTCTAGGGTTAAAAATCACAAGAACTGTTCCAAAATGGAGTACTCTTAACCAAAATAAAGTAACAGGGTATGCTGAGGTCAAGGGTACCTGCAAACCTGTAAACAGCCCACCCCCCTCACAGGTGATGTTCTAAAACAAGGATCCTCAGACTTGGATCAGTTATGAGAAGTGTAAACACTTCGAACCCGGAGGTACAGTGTTTATAATAACCATAAAAAATCCTCCTCTAATTCACCTCAGTTTCTGAAGGTCGATAGTAAAGGTCATCCAGACTTAGCAGGCTTCCCAGATAGCCCTAGCACTACAGGAAATCTGTAGCACAGAGTTCTCAAGAAGAAACCCATATCTGAACCGTGTTTCATATTCCCGCACCAGACCGAAATGGAATGGGAAAGAACATGAACCACTCTAGCCTAGGTGTCACTCAGGTCCCAGGTATAGGACCTCAACTCTCAATAGAACACCCACCCACCAAAGCAACAAAAACAAATCCAGCCAGCACAGTATAACAGTATGGTATATGTAAAGCTATAAAGAAAACAATAAAATAATTGTACATAAAGCAATAAACAAGACAAATATACAAACACAGATAGCACATAACACCCCAGTAAACACGAATCAAACAATCGCTAGGAGGAACCCACAAAAAGAACCAGAAGCCCTGGTTGCAGTATAAGGTTCCCCAGCAGAGTCGCCAAGCTGTCGCTCCCACCAAAATGACACCCGGTCAGAAGGGGTACAAACGTGAACGGTCGGCGAAAGGGATATGAGAACACACAGGAGTGAACTCATGAGAAAGAAAGAGTCGCCAACTAGGCATTTTTATCCTGAAGGAAAGGTAATGCTGCATAAACCTAGGAAAAGATATGGATAAGACGGTTGCGAACCAGAGAGACTGAGAAAGGGGGTTGGTTACAACCTGGGAAGGTATTAGCACCCAGATTGTCCGTCGTACTCGACGGGATCCACGCTTAAAAGATTTGTGTTTTAAAGGGGTAGTGTCAATGCAATTTGTGTACAAAAGAGCTGGAACAGGATGTACAGGTGTCAGTGTAAGAGAAGTGAAGTGCATAAGTGAAGTGTCAGTGTAAGAACAAATATGAAAAGCTCATGATAATGAGGCTAAAGAATAAGGCTAGAAAGAGGGGGAATATACAGAGACTTTTGTTCGATAACTGTTAAGTTATGCCTACGTATCCTCCCGTGCAATGAGGAAGTCAGAACACCGTAGTTCGACCCAAAAAGACTGAAAGGTGAATTGACTTATGAACTGCTTACTTGTCTATGCTCAAGTGTATGATCTGTCTGGCACAGATGCAAACTGTCTTGCATTAGACGGAAGAAGCAAGTTTTCGTTTATGAGTGAATGAGATGAGAAAAGAATCCCGAAGGAGACGATTATTGTTTGTTTTTGTATTTTCAGCCTTTTATTGCTTTTTGAAGTTTGTCATAAGTTAATGAGCTTAAGCCTAAACCAATGTGTTAGTAAACTCATCACATCCTCCCTCTGATTAGGGGTAATGAGAATACCTTAAGTGTGAAGTCAGCATCTCACACTTAATCACCTTTGATGCAGGATTAAGATCATTAACCTACTTGTGATTATTTAGATATTTTTGTTATTTTTGTTTAGTGTTGAGTAATGAGATTAAGCCATAATCAGGGATTAAACAGACCCATTACACCATCCTAATAGAAGGATAATAGATGAGAATGTTTAAGCTGAGGAAAGCTCCTCAACTTAATCCATGATTAGGGATTAAACTCATGATAAAACAAAACCTTTATTAGATGGATTTTAATTAATGATAAGATGATGAAGTGAGTTTTATGATTTGTAAGACAACTTGAGGGGGACTTGTCCATTAACACTAGGGTTAGTCCTTCTTAACCAATTAAGGAAGAATTAGAACCCTAATGCAAGGCCCAAGTTACAAGCTTGATGTCTTGGTGATTATTAAGTGGATTGATTAAAGGATTTAAACACATTAAGGGTTTAACACTTAGGATTAAAGTTATACACTCCATCCTAATAGAAGGATGCATGCATAAGCTTAATCACAAAGCCTTAAAGCCTTTAGGGTTTAGTCCCTGATTATGAGATGAGAAGAGAAGACTCAATGAGACACAAAGGTAAAACTAAGTGGGGGTACTAACCAAAACCCTAATCATTGTCATACTTGGTTGTTCCTAAGGTTTGTGAGGTTTACAAGAAAGGTCTTCAATGGAACCACCAGGAAGCAGATGAATGGAGCAAAGGAAAGCAAAGTAACTTGCTTCATTTAAGAAGACAAGTCACTTGAGGAAAGAAAGTAAGATGAAGAAGAAGGAGCAAGCTCAACCTCAAACACAAAACAAAATGCAGCAAGGATGCATAAGGGAGATGAAAAGAAATTGTGAGAAGTGAAGGCAAATTCACTTCTCAAAGAACTTACCACCTGAAATGTTAGTGAAAGAAATGCAATGCAATGCAAAATGAAATGAAATGACATGATGCAAAACAAAATCAGAAGCATGTGAGTGATGATAATGATGCTATGGGATTATGCAAACATGAAACAAAGCATGAGGATGATCATATGAACAAATGGATGCAAGAGAAGCAAGTTTAGAACCATAAACATACATGAAAAGTTAGGGAATGCAAATGGCATATAAAGTGGAAAATGAAAGATGTAATGATCAAACATGCTTCTAATATGTCTTAAGATGTCCAATGAATCAAATGGATGCACAAAATGCTATGGCAAGTCAAGGTATGAATGCAAATGCAAGATGAATGCAAGAGGAAACCCAAATTAGGGTTCATGATCAATGCAACAAACCAAAACCAAAATCAGAAGCAAACATCAAGATAAAAAAATTGAAAATGCATTCAAAGGAACCCTAAACCTACACAAACTCACTGCCCAAAGGAGGGGTTCTAACTCTTAACCTAATTAGGGTTATGAATTTCCTATGATTTCTAGGGTTTTAGGGTACCTTAACAAGAAAAAAGTCAAACAAAATGAAAATGAAAGATCAAATCATGTCAATTGAATCCTACAAACTACATGAGATGCAAAACACAATGCAAAAAGAATCAAAGTCCAACTCTCAAAAACTAGGCAGAAATGAATTTTTGAACATTGGATCAAAATAATGCTTTGAAATTGAATTAATTCCATGGAAAATTATCAAAATGCATTAAGATCAAAAAAGAAATTTGGTTTGAGGGTTGGACAATGTTTCTAAATGATTTTAAAGGTTTCATGAATTTTTTGGTGATTTTTAAATACCTAGAAGTATTTTTAATTAATTAATTCTCATTAATTAATTAAAAATAAACTTTTAAATGATTTAAAAATATTTTTTAATGCCAAAAATAAAAATGAAAATGTTTTTGGTTTCTGAAAATTCATAAAAGTTTATACAAAAATTTTCAGAATTTTTAAAATTGTTTTGCTATTTTTAATAAAATGGAGAAAACAAATCAAATTAAAAGAAAATAAAATGGGATAAAATGGAAAGTCAAACAGATCAATGGCTGGTATTCAAATGAAATGCGCGCGTGTTGACTGGCGCCAGATCCAAGGGTGGAGATTCAAACTGGCCAGATTAATTATAAAAACCTAATTAAATGACTAATGACGTGGATTAGGGTTAAGTGAGTGGATCCAGGCCATTGAACGCACGCGGGAATTGACCAAGTCAGCTCATCCAACGCACCAGATTCAAACTTGCTTTAATTACAGGGATTAACCCTAATTATTTTCAGGTGGCCGGAGAAGACTTCCGGTCGTCTTCTCCGGTGGGACTCCCACCTGAAAATCTCTAAAATCCTCAAAACTTCACAAAAATGAAAACTAAAAGCCCAAAAATCATCCCCATACATCACTGAATCAAAACCCCTAACCAAAACTCATTTCTCATTCATCAATCATGCGAATCGAAGCCAAACATTTTTAGGTCAGAAAAGTTTCAGAACAAGATTAAATGCCTATTTCTCAACCATTTTCAAAACTAAGAACATCAGAGTGATCAGCAAAGCATGAGGAACAAATTAGAAACTTAAAAACTCATTTCTGGAAAAAAAGCTCTTGGTATACCTGAGCTTTGAGCTTTCTCAGTTTGCAACTTTCTGACCCTCTCTCTTCGTGCAAACTACTCCTCTTAGGCCCCTGATGAAGTCTTGATGCTTAGAAGAAGTTTGTAGTGGCTGGTTTGGAAAATGGCAGAGGTTCTGCTCAAGGTGAGGTGAGAATCGTATTTGTGATTCTGGGAGTTTAAGGCAATGGTGATGGGTGCTTTGTGATCAGGAAAGTGTGTTGAGTTGATTTGTGAAGTTGGTTTTTGTGTTTGAGGCTTGTGCTGACTGTTTCGAATGGTTTTGCACAAGAGGTGGAAAATGAGCAAGCTGTGTTGGAGAGTGCTTCAGGCCTGTGTTGTGTATGCTTTTTCTTGCTTTTGGCTTGTATAAACAATTGTGATAGGTCAGATGAAGTGATGTGTGCTTTATTGATTGGTATGGCTCAAGTTGCCAAAATGTCAAAGTTGTGTAAGAGAAGCATGGGCTACTTTCTAGCCAAGGACAAAAGGTGTGTCCTGCGCAGCATGATGTGGGGAGAACCCTAGGATTGATCAGCAAGCCAGCAAGCAAGTGGATTGTAGCTTATGATGAGTTTTGCAAGTTGGTTCACCTTTGCTCCTTATGAGATATCTTGCTTCATAAGCCATAAAAATGTGTGATTCTTTGGTGCAAACTGACTTTTAGGTCTTGTATGATCATGTTGTGAAGTTTAGAAGTCCATTTGATAACTTAATTTGCCTTGAGAAGTGAATTTGCAACTTTGCCTCTTTGGTGGAAAACTTCAAATTTTGTGATTTTTGCCAACTTTGACAAGCCATAACTTTTGATCCATAATGAATTAGGTCATGTTCTTGTACTTTTTGAAAAGGGAATGATCCATTCTACAACTTTCATGACCAAAGTTTTTTCATTTGAAGCATTTTTGAATCAAAAAGTAAAGGTTGAAAAAGTTTCCTAAAATGGCAATTTCATTAAAAGTCAAACTTTCCCAAAAAGTCAACTTTGCAAAAGACTTGAAATTCTTCAATTTTGTGAACTTACCACTTCTTCTATGATCAAATAAAGATCATATACAATTAAAATGATGAAGAACACCCTTTGGTTGGGTCATTGGGGGCCTCAGATGCCCTGATTTTGCACTGACTTGCTTGAAAAGTCAACTCTTGATCAGATGACTTCCCCATGGAATTTCTTCATGAAAATTGATATGCATACTCCCTATACCATATAGAGACCAATAGAAACAAGAATGAACAAAAAATTTGGAGTTATGGCCTCTGAAACCAAAACCCTAATTCTAGGTCATCTGTGCAGTCAAACCTGGCTCTACTTCCATGCCATTCTCAGTTCTTGTGATTCTTTGACATTCTTGGCTTTGAGAGGATATAACATGATGCTTGAACATACATGGACCCCTCTAAAGTGATTGATGGCCTTTGGAGTGGCTCAAGGAGCTCTTGGATTGCTCAGATCACAAACCCTAGATGCAGATGACTTAGAATCTATGCAGTGAATCAAAAATGTAATATGGGATGCTATGATTGAGTTTATGCATATGAAAATGATCAAAAGCCATGGTGTGAATGGGTGAAGGCAAATTTGGTGTGTTTACACAAAAGGGTCACACTTTTGATATTTTACACTCACCCACGTGTTATGCTTTAGATGGCGAGGAAGGAAATAACAAAAAAAGGGTGGTATGTGTGTGAGTGTGATTAGATAAAATAAGAAAACGAGAGAACCAACATAATGAGTATGCCACACGCCCACTATGTGTTTTTTCATATGCAATAGAAGCATTTTTCATGCTATATTTTTTAGTCACACTTTTTGTGCACTAAACGAGAATGCATCCCATGTGAAAGCAGGTACATGCATCATCAACTTGAGCCAACCATCACCCTTGGATCAAGACCTCCTCTCATCTTTTATTTTTTTCTTTCCATCCCTTAGTATCATGTTTACCAAAGTTTCTGATACACCGTAACAACCGTGCACCATATTGTGCTAGATTTAATTTGAAGAAGGCACACAATGCTTGCTGAGTTTTTGAAGAGATGGCATAACAAACACGTACACAACAAGCTGAGTCACAAAAAAGGATTCCAAAATATATTCAAAAAAAGGGTAACAGAATGAAAAAGGAAAAATAAATATAACAGAATGGAGAGAAGAGTTTGTTACAGGAGGATTCACACTTATCAGCAGAGGGATAGAAAAACTCATAATAAAAAAGGAAAAAAAAATCCATAACAAAATTTGAAAAAAAAGGGTAACAGATTGAGAAAAGAAAAAGTTTGTTACAGAAAAAAATCACTCTTCTTTTTCATCTCCAATGCCTTCTGCTCAACGAATTTCATTCTTCTTCCTCATCACCAATCCTCATCATAACAATAATACGAAGTCACTCTCTTCATCATTGATCTCATTATCATAGCTGCAAAAAAAAAGACCCTCCTGCATCTTCAAGGCATTCTGCACAGCACGAATTTCATCACATCACCTCCATCAACAAGAACAAAAATCGCATATCTTCATCATTCTTCTGTGCACACCATCACAAAACAGAACCAAATTTCATTGACAACTACCAGAATTCGTTTGAGCTTAGCATTAATAACCTGCAAGTTGATTTGGCAAACACAGGGCGGTTCATATCAACCTAGAGTGAATAAATCGCGATTGCGTAATCGAAGCAAGATTCCATAACAATAACGAATCCGCATCGAGTCAAATCCTAAGAAGAAGAAAAGAATAGCAGAATCGAAGTGAACGTACGAGTTGTTCGTCGCGTCGTCGAATAACAGGTACACTTTCGAATACTCTAGTTGATGCGATCGCTGGTTGTGTGTTGAATTTGTTGTATCTGGTTGTGATTTTGATCCATTTTGTTGGGCGTTTTTTTTTGTTCGAGTCCGAATTTGTGAAGAGGATAGAAATAGAGGTAGAGTTTGTGTTCTGATTTGGTAGTTAGGGTTGGTTCTCCGGCTAGGAGGTGTTTAGGCTAGTGTTGGATTCGGATCGAGGAAGAGGTGAGGTTTTGTGTTGAGCTTTGTTGATCGGAAACAGCAGCGTCGGCGATGTATGAGGTGAGGAAGAAGACGGAAGGAACGACGGCTAGGTTAAGAGATGAAGAGGAGCGGCGCCGGTTTTGAGTAGAAGAGGATGAAGATTAGTGAGGATTTGTTCGAAGTTTGTTGTGCTTGAGTGTGATCGGCGGTGAGTGAACGACGAAGGAGGCTTGCCGAAAGATGGACGGCGGCGGCTAGGGTTCATCAGGTTGAAGGTGAACGGTGAAGGTGGGGTGGTTATCCGGAGGGTTAGGAGGTTGAAGAAGGTGAACAGTGCTTTAGAGAGAGGAGAGAGCGTGTTCTTGGCTTTGTTTTTTTCATTTATTGTGTTTTTTGTTTTTTTGGTTCTGAGAGATTTTAACTTGTGATAAAGTTTTAATAAGATTTGAATAGGATAGGGATAAATTGAGGTTAACGATGAGATAAAAGGATAGGATATTGGCAGCTTTTGAGATTCCTTCCCATACCGTCACCGTCCGGTAGGACCCTCCGTCTTGCTTTCTGTAACAATCGTAAGCCTGCATCTCCAGAACCGTTTGATGATCCTACTTTGAGGAGACTTGGATCGTGCGCACCATATTCAGTCAATGGATTGACCGCACTCCCACCATGCTCCCCCCATTCTCTCCTGCGCCATTGGGCCTCCCAGCATGCTTTTCGCACCCCCCGTAGGCCCATTCTTCTTTTTTTCTAAGCTATTTTTGTTACTGTTACACCCCTTCCCCATTTTCTTATTTTTTATTTTCTTTTTCATATCAGTTTCATTTTAATTCATTTAAAATATTAAAATACATCAAAAAATTCCATAAAAAAATATTTTTAGTTTCATAACTCATTTTAGAATTTTATCATACTTTTATTTTCTGTTTTTTCATTATTTTCTCATTTTATTTCGAATTTTCTTTTATTTCCATCTCATTTAGTTTCCATAAATAACGCATCATCTTGTAGGATTTATTTCTTTCACCTCGATTAATATTTTAATTCCATTCTTTTTGCATCATGTCATAGACTTAGAAAGGTTCATAAAAATATTTTTGTCTTATTTTTAATTCCATTTTATCCATAGTTTTGTAAGTCGTATTTGTGCGATTTCGTTAATTGTTCCTAAGCGGCTTTGTGTGTTTATTCGGTAGAGTTTCATTGTGAATTTTTTTAGAGTTATTTTGACACATTATTTGTTAGTGGTTGTTGACTTTAGAGATTTAATTTCATAATTTTCTCATGTCTCTTGGTATTTGTTTGGTGTTTTGTTTCTTAGGTAGCGTTTCGTGCCTCTTTCTTCCTCCTTTCTTCTTCTTTTTCCTTTCTTTCCTTCTTTTTTATTAGGATAGAATTCAAACCTCACTAACCTAGGAATCCCATGCATGATAACATTAGGAGTAGTCTTCCCCATTATATTTTACCTTTGTGATCCTTTTGGTGCTCTCTCTCTTCTCATCTTCAAATTTAACTTCAAGTCACTTTAATAAATAACGAGTCTTCTCTTGTGACACGAGACTTTGCTGTGAGATACTTGCACGCGTTCCATTTCGGGGCGAGGTGTAGGATATCCCTCGTGGTGGATAGGTCTTAGCATGAGATTACTTCACAAAGAAAATATAAAAAAAACAGTTCTTAACCAAAAACTACAAAAACACTTAATACATGTCAGTAGGTCAGTGTGTCTGAGCCTTCCTCTTAGGGACTGGATTTGGGGATTTCCTCCATAGCTAGGTGTGCCTCTTGCGCATTCCATTTCGGGATGATGTAAGAAGTACACATCCCATTGAGTAAGACTTAGGTACACTTACCTATGCAAACTTTAAAGCAAAAGACTCATAAGAAACACTGGACAAACAATAAGCGTCTCTCCTTCAGGACTTCTTTTCTCATCGCCTTCACTCTCATCGTACAAACTTGCTCCTACTTGTCACTTTGCAAGACGGTTACGCACTCGTCGTTCGAGCCTGCAACACCTGAGCATTGACATAGGCAGTTCAAGCCTTAAGAAACAAGCAATCCTTTCCACCCCTAGTTAGGGGAACTACGGCGACTCTGATCCTCATTGTCCAGATGAGGTACGTAGGGAGCGGGGTAGGGCCCGTTCGAGCACAATCTTTATTTTCCCTACATTTTTCCTTATCATTTCTTTTTCAGTTCCCTTTTCATTTCTTTTATCCAGTTCCAATTCCTTTTCTTTTGCAGCAGCTTCCATCCCCTCACCCTTTGAAACAGTTTTCTTTGCAAGCGTGGATCCCGTCAGGTACGACGAATGATCTGGGTGCTAATACCTTCCTAGGTCGTAACTGACTCCCGAACTCAGCCTCTTTGGTTCACAGGACCCGTGTCCTTCCTCTCCTTCTTCTGGTTTGTGCAGCATTACCATTCATGTTCCTTCGGGATAAAAATGCCTGGCTGGCGACTCTAACCTTTCCCGTGCCACTTTCGCGTTTGTACCAGGATGGAAATCCAGGGAGCGACAGCTGGCGACTCTGCTGGGGACCGAACCCAGAGTCTCTGGTTCCCTTGAGAGTCTTTCCTAGCGCTTGCGTGTTTCTGTTTCTTTGGGTGTTGATTGTTTGTTGTTGTGTGTATATGTTACTGTTGTTTATTTGCAGTTTATTTACAGTTTTATTTACAGTTTCAATATTTATTTTCATGCATCATATATTATTACTGGACTGTCTGGACTGGATTTCTTCTGCTTGGTGGGATTCGGGTGATACTGTTACTGAGAGATAAGCCAAATACCCGGCTTGAGTGAACCCTAGGATTAGCGTGGACATGTTGTACTCACATGTGGCATGATGAGTGGTGATGTGTTTCACACCCAGACAACGACTGTCTTGGAAATATCTTGTGTGGGGATTTCCTCCACTTCGGGATAGGACCTTGATAGTTATGTGCATCTGGGGACCGATCATTGAGAACCTTTGTAGAAACAACCCTCTCCAGTGGTGACAGTGGCAGACCACATTTTGTGGCAAATCCATTCGCACCCAAGGGCCCACTGGGGACTCGCATAGGATGGTCTGGTTCTCTTATAGGAACTCAGTCAAAGCATCTGGTCGTATGACATTAGTATTGTATCCTATGGGCTGAATGTACTATTGTTTCTCGATTTCAGCGCTCGAAGCATGGGACTTATAAGGGATGCTTGTTTTTCCCGGACTCAACTGAGGCCTCCCTGTGTAGTATATAATGCCAAACCGATTCCCTGATTTGGTCATGAGCCATTTCTCGGAAATGGTGAAAGTATTATTGCTATTCGGCTTTGAGAGTCCGTGATGTTTGACCCGGAGCACACCCGTGAGATTGGGAGGGGTTTGCAGGAACCTTTGACCTCATCATACCTTCAGTCTTATGTTCTGATACAGTTACTTTGATTCCGGAGTTCTTGAGTTTATCTAGTTCTTGATCAGATTCCGTTCAATGCTGAGATGGTTAGACCTACACCCGAAGCGATTGCCAAGGCTCTTTATTTGAGCCCTTCTGTTGTGGACTCTCTGACTATTATTAAAGGGGGTGTATCTGGTTTCTCTTTGGAGGCTTTAGTGAAGAAAGTTGAAGAGTTGGCTGTTAAAAAAGAGTGGGATTCTGTGTGTGCCATTCTGGCTCTCTCTATTTATGGCATCATGTTGTTTGCAGACATGGAGAAATTCATAGACATGAATGCCATCCATTTATTCTTGCTGAGAAATCCCGTACCTACACTGCTGGGAGATTTGTATTACTCGGTGCATTATAAGACTGAAAAGAAGCGGGGAGGTTTAGTTCGTTATTGTGCTCCTTTGTTCCATATGTGGTTCATGAGGCACTTGCCTAGTACCGGGGTGTTTAGTGACCATACTTTGGTGTGGGCTCAGAAGCTGGAAAAGTTGTTTGCTAAAGATGTTAGATGGATTACTCAGAGGCTTCAGGGTACACGTTTCATCACCAGTTGTGGGAGTTACCTCAGTGTACCTCTGTTGGGAGTGACTGGGGGAATCAATTACAACCCGATCTTGTTGAGGAGACAGTTAGGGTATGCTTTGAGAGAGGTCCCAGAAGAGTTGAAATTGGCTCCTACGTTATATTTCCCGGTGAAGGATAATATGCCTTTGGTAAGAAAAGCTGTTGGAGCTTGGAAGTGCATCAAAGGAGAAGGAGTGGCTAACTTTGAAAAGTGTAACAATCAAACTTTTCCGGAGTACGAGGCCTGGTTGAAGAATAGAGCTAGGATGGTATTGCTGCCATTTTCCCCTCTAGTTCCTCCAGTGACTGAGCCCAATACTACTGTTCCCTTAGAAGAATACAAGAAGGTGGAAGCCCAACTGCAAGAGATGACTGGCCGGTATCATCAGACGGCTCATTCCAAGACATCTTTAGAAGAGAAGCTGAAGAAGATGCAGATGGCTCAGGAGACTAAGGAGAAAGAGTTTGCGGAAAGAGAAGCTTACTTTCAAAGGAGGGGTCTAATGGATGTTAAAAGAGAGGAAGAATTCAGAAAGACCCGGAAGACCCTTAGAGAAGCCAAACAATCTCTCGCATGGTCGCAAGATCAGAGGAAGCAAGATCAGAAGAAATACAAAGAAAAGGAAGAGTTTTATGAATCACAGTTAGCTGCCAAGAAGGAAGAGTGGGAGCAAGCCCACAAGATCCGAAGAGAGAAGACTCAACAGTTGGTGAAGAGTCAGCAAGTATTAGAAGAAGCACTTAAGGAGATTGAAGATCTCAAGTTGACGGTTGGAATCAAGAAGGCTAGGTCTGAGCTGGGACTTAGTGAGGAAGGATCAGAGTCTTCAAGCAGCAGTCTTGTGTTCTAGATTGTTTTCTCAGTATTTGGATTACCTACAGACATGTTGTAGGAATCTTGGTTGTATGTTTTTCTTTTGAAGACTTGTACCTTACCGAGGATTCTGTTACTTTTGCCTTTGTGGGTTGATTTATGTTATGCAGTTT
The DNA here is from genome assembly GCA_963966055.1 of Lathyrus aphaca. Taxonomy (NCBI): domain Eukaryota; kingdom Viridiplantae; phylum Streptophyta; class Magnoliopsida; order Fabales; family Fabaceae; genus Lathyrus; species Lathyrus aphaca. Next base: position 513,498,320 of record OZ014520.1, read on the forward strand.
TTATTCAGTTCTATATTCCCTGTGCATGCTGACACTTGGGCCGTTACGGTTATTTGAATTTGATTTCTATGCAAAGGTCTTCTTAAGGTCGAAGGGTCAACAACCATCTGGATTTCTTTGCTACATACCGGAATCGGGGCATGAATGACCTTGAGACTGAAAGCATAAATAATTGCATTGCATACATATCACCATTCTTCTTGTTTTGCAGGTATAGCCACAGGTTCCTAATGTCTTTTCTGTTACAGGCACTTTCGTTGCAACAAGATTTCAAGGACAGGTTATTATCTTAATCAGATCTCTTGACATAATTGCCAACTTGAGTCAGGATTCCCAGAGCATGAACTTTGAACGACTCCGGGCGGAGGTAAGTGAGATGAAGGCCCAGATGGGGCAATTCAGGGCAGAGATACAAGCTTTGTCACAGGGCCAGATATTTTTGAAGGAAGATTTTGACATGATGAAAACTCAAATGAAGCTGCTGACAGGGATCATGAATGCCTTGCTGAAGAAAGAAAATGGTCAGGCGTCAGTTTCTACACCAGAAGGTCTTATTTCCCCCATCTCTTTGGGATTTCCACTTAACTAAGAGTTGTCAGGTGGACTCTCTCCACAGTTTGAGCTTCCTCACCAGCAGTCACCACTGGGTCGTCCAGAAGAGCCCAGGACAGAGATTAATCTTTCCTTGCCTGATTCAAATGAGATGAATGGTCCTATGCCAGTTACGGCCAAAAAAGTGAGCACTTTCTTTCCGTATCAAGGAACTTCCTCAGCTCCTACACCTCGGTTTCCCAAAGAAGGATTTAAGCAGATGTCAGGTGTGTCTCCTCTAGTGGTGGCAACCCGTTCCCGACAGAAGCAAGAGAGAGTTATTGATTCTGTGCCCATGTCTTATGTTGAGTTGTGCCCACAGTTGCTCCAAATGGTATTGATTGAATGTCGTGAATTATCTCCTCCTACTGGTGAACTCCCCCAAGGTTGGAATCTATATGCCTACTGTGTCTTTCACTCTGGAGCTCAAGGACATGATATCAATGATTGCAGGGCATTCATGCACCAGGTGCAAGACTTGGTTGATGACGGGGTAATTAGCTTTAAGCCAAATAAGTTGAAGGTGTCACAGGTAAACACTGAAGAGGTGGTCAAGTTTCATTCTTCCAGAGTTATCACTCAAGTTGAATCTTCTAAGAGGCTACAACAATGATCTTCTTTGGTTCCTCGTCCGAATATGGGTAAGAAAGTGCAGTGGCCTGCTAGGCGTCAGAAACAACATCAGCAACAGACTGCTCAACCACAACGAAGGCCTTATCCACAGAGAGTTTCACAAGCTGATCGTAGTCTTGATCCCATTTCCATATCCTACACTGCCATGTTGCGTCAACTGCTGAGGTTTGGTTTAATCTAGTTGCGGACCTTGGCACCACCAGTAGGAAATCTTCCAAAGGGATACGATGAAAATGCGCGTTGCGAGTTTCACTCAGGTTCCCTGGGGCATGCAACAGAAGGATGCAGAGCTTTACAATGGAGAGTTCAAGATCTGATCGACTTGAAGGTCATCACACCAGATGGTCAGCTAGGGAGGCAGAGACCTCTGGACTAGAATTGGTGCTTGTAGGCTTTAGCTTTTTCATGTATCTAGTTACCCTCAGGCTTGTTGAGGGAATCCTTGTTGTTGTACTTATTCGTGTTGGTTTTCAGTACCTTGTATAACTTTTCTCTTGCGGGCTTTTCTATGTTATGTGTTTGGATTTCTGAAGCAGTGGCTTTCCTATTCATGCAATGATACTTGGTCGCAGGATGGTTCTTATACTGGATCTTGCATGCAGAGTTTCTTTTGAGAGTGTTCTCTCATCGGCTATGCTTTGGAGCATTTGCATAGCATAACATTTTTCATATCATATCATTCTATCTTTGTTTTTCAGGTACCCTGGCAGTTTCTCATCTTTATTCTATTTCTGGCAATAGTGTTAGCCAAACAGAACCGGAATGACAGACCAGGTACAAGCTGAGCTCGTAGAATTGAAGGCTCGTATGGAGCAGTTCATGACCCTGATGACAGGAATGACCCAGAGGCAAGAACAACTAAGGTTGAGGGTCGAGCGGCCAGAGAATGAAATTCTTCAAGATGGCAATCAGAGAAATCGTAATGGAGCTCTGGGCGGAGACAATGACCGTAATGTTGGCTACGTGGATAGACAGGAAGATCAGTTCACTTTGATTGATGATGAGATGGATCATCCTAATGCTGTTGTGGATCGTCGTTTCGACGAGCTTGCTGAGAAGATAGAGGCCATTAAGTCTCAGAACTCTTTAGGTTTTGATGTCGCGAATTTAGGATTAGTTCCTGGAGTGAAAGTTCCTCATAAATTCAAGCCTCCTGATTTTGAAAAGTACAACGGAAACTCCTGTCTGAAAACTCACATCCAATCTTACTTCGGGAAGATTTTTGCTCACACGGATGATGAGAAGTTGTGGATGTTTTATTTCCAAGATAGTCTATCTGGGGCATCTTTGGACTGGTATATGGGTCTGAACAAGAATGTTATCCGAAGCTGGAAGGACTTGACTGAAGCTTTTGTGAAACAATACCAGTTTAATCTTGACATGATGCCTAACCGCATTCAACTCCAGAGTCTTTCTCAGAAGAAGTCTGAAAGTTTCAAACAGTATGCTCAGAGATGGCGAGAGATGGCCGCCCGAGTGCAACCTCCACTACTTGAGAGGGAGATGACTGACATATTCATGAGCACTTTGCAGGGTGTGTTTTTGGACCGTCTAGCTGCTTGTCCATCTATTGGATTTGCTGATATTGTGATCGCCGGCGAGTGAGTTGAGAGTTTGCTAAAGATCGGGGAGATTTAAGACTACAGTGCGTCAGGTTCAAACACCAAGAAGCCCTTCGTCAGTGGTCAGAGCAAGAATGAAGGGGAAGTTGGGGCAACATCTCATCAACGTGGAAAAGGTAGAGGGTATCATTCACGTCATCAGCAAGTAGCTTCTGTGGCTACGACCCCGAATAATCATCTGAGGCGTCAGATAAGACAAAGGAACCTTCAATAGGGTCAGCTTCAGCAAAGGAGAGAATTAGTTCTTGATCCGTTACCAATGTCTTATACTGATATGCTTCAGCATTTGCTTCAGTTGAAACTGATTGAGCTTCGCAAGTTGTCTCCACCTCCTTATCCATTGCTAGAGGGATGGGATGCCAATGCCCATTGTGAGTTCCATTCTGGGGCACCAAGACACCATATTGATGGATGTAAAGCTTTTCATCGCAAGGTACAAGATTTGATTGATTCAAAGGCTATCAATTTCGCTCCGTACAGGTGAAGCATGGGTTTTGTCTTGGTCAGAGTGTGTCAGAGAAAGATTAAAGCAATAAGGCCAGAAGTAACAGTAATGGCCGTCAGTTGTTTTCTTCATTGTATTTCCTCCCTGTTGAGGGGAACTACGTCGCTCTGATTCTTCATTGGTCTTTGGTCAATGGAGATACGTAGGCAGAAGATCGTCAGGTCTTTCCAAGCAAACTTATGTGGCAATCTCATTTCTGTGTCACTCTTTTCTTCAGACGTCTCGTGTGAATGTTTGAATGTCAAAAGCTTAAGGTCCTAACAATTGAGAATGAAGTACTGGTTCTGGGCACGTGACCAGTGGATTGAAGACTGCAGATCTTATCAGGAAAAGCTGCTGACTACTGAAAGTATTCAAGATCGACAAGTCCAGACGGAGTCAAGTCTCCTCAACAATGGCATTGCTTTATTTCTTTACTGCATTTTCATATGTTGCTTTTATATGTTTGTTTGAACATTTGTATGCTTGCATGAAACTTGTTTGTTCTTGAATGTTAATTAGTGAAATGCACATGTTTTTCTTGAAGTAATTAATTCGTATTTTACTCATAATTTTGTGAATGTGCATTGCAATACCAACTGTTGTTCTTAAACTCTGTGATGGAGGATGACGAAGTGAAAATGCAAAAATCTCCAAGTGTGTGCTCTTGAATAAGACCCTGTTGACGATGTACAGGCTTTGTTTCAAATTCCCAAACACCGGAGATATAAGGGAGATAAACCTTCGTTAACCTCTTTTGAGCCTTGAAGTAGGAGTTTCTTTTCACATGAAGAAAAAAAAAGCCTCATATTTAACCCGGGGCAGGGTAGGTGTCAGCTAGTTGGACCGAGCGTTCAGACTTTCACAAAGGAATGTATTTGAGGATCCATTACCTTTCTTTCCAGCACACCAAGAGGTCCAAAGACCAAAAACCACAATGGGTATACCAATCAAGAGGTCCAAAGACCGGAAACCACAATGGTTATCCCTCATCAAAAAGTGAGACAGTCACAACCCTTACAAAACAATCAAGACAAACCCGTGTCACACGATTTGTTCGGAAAAAAAAAGAGAAATAAGTAGCCCGCTAAGTCGAAGCTTGAAAACAAGCGACTTAGGCAAAAATTAGGGCATCCCGCTGGACTCCAATTGCAAAAGATTTAAAAGGATCAGTCCAGGAAAAAGTTAGGGATAAACAAAAAGAATGAAAAAGCGAAAAGACGAAAAGGATTACACAAGAAAGATTCTCAAACAAAAAACAAGTCGTGTGATACAGACACGAAAGAAAATAGGGGTGACTGACCCCCAACAATAACCTCAGTGGTGCTTAAACAGTTATTAGCATTGGTTCCTCAACCATCTCAAAACCCTTAGGAAAGGTGAGCGCTTGTGAAGGCTAGTTGAACATAGGATTGACGGACATCACGAAGAGGGGTGGGTACAAATAAACTTCGAGCCTATATCCTTTGTTTCTATAACCGTGAAACAGGCCACGATACAACTCATGAAAGTCCTAATTGAAACAGGGTTTAATTCGAGAGCGTGCCACCATGAGATAGCGTTCCTGACTCCTATGAGTTGTGCTAAAAGACCCTTGTTGCTATTGCATATGCATGTTATTTTCATAAATAAAAAAAAATCTTGTCATGTCTTAATCAGTGATTCGTTCACAAACGACATCTTTTCAATAAAAGCTTCAAGATTAACATGTGCGTTGCATCGAAATAATCATTCTCAGAATAAAACATTTTCTGCTTGCATACATTAGTTCAGCAATCACAGAAGTTCACGTGTGGAATTTCAGTCTAGAAGCTCAATCGTGCCAAATTGAGGAGTCTGAAACTTCCGAAGGACAATCAAGTCAAAGTGCACTCTTTCCGAGAAACTCCTATGAGATAAAGATTCTTTTAACCAGTTGGGTTAGATGCAGCCAATCCGGGGCAATCACATTGAGCAAAATCTCACAATTCGGCCAAGCTGGGGCAATTATCAGAGCATGGTTAGTATGAAGAAATCATTTTAGGGCCTATACTGGGGCAGGTCACTCTCAAGAGCGGATGAAGTCAGTCTCTGCATGCCATTATTCGACTTATCCTTGGCACAGTATACTGGGGGCATATTATTTCATGATAATGTAGGATGGTGAATGCGTCCCCTTCAATCAAATCCCTTTGTAGACCAGGAGGTATGGGGAAATTGTTTCAAGATTCAACAAATCTCACCAAGAGTTTGAAGACGCCAAGGCCTCGGGCGCCATATCTTCTGTAAAATCCTCTTGAATTGATACTTGAACAGTCATCAAGTACAGGGGGGATGATGTTACTAGGACATTTTCCCCAAGCAGTTTCTTCTCCCCAGCGAGAGATACTTTACAATTCCTATCTCTAACAGAGGGTGATCCCCAGCATCCCCAGTAATAAGATGGACTTTCCCACAATTGAGTCAGAGTAGGGTATCCCCGGTAGAACTTCCAAGTCAGTTGAACAGTTCTCACCTCCGAGCGGAGTCTTTATGTCAGAATGGGCTATTCCCAGCAAGCAGCTGAATGCCCAATTCCCCCACAGAGTTTATAACTGTCAGAACTCTTTTCCTAACAAAAGTTATTTGACCAAGTATCTCCCCAGCCGTGTTGGAAGATCGTCATTTCCCCGCAGAGTTTCAGGATTGGACGCAATCATTATTGAAATATCCCCAGTGAGATAGCCAATTTATTTTTGGCCAATGTGACAAAGTAATGCAGACTTTTGTTCACACCTCAACATAGTATTTCCGGGATATCTTGGTCATTTCCTCAGCAGAATGTTAGGCAAAATGTTCTCATACCCAGCGGAGTTACGAATGGTATTCTCCCTTGCAGAGTTGTTACTCTTTTCTCAAATCAACTAATCTTGTATTGATCGCGTTGTCCCGTGTCAACGGACCTATTATGGATGGATCGCTTGATACCATTCTACTATCAGATCGCTCGATCTTGTTTGGTTTGCAAATCGCTCGATATTGCAACGCCGTTAAAGTCCACCGTCGCTGTGGCAAGCCAGTAGTCGCCTGGTGCCGTACCAAGAGACATGTTTGAGTCGTAAATCGCTTGATATTACGTTCTCATTTCCTGGTAATGGATCGCTCGATACCATTTCCTTAGCAGATCGCTTGATCTTGTTCGAGTTGTAAATCGCTTGATATTACTCCTCGTTGTTTGAGTCGTGCTCATATCCCTGGTTATGGATTGCTCGATACCATTTCCTTAGCAGATCACTTGATCTTGTCCGAGTTGTAAATCACTTGATATTACTCCTCGTTGTTTGAGCCGTGCTCATATCCCTGGTTATGGATCGCTCGATACCATTTCCTTAGCAGATCGCTTGATCTTGGTTGAGTTGCAAATCGCTTGATATTACTCCTTGTTGTTTGAGTCGTGCTCATGTTCTTGGTTATGGATCGCTCGATGCCATTTCCTTAGCAGATCGATTGATCTAATCCAACACTCGGCCGTGTTGAAGAGGTTTGGAGTCCTGATGGCGGAATTAAACCTAAAAATGTTTACTGGTCCTGGCATAACAGTTTTCCTGAAGAGGACTCGTCTGTCTCAAGCATCACATATCTACGCAAGATTTGTGAAGAGGGATCGCCCGTCCTAGTTACTTCTCACATGGCATAACAGGTTTGCTCAAGGAAGACTCGTCTGTCTAATTTTTTCTTATCCCAAGTAACAATTCAGGTTGGAAGGAGCTTGTCTGCTTTCTCCCCACTTCAGTCATCCAAAGCGCCATTTGGATGGGTTTATTTCCCATCGCTCGCATTCCCCAGCAAAGTGCAAATTTCAGGTCTTCTTGGTATTCAATCACAGTTTATCTTGAACGGTCGATAGCCCGTGCTATCGTCCTTTTCAGATTAACAGTTGCTTGAATAGGGGCAGCTGTAATACCCCAAATTTGCCCTCTCTTTTTTCATTGCATTTACCATATCATTTGCATACGTGTCACTGCATCATCTGCATAGAAAAATGAGACATGACATCCATAAGTGTTAGCATAAGGCATATGATCCACCAGCTGAAAATTCTTGATTCTATAAGTCAAGCCAAGAGCCAAGTGACACTGCAAGAAGCTCGCAAAGTCCCATATCTTATATAAGCCCAAAGTCATCCTCAAGGTCTTAGGAGGTTGGAATTTTATCAGAAGCTTCACTGTATATTTTCTCCTGCACAGACAAACCTTAACTAGGGTTTTTGCTCTAAATCAGAGAGTTCTCTTAGCTTTGACCTATTCTCGTGGTCAAAGGATCTCATATGATCTGCAAGGCTCATGTATGAAATTTGGGACAAAAATCCGTTGAAGAAGTCAAGTATTTGAGCAATTATTTGTTGGTGAAGCAAGAAAGTCAACTGTGCAGTTCAAAAGTCAACTGAAGGATTTCTAGGGCTTTGATCGTATTCATCAAATTCATGAAACTACATTTGATCAAGGAATAGGTTGTACGAGCTCATATGTTAAAAATCAAGAATGTGCGAAAAGCTGCTAAATTTGGAAATTTAAAAGTTTCCATTTTTGGAAATATTTGTCATAAACCTTCAAGCTACTATTTCATGTGCAAAAGAGCTCCAGATGATTCTTCAGTGAACATGGAAGTTGTAGAATGTGATTTTCCCTTTCCAAAAAGTCCAAGAGCACCTTCATAGCATTTATAGAACTTAAGATGTGATTTTGTTTTGGAAGTTTGAGGCATTTTTAGGGGCACATGTGTCATTACACCATTGGTACTTTATTCTTGATTTTTTTTTGTGTCATGTTTTTTTTATCATGTCACAACATTTTTAGTGGGTCAGGGATTTCTTTCACGTGACCAAAGAAGGTACCCACTATGTACATAGTTTTGTTTTATTTCTTTGAATAAAAATGGGAAATAGTGAAAGGAAAGGGTGGTACAAGGTGATGGCGCAACATACACACACTCACTCTCATATTGTTGGTTGCAAAAGGGTCACACTTTTGATATTTTACACTCACCCATGTGTTATGCTTTAGATGGTGAGGAAGGAAATAACAAAAAAAATGGTGGTATGTGTGTGAGTGTGATTAGATAAAATAAGAAAACGAGAGAACCAACATAATGAGTATGCCACACACCCACTATGTGTTTTTTCATATGCAATAGAAGCATTTTTCATGCTATTTTTTTAGTCACACTTTTTGTGCACTAAACGAGAATGCATCCCATGTGAAAGCAGGTACATGCATCATCAACTTGAGCCAACCATCACCCTTGGATCAAGACCTCCTCTCATCTTTTTTTTTCTTTCCATCCCTTAGTATCATGTTTACCAAAGTTTCTGATACACCGTAACAACCGTGCACCATATTGTGCTAGATTTAATTTGAAGAAGGCACACAATGCGTGCTGAGTTTCTGAAGAGATGGCATAACAAACATGTACACAACAAGCTGAGTCATAAAAAAGGATTCCAAAATATATTCAAAAAAAAGGGTAACAAAATGAAAAAGGAAAAATTAATATAACATAATGGAGAGAAGAGTTTGTTATAGGAGGATTCACACTTATCAGCGGAGGGATAGAAAAACTCATAATAAAAAAGGAAAAAAAATCCATAACAAAATTTGAAAAAAAGGGTAACAGATTGAGAAAAGAAAAAGTTTCTTACAGAAAAAAATCACTCTTCTCTTTCATCTTCAATGCATTCTGCTCAACGAATTTCATTCTTCTTCCTCATTGCCAATCCTCATCATAACAATAATACGAAGTCACTCTCTTCATCATTAATCTCATCATCATAGCTGCAAAAAAAAAAGACTCTCCTGCATCTTCAAGGCATTCCGCACAGCACGAATTTCATCACATCACCTCCATCAACAAGAACAAAAATCGCATATCTTCATCATTCTTCTGTGCACACCATCACAAAACAGAACCAAATTTCATCGACAACTACCGAAATTCGTTTGAGCTTAGAATTAATAACCTGCAAGATGATTCGGCAAAAATAGGGCGGTTCATATCAACCTAGAGTGAATAAATCGCGATTGCATAATCGAAGCAAGATTCCATAACAATAACGAATCCGCATCGAGTCAAATCCGAAGAAGAAGAAAAGAATAGCAGAATCGAAGTGAACATATGAGTTGTTTGTCGCGTTGTCGAATAACAGGTACACTTTCAAATACTCTAGTTGATACGATCGCTGGCTGTGTGTTGAATTTGTTGTAATTTTGATCCATTTTGTTGGGCTTTTTGTTCGTTCGAGTCCGAATTTGTGAAGAGGATAGAAATAGAGGTAGAGTTTGTGTTCTGATTTGGCAGTTAGGGTTGGTTCTCCGGCTAGGAGGTGTTTAGGCTAGTGTTGGATTCGGATCGAGGAAAAGGTGAGGTTTTGTGTTGAGTTTTGTTGATCAGAAACGGCAGCGTCGGTGATGTATGAGGTGAGGAAGAAGACGGAAGGAACGGCGGCTAGGTTAAGAGATGGAGAGGAGCGGCGCCGGTTTTGAGTAGAAGAGGATGAAAATTAGTGAAGATTTGTTCGAAGTTTGTTGTGCTTGAGTGTGATCGGCGGTGAGTGAACGACGAAGGAGGCTTGCCGGAAGATGGACGGCGGCGGCTAGGGTTCATCAGGTTGAAGGTGAACGGTGACGGTGGGGTGGTTATCTGGAGGGTTAGGAGGTTGAAGAAGGTGAACAGTGCTTTAGAGAGAGGAGAGAGCGTGTTCTTGGCTTTGTTTTTTTCATTTATTGTGTTCTTTGTTTTTTTGGTTTTGAGAGATTTTAACTTGTGATATAGTTTTAATAAGATTTGAATATGATAGGGATAAATTGAGGTTAACGATGAGATAAAAGGATAGGATATTGGCAGCTTTTGAGATTCTTGCCCATACCGGAGGTGACACTTGTCACTGTCCGGTAGGACCCTCCGTCTAACTTTCCTACGTGCTCATCCACTGTAACAATCGTAAGCCTACATCTCCAGAACCGTTTGATGATCCTACTTTGAGGAGACTTGGATCGTGCGCACCATATTCAGTCAATGGATTGACCGCACTCCCACCATGCTCCCCCCATTCTTTCCTGCGCCATTGGGCCTACCAACATGCTTTTCGCACCCCCCGTAGGCCCATTCTTCTTTTTTTTTAAGCTATTTTTGTTACTGTTACACCCCCTCCCCATTTTCTTAGTTTTTATTTTCTTTTTCATATCAGTTTCATTTTAATTCATTTAAAATATTAAAATACATAAAAAAATTCCATAAAAAATATTTTTAGTTTCATAACTCATTTTAGAATTTTATCATACTTTTATTTTCTGTTTTTTCATTATTTTCTCATTTTATTTCGAATTTTCTTTTATTTCCATCTCATTTAGTTTCCATAAATAACGCATCATCTTGTAGGATTTATTTCTTTCACCTCGATTAATATTTTAATTCCGTTCTTTTTGTATCATGTCATAGACTTAGAAAGGTTCATAAAAATATTTTTTTCTTATTTTTAATTCCATTTTATCCATAGTTTTGTAAGTCGTATTTGTGCGATTTCGTTAATTGTTCCTAAGCGGCTTTGTGCGTTTATTTGGTAGAGTTTCATTGTGAATTTTTTTAGAGTTATTTTGACACATTATTTGTTGCTGGTTGTTGACTTTAGAGATTTAATTTCATAATTTTCTCATGTCTCTTGGTATTTGTTTGGTGTTTTGTTTCTTAGGTAGCGTTTCGTGCCTCTTTCTTCCTTCTTTCTAACATAGTTTGAGGAAGACATTTATGCCATCCTATTAGGGTTTCTTGGTCTTGGTTTTAGGTCACCTATAGGGTCTAGGTACTGACTTTTTGAGTAGCTTGATTTGTGATCTTTGTTTTTGGTTTGCATATTGTTTGAATATTCTTATTTCCGTGTGGTTCACTAATCCTTCCTTTCAGGGGCTCATGGTAAGTGAAGTGTGGATGATATCCACATTTCAAATCTTCATCTCATCCTTTATTTTTGCTTTCTCATTTGTCTTTGTGATGTGTCTTATGCCATCTTGTGAATAACTCTATTACTCCACTTGTAGAAACAACTTAACTTCTTTAGAGAAGTAAGTCGTCTTCTAGCGTTTTCCGCTCCTTTCTTCTTCTTTTTCCTTTCTTTCCTTCTTTTTCATTAGGATAGAATTCAAACCTCACTAACCTAGGAATCCCATGCATGATAACATTAGGAGTAGTCTTCCCCATTATATTTTACCTTTGAGATCCTTTTGGTGCTCTCTCTCTTCTCATCTTCAAATTTAACTTCAAGTCACTTAAATAAATAACGAGTCTTCTCTTGTGACACGAGACTTTGCTGTGAGATACTTGCACACGTTCCATTTCGGGGAGAGGTGTAGGATATCCCTCGTGGTGGATAGGTCTTAGCATGAGATTACTTCACAAAGAAAATATAAAAAAAACAGTTCTTAACCAAAAACCACAAAAACACTTAATACATGTCAGTAGGTCAGTGTGTCTGAGCCTTCCTCTTAGGGATTGGATTTGGGGATTTCCTCCATAGTTAGGTGTGCCTCTTGCGCATTCCATTTCGGGATGATGTAAGAAGTACACATCCCATTGAGTAAGACTTAGGTACACTTACCTATGCAAACTTTAAAGCAGAAGACTCATAAGAAACACTTGACAAACAATAAGCGTCTCTCCTTCGGGACTTCTTTTCTCATCACCTTCACTCTCATCATACGAACTTGCTCCTACTTGTCACTTTGCAAGATGATTACACACTCTTCGTTCGAGCCTGCAACACTTGAGCATTGACACAGGCAATTCAAGCCTTAAGACACAAGCAATCCTTTCCACCCCTAGTTAGGGGAACTACGACGAATCTGACCACATTGTCCAGATGAGGTACGTAGGCAGCGGGGTAGGGCCCGTTCGAGCACAATCTTTATTTTCCCTACATTTTTCATTTTCATTTCTTTTTCAGTTCCCCTTTCGTTTCTTTTATCCAGTTCCAGTTCCTTTTCTTTTGCAGCAGCTTTCATCCCCTCACCCTTTGAAACAGTTTTCTTTGCAAGCGTGGATCCCGTCGGGTACGGCGGACGATCTGGGTGCTAATTCCTTCCCAGGTCGTAATCGACTCCCGAACTCAGTCTCTTTGGTTCGCAGGACCTATGTCCTTCCTCTTCTTTCTTCTGGTTTGTGCAGCATTACCATTCCCGTTCCTTCGGGATAAAAATGCCTGGCTAGTGATTCTAACCTTTCCCGCGCCACTTTCGCGTTTGTACCAGGATGGAAATCCAGGGAGCGACACCTTCAGCATGTGAGATCCAAGCCTCACCTTATTCTCCTCCGCACAATCCATGACTCTGAAGATCCTTTCAATCTCCCTCAACCAAATTTGAGCACCATCGGGATTAAATCTTCCTTTGAAGACAGGTGGTTGATTCTTCCTGAACTTATCATTAACATTCACAATCGGAGCACCCTGCACCGACCTAGCCATTGCTTCCAAAGCAGCAACCATCACATTTTCGTTTCTACCAGCCATATTCTGATTATTCCCAAAGACAACAACAAGATTAAACAAAAGTTCAACCATCACAACAAAAAGACAGACACAACTGACTCGACACTGGCTCTAATACCACTTAACGTAACAACCCCTTTCAATACCCTCAAATAATCAAATAATCATTTAGGCACATATTAAAATTCCATCAGAGTATAATTAGAAACATAGTATAAAAGAGGTATGTCACATTATACATGAAATTAAAACATCAAACACCTGCTCAACAATAGATATGCAACAATGGAGTAGCTAAATACTTGCACCCACATCTCAATATTTAGAATAAAAGCGGAAAATCTAAACATTGAATAATATCAAACATATATATATATATATATATATATATATATATATATATATATATATATATATATATATATATCATCAAGTTTGATTCACTGACATAATTCATGTTTACATAAACATTCATCACCAAGATACATATACAAATGCACCACAAAAGGCATCACAACCAAAATCCCTAGCTACCCGGTGCTACATATCAGAGCCGACCGACAAAAGAATGAAGACACGCTTCACAAAAAGACCTTCAACATACCTACTCTGCAATGCCTCATAGAGCATCATAAAATAGCAGAAGGGTGAGAAATATTATAATAATAACAATGCATATAATTATATATCTTATCATATAAATACACATTTAATACATTCTCACCACAATTCATCTCCAACCACACATATACATCACAATGTATAAATATCCATATATATATATATATATATATATATATATATATATATATATATATATATATATATATATATATATATATATATATATATATATATATATATATATATATATATAAACCAAGCATATTCATCATGCATACTTCCACCATTTCCATCATTCCACATAAACATACATATTCATGTTTACTCATTAATGCACAAATACAAAGATGACAAAATGCAAATCATAGAGATCGACTCACGACTCTATGCAGATGCAATGCGGTACCGACTCAATCATCTTAAGTTCACTCAGGAACTTATTGGAACCATTGCTTGTTACCAATGTAACTCCCCGTCGGGTCTACGGTGTTCACCCATTGCTCACACCCCACATGGGCACACAATGTTTATGGATTTCTCACACCTCACACGGGCACACAATCCGATTGCTCACACCCCACATGGGCACACAATCATTCGTGATCATTTCACCCATTTCTCACACCTCACATAGGCACACAATGTTTATGGATTACTCCCACCCCCACGGGCACGCAATCCGATTGCTCACACCCCACATGGGCACACAATCATGTTGAAATCATCGCTCACACCCCATATAGGCACATGATGTTACAATAGATTCACATTAGAATCCCACAACACAAGAATGTACATCATTATGCTTCACATATAAAATGACTCAAACACCCTTGAAATGTATACATATTCATAATATAATCACACATTCATCTCATACAATCACATACAATCTACATACATTCAAATCAATTACGCCAAACGGAAAAAAATCTTTCACAATCAATATGCATTCACGTTTAGTTCGAACAACGCATTTATGTTGCCAAACGACCACAACACACAATCAAATTCCATAATTCCTTAATTCACATAATTACGATTAATCGGAAAAGTCGGGTAAAAATCGGTTAAAAATAATATTTTTCGACATCATGAGAAATTACATAATTTTAGCTTCAAAACGATATGTGGAATACTAAAAACGGATAACCGGCTCAAAAGTTATGAAATAAACATCAAACTTATTTTTAAGAAAACCACCATTCTGCATAAGCTACAGGTCGCGGCGCAACCCCTTGTTCGTGAGGCGAACTTCACAGGCATGCTTAGTTTGCAGCATGAACCATGTTCGCGGGGCGAACTTAGCAGAAGTTCCAAAACACAAGCTACGGAAAAACCATCCCAAACCTCCAAAATCCGTCAAAACTTCACCAAATCAGTGAAAACAAAACACAAACATGATAATTATCACATACTAACTATCATACTACATTTTAATCGAGTTTTAACCGTTTAAATCACCGATTTTAGGGTTTCTCACAAAATACCCTAAAAACTCATAACCTCTAAACTCAACCACAACAAGAACATATTCAAACAATCACATACATAATGATACACATTGATAAGATAATAAGATTTCACACCCTTGCCCGATTGATTCGATTCCTAGGAGCTATCTTGAATATTTCTTAGCTTTTCCTCTTTTCCTCCTCTTCCTCTTTCTTTCTATCTCTCTTTTCTTTCTCTTTTCAACTATTATATCTTTTCTTTCTATTTCTTTTCTTTCCACCCAAATATTCATTTTCTCACAATTTCTAATTCCACTTATTCCTAACTTACCATCAAAATAACATAACATGTCAACATATCATATTAACATACCAATTTCACAAATAAAATAATTATCACTCAATTTAAATAAAAGACTCAACAAAAAAAATTAAATAGTCGGAATCGGGGCATTACATTTCCTAAACTTGTCAAAGAATTTTGGATTTTTGCAAGTGCTTCTAACTCTCATGTAACCTCTTACGTTTTGGGTAAGAGGATCATCATTACTGAAGAACACATTGCTAAGTTGATACATTCAGATGGAAATGGGATCAAGTGCAGTGAGATGGATAAGCTTTCTAATACATCTCTCGTCTCTAAAGAAATCTTCTCAAATTGGCAGCACTCCAACAAGATTAAAGACCTGAAGGATCATCTGAGAATTTGGGAAAAAATTATCTTAGGCTGCATCAGTCACAGAAAAGCAACAAACTCTCCAGAATAAATCAACGTGGATCAGCAGTTCCTGCTGTACTTCATCTCCAAGAACAAGAAGGTCAATCTTGCTCATTCTCTTTTTAATCATCTGAAGAACAACATCAGAGAAACCAGAGAAGATGAGAAAACCAAAAGAGATTGGATTCCTCTGGGAAGACTCATCTCAGACATTCTAACTGAAAACAAATTGGTAGATCATCTGATGGAAGCTAAACAATTTGATCTTTTGGAAGCAGACACTGGGAAGCCTCTGAATTCTAAGAATCTGAAGAAGATGAAATTCATAGAAACCATTAAGAAGGATCCAGTTCTACACTCTAGAGAAGTCATCACTACCAAGAAAATTCCTCTGAAGGACTTTCCTATGTTCTCTACTGACACACCACCAGAATTTGTGGTCAGGTAATTGGAATCCTGCAAGATGGATGGTGTTGATCCTTTGTTCAATCCTGAAGAACTCAGAAGACCTGCACCAAAAGTTGCTCTGAAGAAAAACAAGAAGAGGAAAGCCTCTGAAGGAACTTCTCAGAAGTCTCCAAAGCAAATCAGAAAGAAAGGTACTTCCTCTTCTCAATCTGAGTTCATCTCTATTGTAGAATTTGTAACAGTGGTCACATCTGAAAATCCTCCCTCTGATACCACTCCCTCTATGATGCTTGAACCCTCAAACCCCATCTCCTCTGAAATACCACCTCCATCTTCACCTCCACCTTATACCCAACCTGAAAACACTAACTCATCACCAAACATTCCTGAACATCATTCTCCTCAAACTCTAGAAGATTTTGACATGCCTATAGATCCATCACCTCCTTTTGATCTAAACACCTCAACCTTTGTCGAGACTCATTCAGAACTTCAAAAAGTTCTATCTAACATTGATATTTTTTCAAACTTTGTTGCTGCCTCTGATACTCAATCCTCTAATCCTCCTTCTCAACAAACACATGGCTTTAACCCTCCTCTACACTCTGATTTTCATAGAGTTGTTTTTGACTTATCCCCCATTCGTGAAGCCTCCCTATCATCTTATGAATCCATTCCACCAAAAAATCCATCTTACATTACTATTCTAGATAGTCCATCTCCCACAAATGAACCCGAAGATCCCCTTCGAAGAAGAAATGAAACTTAGGCTGGAAGATCTGAAGGTTTCCTGTGCAGAAATTCTTGATCCTGCTGCTTCTGATTCTCTTTGGACTTCCTTCAGAAAGTGGTTCTCTGCTGAGACCAAAAAGCTGAAAGATATCTGCTATGATATTGCTCAACAGAACTTCTGTGAAAGTCTGAAAGAAGTGGTCACCAGTCTAGAGAAGAAGAAAACTCACCTTCTGGATGACAAGCCTTGGAGAGAATTTGAACCAAAGGAAGCTTCTTCTGCATTTCATCTAATGATAGTTCCTTTTGCTGAAGACAAGGGAAAAGAAACTGCTGAAGAATCTTCTGAGGAACCCTCCATTCAAGCTGCTGCAACTGTTGAAGAATCTCTTCCAACATCCTTAGTGCTGAAGACTCTGAATGAACTTAAGAAAGAGAATGAAACTGTCAAGAAGAGGTTGGACAAGCAGGATAAGACTGATGCTGAACTCAAAACCATGATTGGACAACAAGTTGAATCAACTTCTCAGATCAAGTCACTTCTGGGAGCATTAGTTACCAGGATTAACCCCCAACCCTGATTTTGTTTCATGTTTTCTCTGTTTTTTTCTGTTATTTAATTGTTTCTTTTTAGCATCTCAATGTTTTGTTCAATGTTTCATCTGATTACCTGATTAATGAAGATCATTTCCTTTTATCTCTACTTCTATATCTGTTTGCATCTTTTTGAGTAATGACAAAAGGGGGAGAAACGTAAATGATTTTGATCCATAACAGTTTATCAAACTAAACCTCAAACATATTAATACTCTGATCAAATTGTTTAATTTTTTTTAGAACAGGATAAGTAATCAACTCGGGGGGAACACATAATGAAGAAATTCTCATAAAACATAAGTTAAAGAACTTCTTATGGAAAAATCTGAAAGAAGCTTTAACCATCTAAAGGGAGTTTTCACATTTTTTAAATTATGTTCTTTATCATAATAATTGTTTTTGTCATCATCAAAAAGGGGGAGATTGTTAGAACAAGATTTTGATTCTACTCTCTTATATAGTTTTGATGATAACAATATTTTATGAGAACAAATTAAAGCACTAAAAGTTCTCTATATGTGCAGGATAGAAGTTCTCAATACAAAGGAGTTTATTAAGGTTGAATAGCATCTTCTATACATACTCAAGCCAAGCGCAACTTTTATAAAATATCTGCTGATATAAGTTCTCACCAACTCAGTTCTCATTGCTGCGTAAAATTCAAATACACTATGACGAGTTTTTATGATATTCTGATTCTTATAATAAAGGACATTTAAGAAGGAATCAAGAATAACGGTTGGGAACATAATCCTTATTTTTGGAAGGACTTTATGGCTAATTATATTCATCCATATATGGCATCAGATGTTCCCAACGGATCTATTATTCAATGCCTATATAAAGGAGATATCTTGAAGAAATTGAAGTTTTCTACACACGCACGCTAACTTTGATAAATTTATTTTCTATGTGCTTAAGTTTTGTAAAAACTATCACTCAGTGATAATTGCTTTCTGAAGCATTTTTGTTTCAACAATTTTTGTAAACTCTGTGATTTCCTTGAGTGACTAGTGTAGTCAGTAGACTCAAGAAGACTTTGACTATAGGTCTTAGTGATTGTATTCATCGTTTTTGAATAGTGGATTAAGACCTCGTTGAGAGAGGCGAAATCACCTTGGCGGGTGGACTGGATGTAGTTTGAGTTCAAACGAACCAGGATAAATCAAAGTGTTCTTTTTAATCATTGTTTTATAAAACCCAATTCCAACCCCTCTTCCTTGTTTTTTTCGATCCTTCAGAAACAGGGGAAGCAGGAGGCGAATTCTCAACATGTCAATGATTGTAGGTTCTATGAACATAAGAGGGGGTTGCAGCATGATCAAGAGGAAGCGCATTAGTAGTATTATTACTCGGGGGAAGGATGATATTTTTCTTATACAAGAAACTAAAATGGAATCTATAAATGAGGTGTTAGAGGGGAGCTTCTGGAATTGCGAGAAAGTTGGTTGGTCTTTCTCCAATTCGAGTGGGCAGTCATGTGGATTAATAACATTATGGAAGGAAGAGACGGTTATAGTTCTGCATAATTTCAAGGGTTTCGGTTTTCTCAGCGATTCTTCGAAGGAGAATGTGGCAAGAACTAAGAGAGATTTAATCTAAATATAAAATGAGGAGTGGTGTTTTGCTGGTAATTTCAATTCTATTTTATGTCCGGAAGATAGGAAAGGTTGCTTGATCAGAGGTAGAAATTCGGAGATGGAAACCTTTTCTTCCTTCATGGTGGATTATAATTTGGTTGATCCTCCTTAAAAAAGAAAGAGATTCACTTGGTATGGTGGCGATAGTTTACATATGAGTCGTATCGATCATTTTCTCCTATTAGATGCATTAGTGGATAGATGGGGAATTGTTGGGGAGCTTATCGGGAATAAGGATGTCTTCGATCATTGTCTCATTTGGTTAGTTGGAAATGGTGAGGATTGGGGGCCGAAGCCATTTCCGGTTAATAACAATTGGTTTGACGATGGCGCTTTTCTCCCTTTCATGGAAAACGAGTGGAATAAGATTCAGGTCGAAGGTAGAGCCGATTTTGGGCTAAAGGAAAAACTTCGGATTCTGAAAATCAGCCTTCGTAAGTGGAACACAAAATGTTTCGGGCGGATTGATCTAAACATTCAACATGAGTGTGACTCGATTAATGCAGCAGATGAGCTTCGTAGTTGTTGTGATGAGAATCTTGTAATAGGTATTGTTTCCAACAGAAGTGATTCCCTGCAGCGGTTCTGGCGCGAAATAAAGATTAAAGAAAACATGTTGACGAAAAAATCCAGAATCAAATGGGATTGTGAGGGGGATGTCAACAACAAGTATTTCCATTCAGTTATGAAGGATAGAAGGTTGGGTAACTTGATTAGTTGCATCAACACAATAGGGGGCAATTGGAGGGAGTAGTTGAGATTAAAGGAGAAGTTTATATGCACTTTTCTGATATTTACGAGGAATCAGATTTAGACAGACCCACTCCGGATGGCATTGATTTTATGAGTTTAAACCCAACTGATAGAGACCTTTTGGAGCAGGATTTTTCGGAAGCAGAAATAAAGGAAGCTTTTTGGGCGTGCGAAGGTTCTAAGAATTCGGGACCGGACGACTACAACTTCTTTTTTCTCATGAAATGTTGGTATTTTATCAAGGAATATGTTTTTCGTCTTTTCAAGGAGTTCCATGCTAATCCTATTTTGGTGACGTTTATTACATCATCGTCCATCTATTTGATTCCTAAGGTTAGAATTCCTTTAAACCTTGGTTAGTTCCGCCCTATATGCTTGGTCGGTAGTCTTTATAAGGCTATAGCGAAGGTTCTCGCATCCATAATTAAAAGGGTTCTCAGCTTCATCATTTCTCCTTGTCAATCGGATTTTGTCCTTAGGAGGAAACGTTTGGACGAAGTTTTGATTGCTAATGAAGTTGTCGATTATGCGAACAAAGTAAACAAGCAATGTGTAATACCCATATATAAAAGACATACCTCAAAGCATATTTTTCATATATAATTTTAAGTTTGGTATTGAAATAAGACAAGTTCTTAGTTACACATTTCATAAATATAGCCACTACAACAAAAGGTACTAGCAAAAAGGCTATAAATAGTACAAGATGTTCACAAAATAAAAAGTCTAAGAACTAGATCCGAAGATCTCAAAAGTCCACAGCGGAAGAAACCATCAAACAAGAAAATATAATCAAGTCACCTTATCTTTACCCCTTACGGAACCTGAAGTACCTGAAATAACAACATCAACATGGGGTGAGACAAAACATCTAAGTGAGTTCCCTATCTTAGAGTTCTCTCGGCTCTAAGGGTTCAATTTCCAACATTCTATAAGGTACCGAAGTCACTTCTCTATAAGTAACCCAAAACGAAAAGGGGCATTCAATAAGTTATTAATGCTTCACGTGGGATTCAATGTAATATCCACCACAAGCCTCACTATGCTTCCCGTGGGATTCAATGTAATACCCACCACAAGCCTCGCTAAGCTTCCCGTGGGACTTAATGGAATACCCACCACAAGCCTCACTATGCTTCCCATGGGACTCAATGGAATACCCACCACAAGCCTCACTATGCTTCCCGTGGGACTCAATGGAATACCCACCACAAGGGTCACTATACTTCCCGTGGGACACAATGGAATACCCACAACAAGACTCACTATACTTTCCGTGGGACTCAATGGAATACCCACCACAAGCCTCACTATGCTTCTTAATAACGGTTCTTCTAGTCTTTACGGATGCTCTAACGGAACGCAAGGTATCCACATCAAGACTTAATCAAGACTATACGGAGGAACTAAAGCAATGCACTTTCACACTAGCCTAAGGGAGTCTTAGATACCTCACAAGTTGTACCTTTATTACCTTTGGTTCACAGTCCTCTAACTTAACATTTTTACCGTATAATCAAAAAGTCGGGTAAAAATAATAATTTCCAGCATCACGTGAAAGTACATAATTCTAGCTTTCCAACGATATAAAGAACATTTAAATCGGATAACCGAGTAAGAAGTTATGAATTAAAACACAAAACATCAACTTCCAGGTCTCGCTAAACGAGGGGGTATGCTCGCTAAGCGAGCAACTCCCTGTATTCTGACCTTCCCAGGAATTGACCTTCTCGCTAAGCGAGCTTTGCAAATTCTGTAGAAAACTCATGTGCGAACAACACTTCACATAAGGGGTAAAAGCTTATCAACTTCTCAACCAACAGAGGAAACCAACATCAAACATATTTATAATCATATACTAGAAATTTATCGATTTTTAACCATTTAAAACTTTTGATTTTAAAGATTTCTACCAAAACCTAAAAAAACTCAAACTCTAAAACTCAACCAAAATCTAAAACAAAAGCTTCTAACTACGAACTCACCTCGAGAGATAAAGATTGGTAGAAAGAAAGAGTTGATTTGATGGACGGATGATTGAGAATGATGAATTTGATGCTCTAGGGTTCACTTCTCTTCTTCTGATATTCTTCCTTAATAACTTCTTCTTTCTCTATTTTTCTTTCTATAACACGTAATATAAATAAAACTTATTTCCCCACCAACGGGTCCAAAATAGAGAGTATCCAAAAAAATGTCTCTTGATCCAATATTTATTAAAACCTCTGAGTCAGCTAATATTAATTAATAAAATAAAATCCCGCTGATTACTCTATTTATTTCCGTTAAAATTTCTTAGAGTAATCCAGAACAATATTAATATCAAATAATATTATTCAGAGCATTAAATAAATTACGGGGTGTTACATTCTCCCCCCCCCCCTTAAATAGAAATTAGTCCTCGAATTTAAAAGATTACCTGAACAGGTGAGGATATGATTCCCGCATCTCCGATTCCAATTCCCATGTAGCATCTCCCAGATGTGTCTCATCACATTGCACTTTAACAAGTGGTATCTCTTTTCTCCTTAACACATTGGTTTCTCTTCCAACAATACCGCTCGGTTGGGGTTCAAAAGTCAAATCCTCTTTTATCTCGATAAAATCCGGCAGAATGGGCTGAAGAGAATCAAGAACGAACCTACAAAGTTGTGATACATGGAAAACATCATGCATTTCAGATAGAAAGGGTGGTAAGGCCAATATGTAAGCAACTTTACCAATCCTTTCTAAGATCTGATACGGTCCTACGTATCTTGGACTTAACTTGCGCGACTTAAACAATCCCTTCAATCTCAATCTCGGAGTTACTTTCAAATACACATGATCACCTTCATCAAATTCCAAAGGTCACCTTCGATTGTCAGCATAACTCTTCTGACGATCTTGGGCTTGTTTAATATTTTCTTGAATCATCTGAATCTTTTCCGTAGTCTCTTGAATAACTTCGGGTCCCAAAATCCTATCTTCACCCACTTCCGACCAACACAACGGTGTTCTACACTTCCTTCCATATAAAGCCTCATACGGAGCCATTCAGATGCTTGCATGGTAACTATTATTGTAAGAGAATTCTATCAATGCTAAAAGTTCCTTCCAATTTCATTTACTTTCCAAAACGCATGCCCGTAACATATCTTCCATTGTTTGAATTGTATGTTCCGTCTGACAATCCATTTGAGGGTGATTAGAAGTACTCAAACGCAAATCCGTACCCATGGCTTGTTGGAACTGATGCGTGTTTTTCGCAAGTGTACGAATCACGTCAAAGTAATATAAAAGATTATCGAATCCACAGAGACCAAGTGTCAATCTATCGTACCTGTTGTTATGGTGCTTATCTAAGGCAACTATTTTTAAGGGTTTTAATAAGGGTGCAATGGTAAATAAAATTATAATTTTAAATAATAGATAAAGGACAGGCTCGAATGTAATTCACGTAATCAATGATAATTCAGTACTTGTTAGTGGAACTACTTATGGGCAATGTTTTCTCCTTTGAAAAGAACTAATTTAACAGGAACTGTCGCTTTCGCGTATTCAGAACCGAGTTGTACTCTCTAATCAACCCCTCTTATTGTCACTGATAAAAAGGTGCGTACTGCGTTAGAGTAGTAAACCTATTTTTAAGAAATGTAGTATCTTAACTAAGTTGAAAAGTATTTTAACCTGGACTTCTTAGCAAAAAGAGGTTCTTGTGAACCAGACTCTAAATCTCATAACGCGTCCGAAAATCGTTTTAAAATCTCTTTTCTTTTTAATCTAAAAACTCCTAATGAACTATACAAAGCGCTTTTGGCTGTTTTTGAAATAGTTAAAAACAATTACTTGAATTGAAAGATAAAATAGCCCTTTGGTGTTTCCACGAACAATTATACTGATTACTGGTTTAATTACGATCCTTACATTCTAACCTTTATGGAATTAGTTAGACATGATAAAGTAAAGATTCTTTTTATAGTTTTTCATATAAGTAATTTAAAGCGAGTGCGGAAAGTAAATAAAGTAAATGTGCGAGTGCGGGAAATAAACAAAGTAAATGTGCGAGTGCGGGAAATAAACAAAGTAAATGTGCGAGTGCGGGAAATAAACAAAGTAAATGTGCGAGTGCGGGAAATAAACAAAGTAAATGTGCGAGTGCGGGAAATAAACAAAGTAAATGTGCGAGAAATAAATAAAAGTAAAGTACGAACTTGAATTAAAATGGCGGCAGGATTAACTTCCTCCAGAGTGCTCCAAAACTCGAACCACAGACAGATTACAGACTCGATCACTCGATTGCAGAGGCACCCCGATGTGGAATGGCAACTGCTTTATAACTGATATATGCCTAGAGAATTCTAATTCTGGATGAAGAAAAACGAAAATCTAAGGTCCTATTTATAGGAGAAACTGAAAGCATGAAATGACCGGGACGCCCCTCCACTAAAAAGTGGAGGTTATGAAATTTTGCCTTGTGGCGCCCGCCACAAGGTCATGGCACCCGCCATGGTCCCTACAGGGGATGATGGAGTGGGGAACGTGGGTCTTGGAGGTTGAGGAGTGGTCTTGAGACGTGGCCACGTCATGGCTAACCCCATGGCGCCCGCCACGGTGGGTGCCGCAAGTGCAAAACGCTGAATTTCTAGGTTTTCGTCCGTTTTCACTCCTTTTTCGCTCCTTTTCCTGATTCAAGCTCCGATTATTATAAAAACCTGAAAACATAAGAAAACAAAGCAATAACAAAGCAAAACAACAATAAAAGCTAAGAATGCATGCGAAATCGGAGTCAGAAATACGGTGAATTTTAGTGTGATCAGGAACACCTTCCAAAACCTCGAAGTGAACTTCAGATCTCTATCCGACACAATACTAGACGGAAAACCATGAAATCTCACAATCTTAGCAATAAACAACCTCGCAAGATGACTTGCCTTGTACGTAGTCTTAACGGCTAAGAAATGTGCAAATTTCTTAACTGGCCCACAATCACCCAAACAGATTCATAACCACCTTGAGTAGTCGGTAAACCAACTGCAAAGTCCATAAAGATATTTTTCCACTTCCGAATTGGGATGTCTAAAGGTTGCAACAAACCTCCCGGACTCTGGTGTTCAATTTTCACCTTGTTGACACACCGCACATTCAGACACAAATACCTCAATGTGCCTTTTCATTCTGGACCACCAATACTCTTTCTTTAAGTCTTGATACATCTTCTAAGAACCCGAATGTATCATAAAAGAACCTTTATGGGCTTCCTCTAAAATCTTTCTCTTTAATACCTCATCATTTGGAATGCAAATTTTTTGGTTGAATAGGATAATCCCATCCAATGCTCTCATAAAACCCGGTTGAAGCAACAACTCCTGCAACTTCTCATCTAGAACCTGTGCTTGTTGAATCTCATTCCTCAAGGTAGAATTGATGTTCAAATTTCCCATTATTACATCATTCGGAGTCCATACAAACTGAAGATTAAGGTCTCGAAACTTCTCCAATAGTGCATATTCCAATACCATCAACTCGGCATTATGAATTACTTTTCTACTTAAAGCATCTACCACCTTATTCGCCTTTCCCGGATGGTACTTCAATTTAAGGTCATAATCCTTCAAATACTCCATTCAGTTTCTCTGTCTCATATTTAATTCCTTTTGATCAAAGAGGTACTTCAAACTCTTATGATCACTAAACATCTCAAAACGTACACCATACAGATAATGCTGTCACACTTTCAAAGTAAACACCACGACAGCTAGTTCCAAATCATGAGTTGGATAATTATTCTCATGAACTCTCAACTATCTAGAATCATAGGCTACAACTTGGCCTTCTTGCATAAGAACACCTCCTAATCCCATCTTGGAAGCATCGCAAAACACTTCACAAGATTTGTTAGGATCGGAAATGATCAAAACTGGAGCAGTTGTCAATTTCTCTTTAAACCGCACGAAACTTTTCTCACAACTAGAATCTCATTCATAAGAGAAGTCCTTTCTTGTAAGCTTAGTTAATGGTAACTCCATATGAGAAAAACCTTTAATGAACCTTCTGTAGTAACCTGCAAACCTAAGAAACTTCTCACTTCTGAAGCATTCTTCGGTCTCTCCCAATTAATCACAGCTATAATCTTCGATGGACCCACTGTTACACCTCCATAAGATATAACATATCCAAGAAACTTGACTTATGACATCCATAACTCGCACTTGCTAAACTTGGCAAAAAGTTTATTCTCTTGCAGTACCGATAGAATAATCCTCAAATGTTCTCCGTGCTCTTGTGGAGTACGAGAATAGATAAGAATGTCATCGATAAAGAACACCACGAACTGATCCAAGTAGTCTTGAAATATCCAATTCATGTAATCCATAAAAATAGCTGGAGCATTCGTCACACCGAAAGGCATTACTAAGAATTCATAATGGCCATAACGGGTTCTAAACGCAGTCTTCGGAACATCAGAACTTTTCACACAATTCTGGTGATAGCCCGACCTCAGATCAATCTTCGAGAACACACAAGCTCCTTTCAACTGATCTAGAAGATCGTCTATCCTCGGCAGGGGATATTTATTCTTGATGGTAACCTTGTTCAACTTACGGTAGTCTATGCACAACCGCATACCACCATCTTTCTTCTTCACCAACAAAATAGGGGCTCCCCACGGCGAAACATTGGGTCTTACAAAATGATTTTCCATCAAATCCTCTAATTGATCCTTCAGTTCTCTTAACTCGAGTGGTGCCATCCGATAAGGGGGAAAAATATAGGAGTCATTCCCAGTATCAGGTCAACTGAGAATTCAACTTCTCTCACCGGAGGTAAGGAAGTGACATCCTCGGGGAAGACATCAGGAAATTCACAAACTATCGGAATATTTAAAACTTGTTGGCCATTACTCCCCTCTTTAGTAAGGACAAGCAAAACAAACTTCTCTTGTTCAAATAGAAAATTTACCATTCCAACCATACCTTCTAAGATCTTTGTCAAAACATCCTTCGGAGGTGCTTCAACAGATGGAATAAGGATCAACTTCAAATAGAAAATTTATCATTCCAACCATACCTTCTAAAACAAAAGCTTCTAACTACGAACCCACCTTGAGAAATGAAGATTGGCAGAAAGAAAGAGTTGATTCGACGGACAAATGATGGAGAATGAAGAATTTGAAGCTCTAGGGTTCACTTCTCTTCTTCTTCTCTTCTTCCTGACTAACTTCTTCTTTCTCTATTTTTCTTTCTATAACACATAATATAAATAAAACTTATTTCCCCACCAATGGGTCCAAAATAGAGAGTATCCAAAAAAATGTCTCTTGATCCAATATTTTATAAAACCTCTGAGTCAACTAATATTAATTAATAAAATAAAATCCCGCTGATTACTCTATTTATTTCTATTAAAATTTCTAATCCGGAACAATATTAATATCAAATAATATTATTCATAGCAGTAAATAAATTACGGGATGTTACACAATGTTTTATTTTCAAAGTCGACTTTGAAAAAGCATATGATAGGGTGAGTTGGAGGTTTCTTAGATACTTAATAGTGAGGTTTCACAGTGTTTTCTAGTTCATTATTTATCCTGGTTAATGGCAGCCCGACCTTGGAATTCAAAGCGGAGAGAGGGTTAAGGCAAGGGGATCCACTTTCCTCGTTCTTGTTTGTTTTGGTTGCGGAAGGGTTAACCGGGTTGGTCCGGAAATCTATGTCTCATTCCGACTTCTTTGGTTTCCGAGTGAACGATTACGTCGTTGACATTCTCTAGTTCACCGATGACACTCTCCTATTTGGTAATGGTAGTTGGAAGCACCATTGGGCATTAAAAATAGTTCTTAGGGGTTTCAAGATGGTATCGGGTCTTGGATTCAATTTCCTAAAGAGCAAGTTGATAGGTGTGAATGTGAATCAAAATTTTCTTTTGGCGTGTTCCTTCGTGGAAACCTCTTCTTCTTAAGATGGAGGCTCATATTTTCAATTGGAAGTCTAGATTCTTGAGCTTCGGGGGCAGAATCACCTTGTTGAAATCGATCTGGAGCAGTTTTCCCGTGTTCATGTTCTCTTTTTATGGGGCTCCAGTGACGGTTTTTAAAGAGCTCATGAGTTTACACAATAGATTTTTGTGGGGCAGTAATTTAGATAGAAGGAAAATACACTGGATTCTTTGGGAAAACCTTTGTCTCCCTCTCCGGCTCGGTGGTCTCGATTTCAGAAGAGTTCAGGAAATCAACATCAGCCCCATGCTCAAATGGAGATGGCAGTTATTGAATCAGAAGGAGTTTCTTTGGAAAAATGTGCTTCAAGCCAGGTATGGTTCATATTCGGTCTCTGGTTGTTTTCTTAAGAATTGTTCAGCTTCGTCTACTTGGTGGAAGGAATTCCTTTATTTGGAAGATAAATTGCCTTTGGCAGTTTTTAATACCAAAATCAAACATTGTTTGGGGAACGAGACTGGCGTTTCCTTTGTAGAATCAAGATTCACAACCTCAACTTATGTTTTGATGAAGACAAACCACATTGCAAGAAAGCAAAGATGTTAGATCAGTTTCAAAGCAACATGAGCAAAATAAATGGATGACAACTTGATATGAAGATAATGAGCATTTGAAGGTATAATGGAACTTTCTATCAAATATTTAAGTTCTAGTTGCTCATTTTGAAAAACTCATTTTGCATTGCATGATCATACTTTCTCTCATCTTGAAAATCAAATTTTTACAAGTTTTTATGAGTGCAATCGATTGCACCATTGACAACAATCGACTGCATGCTGAAAAATGTTTAAGATTCGCTTCTGACTCTAAGTACAATCGATTGCACACTAACAATAATCAATTGCTCATGTGTAAAACTCAATTTGTTTTAAATGTTTTGTGTGTGTAATCGATTTCACACTTAATGCAATCGATTGCTCACTGAACGAATTTGAAAAATCTTTTTGAAAAATGGCACCTCTTCATTTTAAACTTTCATAACTTTTATCCAATTAACCATGGCAATTGTTCATGTTTTTTTATGGAGAATTTCATGTCTTTTTAGAGGGGTGCTTAAGATCTATATATTCTTTAACTTTCATATTTTATAATAACCTTTTCATGATTAAATTTTCACATCAATTCAAATAATTTTCTAAGTGTTCATTCTTTTTAAAAAATGTTGAAACTTTGTGCATAACTTTAAAATCATTCATAAAAGTTTCATAATAATTTTTGAGCACTTAAGTTTCATATATTATTGAATTGTACATTGAAAGAAAAGATCATTTAAACCTTTTTCAAAAATATTTACAAAACTTTCTTAATTCACATCTTGATCATTGATTAGTGCATTTTAATGCACATTCTCTTATGTTTGTACTTAATAATTCCTATAGTTTATTTGAGTATTTTAACTATTTTAGTGTGTTTTCCTATTTTAGTTTATTTTTTCACTTATTTAATTTTCGTATTTTATTTTCAGCTTTTGTAGCTTTCAGTAAAAAATTCATAACTGGAGCTTCAAGGATCAGATCGAGACATTCTACTAGTTGATGGAAAGATAAGACAGAGAGATACAACTTTTGTGTTTGATGAAAGTTCTGATTCGGACTGTAGATACCTCGAAAAAGTCGTTGAAGTTGCAGCATTAGAATTATTAAGTGTTTCGGGTCAATTAGAATTGGGCCTCAGTCGGGGTTTCCGACCCGGTTTGTATCAGAACTGAAACACGTTTTTTTTAATTTATAAAAACACTCTTAGGGGGAGGTTCTGTTCACTCCATATAGACTACTCACGTTTTTCCTATTTGAAGCTTTGTGTACAAATCCATGGAGAACTAAACCGTTGGTTAATCTGCTGTAATCGGTTTCCGCCGACACTTTAAGGTTCTTTTAATTTCCAATAAAATATTTTTCCTTTCAATTCCTCTCTTGGATATCTTGTTTGCTTAATTTGATTTATCTTAGGGTTCATTGTTTTATTTCGATGATTGCATGTTCCTATACTTCAATCGCGTTTGCTTAATTCAAATAAGTTTATCGTGTTTGCTTAATTCATGATGGTTAAATATTATTCGTTTTCTTAATTCAAAATTTAGGAATTTCTATCGTGTAATATCAATTGCGCTTTTTTGTTGTTATTATAATCGAAAAGGGAATAAAGTCCGCTTAGGAATTGGAAATTAATTGATTCGATGATAAGTTAGGAAACCAAAATAGTAGATTAATCATTTTAGCTTATTTTGATAATCACTTTTATTTTAATCACTTATTTTTGAAATTGAATTCAACCCCCCTTTTACCGTTTCAATTGATTAATAGTCTTAAGAATCCTTGTGAGACAATTCGGGTCATTGTCGTCATACTACGTTTTTCAAAAATACTTGTTTTTGATCCGTGCGCGACACACAGGTCAATCATATCATATTTCACAAAGAATTTTCTACATACTTTCATAATTTTTGAACAAAAAATTTTGAGCAACAAGTCTTGAATATTTGTGGATTTACCATTGAAATAGAAGATCAATTGAAGATTGATAACATTGTTGTACACAATCAAACACATTGTAAAATACCAATTATATTTTGTCATTACCTTGCTTTTAGAATTGTTGAAAGTAAGTGTGTGCATTTAAGAGAATTGTTCTTCTTGCACTTTATATTACCTATAGGTTAGATAGTAAGCATCACCAATTATGTGAATAGGTTGTACGATTATTCTGACTATAATCAAATCTCTTTCGATTGAAAGGGGACTGGATGCACCTTCGGATTATGGAGGGAACTAGGATAATCTCTTGTGTCTTTTACTTTCAACACTTTACTTTTTCAAGCACTTAATATCATACAAGAAAGTAAAATCAACAATCAGCAAAAAATACTCGAAGAATTTTTCAACACCTAATTCACCCCCTCTTAGGCGTATCTCTGAGTTTCAATTGGCATCAGAGTAGGTTTTGGGTAACATGTTCCTAATCGATTCAGAATGGCTTCCGCAACCAACAAAAGTGTGTTTAAAGATGGTGGTAGTAGCAACAAGTCTCCATTATTTGGTGGTGAATATTTTGACTTCTGGAAAATACGCATGTCAAAAAGGGAAACAGACCAAAACAACTTTCAAATCCAAGAATGTGGTGTCTACAACGAGGCCACTACAATTGCTTCACATGGATCTCTTTAGACCATCAAGAACAAAAAGTTTTGGAGGTAATGTTTCTGCATTAGTAATTGTTGATGACTTTTCTCGATATACATGAACTTTTTTCTTAGTACAGAAAAGCGAAGCCTTTAAAGCTTTCAAGAAATATGCAAAACAAATCTAGAATGAGAAGTCACTTTCAATTGTCTCCATAAGAAGTGACCATGGTGGTGAGTTCCAGAATGCATTGTTTGAAGAATTTTGTGAGGAAAACGGAATCTCACATAATTTCTCTGCACCAAGAACTCCACAGCAAAATGGCGTCGTTGAAAGGAAGAACATGTCATTGGTAGAACTTGCAAGAACCATGCTTAGCGATTCAAATCTTCCAAAATATTTTTGGGCAGATGCAGTGAGCACAACATGTTTCGTAAGCAACTGTGACAACATTTGACCTTTTCTCAAAAAGACCCCATATGAATTATTCAAAGGAAGAAAACCCAACATATCTTTCTTTCACATTTTTGGGTGCAAGTGCTTAGTCCTAAACAACGATGAAGACAACCTTGGTAAGTTTGATGAGAAATCCAATGAAGGTTTTTTTCTCGTCTACTCTCTCTCTAGTAAGGCTTTTAGAATTTTTAACAAAAGAACTTTAACTATTGAAGAATCTATGCATGTATCTTTTGATGAAACTAACCCCTTTGATGATGATGTAATAGACATCTCTCAAACTTACAATGATGTTGCAAGTGATCAACCAAAACAACAACAAGGTGACTCACAAAACAATAAAGAACATAATGATCTACCAAAAGAATGAAGGACTCATAGAGATCAACCAATCAATAAAGTTATTGGGGACATTAGCCAAGGTGTAGCAACATGGTTAAATCTCAAGGATGCATGTCTAAACATGGCGTTTGTGTCTCAAATTGAACCAACCAAAGTCTATGAAGCCTTAGGTGATGATTAATGGATAATAGCTATGCAAGAGAAACTAAACCAGTTTAAAAGAAATCAAGTTTGGAATCATGTACCGAGACCGAGCAATAAG
This sequence comes from Lathyrus aphaca, assembly GCA_963966055.1. Taxonomy (NCBI): domain Eukaryota; kingdom Viridiplantae; phylum Streptophyta; class Magnoliopsida; order Fabales; family Fabaceae; genus Lathyrus; species Lathyrus aphaca. Next base: position 513,530,230 of record OZ014520.1, read on the forward strand.
CACATCATAGGAACAAGATAGGTTTTCAAAAATAAACTTGACGAAAATGGAATCATAGTTTGAAATAAAGCAAGATTAGTCGCACAAGGATACAACCAAGAATAAGGAATCTATTTTTATGAAACATTCGCTCCAATTGCAAGGTTTGAAGCAATTAGACTTTTATTAGCTTATGCATGTTCTATGAATTTTCAGCTTTTCCAGATGGACGTAAAAAGTGCATTTTTGAATGGATTCATAAATGAAGAAGTGTATGTCAAGCAACCCCCTGCAAGAATCCTTCTCATGTCTTCAAACTAAAGAAAGCTCTCTATGGTTTAAAACAAGCACCAAGAGCATGGTACAATCGTCTTAGCAATTTCTTATGTGACAAAGGTTTTGAAAAGGGAAAAGTGGACAAGACTTTGTTCATCAAGAAAATTAAAGAAGATACTCTTTTGGTGCAAGTATATGTTGATGACATAATTTTCAGATCAACCAACACAAATTTATGTGAAGAATTCTCATCCATGATGCAAGGATAGTTTGATTTGTCTATGATGGGAAAAATGAACTATTTCCTTGGACTGCAAATCAAGCAACTCAAAGACGGTATCTTTATCAACCAATCCAAATATTGTAAAATATTATTGAAGAAATTTGATATGGATAAGTGCAAGGCATTGTCTACACCTATGGGATCCGGTACATATGTAGATCAAGATGAATCTGGTGTCTTAGTTGATATCACAAAATATAGAGGTATGATAGGTTCGTTATTATATTTGACGGCAAACCATCCTGACATCATGTTCACTGTTTGTCTATGTGCTCGCTTTCAAGCAAATCCAAAGGAATCTCATCTAACGGCAGTCAAGCGGATCATGAAGTATCTCAAAGTATCAACCAATGTCGGCTTATGGTACCCTAAAGGTAGTATTTACAATTTAATTGGATATTTTGACGCAGATTATGCCAGATGTAAAACAGATAGGAAAAGCACAAGTGGAACGTGTCATATCTTAGGTAATGCATTAGTCTCGTGGGCATGCAAGAATTAAGCGTGCGTAGCACTCATTACGACTAATGCATAATACATAGCAGTTGGTAGTTGTTGTGCATAGATACTTTGGCTCAAGCAACAACTTCGTGACTACGAACTCGATCTAGGATGCATTCTGCTATATTGTGACAACACCAGTGCAATTAACATCACAAAAAATCCGGTCATGCATTCAAGGACCAAGCATATTGACATAAGACATCATTTTCTACGAGATCACGTCCTTCAAGGAGATGTCGAGGTAACTTTTGTAAACACTCAAAATCAACTTGCAGACATATTTACAAAGCCTTTGGAAAAGGAACCCTTTTTCAAAATTCTTAGAGAACTCAGAATCTTGGATGAAAATAATGTTTAATCATAAAGGATCATCGACCACAGTACATGCTATTTTTCTCTTCTAAAATTGTCATTATATAACATATTTTACATGTCCTAAATGTCATATATATGTATGATCAATATTATATGAATATGTGAATGTTTGATCCTTTTAAAGTTTGAATTTTTTCAATTTTCATTGGTAGCAACCGATTTTTGTTGGTACAATCGATTGCACCTCTATAGCAATCGATTGCACCTGTACGAAATGTGTTTTTTTCATATCTTTTAAGATGGTCCATGGGCTCCTAAAACTACTAACTCTTTTAATTTTCTGTATTTTTTTTAAGTTCTTAAGTATTATACTCTTCTAATTATACACTTTAAAATTCTGCACTTCAAAGTTCTACAACTTTAAAAAATTCTGCATTAAGTATGTGTTCTATGTATTGTGTTCTTGAACTTTTAATGATAAATTTATGCACTTAGTTAATTGTCTCTTGTCTATTATTCTTGCTTTTACCCATCTTTCCCTTCTTTTTGATAATGTCAAAATAAGAGAAGGATGTTACTCTTTTGCTTTCTTTTCTTAAATTTTTAAAGGTGGAATTACAAGTCTACTTCAACTTTCAAACAACTTCAGCTCTCAAATAAAAAATCAGATTTTCATACTTCATACATTGAGGGGGATTTCTCAAACTTAGGGGGAAAGACTTGTTAGAAAGAACATCAACAAAAAAGAAGGCATTGTCATCATAAAAAAGGTGGAGAATGTGGAATCAAGATTTGCAACCTCAACTTATGTTTTGATGAAGACAAACCACATTGAAAGAAGGCAAATATGTTAGATAAATTTCCAAGCAGCATGAGCAAAAGAAATGAATGACTACTTGATATGAAGATCATGAGCATTTGAAGGTATAATGGAACTTTCTATCAAATATTTGAGTTCTAATTGCTCATTTTGAAAAACTCATTTGCATTGCATGATCATATTTTCTCTCATCTTTAAAATCAAATTTTTACAAGTTTTTATGAGTGCAATCAATTGCACCATTGACAGCAATCGATTGCATGCTGAAAAATGTTTAAGATTCGCTTCTGACTCTGAGTGAAATCGATTGCACACTAACAGCAATTGATTGCTCCTATGTAATACTCAATTTTTTTAAATGTTTTGTGTGTGTGTGCAATCGATTGCACACTTACTGTAATTGATTGCTCACTGAACGAATCTGAAAAATCATTTTGAAAAATGACACCTCTTCATTTTAAACTTTCATAACTTTTCTCCAATGAACCATGGAAATTGTTCATGATTTTTGTATGTAGAATTTAATGTCTTTTTAGAGGGGTGCTTAAGATCTATATATTCTTTAGCTTTCATATTTTAAAATAACCTTTTCATGATTAAATTTTCACATCAATTCAAATAATATTCTAAGTTTTCATTCTTTTTCAAAAATGTTGAAACTTTGTGCATAACTTTAAAATCATTCATAAAAGTTTCATAATAATTTTTGAGCACTTAAGTTTCATATATTATTGAATTTTACATTGAAAGAATAGATCATTTAAACCTCGTTCAAAAATCTTTACAAAACTTTCTTAATCCACATCTTGATCATATCATATTTTACAAAGAATTTTCTAAATACTTTCATAATTTTTGAACAGAAAATTTAGAGCAACAAGTCTTGAATATTTATGGATTTACCATTGAAAGAGAAAATCAATTTAAGATTGATAACATTGTTGTACAACAATCAAACATATTATAAAATTACATATTATAGTTTGTCATTACCTTACTTCCAGAATTGTTGAAAGTAAGTGTGTGCATTGAAGAGGATTGTTCTTCTTTCACTTTAGTTTACCTATAGGTTAGATAGTAAGCATCACTGATTGTGTGAATAAGCTATACAATCATTATGACTATAGTGAAATCTCTTTCGATTGAAAGGGGACTGGATTTACCTTCGGATTGTGGAGGGAACCAATATAATCTCTTGTGTCTTTTACTTTCAGCACTTTACTTTTTCAAGCACTTAATATCATACAAGAAAGTAAAATCAATAATCGGCAAAATGTGTTTTGGATGACTTAGTGTGGAATATTAAAATTATGTTATAGAGGTGGACTATCAATGGGGAGATTGGGCATTCCAATTACAATTTTTATGAATTTTGTAGAGATACTCTACATCATTTAGCCTAAATGTCAATTGGTGTTTAATTTTCTTTTTTCAGGTGTTTCTTCCCTGCTTTTTGTATCAAGGTTCGAGTACCCCTAGTACGCGTTTCTATTGAATCCTTGCTTACAAAAAAAAACGTTATGCATCTTTTGTGACTTCTAACATGTATAAAACAAGTTTTAAAAAGAAATGTTACTATATTCTAATGTTTGAAGTTTAATGTTTATTAATAATATTCAATAGGTTGTAAATAAATTAGAATAAATTGTGTTGATTTTTTACAAGAAAAATTCTAAATGGATAAAAAATAGATAATTTTATTTTATTCGACTTTTGTAATTTATATTTGAAAAATTCATACCGATTAATAGTGTGTTCATTTAATTCATTTGATTATTTAATTATTTATTGTTGTATTATGTTGGTTGGAATTAAGTTGATTAAGTTGATTTAAGTTGTGTTGTGATTAGTTGGATTAAGTTAGGTTGATTAATTTGTGGGTTTAATAGTAGACTTATACCATTCTTGATAAGTGGGCTTTGTGTGTGAATAGAAGTAGTAATTGTGGGAGGTGTATGGTTTAGGCCCAATGGAAATTATTAAGATTAAAGTAAAAACATAAGTTAATTAGGATTATAGAAAATAGGTTATCAGTCAAATAAGGAGAAAACAAGAAGTTGAGAAAGAGGTTACGTGAAGTGCTTAGGAGAGGAAAAGCTAGGGTTCCGATCAAAGTGTTAGAGTCGCCTTCAATCCAAGGTAAGGGTGAGGTTCTAACTCTATAATCGGGATTAATGTGATGAATACATGTGGGATTGGGTATATGAATTGTTTCTACCGGTTGTTGTGTTGTGTTGTTGAATAAGTTGTTTGGTGGAATAAGTTGTTTTGGTTGAATAAGAGAATTGAATTGTGTGGTCGAATTAATAGTAAATTTGATTATCAGTATTGTTTATGTATGAATATGTCGTGCTGTTTTTGAATAGTGTACTAGGTTGATAATTAGTCTAAGAATGAAATTGTGAAGGAATTACAAAGACAGAGGAGGAATGAGAGAACAAAGGAGAATGCAGGTTTTGGACTGTGGGACGACCGTCCCAGGTGCCTGAATAAAGTGACCATTAAGAACAAGTATTCGCTTTCGAGAATAGATGATTTAATGGATCATTTGGTCGGTGATTGTGTGTTTAGAAATATTGATTTGAGATCGGGCTATCATCAGATTAAAGTGAAAGATGAAGATACTCAAAAGACGGTGTTCAGAACATGTTATGGACATTACGAGTATTCAGTGATGCCTTTCGGTGTTACTAATGCACCGAGAGTATTTATTGAATACATGAACCGTATCTTTCATACCTATTTGGATCATTTTGTGGTAGTTTTCGTTGATGATATATTAATTTACTCTATGTCGGAAGAAGAGCATGCAAAATACTTGAAACTAGTATTGCAAGTTTTGAAAGAGAAGAAGTTGTATGCAAAGTTGACTAATGTGAGTTTTAGTTGAAGGAAGATAGCTTTCTTGGGCATATCATTTCAGGTAGTGGCATTTTTGTGGATCCATCTAAAGTAGATGTTGTGTTTATATGTTGGTTACAATTATTGTTGTTTGATATTCATATTGAATCGCATAACATATCATTATTTAAGTTGGAGCTACTGCTCGGTAAGTTGGCCTGGATTGGCAAAATAAAGTTGAAGGCTTATGCCTTGTTGTTGACACCTCTATTAATTGGCAAGATTATAAGTTGGGAGTTCTGATCCAATGGTACCACATGCATTGCATTTGCCTAAGTTGTATTTTCGAGTTGCATAGTATGTTATTATGTTGTATCTTGTATGGTTTGAGTTGTTTGTGAGTCGTGAAGTGGTGGTTTATATAATCTGATTTAATATGTTATTTATCATATTCTTGATTATATTGTTCGATATCTCATCCCTTCAATTTGAATGTTTCCCTCTGTTGGTAATGTGCATGTAATCTAGAGTAAAGCGGAGTACCTTAGTAGATTTGAGTCGGTGTTGTCGCTCTGATATGTAACACTCGGGGGGATAAAGCATGTTTTCTGTTGATGTCGAATTTGATTATGTTTCTGAATTTTTAGTTGTCTTTATTTAAGATTGTTGTTTTTAAGTTACTTTGATGTTGAATATAATAAGTTGTTTTAAGCTGAATTTTTTGAATCCGCTGCGTAGTAATGAAAGTATTTTGTTTTAAAGACTAATCAGGTGTTGAATGTTGTTTTAAAGTTGGAAATGTATCATCTCATTTGAATTGTTATAATTTTATACTCTGATTTTATTAATAGTTATCGGGTAGAAATTGGGTGTTACACCGCCCGTCCGACCTCACCTTAAATCTGCTAAAAAATAGGAAAATTTCACCTTATACCCCTACATTTAATCACATACCCCTACATATTTTAAAATATTTCAATTTTATCCTTTATATTTTTTATTTAATTATTTTTACTTTTTACCACGAAGTCAGATGAGTAAAAAAAGTACTACATGACAATACACGATAAGAACCAGAAGTAGCAAGGGAAAGAAATCCGAAATACAAATTTTGTGAACCGAAAGTAGCAAGCTCTTGATATCCGGTTCACCCAATTTCTACACCGGAAGTAACACATTTGTGTTATCCAGTTTAGGTAATTCCCTTAACCGAAAGTAACACGTCTACGTGTTCCGGTTTGTGCGCTTGGCCTTCACCGGAAGTAACCTTGTTAGGTTATCCGATTCGTATTTTTTTAATTTTTTAATTTATTATGTTTTCACTTTTTTTGGAGACATGAATGTTCCTTTAATGATTGCGGCAAAGACCAGACAAATGTAGATACAACAGAAATATGTGGCAAAGACCAACCAAATGCAGAGCACCCATGTACAAACTAATATCATCAAATGGTATGTGTAAAGTACGTTTATTTAATTAATTATTTAATTAAATATATTTGTATTATGTTGTGTTGATTTGTGTCGATTTGTGTTTATTTCCGAAATATCGGAATGTTGCTATGTTTGTTTCAGTTGAATTAAATAAGTTGATTTAAGTTGTGGAAAATAATATTAGGCATTTTCCAAATATTTGTTGAATATGTTGAATTTGTTGTTTGAGCTAATATGTTCATAATCGGGTAATTAATCGATTTAGTGGGGAGAAATTAATTATTCGTGATTTATTGGTTGATATTGTGTTGCGGTGATTTAAGTTGCTAAGTTGATATTATGTTAGTTTAAATGTAGAATAAAATTAGAAGTTATAAGACTATTTACTTAAGTGGGCTTGGTTGTTGTGTTAGAAATAGCAAAGTTGGGGGTATTGTATAGTAGGCCCATTAAGATGTTAGTAATTATTCTATTAAGTGATAATTAATAATTTTAATAGTAATATTATTATTATTATTATTATTATTATTATTATTATTATTATTATTATTATTATTATTATTATTATTATTAAAATTATGAATATTGGGTGAGAAAGAGTAAAAGAGTAAAATAAGGATTAATGAGAGTTCTTAAGAGAGAATTAGTCCTAACGACAATTAGAGCAAGAACAAGTCTTAGAGGGAAGAAAAAAGGAGAGCTAGGGTACTCCAAGATCTGATTTTCGCATGAATTTTTAAGAGATAATTCGAGCTGCCTTTAATCAAAAGTAAGGGTGGGGTTCAGATTCTATAATCAGGATTAGAATAATTTGTATGTAGGATCGGGATTCGTATGATTTACTATTATGATTTCGTGTGCTATCTTGTTGTTGATCTTCGTATGAATCCGTTATTAAAATTTGTTATGTTGTTGTTGCTGTTAGTATGTTGTGTTGTTTGGTTGAATAACAAAATTGATTACCGTTCTTGAATAAGTCGTAGAATGATTAATCTGTGTCGATTGAATTATAATGTTATCATTATGATATAGTGTTTTTATGAGAATACCGTGAAGAAATTTTGTAGTGGGTTATGAATATTGAAAACAGGAAATTTTGGTGTGGAATTCATCATCGAGAAAATTAGTTTTTATTATACCAACGAGTTCTAATAGGTAAAAATAAATTAAAATAAGAGTCTCGCGAATTAAATCAAAGTCTCAGATGGGTTTTTGGGCAAAAAAGTGATCAAACTCGTAGCTAGGTTAGTGCTTATTTTTTAAAACTTCGAAAATTCGTAACTTGAGTTCCGGGAGTCCGATTTGTACGCCATTCGAAGTGTTGGAAAACTAATATTGTGTACTTTCTTTTAAAAATGGTTTCAAGCCCTGGAATTAAAAGTAACTAGAATCTAATGAAGTTTTATGGTGTCAGTGTAAGTTGTCAGAGTCAGTGTAATAATTAGTAGGTGATTTCATTCGGTTTATTTTGATGAATTCGTGTTGAATGTGTGGATTTTCTAGTACTGTTGAGTATGTTGTTTTGTCCCAATTTATAGTCATAATTAAGTTGTAGGTCGAATGACCAATATTGATATTAAAGTGGTAGGTCGAATGACCAATGTTGATATTAAAGTTGTAGGTCGAATGACGAAAGGTTGAATATGTGTGAATTAAAAGTTGCTATGTTGTTCTGATTTGTTTGTTTTATGTTGTTTTGAGTTGGTTATTGTTATGTGTTATGTCGTTTGTATCATGGCATGCATTGCATTTCTAAGTTTGAGCGGATGTTCACCACGTTGGCCTGGATTGGCAAAATTAATGAGTTGAAGGCTTATGCCTTGTAGATGCCTCGATAACCTGGCATATTTTAAGTTGGGAGTTTTATCTAATGGTACCACATGCATATGCATAGTTGAGTCGCATCTTGTGTTGCATTATTTATGTTGATGAAGTTGTTTATGTTGATTATGTTGATGAAGTTGATTATGTTGATGAAGTTGATGAAGTTGATGAAGTTGATTATGTTGCTTATGTTGATGAAGTTGATTTAGTTGATTATATTGATTAAGTTAATTATGTTGATGAAATTAATTAAGTTGATTATATTAATGAAGTTGACGTTGATTATGTTGGTTATGTTGATTGTGTCATAAATGCTGATGTATGTAATAAGTTGATAAAATTGATGTTAAATTGTGGGTGATTATTAAGTTGTTGTTTTTGGATAGTAGTGAAATTGTATGATTATATATAACGTATTAATTATCATACTCTTGTTTATATTGTTCGATATATCACCCCTTCTGTTTGAATGTTACCCCTATGTTGGTAACGTGCAGGTTAGCTTGAAGGAAGATTGTTTATCTTCATTAGTTCGAGTCGTTGTCGATGCTCTGATACGTAACACTCGGGGGTATGAATGCTTATATGTTGTGTTGTTGGATTTTATTATGTTGTTGTTGTTTCAAGTTGCTTCAATTAAAACATGTTGTTATTAAGTTGTCTAAGTTGAACAAGATGATTTAAATTGTATTTAGTGGAATAATTGTGAATCCGCTGCTTAGTAATGGAAATTGTTTGTTTCAAAGAATAAATAAAAGTTGTTATTATAGTTTCATCTGAGTTAAAGTGTTATGTATCCATGTTTCATGAAATTTAATTAATATGTTTTAAAGTTGAAACATGGCATCCTATTTGTTTGATTTAGTTAAATTTCTATTACTCTAATTTTATCGGTAATTATCGAGTAGAAATGGGGTGTTACATTAGTGGTATCAGAGCAGGTCGATATGTTTGGCTAATGTTGTCTAATGTCATTTATACCTTAGTACTCGACATGTGTGTGAAACAGTGTTAGTGCTTGCTTGTTGGTTCCCAGTTTTTGTTTGTAAGAATTGGTTTGGAATAAGTGGGGAAGAATCTTGCTCCCGAAAATGTTGATAGTATGTAGAAGTTGGTTCGAGGTGATGTTGATTGCAAGAGTACAAATTTTGTTGAAGCGATGTAGTTGTGAACCGACGAGAGTATGGCCTCATGATTATTATCGGTCAAATTTGAGATGTGCGTAGATCACGGATGGTGAATTAAAGAAATGATTGAGATTAAGGAATTATTCCAAAGGAAATAATGAGTCGATGGATTAATTCGGTAGATTATATGCCTTGAGTATAGTTGCATTAAAGTCGAGTAAATTTAGAGTTAGATGAAAAGAAAGGATTGTTGGTGGATCTTGGAAGAAAGAGAGAGAGAGAGAGATGGAATTTATGTTCATCAATCTCAATTCTGATTTTTGCAATTATGGAGCAGCTGTTAGTAAAAGAGGCATAACATTTTACTCGTGATTCTGATTAAAGCGATTATGGACTTTTTGGAAAGCTTAGAAAATTCCCTATAGGTTGCATATAAGATTTGTCTTCAGGAAGTTTGTGAATAGGGAGAAAAGAGTGTTTTAATATTTAGGTCTGATGCTAATTTTGGAAAATTCTGCATACGGGAATTCTTGACCAGTCTCATTGCAAAGATGATAACTTTTTATTCGTAACTCGGATTTTAGCGATTCTTGAAGTCCTGGAATCTAAATGTAATTCCCTTCATTTTGGAATATAATTTTGTGTTTGGGAGGTCCATATTAAAAGAGATAATTTTGTTTAAATTTGAGCAATTATTGCTAAAAATTGGAAAGATGAAGACAAGTGTGAAATATTGATAAGAAATGAAATGTTGGTATTAGAAGGAATGTGACCATGTTGGAGAATGCATAGAGATGCAACTTATGTTGAATTACAATGATTAGGGTGAAGATGTTGTGTGATGGTAATGTTGAGAGAATAACGAATTCAAGAGAGATCGAGATAGTACCGTTGAGTTGTGAATTGAATGAGACCCAAAGTGTGAAACTATATGGATTATAAAGGTTCCGAGAATAAAGGAAGGACAAATGAATTGGTTAGTGTTGTTAAAATTCTTAACTTGAATGAAAGTTTCAATTGGAGTAAACCGATTTGGATTGTACTTGATGTAGTAGCGATTCCAGTGCAAGAAGGATACTTAAAAATTTTGTTGTACTACGAGCGTGTATAAGAGAAAACGTATTAGATGTTTTGGAAATTTTTCTATCATTGACGAGGTTGGAATTAAGGAAACTAAGAAGAAATTGGTAAGCCTTAGAGAGAGATGGAGGAGCATTATGCTTAAGGACTTTGAGCACAAGGTAAAATATGCTATTGTTGTTGGGTAATGATGATTTATGCCACCGTTATGGTTGCAGACTATCTATTGACAAATTGATGAATTGATCACCCTTAATCTCTTGTTGATAGTGGACAGAATCACGTTGGATGGAATATATGTGTCATTTTCAACTGGTATAGTATGTACCCTTGAATTGTTTAGAGTTGAGCCAAGTACTGGTGGATTGTTTGATTTGTCAATGCAGATTCATATATAGGAATATAAGGTTGACTCGAGGATGATAGAATGAGGTTACAATTTGATCAATGAGTAGTATGGAAACTCACAGTTGAGTTCTGGATAACTTGAGAGTTGAGTTGCAAGTATTAAAAGAAGTGAAGTTATAAGTTGATTTATTAAAGTGCAATTTTTGGCTGGAAAAGTCGAGTTACTTGGTTGTGTTAATTCAGATGAGAGTTTATGAAGAATTGTGTCAGTATGAGTAGGAATCGGTGATATGGTTTGTTGGATTAGTTGGAAGTGAAAGATATAATTCACCTTGTTGAGATTGGTTGGACACATGTAACTTATGATGTTGGAATGCTGTATTAGGGCTATTATGGTATGTGTTTAAGATGATTTTAGAGAATATGTTAATACAAGATGGTAAAGTAGTAGTTTATGTTTATGATAATTGGGAATTGGTGGAAGTATATGTATGTCTTATCCAAGATTTGGAAGTAGCCTCAGTTGTAATTATGTTAAATATTCAGAGATATTATCTTACAGATCTAAGTTCGAAGTATTCAGTGACTACGAGAGTGTAGAATACCTGTTGGAATGGAATTTCCAAATATTTAAGTCAAAATTCTTTTGTTATGTCAGTTTTGGTGATTGAAAGTTGGAGGTAAACTTGGTAGACTTGATACTTTGCAAGTAATCAGAGTGTGCAGCGAAGGCGTGGTGTAGTGTAGTTATTCATACGTGAGTAACAATGATGTTGGTGGTTTGGTTGCGTTGGTGTCGTGTTTAAGCTTTTGTGTTCTTATCTTTATTGTTGACTCGTTAATTATGGCGATGGTCACGATCATGTTGTGTTCTGGTTCTTAAATTTGCGTGTTCTTAAGTTGGTTATTCTTTGTGTCGTGATGTTAGTTGTCAAGGATATTGCTTGAGTAGTGTTCGTGTTGTTGTTGTCGTTGAGGTTATGGATTGTTGTTTGTATTATTCGTGGGGTTGCCTTTCATGGCATGGTAGTTGATTAGTCGGATGTGATAACATAGCTGAAGTACTTACATTGGGTAAATTTTCGAGGACGAAAATGTTCTAAGTGGGGGAGAGTTGTAACACCTGTTTATTTAATTAAATATATTTGTATTATGTTGTGTAGATTTATGTCGATTTGTGTTGATTTCCGAAATATCAAAATGTTGCTATGTTGGCTTCAGTTGAATTAAATAAGTTGATTTAAGTTGTGGAAAATAATATTGAGCATTTTCCGAATATTTGTTAAATATGTTGAATTTGTTGTTTGAGCTAATATATTCATAATCGGGTAATTAATCAATTTAGTGGGGAGAAATTAATTATTCGTGATTTATAGGTTGATATTGTGTTGCGGTGATTTAAGTTGCTAAGTTGATATTAAGTTGATTTAATCGTAGAATAAAATTAGAAGTTATAAGACTACTTACTTAAATGGGCTTGGTTGTTGTGTTAGAAATAGCAAAGTTGGGGGTATTGTATAGTAGGCCCATTAAGATGATAGTAGACCAATTATTCTATTAAGTGATAGTTAATAATTTTAAGAGTAATATTATTATTATTATTATTAAAATTATGAATATTGGGTGAGAAAGAGTAAAAGAGGAAAATAAGGATTAACGATGGTTTTAAGGTGAGAATTAGTCCTAACGACAATTAGAGCAAGAACAAGTCTTAGAGAGAAAAACAAGGGAGAGCTAGAGTACTCCAAGATCGGATTTTTGCTGGAATTTTTAAGAGATAATTCGAGCTGCCTTTAATCCAAGGTAAGAGTGGGGTTCGAATTCTATAATCAGGATTAGGATAATTTGTATGTAGGATCGAGATTCGTATGATTTACTACTGTGTTTTCGTGTGTTATGTTGTTGTTGATCTTCGTATGAATCCATTATGAAAATCTGTTATGTTGTTGTTGCTGTCAGTATGTTGTGTTGTTTGGTTGAATAAAAAAATTAATTACCGTTCTTGAATGATTTGTAGAATGATTAATTTGTGTCAATTGAAGTATAATGTTATCATTATGATGTAGTGTTTTTATGAGAATACCGTGAAGAAATTCTGTTTTGGGTTAGGAATAATGAAAATAGGAAATTTTGATGCGAAATTAATCATAGAGAAAATTAGTTTTTATGATACCAATGAGTTCTAATAGGTAAAACTAAGTTAAAATAAGAGTCTCGCGAATTAAATCAAAGTTTCAGATGAGTTTTTGGGCAAAAAAGTGATCAAACCCGTAGCTAGGTTAGTGCTTATTTTTGAAAACTTCGAAAATTTGTAACTTGAGTTCCGAGAGTCTGATTCATAGGCTGTTCGAAGTGTTAGAAAGCTAATACTATATACTTTCTTATAAAAATAGTTTCAACCCCTGAAATTAAAAGTAACTAGGATCAAATGAGGTTTTATGGTGTTGGTGTAAGATATCAGAGTCAATGTTTTGTTGAAAATTATCGAGGTAGTTTTTAATAATTAGTAGGTGATTTCAATCGGTTTATTTTGTTGAATTCGTGTTGAATGTGTGGATTTTCTAGTACCGTTGAGTATGTTACTTTGTCCCGATTTATGGGCATAATTAAGTTGTAGGTCGAATGACCAATGTTGATATTAAAGTGGTAGGTCGAATGACCAATGTTGATATTAAAGTTATAGGTCGAATGACCAACGTTGCTATATATAGGTTGTAGGCCTATGGCCAAGGTTGATTCTGTTTTGAATTAAAAGTTGCTATGTTGTTTTGAGTTATTTTTTGTATGTTGTTCTGAGTTGGTTGTTGTTATGTGTTGTGTCATTTGTATCATGACATACATTGCATTTCTAAGTTGGAGCGGATGTTCACCATGTTGGCCTGAATTGGCAAAATTATTAAGTTGAAGGCTTATGCCTTGTAGATGCCTCGATAACCTGGAATATTTTAAGTTGGGAGTTTTACTCTAATGGTACCACATGTATATTCATAGTTGAGTCGTATCTTGTGTTGCATTATTTATGTTGATGAAGTTGTTTATGTTGATTACGTTGATGGAGTTGATTATGTTGCTTATGTTGATGAAGTTGATTATGTTGATGAAGTTGATTATGTTGATGAAGTTGATTATGTTGCTTATGTTGATGAAGTTGATTATGTTGATGAAGTTGACATTGATTATGTTGATTATGTTGATTGCGTCGTAAATGTTGATGTATGTAATAAGTTGATAGATTTGGTGTTAAATTGTGGGTGATTATTAAGTTGTTGTTGTTGGATAGTATTGAAATTGTATGATTCTATCTAACGTATTAATTACAATCCTCTTGTTTATATTGTCCGATATCTCACCCCTTCTGTTTGAATGTTACCCCTATGTTGGTAACATGCAGGTTAGCTTGAAGGAATATTGTTTATCTTCATTAGTTCGAGTCGTTGTCGATGCTCTGATACGTAACACTCGGGGGATGAATACTTATATGTTGTATTGTTGAATTTTATTATGTTATTGTTGTTGTTTCAAGTTGCTTCCATTAAAACATGTTGTTATTAAGTTGTCTAAGTTGAACAAGATGATATAAATTGTATTTAATGGAATAATTGTGAATCCGCTGCTTAGTAATGAAAATTGTTTTGTTTCAAAGAATGAATAAAAATTGTTATTATAGTTTCATCTGAGTTAAAGTGTTATGTATTCGTGTTTCATGAAATTTAATGAATAAGTTTTAAAGTTGAAATGTGGCATCCTATTTGTTTGATTTAGTTAAATTTCTATTACTCTGATTTTATCGATAATTATCAGGTAGAAATGGGGTGTTACAATATGTGCTGCCTATGATCCTCAAAAGGGTGCCCAATGACATCACTAGGTGTCAATCCATCCAACACAACTCTAATATCATCAACCTTCATCATAGATTGCTTATAGCACCACTTCATCGCCCTCGGAAGTGATCTACCAACACCAGCAATTTTAAAAAATCCTCTATTACCAACAGTTGAGAAATACTCATGAATCCAAAAATGTCAACAAAATATGAATATTATCAATTAAAAGTATTATAAATTACATAATATAATTATAAAGTAAATTAAAATAAAACATTTGTACCTGTAGAAGAGAGGCATATCCACTAAGTTGTTTGCAAGAATAAAACGAAACATCTCTGAGATATCTATAGAGTGTGACAATTGTAGCAGCACCCCAATGTCATACCCTAAATTTTGACCCTAAAATATATGCCTCATCAAAGGAAATCCACTGACCAAAGGACTGTATCAGACTAGTTTGAACAATATCCCCGCAATGGATCAGGATTCTTGAGTCCTTCAGAGGATTCAAACAAAGGACCAATCATTAATAAATAATATTTTTAACCTTTCAATCACCAATCAAAGGGTTAAGAAATCTCAAATGACGGAAAATATTTCAAGGACTGTACAAAAGTTTCAGTGATCTGGGCCACGAGCCATCACAATCACCAATTAGGGTTTCAGTCAACCAAAGCCCTCTAGATGAAATTTTTCATAGAGAAAGGAGCCAAGACCATTATACATCATCAAGAATGTTGACAAGCCATTTACAAGTACAAAAGGTGCAGAGATCAAAGACTGCAAGATTAGGTTTTCACAATGCCCAGATTAGGGTTTCTGACTAATCGGGGAACCAAAAGTCAAGATTTTCATCTGGAAAAGAGCCTATACCATAGGGAGTGGTTTAAATAGCTCATATACATCATGGAAGTCCATTCATGAGGTAAAAATACCTTAGAGGATGTCCATTCAAAAAATCATAAAATAAAGGGTATCCAATGTAATTTCCACCTAGACCAAAAAGTCAAAGTTTGATTCAAAGGTTGTCCCTGTTACAATATATGGTCCATGAATGAATGGGGTATCCTCAAAAGGTTGTCCCTGTTACAATATATGGTCCATGAATGAATTTTATCATAAAAAAATCAAGAATTTTGAAGATAACTTGTAAAAGGGACAACCTTTGAAACTTAGAATTTTTTTCTAGGTTATGGAAAATAGTGTTCAAGTGGCCTACTTCCAAGCATCATAACGTGTGATCCAAGCATCAAATTTTAGTGAACCAAAGCTCAAATGAAATATCTCATCACAAAATAAAAATAATTGAACTATAAGAAAGTCCAATTCTTCATGGATTTTAAATGGTGATTTGATCAAAATCAAGAAAAAGACTGATTTTTAACACTTAAACAAAATTTGTCTAAGTACAAAATAAAAAAAAACACCAAAACTTGGAGGGATTTTTCACCTAGTTCCAAGTTGATTCAAATCCTTTTCAAAACACCAATGTTGTTGAAAATGTTTCCAACAATTCAAAGAACCAGTTGGCATGAAAAGATCTTGCTTGTACATGAAGAAATCATGGATCAAAGTGGCCATCTCAAACTGTTTTACAAAAATCAGATTTTCACAAACTTAAAATTCAGCAACATGATAAAATCCAACATTAAAAGAAAACATCCGTTATCCCCCTGAGTTCTACGTATCAGAGCGACAACATAGACTCAAATATACTAAGGTAATCAACTCTACTATAGATTACATGCACGTTACCAACAGAGGGCAACATTCAAACAAAAGGGGTGAAATATCAAACTATATAATCGGATATATGATAAATAACATATTAGCTCATATTATAAGATCAGCATTTCATAACTTTACAATCAACATCAAACAATAACACAACAACAAATTTATGCAATGTGGAATGCGAATTGAACAAATGCCCATGCATGTGATACCATTGGAGCAACACTCAAACTTTGAAATCTTCCAATTAATAGAGGCATCTACAAGTCATACGCCTTCAACTTAATTTTCCAATCCAGGTGATCAGTCACCATTTATACTAAATATTTCATTATTTAAGCGCAAACATGTCAGGTAAACTGTGTCGTTTTCATTGTTTTCAGCAATAATTAGTTAAGTTTTTCTATTATGAGTCAGTGTGTCATTAATTTAGAAATTCTTGAATATTTTACGCTTTCGGTATGTCTGTAGGATGATAGCAGGTTTTAAGCTCAGAGGATCAAGTGGTGCATGCAAAGCTGAGTCGAAGCGAGAAAACAGAAGAAAAAAGACAAAAGTGCAACAACTACTGCTCATACGCGTACGAGCATGAGTGTTACGCGTATGGACTTGCAAGACGCGTAAGCTACGTATTCCAGCAGAGATGCGAAAAAAGTAAAGAAAACAAGGCCTCTGGTGATAAAGTAGAAATAAGACATCCTATTTGAAAAGAAGAAAAAACATAAAGAAAATTATTAATCAACATTGTATTTTTTTTCCGTATAAAAGTATTTGAATCAACAATGTATTTTTGTTCGTTAGTAAATACACAAATTATAGTATATCAAATATTATCTATATTAATATTTATTCAATATTTGGAACAATAATATGATTGATAAATTAATATCATAAAATATTTGGAACAATTATATGATTGATGAAATAATATTATTCAATATTTGGAACAATTAAAGTTGTATCCATTTATAAGAATAATATTTTTCCCGTATATATAAATAACTTAATCAACAATGTATTTTTTCGCATATAAAAATATTTGAATCAACAATGTATTTTTGTCCGTAAGTAACTACACAAATTATATTAAATCAAATTTTATATGTATTATTCAGTATTTGGAACAATAATATAATTGATAAATTAATATCATTCAATATTTGGAACAATAATATGATTGAGAAATTAATATTATTCAATATTTAGAACAATTAAAGTTATTCTCGTTTATAATAATAATAGTTTTTTTACGTATATATAAATAAATTAATCAACAATGTATTTTTCCCGGCATACAAATATTTGAATCAACAATGTATTTTTACTTGTACCTAAATATTTGTTTCAAATTATAATAAAAATTAAAAAAAGACAATTATTTAATAAAAAAGTTTTTTATTTAACAAAATTATATATATATATATATATATATATATGTGTGTGTGTATTAAAGCAATAATGTTTTTTATTGAGTATCCTACCGTCATATAAATCGGTAATATTTGAATTTCTTTTACAGTATCGTTAAACATTGGTTTTCTCTTAAATTTTTGAGATCAAAAGAAAAATTAAAAAAAATGAATATAAAATAAAAAAAAGTCGAATTAGTTTTCATTAAAGCAAGGCAGTGACATATTATAGTGATGGTAGGATACCAAATGAAACATGTAACACCATTGAATATTTGACTATTAAAGCACTAAAAAGATATTAAATATTCAATTTCATAATTAGAAACTAATATATGTGTTGTTTTGTTCATAGGCGATAAGAATTGATTTCATAACTTATAGGAATAGCAAAATAATTGGTGGCTAGGCGGCTAAGCAATTAATATAGTTGTTGTTTTCATGTGTTGTCTTTTGAAACACTAAAAATCATATGTCTATGACAGGTCCTTGGATAATTCTGGTAGAATAGGATTTATGAGTTTTAAAGAATCATGTTGATTTTTGAATTTTTGCTTTTTGTGGAATCACATATTTAGTCTAATATATCTTGAGTTAATAGGAATTGCTAATGGTTTGAATTTTGTTTAAAAACCAAGCCATCAAAGTTTGGTTATTGAATATTATTCAAAATATGTCGGGGAGTTAATCAGGGTGGGAAATCAGTTATGTGACTCATATGCTTTTCTCATTGATTGTGATAAAAGGTTCATAGCTCTACTTTGAAATTCAGTAAAAGAAAAATGAAGATCTAAATTGAATATTAACCTTTAGTCACACTTTGATAGATGAGAATGCTTATGCAATTTGCATATTGTTTGTAAAGAATGATGCTTCATTGGATTTTGCCTCGAAGATTTTGAGTTAGTTTCCTTAACTGCATGCCACTAATCATTTGTTGGTATAATAGGCTGTGGTTTTAAATAAAGGCCATCAATCAAATTGTGTGTAATTTTTAAGATTTTGGATATCAATATCCCTTCATTTGAAACTACATCAACAACATTTGCTTATTGTTTTTGAAAAAAAACCAATGATTGCAACACAGAAACAATTGCATTTACAATCTACAGTGAAATTCTGGCAACAAATATAAGATGTCGAATAGGATGTTACGACACTAATATCTGACAAAATTAAAAATAACAAGGTACATAAACAAATACAACAATAAAGAACACATGCAATTGTTAACCCAGTTCGGTGCAAACACACCTACTCTGGGGGCTACCAAGCCAGGAAGAAACTCCATTATCAGTAGTATCAACTCAGAGTTAAACCACTAAGTTTACCCTCTTCACTTAATCACTACCCAATGCTAGTTCTATTTAGGAACTCATAAATATGAGACACCTCTCACTCTCCCTCAATCACAACAGTGATAACAAACACGAAATCAAGAAAAGAGAAGACACACTTCAAAAATAATCCTTGACCTTGCTTCAAAGCTTCAGTCAAGTACAAAATCACTATTGCTTAAAAGCTTTGAGTGGACAACATACAACTCAATAAACCTAGTCCAAAACAACCATCAACCTGATAATTGTTTGGCTCACAAGAAACCTAAACACACACGAAAATGTTGATCACATAAATCCTTATTTTCCATGTCTTCAAACTAGGGTATAACAACCTTTAAGTAGATTTTGAATTATGGGCATGGGCCTGCTGAACTTGCACAATCAAATACGATAATTCCTAAAAAAAGGAATAAAAATAGCAACATATAAAATATTCTACTAATATTACTCCATGTTGACTCGTATCCTTCTAACAAACGTGCCTGTTAATTCTCAACAAATCACACAATTTGATAACAAAAGACGTGCACGTGAAATAAGGATTAAGCTTGGTCTTCAGGCCCAGTCAAAGATGTCATGACACTGGTCTTGACATCCTGATAAAACAGTTGTATACTTTAAACCTTCACACCCGTAGAATGCTTAAATCACATGTCATAACATCATACATGACATTCAAAAACAAAATGTGTTTTACCATAAAATACTGCCAATCTAAAACATCTATAAACTCCCATTTTGGCAAATGTTTGGTAAAATAATTTAATCATTATTCAGAGCATACAAAGTAGTAGAAACACATCAGAGAGATAGACAATCTCCCCCTCAAAACAACATGTATCAGACTACAACAATAGAAGTTTCAAACACATAAGAGAGATTACATCTCCCCTCAACCTGTAAAGCCCTACAGAAAACAACCTGACTATAGTATACAACCAAAGAGAATGCCATTAGCTATCTATAATTACTCCCCCATTTAGGTAGAAATGAGCCAAACACAGAAATATTCATAGAGCCAAAAGAAAGTTAGAACAAAAGCTCATGAAGAGCAGAAATCCAGGGTTACACCATACACCCAACACATACAACAGAGAGCACCAGAAATCCAAACAGAGAACATATTACAAAGGGCCTTCAAGGGCTAAAATCTAAGTAGGAAAACAAAAAAAACTTCATTAGAAATAACCAGCAGTCATTCACACAAAGCCTATTCAGAACCAGATTGAACATCTTCAACACTATCATCTTCTCCCTCACTAGCATTATCCCTATCTGAACCACCATCAGAATCAACTTCAGCTTCCTCTTCAGCCTGCTCACCATCAGTTGCCCGCTCTTTTTCCAACATCTCAATCATTTGCTCAAATTTCAACTTCCTTACATCTAACTCTTTGCATGCTTCTTTGAGCTCAGCAATTATTGAATTCTTGTGAGAAGCTTGATGCTAGTAGATGTTCCAGTAGATGTCACAACAATGTCAGAGACATGTGACCCCTGAAACAACTTATAGTGGAAAGAGAGAGCATTTTCCCTCTTGTAAGCAGTGTAAGAATCAATCAAAATAGCAATGTACTGATTCAGAATTATACCACAAATGAGGGAAGGAAAAGCAATGGGTAACTTAATAGCCAAGGTACTTGCATGCTTCATGGTTTGGTCAAAGATATAAGTACCATACTAAAATTTTGTTTTGGTACCTACAACATATATAAATATACATAAACTAGTTGCAATATTGGAAGTGTGGTTTGTTGGTATCCAATTAGTTTCCCCAATTCTGGTCAGCATATCATACTTAACACTAAGCATGCTAGTTGAAAGCTTTCCTTTCCTAGGCCAATGTTTAACTTGGTTTGCAATGAGGTGTTTGCAAATCTGATTGTCAGTGACTTCTAATTTAGGATGACTAGTAGTATCTCTTCCTAGGTAAGTATTAATCATAGTAGGGGAAATATTTACGCACGTACCTCTCACATACACCTTCCTGAAATCCTTTGACTTCCCATTAGCACATTCCTCATATAGGTTCACAATATATTCCTTAACAAGAGTTTCATAACAATTTGAAAATCTTGTAACAGTCTTTGACAATCCTGCAAAGTAGATCAGGTCCATTACTTCATAACAATCCAGAATAGAAGCATCAATATCCCTTTCCAAAGCTAGCCTTCTTTGATACACAAACTTCCATTTACACACACTACTGATGAAGTGAAACGAAATGTTATCAAGAGGTTCATAAGGCACCCTAGAAGCAAGCTTGCCTGTAGCAAGTTTCTTCCTTGGAGTGATGTCTGGGACATCACTTTCAACATCATCATCAGACTCGAAACAACTTGAGCCTTCCTTTTCCTCGTGATCTCCTTACTCCATCCTTTGGAAGGACCAACATCAGTCTTTTTGGGGTTGTTCTTAGGATTATCATTTTTGTGAGCAGTCTTACTCTGAGGAGTACTTTGTTCAACAATATTCCTCCCTTTCCTTGATGTTAACCTTTTGGCTATGCTAGGGTTAATGTTGGCAATGAGATCATTGTAAGACACATCATCAACTCATCAGGAATAACATCATTGTCTTTGTCAGCCTTAGGAATATCACCATCCTCTTGAGCAACTTCATCATCCTTGTGTGTAACTCCAACCTTAGGTTGAGCAACTTTAGAATCAGGTGTTACAACATCCTCCTCAACATCCTTTTTACTACCTTCAATAGCATAAACAACAATATTTTCTTTGGCTTCCTCATCATTTGGACCAGTATTTTGATCCTTTTAGCTATCTTGAGAAGCAGGAAGACTAGCAACGGGACAAAAATCTCAGCAACATCATGATCCTCATTCAAAAAATTTTGTAATCAAATTTTTAATAGTTTCATTTGCAAAAACAGAGCCCTTTTGTTCACTCGTACCAAAAGATGAACATGCAGAGGTATCTTTTGGTTTGCGTACAATTCGTGTTCTAGGTTTTGAAGCCCTAGCAGTATCAGGGATGATCACATTTAAGGGAGCAACATCCAAAACATCTTTAGAAAGATGATGAACCCTAAAAGACGTGATATAATCAGTCTTAGAGGATGATTTCTTTGATGGAGAGACAGAAGAATGTTGAGACTTTTTGGAGCAGATTGTAACTCGCAGGAAGAGAGAACAAGTAGATTTTGAGCAACTGTGGGAAGATGAGAGAGTAAGTATGTAGTATGGTGTAGTGGCGTGTTTGATGAGGAGTAATGGGCTTTTGAATGTATTTCCTTTGAATAAAAGAATTGATGTTGAAATCAAATATTTCGCGCCTCCATTTAAATTGCATTAATATCGATTCTTGAAAATAAAAAAATGTTCTTAAGGATGTTCCCACATGTCAATAATTACTATAAACCCACATAAAGACATATACCCAATTTTCCTCTTAGGTTTTCAAATTGATTAGCATCCAAAGCCTTTGTGAAGATGTCAGCCAACTGCAGCTCAGTGGCAACATGTTTCAACTTGATTACTTTATCTTCAACAAGATCTCTGAATAAATGGTGTCTAATATCAATGTGCTTTGTCCTACTGTTCTGAATAAGATTTTTGGAAATATTAATAGCACTTAGATTGTCACAATATAATTTCATGACATCCTATGTGACATTATACCCAAACAACATTTGTTTCATCCAAACAAGCTGAGAACAATAGCTACCAACTGCTATGTACTCAACCTCTGTAGTAGATTAGGAAACATAATTATGCTTCTTGTTGAACCAAGATATGATATTTTTCCCTACAAAGAAACACCCTCAAAAAGTACTTTTCCTATCATCTGCACTACCGACCTGTAACACCCCAAAATTTGCCCTCTCATTTTCATGGCATTCAGCATACATTTGCATTTGCATTCAAAATAATAGAAAAAAATAAAAGGAAAAAAAGGAAAAAAAGCATTCATCATCAAGCATAAGGCATGTGGTCAAGGTTGTTCAAGGTAGCATTGTCCGTTATCAGGTCCTAGAGGCAAAACAAGCTCAAAATGGACGGGACATATACACTTCTTAGGTTTCCGACCAAAAGGAGGGAAGAATTTGAAATTGGTTTGCATTAACCGGTTAACAATTGAGAATTTTGAAAATTCTGCAGGTTTTAAGCTCTTTGTGTTTTGGCTCACTTTTCCTATTTTTTAATTTGATTTGATTTATTTCATTTCAATTAAAAATGGAATATGGAGAAGGATCTAGAGTGATTACCAAACCTAATCACAAAGCTAATTCCTAATCAACTTTCTAATCAAGCTCCAAACCACATTTTGGGCCCCAAACCTAAGTGGTATTTATGTCATTTCTCTCCAAACCTCACACACATACACTCTTATAATTCTAATTTTCCCTCTGAATTTTCTGAGTTCTCTCACACTTTTCTCTCAATTCTCTTCAAACCCTTACACTGAAAGTTCCATTTCCTTTAAAGATCATCAAATTTCACATTGAAGTTTGTTGATATTGGAACTAAACCTTCATCCATTGGTTTTCTACACATGCATTGTTGGTTTTTGCTACTAGTTTGGATCTTAATTTGTGCTTGGAAGTGCTTTTGGATTGGGTTTTGCATTAAGTTCATCAACTTGCATTTATTTTGCATTTTGTGTAAGGAAGAGCATTGGATCCTTGAAGTTCTCCTCTTGATTCATCAATTTCAGTGTGATCAACAATCACCAAAGCAAATCTCAGCTTTATAGGTTGGTTAATTTCAGATCTACTTTTGTTTTTAGCTTATTTGCACGTGTATGATGTAGATCCATAATATGATATTGTTGATTGATCAATTTGTGAATTGGATTATATGTTGATGTTTATGGATCCAATGTGTGTTTGATTTATGCTGAATTTGGTGTAATTTCCGTGCACATTTGATTGTTGGAACCTTTGGAGATTGTAGAAATAAGTTGTTGCTGGAAGTTCTTTTTTTGCAGTTATTTGTTGATGTTTATTCAGTGTTAATCGGTTAACACTTTGGTTAAACGATTAACATGTTGTAATCTTGAAAAATTATGCAGGTTCTAGGATGGTTAACCGGTTAAACCTATAGTTAACCGATTAACACTGATGCAACTTGAGTTTTTTGTGCTTTTGTAGGGTTGTTTTCATATCATGCCTTCTTTAATCATCGTGATATCATTTTAGATGATTGTTTTGAGATGTTTGCATGCATGTTGGTATGTGTTTGCATTCTTTGACACGTAGGTTTGTGCATTCCCGATACTTGTCATAATTGATGTTTTGCATCCATGAAGCATTGAACATGATGATTATGTGTTTGCATATACTTGTTAGCATGCTAATAACTATTCAATCTACTGTTATGTAATGTGTATGCATTCTGTCTCATGTTTTCATAATTCACACGCATAATCTTGAAGTGGCCTGAATGCAAATACTTGATCAAAAGATATACATGATTCAATGTTGTTGGATTGCTTTCTTGCTGAATTATTGCCATGTGTTGAGATGTTTGTATCAACCTATATCCTTGATTGCATGTTGTTCATAAGTGCATTTAATCTTGCATGTTCATTTCTTGATTATGTGGGGCATTTGAAATTGTTTGACGCATGTTCATGATTGTTTGATTGATGTTCATCCATGTTTATTATTGTATGATTATGATGCATTTCTTAGTGTGTAACTAGTGCATAATACATGGAGTGTCGCATTGCCTTTACTGTGTTTCCATGTTTTCATTCAAATATGTCTTGCCTTTCATTGCTGTTTTGGTGCATAAGTGTTGTAAAAAACATGCAGTTTGTGTTCTGTTTTTGACTTTTAACATCTATCTTGGTTCTAAATGTGGGTTGTTATAAGCTTTTTGTGTTTGTTTTCTTGTATAAGGTGTTGAAGCGCTGTAATTGGTGTTGTTTGTTTATTTTCCTATTTTTACTAACCATGTAGGGGCTAATGGTAAGAAAGAGGGATGCGGATGAACATCCATATTCCAAACTCTTCTTTTTCCTTTTTATGCTTTCAAGTTGTGTTTGTCTTAGCACCTAATACTTTGCTTGTATAACTTCATCACTCCCCCGCTTAGAAACAACTTAACTTCTTTTGAGAAGTAAGTTGTCTTCTAACCTCTTTTTCTTCTCTTCTTCTTATTATTATTATTATTTCTTTCTCTCCTTTTTCATCATTAGGATAGAGTTTAAACCTCACTAACCTAGGTTTACCCATGCATGATGACTCTTAAGATTGTTAGTCCCCCATTAGACTTTTACCTTGAGATCCTTTGGTGCTTCTCTTTCTCATCTTCAAACAAAAAGCTAAAAAAACATCCTAATAAAGATTGAAGTGACCTTGTGTGTATGAACTTATTCCATGGGGTATTTGCATCCATTCCATCTTTGGATAATGCAAGATTGTCTAGCATGATGCACATGTCTGATCATGAAGTCACATTCACAAAGAAAATCCTAAAAAATACTTCTTCACTTCACAAGGCAAAACACTTAATAAAGGCCAATATGGTAGTGTTCTTGAGCCCTAATATTTGGAACCAAGTTTTGGAGATTTTCTCCTTACTTGGAGCTCTGAGGAATAAGACTTGAATACACTCTCCTGTGCAAACCTTAGAGGAAAAAGCTTCTAAAATTCATTCAAACCAATAATAATTTCCTCTCCTCCGGGAATTATTTTTTCATCACCTTCACTCTTAACGAAAGAACTTACTACTACTTGTCTCTTTGCAAGACGGTAACGCTCTCGTGCCAAACGATCCTGCAACACATGAGCATTGACATATGTAGTTCAAGCTTTGAAAAACACAAACAAGTTTCCTCCCTAGTTAGGGGAACTACGTCGACTCTCATCCTTATTTCCCGATGAGATACATAGGCAGCGAGGTAGGGCCCACTCGAGCACTCTTTTATTTTCCCTACACTTTCCCCCTTTATTTTCTTCTATCCAATTCCAGTTAGCAGTTTCTTTTGTTCAGCAACAGTTTATTCTTCACCCTTTGAAACAGATTCTAGCAAGCGTGGATCCAGTCAGGTACGACAGATGATATGGGGGGGTGCTAATACCTTCCTAGTTCGTAACTAACTCCCGAACCCAGTCTCTTTGGTTCGTAAGACCTTGCTTTTTCCTTTCTTTTCCGGTTTGTGCAGCATTACCATTCCTTCAGTATAAAAAAGCATATCTAGTGACTCTACCTTTTCTGCGCCACATTCGCATTTATACGAGGATGGAAATCCAGGGAGCGACAGGTGGCGACACTGCTGGGATTTAACCCAAAATCTCTGGTTCCCTGTGAGTTAATCCTAATGCTTGTTTGTTTCTGTTTCATTGTATGTTTGTTTGTTTTCTGTTGTGTGTTTAGTTTACTGTTCTTTATTTACATCCTTACGTTACAGTTTATTTACTGATTTTAGTATCTATTTTTTCATGCATCATATATATTGGACTGTCTGGATTGGTTTTCCTGTTTGGTGGGATGAGGTTACTGTGATATGAGCCCAGTACCAAGGCTCGAGTGCACCCTAGGTTTTTTAGCATGGACAATCACTTTGGCTTCATGATATCTTGTCACGCGGGTAGTAGTGAGTTCAACACCCAGACTGCGACCGTCTTGGAAATGTTCTGATATATGGGTCTTCCCTACTTCATTACACGACCTCGATAGTTATGTGCATCTGGGGACCAATCATTAAGGAATTTTGTGGAAACATCCCTCTCCAGTGGTGACAGTTGCAGACCACATTCTATGGCAAACCCATTCACACCCGAGGACCCAATGAGAACTCGCATAGGATGGTCTAGTTCTCTCGTAGGAACTCAGTTAAAGCAACTGGTCGTATGACGATAGTATTGTACCCTTTGGGATGAATGTACTATATGTTCTCAATTTCGATGCTTGAAGCTGGGAACTTTTGGGGGATGCTTGTTTTTCCAGGACTCAGCTGAGACCTCCCTGAGTAGTGTATAATACTAAATTGTTTCCTTGAGATGGTATTGTTAACCATTTCTCGGAGATGGTGAATGTATTATCGCTATTTGGCTTTGAGAGTCCGTGACGTTTGACCTGGAGCCTACCATTGAGATTAGGAGGGTGTTTATAGGTTTGCAGGAACCATGGACTCAACATACCCTTATTACCAGTGTTATTCTATGTCCTGATCTGGTTCTTGAGATTATGGAATTCTTGGTCCCTGGTTATTTATTCTGGGTTATTATGCAGAGATTATATGGTTACATACACTTGGTTTTTAGCTCAGTATTCCACATCCAGACAGACACCAGTCACTGATCACATGCCAGTTGCATATATGATATCATGGCATTTTAGTATACATGTTCATTTATTTCTGAGGATCCCACATCTGAATCATGCAATTGAATTTCTTGCGTATCAAAATGTGAATCAAAGCAGATAGATTACTGGGAAATAACCGAACATGGCATTTGCATACATCCTTGCATTCATGACAGGTGTTCAAAGACATATTCTTTTCCTGATTTGGTTTCTCTTCAGAATGACCAGCTTGAATCAGAACTCTTAAGGCATGTACTTGGAACAACTCCGGGTTGAGGTCACTGAAATGAAGACCCAACTGAGACAGTTCAGAGCAGAAGTACAAACTTTATCATAGGGTTAGAGATTTTTGAAAGAATTCGACTTGATGAAAACTCAGATGAAGTTGCTTACGGGGATCATGAATGCTATGTTGAAGAAAGAAAACAGTCGTGGGTCTGCTTCTTCAGTAGAAGGTTTTGTTTCTCCCATCTCTTTGGGATTTCCACTGAATCAGGAGTTGTTAGGGGGATTTCCTCCATAGTTTGAGCCTCCTAACCAGCAATCATCTCTTGGTAGTCCTGAAGAGCCTAATACAAGATCAATTTCTCATTGTCTGACATAAATGAGCTGAATGATATTACACCAATTTTTGACAAAGGAATGGACACTTTATTTCCTTATCAAGGATCTTCCTCAACTCCTACACCTTGGTTTCCAGGAGAAGGACTTCAACAGGTTTCATTCGTAGCTCTTCTAGTGGCGGCAACCCGTTATCGACAAAAGCAAAGAATGATTATTGATCCCGTGCCCATGTCCTATGATGAGTTGTGCCCACAGCTGCTCAAAATGGGATTGATTAAGTGTCGTGAGATAACTCCTCCTTCTGGTAAACCTCCACAAGGTTGGAATCCCTACGCATACTGTGTTTTCCACTCTAGAGCTCCGGGACATGATATTAATGATTGAAAGGCATTCAGGCATCAAGTGCAGGGTTTAATTGATGAATGAGTAATTACTTTTGGGTCGACTGGGTTAAAAGTGTCACAAGTTGGTGCATGTATGAATACGGAAAAGGTGGTAAACTTTTCTTCTTCTGGAGTCATTACTTAGGTTGAGTCTTCAATGGTGTTACATCAGCAACCTTCATTTATTCCTTGGCAGACTATGTGTGAGAGAGTGTCGGGGCCTATTAGGCGTCTGTTGTACCCCAAAATTTTCCCTCCCACATTCAAGAACATATACTTCAAGAGATCTCTCAATGATCACAAGATTCACAATGGGTCAAAAGGATTAAAGGTTTCACCAGACAAAGCCTCCTCCTGAACAATGGATCTTAGAAATAGGGTTTTGAGTTTCCCCAAGAAAAGTGGACTTCCAAGGCCTCAAGTGGACTTCATAACATCCCACATACCCTAAATAATCCTCATGTCAAGTTTCAAAGCTTTCCCAATAAGTTTGGTCAGTCAGATGCTCAAATACCTAAAAATCAGTTAACTTGGTAAAAAAAGTCAACTGAGGTCAACTGCGGTCAACTAAAGGTCATCAAGGGTTGATCATGGGGTGAAATTCATTATTTTATAAAGGGTTGATCACGATTCATCAAAGAAACCTCAGATCATCAAGAATCAAGAAGTTTCTAAATTAGGGTTTTCATAGTAAAAGTCAACTGAACTTTGACCAGCCATAACTTTCACATACTTCATCAAATATTTACCATCAAAATCTCATTTTGAAGGAAATTTAATTCTCTACAACATTATGTCTCACAAGACAAGACTTAAAAGGCTTCATTTGGAAGGTATGAGCTAGAACATTATAGGTCCTTTTGAAAGTCAACAAAAAGTCAACTTTTTCCAAAGCTCATAATTTAAAAATGGTAAAATGATATGGACATGGGACCAAAAGGGTTGGTTACAGGACACTCTAAGCTTTCTAAAAAGTCATATAACACCTTCATTGCATCAAAATTGAGGAAGTTATGCATTGTCAAAGTTGGATGATTTTTAAGGGGTGTATGAAGCAAAAAAGGCCATAACTTTAATTCTTTCCAAATGGGCCCATAAAATTGCAACCCAAACTCAAATATGAGTTCATTCACGACCCAATGACTAATTTTTCTGATTTTTATTATTTATTTTACATTATTTTTTATTTTAATCATTTAAAATCATTTTTAATTAAAATAAATTATAAAAAATCAAAGATTTGATTTGAGATTTATTTTGGGATCAAATATATGGTATTCAAAGTGATTGAGATCATCCAAATTCATTCAAGACCAATATAGCATGATTTAATTTGATTTTTTTGGACAATTATGATGATTGGTTTCTTCATCTTCAAGCAACCCATAAAACTCCAACCAAGGCCCAACTTCTTACCCTAATTTACATTATTATATATACATAACAAAACCATAAGCAAAGGACACGATTTTCATTCCATAAGAATCTTAGAAGAACTTCAAAAAATTGTGAAAATTAGGGCAAAAGGCAAAACAATTTTGCAGCAAGTTTTAAGAGATTCCACACGTCCATTCCTACTCCTCAAGGTCCCAACAACTTGTCCCACAAGAAATTGAAGGTTGAAGCCATGTAAACCACCCCATGCATGAACATGCCACCATGGCTATAAAGTTTCAAATTGAAACTCTTTATTTTTCATCCTTTAACTTGTTCTTTGATCATAATGTTGCTTATTATCATGCATATACCATATTTGATTATTTAATTTGAAGTTTGCATGCAGATTCAAAGAGATGCCATTCTTAGGGCATGAATCGTCCTCTTCCTATAACGCACGATACAGTCACTTTCGGGCCAAAATAATGCCACCAATGAACTCAAAAGCCTCAATTTAGTAGGAATACCTAATCTTGATATGTTTAAATTGTTGTTTGTTAATGTTTACAAAATCGCAGGTTTAGCTGCGAAAAAATCCACAGGAAAAATCGTGGCAAAACTTGCAGGAAAAACTACAGCGCCGGAGGTTGAAGATGATATGTGGCACGACATGATTGGTTGTTTCCGGACGCAGGAAAAATACACAATAAAATGAATTAATGGTGATTCAATATCACCAACGCATGGCCTGGCCTAGTGATAAC
The DNA here is from genome assembly GCA_963966055.1 of Lathyrus aphaca. Classification (NCBI taxonomy): domain Eukaryota; kingdom Viridiplantae; phylum Streptophyta; class Magnoliopsida; order Fabales; family Fabaceae; genus Lathyrus; species Lathyrus aphaca. Next base: position 513,560,737 of record OZ014520.1, read on the forward strand.
GTGTGAGGCATATGAGGTAAAGGGTGAAGGTTCGATTCCAGCCTCCACCACTTTTTTTTGGCGAATTTCCTTTTCTTGTTTTATTAATTAATCATTACTATAATTCTAATTAATAAATTAATAATATTTAACTAAAATCAATTAAATATTTAATCACCATTAACTATTTTCTTAAGGAAAAAAACTTTTCCATTAATTTACAATATTCTCAATAAACTATTTTTTTATATAAAAATTTTATTATTATAAATTTAGTTGTTTTTAGGGTTTTTATTAATTCATTTATTTTAATGAGGTTTAAAACAATTGAATTTTTCTAACCCTAATCTTAATCAACCCTAATTTTTTCTTTTTTTTCTAACCTAATTTCTTTTCATAAAAAAAATAGTAATAATAATTATTATTTTTAACTTAATTTATTTTAATTATCTTTAATTATTTAATTACTTAGAAAAATTGTATAGGTTGTATTTTTTTATGTAATTTATTTTTTCTCGCTTATATTATTATGTAACTGCCCCGAAGCCGTGTAATAGCTTAGGACTTTATCTCTTGTTTTTTTTATTTTCGTAAATATATAATTGCGTGGTTAGTAACCTAGGGCGTGAAAAGAAATAACTGAACAATTTGGACTTAGATAATTAAAAAATAAGATAACTTTCTAAAAATACTCACTCACACACGTAAGTCGATCGTTCTACGATCGCCATCTGCACCTCCTAGGGTTTCCCCTCTCCGTTGCCTTAATATGGTCAAGTCCATCGAACGTGGGGTGTTCTAAGAAAATGTCCCTACAAAATAAATCATCAAGTCCCTTCGAAGTTCATAAGATCATAGTCCCTTCAAAGTTGCCTATGGAATAAATGATCTTGTCCTTCGATGACCCTACAAAATAAATGATGATAGTCCCTACGAATTGCTAAAGACACCCCTACAAGTTGCCTTCATTGACCATATGCTGATCCTACGCCTGTTCCTCAAACAAATCCAAGGTAATGACTACCTACTCCTTAATAGTAGGGATATTCTTACCCTTGAAAGGAAATAAAAGAATACAAAAGACCAATCTAGGGTAGGTACAACTTAGTTACTTGCTCACACTTCAAATTTCTTTTTCACATCCCCACTTTTCAAATATTTTCAAACTCAAAGGCTTTGTATACATCCATACGAGGATCATTACAAAGTACTTAGAAACAATTTTCTAAATACACACACTTCACACTTTCAAAACAAACAAGTAAGCTAAGCAACTAAGAGCCCATGGATAACCATGGATATAAAGGGTGCTAACACCTTCCCTTTATATAACCTACCTCCCGAACTCAAGTCTTTTAAAAATAGGTCTTTCCTATTCTTTTATACCCTTTCCTATTGGATAAAATAAAAGTCGGTGGCGACTCTTGCTATCCGCAACATAAATAAAAAGTCAGTTCTCCCACCGTGTTACAGAACTGGCGACTCTGCTGGGGAGTACTTAGTAAAAGAGGGGTTACCATAGGAATTAGGATCACTTACTTGTTTGCTTTGCTTGCTTTGTATTTAAGGGATTGTTGTGGGGTTACTATGTGAAAGGTCCTAACCCGGATCTAGCGTACCTTAGGTAAATGGCAATAGACCAAAGAAACTGTACGGCGTATACCGATATGGTTGATCTGGTGTCCATAGTTAGTGTGACTTCTTGGTTGGTGCTTATGTTTCGTAAGTAAGTTCAGGATAATATGGGGCTGCCATACGTTGTCATTAACACTAACTACCCTTTAGACCCTTAATTGACCCAGCTTGGCCTTTAGAAAGTAGTGAGATAGCCAGCTTTGGAGAAGTCTAAAGATGGTTGATACTCGACACTATGCTCATTAAGATTCTAATCTTGGGGAGTTTTGATTAGCAAGTCAGTTTCCTACTGAACAACAACCCTTGAGAAGGATCAGTGATATTGAGACCCCTTAGAATCTGGTTACTTTCATAGGATAGGATGAACCAACTAAACTTCAGGGGAGGGTATTTTCCTTTAAACCTCATGAAAGCCTCTAAACCTAGGGATATTATGTGACTTTCTTGTGTGTGCCACATGTTTGTGATTGAACATAACATCATGACATCATAAGCATATCATTATCACTAACCATTTCAAGGACCAAAGGATTTATCTTTATTCTTTGTTACAGGTTATGGCTTCTACTCGTAGGAACACTATTCAGATCAACCTTATAGGGATACCTTCCAAGCTTAAGGATTTGGTCTCAAAACTTCCTGAAAGCTCCCAGTTCATCAAGAAGCATGGTCATCTACTTGACTTGGTTACCTCAGGGTTTGATGAAGATATGATGAGTGTCCTATTCCAGTTCTTCGATCCTAAACATCATTGCTTTACATTTCCCGATTATCAGCTGGTGCCCACAATGGAAGAATTCTCCAAGTTACTTGGGGTACCTATCCTTGATCAGAAACCCTTCACAAGCTTAGAGAAGGAGCCTAAACCTGAAGTCATTGCTGCAGCCCTATATTTGAAGAAATCAGACATTATCCTAGAAACAAGAAGTGAAGTTAAGGGTATTATTGCCAGAGTATTGATAGAGAAAGCTCAGGTGTTCTTGGATGTTATGAGTTACGATGCTTTTGAGGAGATATTAGCCTTGTTGATTTATTGCTTGGTTCTATTCCCTAATCCAGACCAGTTCATAGATGTACACACCATCAACATATTTCTGACTCACAATCCAGTGCCTACTTTACTTGGAGATATCTTACACTCTCTTCACACTTGTACTACAAAGGCGCGAGGAACTTTGTTGTGTTGCATACCTCTACTATCTAGGTGGTTTATTTCTCACTTTCCTCGATCTGTGATGAAGAATGAACAAGGTTTGAGGTGGTCTAAAAGGATAATGTCACTCTCTCATTCAGATATTCACTGGTGTTCCCGATCTATGGAAACTATCACTATCATTAACCGTTATGGGAAGTTCCCTAATGTGCCATTCCTTGGCATAAGAGGGGGCATTACTTACAACCCTTCTTTAGATCTACGTCATTTTGGTTATGCTCGGAGTAATGTTCCTCATGACATGCTTATTCAGGGTATTGTGTTTGATTACAACAACGATCTTCAAGGTTACCGTCAAAGGTTTATACGAGCTTGGAGTAAAGTGAACAAGGTTGATAGTAAGACTCTGGAACCAAAGTACTCAATTCCTATGGAACCTTACCTCAGATGGGTGCGGTCTCGTGCTCAGACTCTTATGATGACATATCATGTTGTTCTACCGGTTATTATGGAGCCTGTTGCTGAAGAAGATGTTCCTTATACCATCCTTCATCCAGATATGCCCACTAATTTGGAAGAGCTGCAGAAGTCCTGGATCCAACTGAAGGAGCAAAGAGATACCTTTGAAGCCTAATTCAGGATTAGTAAAGAAAGAGTGTTGAAGATGACAAAGCAACTTCACGAGGAGCGAAATATCAACACATATCTCAACACTAAGAGGAAGCGTCCATGGGAGACTTAATTCTTAGATGTTTTATTTTCTTTAAAATATTTTTTTGTTTTAATAAAAGTTTTATTTTTGTTTGTTTTAACAAATTTAAATCCAGCGGTCCTTGAAAACATTGCATATGCATCTACATACCATATCATTACATAACAGGTTTTCACAACAGGTTTCTCATCTTCTCGCTGTTTATTTTAGCAGAAATGGCTCTCGAACAATCTGTAAAAGATCTTCAGATTCAGAATGCCCGATTTTAGGAGATGATCCTGAACTTGTCCAAGGGACAAGAAGAGCTGAAAGCACTCCTGACCAAGAAGAAGAAGAATAATAAGAAGAAGAAGACAAAAAAAACCAGTTAGCTTCATCTGTTTGGGGAGAAGATTCAGAGCTCCAATCAAGACAGATGATGAGGTTGAAAATCCTGGAGATAAAGATTCTACAGAAGAGGAAGGAAGTCAACATGGTACTACTATGAATTCTGATTATGAGGAGAATTATTATCATGATTTAACTAGTGATGAGAAGTATAAGTTGCTGGAAGACCGTGTGAATGCTATGGAATTACAGAAGACTCCTAGGTTGGATTTTGAAGATCTGAGTTTGATTTTTTGAGTTGTCATTCCGGTTGGTTTCAAGGTTCCTACTTTTGTGGTGTATGATGGTGTGTCATGTCCTAAGCTGCATCTGAGGTCTTATGTCCGGAGAATCCAGCCACATACTGCTGACAGGAAGTTGTGGATTCACTTCTTTCAGGAGAGTTTATCTGGAGCTCAACTAGAATGGTACTATCAACTGGAGAGTATCAATATTCGTACTTGGAATGATCTTGATGAGGCCTTCTATAGGCAATATCAATATAACTCTGATTTAGCACCAACTTGCATACAACTCCAAAGCATGTCTATGGGTTCTAAATAAAGTTTCAAGGAGTATGCCCAGAAATGGAGAGATCTTGCAAGCAGAGTTCAACCTCCTTTGACTGACAGGGAATTGGTTGATATTTTTATGAGTACATTGACTGGTCCTTTCTACATTCATCTCATTGGAAGTTCATCATCTGGTTTCACTGAGTTGATAATGACTGGAGAACGTGTGGATAGTGGAATACGAAGTGGTAAGATACAGGTGGTTGCCTCTTCAAGTACTACCAAGAAGCCCTGTAATGGGAAGAAAGAATCTAATGTTGTGTATGGCCAACAGGGTCGTAACAAGAATAATCAATCTGTGGGAGCAGTCCTAATCTCTAATCCTGCACCTACACCACAAGATCAGCAACAAAACAGTCATCCTAAGCCTAGGAGGCAATTTACAAAGATCAATATGTCGTTGGTTCAGGCTCTGCAGCATATGTTGAAGGAAGAATTGATTACTTTGAAGGATCCTCCTTAGAATCTCAATACTACCTCTCCTCGTTTCAATCCCAATGCAAGATGTGCATATCACTCCAATTTCCCAGGCCATGATACTAATAACTGTTAGGCATTGAAGAATAGGATCCAGGATATGATTGATGCTGGAGAAATTGAGTTTGATCCTCCTGAGACTCCTAATGTGATTACTGCTCCTATGCCCAAGCATGAGAAGACTGTTAATGTTATTGATGATGTTTCTTATGTTTCTACGGTGACTGATTTGACTACTCCTCTATCCATTATTAAGAAGAAGCTGCAGCAAGCCGATTTATTTCTGGGTTACAATGAATAACGTTTTTACTGTGTTTCTCAACTTAATGACTGTTGGAAATTGAAAGAAGGTATTCAATGTTTAATGGACAATCGTACAATATTGTTTGAGAAGACCCCTTATGTAGAAAGCTTATGTGAAGGTCTGTCCTAAGATCTAAAGTTGGAAGATGTGTCTATGATTACTGGTACTCCTATGAAGATCATCTCTAAGGGTCCTGTGAGGATCACCTCTAAAGGTCATGTTTATATTACTGTTGAGCCAAAGGTTGATCCCCTGATTATTACTTCTCCTGGTCCGATCCCACATTCTTATGACAAGGCTATCCCTTAGAATTATGGGTCTGATGTTTATATCCATGGTATTAAGCAAGGGCCTCTAACTGATATACCTGCTACAGATACTAATCCTGATGTCGATAATATTATTGGGACTAGTAAGGTTACCAGGAGTGGAAGAATTTTCTCTCCAGAAGACACTTCAAAGACTGTTGCTGCTCCAGTTCATATCTCCAACCCTGGGCTAAGTGCTGAAGCTCGTAGCAAAGGACTATTGATTGAGCCTGTTCAGGTTGAAACACCATTTACTGAAGATCTCTCTAAGCAGATGGATGAGGTATTGAAGATCATCCGCAAGAGTGATTATAATGTTGTTGAACAATTGGTGCATACTCACTCTAAGATCTCTATGTTGTCTTTATTGCTATGTTCCAAATTCCATGCCAAGGCTTTAGTGAAGTTCCTGAAGGCTGCTCATGTACCACATGAAATCTCTATGGACCGGTTTGAGAATTGTGTTACCAACCTGACTACTGATAATAGCTTGGGCTTTTCTGATGGTGATCTAACCACTGCCAAAAGAAACCACAATAGAGCTCTGCACGTCTCCATTGAGTGTAGGGGCACAACTCTGTCTCATGTTTTAGTGGATTATGTTTACTCTTTGAATGTGTTACCGAAGGATGTTCTGGACAAACTCAACTTTGAGGATATTGTGTTAAGACCCAGTAACGTGGTGGTAAAAGCCTTTGATGGATCAAGAAAAATGGTGCACGGAGAAGTTGACCTCCCAATCAAAGTGGGTTCTCAAGTCTTTGATTCTACATTCTATGTGATGGATATTTTCCCTTCTTATTCATGTCTGCTTGGGCGTCCCTGGATATATGGGGCAGGTGTCATGACTTCCACTTTACACCATAAGCTGAAATATCTAGTGAAGAGCAAGATCGTCACTATTTATGGCGAGGAAGAGTATATGGTCAGTCATGTAAACACTTTCAAGTATGTTTAAATGGAGGGTGAATTTATTGAGACTCCTTGCCAAATATTTGAAGTGGTTCCTCAGGTTGTTCCTGCTGCTAAGTCCATCCCTGCTGCTAAACCAGTTCCTGCTGTTACTAGAGTACCTCCTACAATGGCTTCTCTGAAGGATGCAAGAGATGTAGTTGAAGAAGGTGGTTATACTATTTAGGGTCAGCTTTCTGACATTCCTTACAAGTCTGACAAGTTTGGTTTGGGTTTTACTGCAGAATCTCAGAAGGTTGTTCGTCGTGCTCGTGCTATTCGTATCACCAATAAAGGAGTTCAGAAGGATCAAGTCAATGTTGTGGAGGATTATAATGAAGACTACAACTTGGATAGCTTAATATTTCCTACCATTGACAGTGGGCTTAATAATTGGAAAGCTGAAGATGTTATTTATATCTCCTTTAGTCAGGAGTAAATACTATTACTGTGTTTCTTTTTTTTAAGTTTGTAATTTCGAACAGTTAAACTTTTAAGCCTTGTGCCTTACCCGGGGAACAATGGTATGCTTGTTAGGGGTGTCATTTCATTTTCCTATCTTCATTCAATAAAATCAATGGACGTTTTTGCTTTCGTAAATATTGCGCTCTTTATCTTTCTTTTATTTTTCCTTTATCAAAAGCTATGTGTTTTTACACACACCCATGTCACTAAAATGCAGACCCTCATTCACTCTGGATTCTATTGATAACAATTCTTCTATTACCAATTATAACTCCGAGAATCCGATCTATCAAGTCGAAGATGGAAAAGAGGAAGATTGTGAAGTATCTGTAGAGCTTGCTAGGTTGTTACAATAAGAAGAGAAAGTTATACAGCCACATGAAGAACCGATTGAAGTTGTAAATATGGGAACTAAGAAAGACAAGAAAGAGGTCAAGATAGGAGCTAAATTAGAAGACAATGCTAAGAACATATTGATTCAGATGTTACATGACTATGTGGAGATCTTTGCTTGGTCTTATGAGGATATTCCGGGACTTGATACTGATATTGTGGTTCACCGTCTACCAATGAAGGAAGGTTGTCGCCCAATAAAGCAGAAAGTTCGTCGTATGCAACCAGAAATGTTAGAAAAGATTAAAGCTGAAGTGATGAAACAGTTTAATGCAGGATTCCTAGCTGTTACTTCTTATCTCAGTGGGTTGCAAATGTGGTACCAGTGCCTAAGAAAGACACTAAAGTACGCATGTGTGTAGATTACATGGATTTGAACAAAGCCAGCCCCAAAGATGATTTTCCACTTCCACATATTGATGTTCTGGTAGACAACACTGCTCAACATAAGGTATTCTCTTTTATGGATGGTTTCTCTGGTTACAATCAGATTAAGATGGCACCCGAGGATATGGAGAATACTACGTTTGTTACACAGTGGGGCACCTTCATTTATAAGGTAATGCCATTTGGTTTGAAGAACGTTGGAGAAATATATCAGCGTGCTACGGTAGCTTTATTCCATGATATGATTCACCATGAGATAGAAGTATATGTTGATGATATGATAGCCAGAACATCTTGATCATCTGCACAAGTTGTTTGAGAGATTGAAGAAGTACAAGTTGAGATTGAACCCAAACAAATGTACCTTTGGAGTTAGATCTGGAAAACTTTTGGGTTTTGTTGTCAGTGGTAAAGGTATTAAAGTTGACCCTGCAAAGGTAAAAGCTATACAAGAAATGCCCGCTCCCCGTACTGAGAAAGAAGTAAGAGGTTTCTTGGGACGACTGAATTACATTGCAAGATTTATTTTCCAATTGACTGCTACTTGTGAGCCAATCTTCAAGTTGTTGAAGAAAGATCAAGTAATGGAATGGAACGACGAATTCCAGGTAGCTTTTGATGAGATCAATAAGTACCTCCAGGAACCTACAATATTGATGCCACCAGTTGAAGGAAGACCCTTGATTATGTACCTGACAGTATTATACAACTCAATTGGGTGTGTGTTGGGGCAACATGACGAGTCTGGTCGAAAAGAGCAAGCAATATACTACCTTAGCAAAAAGTTTACCGACTGTGAAACAAGATACTCACTGCTCGAGAAAACTTGTTGCGTTTTGGCTTGGGCTGCTCGCCGACTAAGACAATATATGTTGACTCATACCACCTTATTGATTACAAAAATGGATCGTATTAAGTACATATTTGAGAAACCTGCTCTCTCCAGACAAATAGCAAGATGGAAAATGATCTTGACAGAATATGACATACAATACACTACTCAGAAAGCAATTAAAGGAAGTGTGGTAGCTGATCATTTGGATCATCAAGCAGTGGATGACTATTAGTCTATGAACTTTGAGTTTCCAGATGAAGATATTATGCTTGTTGTTAAAGAACCTAGACAATATGAAGGACCTGAACATGGATTCCGATGGACTATGGTTTTTGATGGAGCTTTTAATGCACTTGGTAATGGTGTTGGTGTTGTGATTATCTCTCCAGAAGGTTGTTATACACCATTTACTGCAAGACTTTGTTTTGATTGTACCAACAATATGGATGAATATGAAACATGTATTATGGGTATCAAGGCTGCCTCTCCCAGTGTCACATTTCAACAACAAGTTTGCTTAGGCATTAGAATGTGTGTGCGGGATGATATATACTGTGAAATTTGGTAAACAAATACAAGGTTCTATTAATACTTAAGGGATCAAACTCAAAAATCCATATTTGTGAAAATCATAATACGATTGAAGTTAAAGTAAAATCCTTGAAAATGTTTAAAAATGCTTGAGTGCTGAAAGAACAAAGGGACTACAAATAAGATGCAAGTAAAGTAACAAAAATACTTTGAAATTGAAAGATAAAAATACATAAAAAGAGAATGTCGAAATTAAAGTGCGAGTAATGTAAAATGATATAAAAAGTAAAGGAAATCTAAAGGGACATTAACGCATAAAGGTATTTTAAGGTAAAAGTGTTGGAAATGTATAAAAGGTTGGAACACATACGTACATATTTCCTCCCTCATTTCTCAAGAAACAAGTAATTTGAGTTTTATAGATATGTGTGTATAATTTCAATCCCTTACGAAATGAACCTAAGTATCATTATATACTACTCTACAATAATTGTATAAGAATGATATATTACTCTCATGGTGATACGTCCTAAGTTCATGTAACATTTTTCCCCGACGCACTCCCACGTGTTTCTAAATAACCGTCGATGTTGACATAGTTCCCGCCTTGTGAACCTTATAGATATGTATGCTTTATTATATGTCAAGAATTGAATATCCTCGTCGAGGCCTTCGACATCGACCATGTTAAGATAGCATGTCCTATCATATTGTCCATTGTAGCGGTGAACTCCACATGTAGCATCCAAGTCAATATTGTTTCCATTATAGTGATGAACTCCTCATGTGGTGAATGAGTTAACATTGCTTTCATTGTAGTGATGTACTCTAAATTTAGCCAACATAACATAGTATTCAATTTTACTAAGTCTCCAAGTTCCTCACCATATTCTTCGACCTTGCCACCTTCGACCAATATCACCCTATGTGACTTTCGACCTTGAGTCATATTGATCATGTGGACTCACTACATTTTGACATTCCACATGGCATATTTATGGATAATCTCATGAGTATTTTCCATTTATAGTCAAGTCTAAAAATCTAGTGTAACAAATTGTCCCCCTAAAGGCCATGTTTCGATTTACATCAAACAAGAGAGACATGGCCTTTTTTATCATAATTTTTCGATGTTGTCATTTTCCATGAGATTTGCTTATAATCTCATCATCACTCCTACTTCCTAGGAAGACGTGGGTTTTCACATTTCCATAACTTCCCCCACTCCCTATTAATGCCTTACTTCAGAAATCCATAAAATCCCTTCAATTACTTCCACACGGCCGTTAGTTGTCTGATCCAACACATGCATTGAAGTCAATAAACACTCTCTATCACCTCCTTTATTCCTTTAATCCACTTCATCTCTCATACTCTCTCTTCTTTTGCACAAATATTCAAACCCCTTTCGCCATCTTTTTTAGAAAAAGTTTTTCTTTCACCATGTCTAACAGTCAAATGTCTTCTAATTCACTACTAGGAATAATCCCATTTTCTTAGTCATTCCTCCTAATAAGAGTGAAAACTCAATAGATTTCATTCATGAGCCCTCCTTTGAAAACAAAAAATTCTCATATGGAAAAAACAAATGTTAATCCCTTACTCTATTGATGATAAACTATACGATTTCTCAAAACCTTATTCCACCAAGAGGTCACAAACTACAAAGATAAAATTCCTTTTTCCAGGCTACCTAATAACCATGTCTTCTTCCTTTGAGCAGCATGTTCTTGACCTATCTTTCATGGTCAAACATAATCGTGTGTTTTGATCCGCTCCACCAACTCAACCCTAAGAGTATTTGGCGTGGTTCAACAAGTTTCAAGCCAAGAAAAATGAGTATTTGGCATGTCGTGGTCTTGTAGAAAAAAGGTTCAATAAAATTGAGGGGATCGATTATTTTGAGACTTATTCACCCGTGGCCAAAATGACAGTTATCGGGATGGTCATTACCTTGACATCCATCCGTAATTGGTTCATTCACCAATTGTATGTCAACAACGCTTTTCTGAAAGGATAACTTCAGGAAGATGTCTATATGAGTCTACCACTAGGTGTTTCAACCACAAAATCCAATCAGGTTTGCAAACTCATGAAGTCTCTCTACGGTCTTAAGCAAGCAAGTCACAATTGGCATGGAAAGCTCACTTCAATTCTTCTTGTTCAAAACTATCTTCAAGCCAACTCAGGTCATTCTTTGTTCACCAAGAAACATGGTAAAACATTTAATATCCTCTTAGTATATGTTGATGCATCATCACCACAGGAAATTTTATGTATGAATTCGATCATATCAAATATGTCCTCCATCACACCTTTCAAATAAAAAACCTTGGCCATTTCAAATACTTCCTTGGTCTTGAAGTAACTCACTCATCACAAGGAATCATATTGCGCCAACGCAAGTATTGCTTAGATCTCTTGGTTGACACAGGATGCCTTGGATTAAAACCAATATTTGCACCTGTTGATCAAGCCATAAAACTCCACCATGATTCAACTTCTACATATAATGATATTCATACTTACAGACACTTAGTTGGCCAATTGCTTTAGGTCACAACCACACGACCAGATATCACTTTCATCATACAACAACTGAGTCAATTCCAGACTAATTCCACTATTACACATCACAAAGTTGTCACATGCACTACGCCAAAAATGGTTTTTCGCAGCACAGAAAAGACAACGCTTTTAATGAAAAGCGCTGCTATAGGTCACTTGAAAATTCGCTAAAAAAACGCTCTCTAAAGGGCACATTAGACAGCGCTTTTTAAAAGCGCTTTCTAAGGTGACCACTTTAGAAAGCACTTTCTCCAAAAGCGCTTTCTAAGGTATAATTTAAGAAATCACTTTAATTTAAATTATTTTACAAAAGACCTATAGCAGCGCTTTCTAACAAAAGCGCTGTCTTTTTTGCTTGACACAATTTTACTGGACCATATAAAGAATCACAAAATATGACAAAATGGGGGATCGAACCCACGCCCTTTAGGTATGGAAATGAATTTTAAATTATATTAATATATCAAATTATATTTAATATATTTAAATCATATTAAATTGAATTTTAATTTATTTTAAATTATATTTATAATTATTCAAATATATGTTTTAAATACAAACATTTTAATTTATTAAAATTATATTTAATATATAATTTAAAATATATTAATTTTAAATATATTAATTTAAAATATATTTGAAATTATATTAATATATCAAAATATAATTAATATATTAAGTAATATATTTATATTGATAATTTTTACAAAATAAATTATATTTATATTTATTCAAATAATATATTTAAATATATATATATATATGTTTTAATTAAAATATATTAATATATTTAAATATTTAAAATATATTAATTAATATATACAAATTAATATATTCAAATAAGATATTTAATTAATATATACAAATTAATATATTCAAATAAGATAGTTAAATAATATATACAAATTAATTTATTCAAATAAGATATTCAAATAATATAATTAAATAAGATATTTAAATAATATATTCAAATAATATATTCAAATAATATATTCAAATAGTATAATTAAATAATATATTTAAATAATATATTCAAATAATATAATTAAATAATATATTCAAATAATATATTTAAATATAATTAATATAATTAAATTATATTAATATATAATTTAAAATATATTAATTAATATATACAAATTATATTAATATATAATTTAAAATATATTAATTAATATATACAAATTATATTAATATATAATTTAAAATATATTAATTAATATATACAAATTATATTAATATATAATTTAAAATATATTAATTAATAAATATAAATTATATTCAAATATAATTTAAAATATATTAATTAATATATACAAATTATATTAATATATAATTTAAAATATATTAATTAATATATACAAATTATATTAATATATAATTTAAAATATATATATATGATAACTTATGTTATATATATTTAATATGATTATAATTAATGGATGAAGGTGTTGTACTGCTCCTCAAGGAGGTTTATGTGAATGCTTTGAGTCTGGGGTTCGAATCCCCCTCGCCACAGACTCATTTTTTTAAAATATATTTTCAACTTTAGAAAGCGCTTTCCAGTAAAAGCGCTCTCTAAGTTTATTTATTAAAATATTTTATTTTACATTATTTCAGAGACCTTAGAAAGCATTTTTAACAAAAAGCGTCCTCTAAGGTTAAACTATCAAAATACCTTAGAAAACGCTCTTTATAAAAAGCGCTCTCTAATGTCAATCATTTATTAAAATATAAAACTTTTCTAATCATTTTCTTATTCAGAAACAAGAATCACTATCGCTCTTAAACCCTTTTCTTGCTTTCTCATTGTTCGTTCTTAAAACTATATTGATTTCGTTGATCATTGCTAAAGTTCGTTGCTCATTGCTGAAGTTGATCATTGCTCATTGTTGAAGTTCTTAAAACTATATTGCTTTCTCATTGTCCGTTCGTCCGTTCGTTGCTAAGGTACATTGTTGTTGTTGTCGTTGTTCTTGATGATATTGTGTTGAAGAAACCCATTTATGTTGTTGTGTTGTTGTACATTGTTGCTGTTGTCGTTGTTTTTGATACTATGTTGTTGTTGTTGTTGTTCTTGACCAATCTGATACTATGTTGTTGATGATAAGCTTAAGGTTATTTGTGATGATACCGTTTTGTTGTTGATGATATCATTTATGTTGTAGATTGAACTAATTTTGTTTAATGGTAAGCTTAAGGTTATTTGTGATTCAATTTTGAACCAAACATCAAGTAATCCATTATAGCCATTGATACAAAAATAGTTGTTGCAAACATAAAGCATACACATAGGACCTGCAATGTAATGGAAAAACATAAATATTTGCTCTAATTCATTATTTTATTAAATGAGAAGTATACATTTTTCATTCATGGTATCAATGAAGATTTCTCAAATTGATTATGATTTATCGTTCTTTAAACATGTTAGAATGATAAGTTTAGGAACCACTATCTTATCGTTCTTGATGATTGATTTGTATATTAAGAGACGGTATCAAATTCTAATAATCTTCATTTTTTTTGTAAATTGAAGGTAGATTTTGAGGTGAGATCTAAAAGTTGTTTACATCTAGATTTTGAGGTGAGGTCTAGAAGTTGTTTACATCTCTACAGGTATATTTGCTTCTTTTTTTTAATTTTTTTTTTTGTTTTTGTTTAGTTTAATTAGTGTAACTATGGATAAGAAATGAATGTTTTCAATTCGATTGACGAAAGAGTACAATAATGAGGTCAAGGAATTTGTTAAGTTTGTTGTTGCGCACGTCAAAGACCCCATTCGAATGAAATGTCCGTGCTTGGATTGTTGTTTTGTGGGTCGGGTTAACGCGAGTCAGCTGTTATCACATTTACTAAGGCATGAAAAGCTACAAGCCAAAATCTTCAAGCTACTTCCAGTTTCATCCAAGGATCAACCGGCCGACTTCTTCACCAAACCACTCCTACCTCAACCATTTCATACTCTTTTATCCAAGTTGGGGATGATTAACATATATCCTTCAACTAGTGGGGGGATATCACACCATGAATAAGTTAGAGATGACTAACTTGTTCATCGAGTTATTGTAGTTATTAGTGGTTATCCATGCATACTTTGTTAGAAGTAGTTACCAAGTTAGTTGTAGTAGTTAGTAAATTTTCATTGTATAGTGCAACACTACCATAACTATCATGCACCAAGTTATTCTTTTATATAACTATCATGTAACCATTCTCTCAATATTGAAGATCATTCTATCATACTCATGCTACTGATTACACACCCAAACCCAATTAAAAAACTTAAGCATTTTACTTAAGTATATGTCTAATTAAAAATCAACCAATAACAATTTGTATCCTTGACGACACTATTTTGTTTGAAATTATAATATATTTTTCTTCTGTGCATATGGAGATGGCACATGTTTATGGACAATATTCATAATATAAGACAAAATATTGTTTACAGTGAAACAATATGTATGGCACACATAAAACCAAAATATGCACATAAAAATAAGCCATACAGATAGCATATATGTACTTTGAAAACTATGTTCTTGATCACTTAATTTCAAAATAAACGCATGATTGATCTAATGTTAGCACATGGCAATGAATATTGTACACAGTGATTCTTATTCACTGTCGTTTCAAAATGAGTATTCAAAATCCCATTTTTAGCAATTTCAACACTACAACCTTTGTCTCCTTTTAGCAAATTTCAGAATTCTATTTCAAAATCTTATATGATTTTACATATTTACCCTCACCTCACCGACTCTATGTAATATCATATGGTCATGGTCCCCTTGCTTTCATTTTTTCATGTCCCCACAACATAAATCTTCCTCGTACCTGCACATGAAACATTGACTGTATTATTAATTCAAAATGACTTTTCTACCCTTTAATCATCTCTTATATCAGAAACAAATCATGGCAGTTTTGTATTTTCGCAGTTAGCCTTCAAAAATAGCTTATATAGTACTCTTTTATTCTTTCGCATTTTCATCACACAGTTTCTTTCAAAATCAGCTTTTCATCAAAGAAAAGAAAGTGTAGCAAGGTAGGGTTTGGAATTTGAAAGATGGGTCGTGGAAAAATAGAAATCAAGAGGATCGAGAACACTACAACAAGACAAGTTACATTTTCAAAAAGAAGAACAGGATTACTCAAAAAAACTAACGAACTTTCTGTGCTTTGTGATGCACAAATCGGTCTCATCATCTTCTCAAGCACTGGAAAGCTTTTCCAGTATTGCTCTCAACCCTATAGGTATTTATATATATTTTTATACACAATATTTTTATATTATATACATAATATTTATGAACTCTTTCTCTTATTTTTTTATGAACCCTAGTTTGAGATTTGGACAGTTGGTTTAATTTTCTGAGTGATGCTGATTTGGTGATTTCATGTTATAATTTCAGTTTTGCAGAAAACCATGTGGTGGTGATTAATAACATTTCAGTTTCATATAAAAAAATATATGAATCAAATAATTAATACTTTCAGCTTTTCTATAGAGATTTTGTTCAACTACTTTTATTCATATATAGTAATAATTATGTGATTTTTTTTTGTTTTGTTTAGGATGGATCAGATTATTGAAAAGTATCAGAGATGTTCTGGTAAACGTATTATGGGGGAGCATGGTCACCAGATTCAACATAGGGTATTATTTTGTTAATGTTTTTGGTATATAAATAAATTAATTAGTACCTAATGTATTTATTTCTTGGAAAAATGTTTATAGGAAGAAATATTCCATGACATGGCAATGCTGAGGCAAGAAAGTCTTCGTATTGAATTTGGAATTCAAAGATATCTTGGAGCTGATGTAAACTGTTTAAAGTATGATGATTTGACTAAACTTGAAGAGGAATTAGAGATTTCTCTTGCTAAAATTCGATATCGTCAGGTTAATTAATTAATTAATTAATCATGATTAGTATATTATTATGTTATATTATATTGAATATTAATATATTTAATTAGTTAATGACATATTTGAATACAGAATGAGCTTGTCCAGCAGCAAATGGAGAATCTGAGAAGGAAGGTCACATACAAATACATAATTAATTAACTCTCTTTAATTAAGTTTCTTTAATATTTTATTATTAATATAGATATCATTTGTGATTAATTTAGGAAAGAATATTGGAAGATGAGAACATAAATTTATCTAACTGGGTGAGAATATTTACTCCTACTACTAATGTTAGCACTTTTTTTTCTTAATTTGAATTATCTATCTATCTATCTATATATATATAACCAAGGTTCTAACTTTTTATATTAATTTCAGGATCATAGGGCAATGATTGAAGAAAACAAAAGAGTGGAAGAACATGTAATGGACCAGTTTCCATTTTTTGAGGACCAGCCTTCTAGTAGTTTCCTTCAACTTGCTGCACCTGTCCTTAGTCCTTATCTCCAGCTTGCTCAGCCAAATTTTCAAGATTATTTCAAGGCTAGGGACCCTGATCAGCCATAATTATTATTATATTCACCTAGAAGACAATATTTTAGTAATCTATATATTGGTATTATCAATAGTTATGTTAATCAAGATATATTACATTGTGGTTATAGCCACGGGCTAGACTCTAGAGAATTAATGTGTATTTTCAAGTTAATATTATTGCATGTCAGATGAGTTAGAGTATTCAAAATTAGCTATCTGACCTGTTTTGGTCATGTATAAACCATGCTTTGAGCTTTATTGAATCAAGAGAGATTGTCCAATCATGCTCAAGTATGTTTTGTGTGGCCTTTGGGCTTGGTGGGCCTGACCATCAATTTTATAAGAATTTCTAGATTACTACAAATGGCTCAAAATGCTCAATTCTCATACAAAAATGCTCAATTCTTACAAAAATCTTGCAAATTTCTTACAAATACTCCAACATAACATATTCTCATAAAAATGTAAAATTCTATACAATTATATGTTTCAAATTCTCCAACAATTCACATATGAACTATTTTATAGAAATTATTTAATTATGTGGGCTTATGAGAGTTACTTGTGGTTTATATAAGCTAACCTAACTTAAATTTATCAATAATTCACGATTGTCTTAAGGAGAATCTTCTGAGACAAGACATAAATCGTGTATATCTTGGTTGAAGGAAGGGGATAGAAACACGACGTTTTTTCATAGGTCCATGAAAGCGAGATTTAAAAGAAACAACATTACCATTGTGGATACTTATTCAAGTAGGCTAGAAGGGGTGGCGGATATTAAAAGGGTGGTCACAAACTTCTTTTGTTCTAATTTTCAGGAAGACATTACGGTTAGATCGGTTATGGATGGTTCTATTTTTTCGAAGTTGTTGATTTTGGATAGAACCTCCTTAGAAGATGTTTTCACTGAAAATGAAATTAAGGTTGCGGTTTAAAGCTGCATTGGTGATAAAATCCCGGGTCTGGATGGTTTCTATTTCAGTTTCTTTCAAGCTTGCTGGAAGACAATTAAGGAGTAAGTTATGCGCTTTGTTTTGGAGTTCTATCATAAATCCTCTTTGACAAAAGTTTTCATTGCCTTTTTCATCACTCTTGTGCTTGTGCTGAAGGTAACTAACCCCTAATCTCTGAGCTCTTATAGGCCTATTTTCTTAATTAACTACTTCCAAAATATCTTGTCAAAGATATTAGCAGGCCGTATTAAGAAAGTTAATTGATTCATCAATTCAGTTGAACAATCGACGTTCATTGTTGGGAGGAGTATGTCGGATGGAGTTGTCGTGGTTAACAAGATTTTGTATCTAGCTAAGAGATCAAAGTATGGTTTAAATATTGGTTTCGAATGGGCGTACGATTGTGTCAATTGAGACTTCCTGATATTTCTTCTTTTGAGTATGAAATTTGGTGCTAGATGGTGCAATTGGATGGAATCGTTGGTTTCCAAGGGATCTTCGTCTATCATTGTTAATGGTAGTGCCTCAGCGGACTTCTTGGTGACTAAAGGTTTGCGCCAAGGAGATCTTCTCTCCCCGTTTCTTTTTATCTTGGTCATGGAAGGTCTCAATAAGTTGATGAACAAGTTGTCGAGTCGAATTTGTTTAGAGGTTTTAAGGTTAATGATATCCTCTCATTCAGTATTGTGCAATTTGCAGATGATACTGTCATCATTGGAGACGGTAGATGGGACAACCTTTGGTGCATCAAAGCCTTACTTAGAGGTTTTGAAATGTTGTCGGGTATCAAGGTTAATTTCTTCAAAAGCTGCATTTGTGGGATTAACTTGAGACTGAAGTTTTTAGAGACATCATCTGCTTTCCTTCACTGCAGAGTTGGATCGGTCCCTTTCAAATTTTTGGAATGTGAGCAACCAGTCTTTTCTTTGTGGAACGAAGGTATTGGCAGAAATTGAGACGTTGAATCTTCTGTTGCAGAACCACACTACTATCCTAAGCGGTATTGAAAACTTTTAGCTTTTGTTACTTGGTTCTTCTCAGTTAGCTCTATTTATGATGTTCTTATGCAGGATTTTGTTATTAGCTCGGAGGATGTCATTTCTAAGCAGGATTTTGCTGCTTTGTGGGGTATCAAACTGCCATTGGAAATCCATTTCTTTGTTTGAAGAATTCTTTTGAACCAATTAGCTATGAAAGACCAACTGCTCAAGCGAGTAATGGCCCCAATTTTGCAGGATGAAATGTGTATCTTTTGATACAGTTGTGAGGTAAACTCTAACCACATTTTCTTATCTTGCATCGTGGCAAAGGAAATATGGAGGGGGATAGGAATTTGGGCCGGTTTTGATATTAATATGAACTCGGGCATCATTGTATCGTTATTATATTATGCAAATATATAAATAAGGTGGGAGGAAGGCTTAATGGTTTGGTCATTTGGACAACTATTATTTGGGTGATTTGGGAGGCTAGGAACAATGTCATTTTCATAAATGACTATCTTGGAACAACCTCAATCAAATGACTATCTTGGAAATGGATTGGTATGGCTTTTAGAGTCTTTTGTGGTTCTTTCTTCAACTGGTTCAATAATCCTGCTAATTGCTTGAGGTTATTGTAGTCTTGCTTTAGTTTTTGTTGTAAGGGTTGAGTACCCCTTGTGCTCGCTTCGTTTCAATGAATTATCTTTTGAAAAAAAATTAAACTAGCTTAAAAATATTTATAAAAAAATAGAGTCACTACTACAAAACGCTAAAACAACAATGTCAGACTTATAACGCATCCTTTTACACCGTTGTAATAGGTTAAAATTTTTGCACCCAGTCAAAAGCTGGATGAATATCAGTCTTTTAATAACGGTTCAGAAGAACCACCGTTGCAATAAATAAAATGTAGCATGATTCGATTCCTTGCAACTATATTTTTTCCATTTTTTCGGAGACATTCAGCGTGTGTAACTTAATACCATTATTTAAAAGATAAATTGTAAATTATGTTACAGCGGTTGTGCCAAATAACCATAGTAATAAATAAAATGTAACAAGCACTACGCCAAAATTGGCCTGTAGTAGCGCGACAAAGACAATGCTTTTTGGAGAAAGCGTTGTTAAAGGTCTTTTAAAAATTTTGCTAAACAAAAGCGCTCTTAAAGCCAATCTTTAGAGAGCGCTTATAAAAGCGCTGTTAAAAGTCCTAAACTGAAGAGACCTTAGACAACGCTTTTTCTCAAAAGCGCTGCTACATGTAAACCTTAGAAAGCGCTTTCCTGAAAGCGCTCTCTAAAGTCAATAAATTAAGGAAAAAAGAATGCCAATGATAAAATGGTTAAGTTGCACCAAATCTAAAGGATGAAAAAACTTGCAAAAAGGCAAAGAAAAGTCTGATGTTAGTTCAGAGGTATCTGGTTCTGAACTCGGTAGGAGAAACTATGGTTCGATCCCCCACAACTTGCACTCAGTACATATAAAGGGTTACCACACTTGTGTACCAGACCCCATGTTCGAAAAGATGAATTTCACCAACAGGCTACTCCACTATGTGCGTGTAAAGGTAAATGGCTTAATGTGATTGCGTCAGAATGAAAACATGTGAAATAGAAATAACAACAACATTAGGTTGAGCTATAATAGAATGCTTCAGACTGATTTGTATAGGGAGTTCATGAGCATATATCTTGCTTTCGTGTCATTAGTGTATCTTTAATGTTCGAGTTATTACCGGTCTTTTTAGCTAAATGTTGCACGACCACATATGGTTAGGTAATGTGTTTTGTGTGTGTGTTTGACGAATATTTTCAAAATCTTATTGATTATTTGCTTGAGGACAAGCAAAGATTCAAGTGTAGGGGCGTTTGACAACACGATTTTATATCGATTATTTAGTTTGGTTTCCGATTAATTAAGTTATCGTTTTTGTAATTCGCATAATATTACGCAAGGTATTTGTATGTTTTTGCAGGTATTCTGATTTATATGAATTGTAGAAGAAATGGGCTAAAATGAGGAAGAAATGAAGGCTTTATCAGAAGAAATGAAGACAGATGGCAGAAAACAAAGGATTCTACAATTCTACTGTATGACGCCCGCACCAAGCTCATGGCGTTCGTCGCAAAATGCTTAAGTGGGACGATCGTCCTGCATACTAGACGCCTGTAACAGGTCATAAACTCAGAAAGTTAAAACGCGCTACTTAGTCAAAAACCTGAAGAAACCGTTACGAAATCTTCTCATTCAACTCAGTATCAGTCAAGCAACCATATCAAAACCCAATAATATTTTTTCCAGAATTTTCTCAACAACACAGTCATACATCAGAAGCTATAAATAGAAGTCAATGCAATTTCCAAACGAAGCTTCGACCTAAACCTTATTATATTGTTTTGTCTTCGTAGCCAATTTGGTTATTTCCTGTTCAAAGCTTTGTTTTAATTTATTCTTCTGCATTTATTTCTTTTCCGTTTCCGTGCCAAATTAGTAATAACTTCCTAAATCGGGAAGCTATTGCACTCTTTTATTGTTTCAAGCCACTGTCTTTCTAGTTTTATTTTCCGCAAGAGTTTATTACGCCAAGATCATACTCCTGTCTAGGTTTATCATCAAATTAATAGAATTTTCCTTCATTTTTATTCACCATGCTTTACATTGTTTTACTGCATTTATTTATTTATTTATGCTTGTTATAATTAATGTCTGGCTATAATACTTAATCAGTGTGTAATTGATTAACCGGAATAGATTCAATAGATCTAGGCTAAAATCATAAACAAACTTATTTTTTGGTTTCGATTTCTTAATTTAAAATCAGCTTTTATTACGAAAGTAAAAAAGTAACAATGTTAGGATTAAGACCACGAGAGTGTGAGGTTTTAACCGGATTGCTGAAATTGAACATTAGTTTTAAAAATACAGCGGAAGCACTTTAAAGTTGATTAGAATCTATAAATTTTCAAAAAGTACTTTTAACTCAATTTGATACAACAAGAGCGCCCAATCTGACTTAGGAGTATAGTTATAGGCAAGACCACGAAAATGTGAGTTGACGACTTTTAAACAGATATTTTTTACATAAAGATAATTTGATCTTTATAAGCCGGTAATTTATTGAATCCATGAAGGCACATTAATTACGTACCTATATTCTATCGCAATCTTATTTAATTTAAATTCTTAATTTCCCGTTCTGTATAAACTAAAACATCATTCGCCTTAGCTAAACATAGTAACACCTAAAAGCATTAATTTGATTATCAAGTCTTTGTGGGATCAATATCTTTATTACTACACGATTAGGTTGTATACTTGCAGTTATTTCCCTAAGACTCAGAAAATATCAATCATCTTGTTCCATGTTCTTTACAAAATTCAGAATGAATACATATCCACACTTGTATTTGTGTATATTAATGGTACAAATCTCACAGTTTAATTTAGGAGTAAATCTCCATCTATGAACATAAATATTAACGAAATAAGAGTTTCTCATCAATTTACATTACTCAACTAACAAATCATAATCCAAAGATGCATCTCTGTACCATTACGGATTTATACAGAGATGCATCTCCAAACAATATTTTCAACAAAATAAGGGTTTCCCATCCATTATGACTAAAGAGTGTTTATAAAAGTGTGTCCGGAGAATGTTAAGGACAATTAGATTTTTCACAGTGGTGGAGGTGCATCCCTAAGGATGGAAAGAGTAACACCCTAAAAATTATGGTTGTTCATTGCACTATAGTATTAGTCTCAAACATTCTAGAATTTTCAAAAATGTCCTTATCTGAATTTTAAAATCTGATACCACAACATATTACTAAATTTCAAATTCATTTGAAACACATCCAATGCACAAATATCTTTAATTGAACACACCACTTATCACAATAAAGCTCAAATTCATCTGAAATGCACATAATGCATAAATAACTACGTTCAAATTTCAAAATTCGAATGCACCACATATTACAAGAAAGCTCAAGCCCACCTGAAACACACCAAAAATTCTAAACCTTATTTTTACATTTCATGCGTCTGAGTTTTAAAATCTAAATACGACGAAAGGTTTTTTTTCGAAAATATAAAGATCTGAGAGTAATAATAAGGATTCAATGGAAAATCCCTAAAAAGTATGGGCTGATGAGCCAGTCCATTGGATCGGACCATTTTTACAAGTCTACTTAATATATTTTTTAATCCTTAGAAATATATTTTTTTCCTGCTGTTATAATGTTACCATTTTTACAACTCTACTTATATTTTCTTTTTAATCCTTAGATATATTTTTTCCCACTGTTATAATGTTATTATCACACATGTTAGGGAATAAAACTTTATATTAAAGCTAGACTATTGGAAAGAAGAATAAAAAGGTCAAACATCATATAATTCAAAACCTATATACAAAAGCAAATAGAACCATGTCAAAAAAAATGAATATATATATATATATATATATATATATATATATATATATATATATATATATATATATATATATATATATATATATATATATATATATATATATATATATATATCAATTTTGGTTTTGACATTACAATTTTTTTGTTAAACTATTTGAATTGGTGTTGACATTGATACCAATCTCAAATTTTGAACCACATAAACCATCGTGTAAATTTGACTACAAGCCTCTTTGAGGCCATGAAGCAAAATCAAAACAAATATACCTCCAAAAACAACAACTCTCAACATTACTCTTTCTTGTGGTAAATTTACCATCAAATAAACACAATCCAAACATATTAAAATCCAACTAAACCTTTCCATCAACACTTTGATCCTAGACACAAATATCCCAACATTTTCTCCATAGAGTTTACATATAATCCTCAAGCAAAGAACACCAACAACAAAAAATGTTGTCATTGACCAACCTTTGTACTTCACAAGTTTCCCTCCAACAACCAAAGCTTCTTTCCTACAAACACATGTTGCACATTCACCCGAAAGTGTCGAAGACATCAATGCGTCCAAACCGGTATAATAAGGTAACACAATCGAATCCAAATATAAACTTGCATGCAAAATTCCAGAAATAGTTGATGCTGCAAAGAAAGTGTACTTAATATCATTATAATCATCTTCATTATCAAAGGATAATGAAGAAATCAAAACCAATAGAAGAATCGCAGGACCGAAACAAGAAAGTGGGAAAATTGTGTTGATTTGGTGACCCTTTGCAAAGATTAAGATTATAAGTGGTAGAGATATAGGACCAGAAGGTAAAAGAAACCTTTTTGATTGAATCAAAAATATTTTCTCTTTTCTTGAGATGATATTCATAATCAAAATTACAAGAGTGAAAAAATAAGAACAAGTTGTGAAGAGAAGGACTAAGATATCAACAAAAAGAGGGTAATTTGGAGGGTATGTTTTGTCACATACATAATGGTAAGGACAATTGATTGTATCAAAATTTTCTTCCATTTGCCAACTTATGCATTTGAAAAATGTTGCATGAATTTCTTCTATGTCCCATCCAGGTTGGAATGTTGGGGTTTTTTGGAGCAAAACAAGGCTATTCATCATTACATGTTGTAAGATAAAATAAATTTTTATCATATAAATAAGAATCTTATGGATATTGTTGTTGGTTGGGGTATGTATTAAAGTTCAAGTTTTGAATAGGATGAAGAGAGACCAACTAATCAATTTTATTTACTTTTTGCTTGCAATTTTGTAAGCTAAATTTCTTTCAATTAGGAATTATGTTTCTGTTTGAAGTATATTAGGTAGTTGAATGGAAGAAATATTTGTTGGCTTTGGAAGTGAAGAAAAGTTGTATAGTAAGATATAGGCAACGTGATTACAAAGGGAAAGGGATGCTATTAGGTGTGTGATGGATATTTTTTGATTTCATGATGGGGTGCCAAATTGACAGTATCATCTTTTTAGAGACAAAAATTGGTATACCAACATAAAATGGAGAGTATATCAATGTATATTGTTATAATGTTTTAATTTGTGTATATGATTTTAGTGTTTGTTTCTTCATATTTTTAATTTTATTTTTCAAAAAATAAATAAAGGATACCCCCAATGCTAGATGAGAGAGAAGCACCAACCACATTAATAATTTATGTATAATTTAAAAACGGCATGTGAGTATAAGGTCAGATTATTTGCTCTCAATCACAAGTCATTTGTTGAGTTTCTTCTTACTAGTCGGTGGGAAACACACGGGCCGGTTAGAGCTCCTTAAGAATAATAAAATTGAGGGTTAATAAAAAATTAAGTAATAAATCTTGATTTTCTATTTTTATTTTTTATGTTTTATTTTTCCCTTTTTTTATGAGACAGAGAGGAGAAAGTTACTCTATCAAACTCAAAGGGAGGGACAGATGAAATTAATGCATTAAATAAAAATATAATCTGTCAAGAACAAAACATGACTTGAGACTTGTTGTAAAAAAGATACCGAAATAACAAAATATATTTGATTTTTGGGATAAATATACAAAACCCCCTGTCATTAGGGCGTGATTTGATTTTCCCCCCTTTAAGTTTTTTTTTAATAGAGACCCCCTCATAAAATCAAAAATCAGATTTACTGTCCCCTGTTACCCTCAATGATGACTGGGTTGCTGACTGTACTTCATTGAGGGTAATAGGGGGCAGTAAAATCTGATTTTTGATTTTATGAGGGGGTTTTTATTAAAAAAAATTAAAGCTGATAAATTAACTTAAATATGTTTTTAGAATAATAAATACTATTTTCACATTTATTATAAAAATAATATTTTTTGATCAAAATTATATTTATTAGTAATAAATTAACTTAAATATGTTTTTAGAATAATAATTTTTTCTCTCATAAAATAAATTGTTTTTATTAAGAAAATTATAAGTCTAATTTATTTTATGAGAGAAAAAATAATTATTCTAAAAACATATTTAACAAATGCATTTGATTATTTCATGAGATTTATTAAAAAGTGTTTAAACTAACTAAATAGTAGCATTGTAATGTTTTTTAATATATACTCTCTTTAGTCATTATTATAAATACAAAAATATTTATAAATCCATTGAATAATTTATATATTTAATTTTTATATAAATTAGATATATTAATTGTAATAAATATTATAAGATTTTTTTTAATAATTGTGACCGAGTGGAGTAAACATATTATTCTCTAAAAAAATGAAATCCCAAGATTTAGTATTTCCATTTAAATTAAAATTAATATCTTTTTCATTGAATTTTTAAACAAAAAATTTAAATTAAATCTTTTTATTTTAAGAAAGTCAAATCAAATATTTATAATACGTTTAATATATATATATATATATATATATATATATATATATATATATATATATATATATATATATATATATATATATATATATATATATATATATATATATATATATATATATATAATCAGGATAAAATGCATAGATTAAATTTAAAAATACGTTAAATACGCCAAAAATGTAAGTTTTTATTGTTTTTAAAAAATTAATATGTATTTGAAAATTTAATATCTTAATTACACTTGTTTTCAACCAAATCAGGATATTTAGTCACTATTTTTAAATTATTTTATTTAGTATTAAATCACTATTTTAAAACTAACCTATAGTTTAAAACTAAATTATAATTATTTATGCTACAGTATATAACTTAATTATTTTTTAACATTTTAACTAAATTAATACTTCTTTTTAATGTTTTAAACTAAATATATTATTAATAATTACAGTATATTAATTTAGTATAAACTATTTAATATTTATAGTATTCAAATTATACTACAGTATATATTAATTATTTACTACAATAACTAGTCAAATTATTTACTACAATATTCAAATTATTCATTATAGTATTCAAATTATATAAACTATATAATTATACAAATTAGTTACTATAATAGTCAACTTATTTACTACAGTATTCAAATTATTCATTATAATAATCGAATTATTAACTACAGTGTATATTAATTATTTACTATAATAACTATATAAATTATACAAATTATATATACAAATACTATAAACTATTCAAATTATATAAACTATTCAAATTATATATAAATTATACTAATTACTACAGTATATACAAATTATATAAAATATTCAAAATATATAAACTATTCTAATTATTAAAACTATAGTTAAATATATTAATTTAATTAAACTAAATAAATATCATTTTTTTAGATTAGTATAGTATTAACGTTCAAATAAACTACTAAACTAAATACTAAATTCTAATATTAAAATAATTAATTTATTTAAGTTAATTTATCAGCTTTAATTTTTTATAATAAAAACCCCCTCATAAAATCAAAAATCAGATTTTACTGCCCCCTATTACCCTCAATGAAGTATAGTCAGCAACCCAGTCATCATTGAGGGTAACAGGGGGCAGTAAAATCTGATTTTTGATTTTATGAGGGGGTCTCTATTAAAAAAAACTTAAAGGGGGGAAAACCAAATCACGCCCTAATGACATGGGGGTTTTGTATATTTATCCCTTGATTTTTTGAACAATAAAAAATTCACAAGGGTAGAAAAAAGGACAAACACACAAAACCCTATTAGAGTTCACAAAAAGGAAGAGAAAATGGCAAGAAGATTACAAATGAATACCAACAATTAACGTCTCTCAAACTAAAAAGGATTTACCACACCTTATGATGAGAGACTAGTATGCTATTTATAATAAACATAACATACTAAACTAATAGGTTTTTTTTAACAATTACCCATCACAGACTAACTTAGGGTATAATCTAACTTAAACAATTGGATCCATAACACTCCAAATCAAGACACAGATAAAACTTTCCCTCAGAGTCAGTTTTCATTCTTTAGCTTCAACCTTGGGCTTCAATCAAGGCACATATAAATAAAAAATCTTCTCTCTTAGAAATCACAAATTCTCTCTACTGAGCACCTTTTAGCTTCAACCTTGGGCTTCAATCAAGCACTACGCCAAAAAGGATTTTTAACAGCGCATCTTAGACAGCGCTTTTAAAAGAAAGCGCTGTCTAATGTTAAACTAAAAATAAAACACGGAAAATGTTCTAAAAAAATAATGAAAGCGCTGTCTAAGGGGGGGTCTTAGACAGCGCTTTTAGAAAGCGCTGTCTAAGACCCCCCCTTAGACAGCGCTTTTAGAAAGCGCTTTTAAATATAGACTTTAGTCAGCGCTTTTGAGAAAGCGCTGTTTAAAGTCTTTCAATTAAAAAAAAAATTAAAACCAAAAGCGCTGTCTAAGGGGGGTTTAGAAAGCGCTTTTGGAAAGCGTTGTCTAAGGCATATCTTAGAAAGCGCTTTCCACAAAAGCGCTGTCTAAGGTCTAATTAAAATTAAATTTCAGACTTCTATTTTCGTTCTCAGTTCTTTTTGTTTTCCCTCCTGCGATTAAACCCCTCCAGCGAACCCTAACAGCGAACGAGAAAGTGTTTGAAGAATCGGTTTTAATACCAGAAAGTGTTTGAAGAATCGGTTTCAGAACGTCATTTCTACTGCGGTATGTTCTTCATTTCTGCATTTTTTCATTTCTGATTCAGTTCGTCATTTCTGCGTTTTGTTCTACTGCGTTTTCCATTTTGCATTTTGTTCTACTGCGTTTTGTTCTACTGCGTTTTCCATTTTGCATTTTGTTCTACTACGTTTTGTTCTACTGCGTTTTCCATTTCTGCGTTTTGTTCTACTGTCAGTTCTGGTTATTTCCATTTTGCATGTATGAGAAGAGTGATATTCTATTATTGTTAAATCCAAACATTGTAATTCTCTATAATTGGAGATATATCAAAGTAGAGAGTATTAATAATTCTGTTGGACTATCTCCACCATGAAGCCTATTTCAAGTACTCTGTTTCTCTTATATTGACTTATCTCCACCATAAAGCCTATTTCAAGTACTCTATTTCAAGTACCATGAAGCCATCAACATATCAAAATAGTGACTTATTCAACAACCTAATTAGCTCACAAAAAGTCTCTAATAACTTGTCACATAAATCAGTATAACTTATACTAACAGAGCCATGATATGATTACAAGAAGCAACTTATTTATATATCTTAAAGTTAACCAATGATAGATCCTAATGTGTCTACTTGACTTTAAACTCTAAATATCATTTTGGATTTAGATGTTCAATATTGTTCAAACTTCATGTTTCCTTAGTGATTATACTTGAAGATTGAATAGGTAGTTTTTTTTCTTTTTAACTGTGAAAGTGTTGTTCATCTCACTTTCATTCTAAAGGAACAAGATTTCTCCCATAAAATGATTGAACGAACTCTAATATAGTTATAGGTATAGTTATAGGTATATTGTAATAGAAAAAGTTTGATTCTTGTAATATAAAAAATGAAAGTGATGAGGTAATTAAAGTTGGTATATTGGCGTATCGGATACGTTATTGAAGTTTATATTAACATTGGTTATGTATAGGTTTTTGAAGTTTAAAATGAATTGAACTTTATAATTGTTAGGATATTCAAAGATACTACCTTAGTTATGTATTTTCGTCTGGATTAATTGTTTACTTTAATAAGTAGGAAAACCATGGATAAAACATGGATCTGTGCCGATCGAATGACCAAAGAGTACGAGAGTGGGGTTGCGGAATTCGTTAAGTATGCTGTTCAACACGCTGAAAACCCCAGACGAATGCATTGTCCTTGCTTGCGTTGTTGTTATATTGGTAAGGTTGACGCACATGGATTGAAATCGCATTTGCTGAGGCATGGAATTGATCAAACTTATCAATGTTGGATATTTCATGGTGAGAAAATTAACGAGAATGTTGAATCGAGTGGAAAAAGTAATACGACCTATGCTTCATACGACAAAGACACAGAAACATACGATTGTGATCGAGTTGAAGAGATTGTAGAAGCACTGGAAGAAGATCTTCATGATTGTCCTGAAATGTTTGAGAGGATGGTAAGCGATGCAGAGAAACCGTTGTACAAAGGTTGCACTAAATTCTCAAGACTTTCTGCGGTATTAAAGTTGTACAACTTAAAGGCGGGCAATGGATGGTCGGATAAAAGTTTCACAGAGTTGTTGGCCCTTATGAGAGAAATGCTACCGGATGATAATGTTCTTCCTAATCGAACCTATGAGGCAAAAAAATGTTGTGCTCTATTGGCATGAGCTATGATAAGATACATGCTTGTCCTAACGATTGCATTTTGTTTCGTAACGAATATGCAATGTTAACTGAGTGCCCTAAATGCGGTTTGTCTCGATATGAAAAGATTATCTCCCGCAAAAGTCTTATGGTATTTTCCGATAATTCCGAGATTTAGGCGCATGTTTCGTAGTGAAACCGATGCAAGACATCTTACTTGGCATGCAGATGAAAGAATTATTGATGGAAAGTATCGGCATCCGGCTGATTCACCACAGTGGTCGAAGATTGATAATGATTATCCTGAGTTTGGATCAGAAGCAAGAAACCTTCGATTGGCATTATCTACTGATGGAATGAACCCACATGGTCTTCAAAGTATCTCACATACCACATGGCATGTGATTCTTATGATTTATAACCTACCTCTGTGGCTATGTATGAAGCGTAAGTACATGATGTTATCTATGTTAATCTCTGGGCCTAAACAACCAGGTAATGACATAGACGTATACTTGACACCTCTGATTGAAGATTTAAAGATTTTGTGGGAGAACGGTGTGAAGGTTTATGATGGATATAGGAAATAAAGTTTCAATTTGAGGGCGATGTTGTTTGGCACAATTAATGATTTCCCAGCATACGGGAATCTATCTGGGTATAGCATTAAAGGTCAACGTGCGTGTCCTGTTTGTGAAGATGGAACCGATACGATTCGATTGGAACTTTGCCAGAAGAATGTGTTTCTCGGTCATCGTAGATTCTTACATTCTAAACATCACTACCGTGGGTGGAGAAAAGCATTCAATGGAGACACCGAACATCGTAGAGCTCCACCCGCATTGTCAGGTGAACAAGTTTTTGAAAAGGTGAAAGATGTGCGTACTGAGTTTGGCAAGCCTTTTGCACATAAGATTGTGAAAGGTGGGTGGAAGAAAAGGTTGATATTTTTTGAATTGCCATATTGGAAGTCTTTGTACGTGAGACATTTTCTCGATGTTATGCATATTGAAAAAAACGTATTTGAAAGTGTTATCGGTACATTACTCAATATAAAAGGCAAGTCTAAGGATGGCCTTAAAGCAAGGGAGGACATGTTAAAAATGGGAATGAGAACTGAATTAGCACCCGTGAAGAAAGGAAGACGAACATATCTACCACCTGCTGCTTTTACTTTATCTAGAAAGGAGAAAAAAAATTGTGTAAGTCTCTGAGTGAAGTTAAGGTTCCAGAAGGATACTCATTTGATATCAGAAGACTTGTTTCTATGAAAGACCTCAAGTTGAAGAATTTGAAGACACATGATTGCCATGTTATAATGGAACATTTTCTACCGATAGGTATACGTTCTATTTTGCCAGAAAAAGTAAGAAGTTCCGTAACTAAATTGTGTTTTTTCTTTAGGTCAATTTGTAGTAAGGTGATCGATCCCGAGATCTTACCAACACTACAAAAAGAGATTGTAATTACCTTGTGTGAGCTTGAAATGTATTTTCCTCCGTCTTTTTTTGACATAATGGTTCATTTAGTTGTTCATCTTGTGAAAGAGACACAGTTGTGTGGACCAGCTTATATGAGATGGATGTACCCTGTTGAACGGTATATGAAAATATTAAAAGGGTACGTGAAATCCCGAAGTCGACCAGAGGGTTGTATTATTGAACAATACATTGTTAAAGAAGCTGTTGAGTTTTGTACTGAATATTTGTCTAACGTTCAATCGATTGGACTCCCCAGAGCTCAGATTTTCGACAAAATGGAAGGTAAAAAATTAATTGGGAATAAAATTGTGACAATATCAAGGGATGAACGGGATCAAGTTCATTTGTATGTTCTGCACAATAATAATGAGGTTGAGCCATATGTTGAAATGCACAAGGATGTACTCCGAAGGTTAAATCCGAACAGAAATGAAAATTGGATAGTTATAGAGCACAATCAAAGTTTCATACAATGGTTGAAGGATCATATTTATTTGAAGCGCTCTTCAGATCCTTCTTCGGTAACAGAAAGGTTGAGATGTTTGGCATATGGTCCAAGTTTGCATATGTTTTCTCATAGCGCATATTCAATTAATGGATACACATTTTATACCAAAGAACAAGATGATAAGAGTACTATGCAAAATAGTGGTGTCACCGTGCTAGCTGAAGCAATGCATATATCAAGTATGAAGGACTTAAACCCCAAATATGCAAATTTGTCATATTTTGGAGTTATAGAGCACATTTGGGTGTTTGATTACGAGAAGTTTCAGATTCCCATCTTTGGTTGCAAGTGGGTGAATAGTAGTGGCATACGAATGGATAAGTCTGGATTTTTGCAAGTTGATCTTACTAGGGTGGGGTACAAAGATGAACCTTTTATTCTAGCATATCAAGCTAAACAAGTGTTCTATGTGAATGACCCGAAGAGTACAAAATGGTCTATAGTGCTTTTCTCTAACAAAGTGACTGATGATAGCGGTGTCGATCAATGTGATATTGATGTTGAGAATGAGTCATGCATTAGACGGAATGAGTTGAATAGAAATGATGAAGTTGAGGATCTTATACCGGATGAGTCATATATAAGAAACGATCATAATGAGGGAATTTGGATCAATTCATCCGTACCTATTGCTAAGAAACAAGTGATTAATATTCCAACAAAGAAAAGAAAGAGATGTTAGTGACTTTGGTAAATTATCCATGGTTTCTTTATTTTTTTCCTTCAATTGTTTTGATTATAAGTTATATGTGATAATGCATGATTTCATTATATTTTTGTTTTCAATTGCTTTGATTATAAGTTATATCTGATAATGCATGATTTCGTTATATTTTTGTTTTCAATTGCTTTGATTATAAGTTATATCTGATAATGCATGATTTCTTTATTTTTTTGTTTTCAATTGCTTTGATTATAAGTTATATTTGATATTTGATGGTTTCCTTGGTTTATTATAGGTTAGACATGGCTGATGACCAACATGAGGAAGTTAGTAAAAAAGTATCCGCGGAAGAAGAAATTCGAAGAGGCATCACAGTAATGAGAAGGGTGGTCCAAGGAAGATCTCGAGGCATCATACTAGATGTCTATTGGAGCAACCAGGGACAGCTTATAGAACCTAATGGGCATACCTTAACTAGTTTTATCGGTGCACTAGTAAGGAATGAAATTCCCATTACATGTGATGATTGGAGAAACAAAGAGCTGAATGAGTCCAAAGAAAAAATTTGGAGTGAGATAAAGGTACAATCATTTGGCCCTTAATTATACGGTATCAATTATGTTTTTTCAATTACCGATACTAACTATCAATCTGTATGTTTTTCTTAGCGATGTTTTAACATCGAAGAAGAAAGAAGAGGTTTTTGTATGAAATTGGCCGGAAAGCTTCTAAGAGGGTTTCAGACATTTTTATCATCCAAGTTCCTTAAGGATGCGGATGGTAATTTTGTGGATGCGGAGCTTCCTAAAAAATATGAAAGTTTGATATCAGCTGAAGAATGGGAAGCTTTCAAATCCAAAAGACAAGACCCGGTTTTTCAAAGAATAAGTGCTACAAATCGGGAAAGAGCATCAAGTCCCGCATATCCGTACCGAAAAGGACGTGTCGGATATGGACGCTTAGAACAATCCATGGTAAGTATTTATAAATTGCGATAACAAATTTGTTCATCATATATTAGTTTTATCTGATCAAATTGTATGACTTAATGTGTAGCTGCAGAAGGAGGAAAGTTCAGAAACATCTCTTCCTGCACATGTTTTGTGGAAGGAAGCCCGTGTGGGCAAATCTGGAGTTCCTCAAGAAGAAGTTTTACACGTATACCAGAAATGTGTAAGTATAACATTTTTTCATTAATTGAATAACATTTTTATACACAAATGTTTGACAAGTATATGGTATTCATCTGATTTTTCAGGAGGAGCTATCTCAGTATTTATCTCCCGATGATACTAGGAGCATACTTAGTCGGGCATTAGATGTCCCTGAGTATTCTGGTCGGGTGAGGGGTAAGGGATTTGGAGTCACTCCGACCTCCCTGAGTATTAAAAAAGGAAAGGCTCCTAGTAATCGGGAGCTTCATGCAATATTGGAAGCCATGCAAGCTGAGCTTGATGCATTGAGGAGAGAAAGAGAGGCTAGCGCCTCAACAGTATACAGAGATGCTTCGGACAAAGACAGTATCAACTGTACCTTTCAGCCGAACATTCCAGAGGTAATTACATATAATTGTCTTAAATTGAACTATTTGCTTAAATTATGTATTTGACATATATACACATTAACGATTTCTTGTTATTATTGGTTTTAGGGCATTTCCCATTGTCAGCTGTATTTGTCGTCACCATACTATCGGATGGTTGGCAAGGGAAAAGTGCATAACGCCCTGCTGGATGTTTGAAGGTATCAGTTGATATTGCAGTTGAGCCGAATGCAGCATTACCATATCCTAGCGATGATTCGGATGCAACAACGGTGCACGAAGCAGTAGGTTCGTTTGTTGCATGGCCGACAAACCTCATATGCATAGGATATGAGGTATGCTTAAAACTTATGTTAACTTTAATGTGTATATTCAAAGTTTAAAATTTATGCTTAAAATTTTACTTACATATTTTCCTTGGTTATGTTAAATAGACTCCCACAAAATCCAAATCAAAAGATAATGCGATTCCACGGCATACCGAGTCCACGGTTTCAAGAAAAGAGGTAATATACAATTATATGACATATATTCATGGAAGTTGTTACATTCTTAATTTGATCTAACTATTTATATGACAGGTAGCTTCAAGAAAATGAGGTTAGCAATGCCTCCGCACAACAAAAAAAGGAGGTTAGCAACGCCTCCGCACGGGTAAAAAGTTCTGGTGCTAAGAAGACCGTAGCTAGGGAAAAACCTACCACCAAGTATAGGTCGTGCCTCAGGACATTTCTAGAGATGACCGATATACCGACCGGAGGTGTTCGGACTGTACATATGGAGGTAGGGATTTTCGGCTTTGATTACGACCAAATGATTGGTAAT
Organism: Lathyrus aphaca; assembly: GCA_963966055.1. NCBI lineage: Eukaryota > Viridiplantae > Streptophyta > Magnoliopsida > Fabales > Fabaceae > Lathyrus > Lathyrus aphaca. Next base: position 513,595,942 of record OZ014520.1, read on the forward strand.
GAGGACTTCATGCAAGTTTTTGGTCGTGAAGAAATCGGCGTCACCGTTGTCAATACATATGTTAGGTAAATCCGGACTACTTTGTTTTATTAATTAAACAACTTATGTTAATGATGTTTACTTTATGTTAATGATGTTTTTATATTAGGTTTTTGTATGACAAATTGATGCGCCCCAATGGTTTGGACGTGTCATTCGGATTCTTAGCACCCGCGACCGTCAACTATGGTTTAATCTTAAGTAGACCGGATACCGTGACGGAGTACGTTCTTCGGATCTTCATGGACAATAAAGATGCGGAGAAGTTGTTTTTTATACCGTTTAATACCGGGTGTTGCGGTGAGAATCGGATACCAAGCTATTAAGTGAGCTTGAATCGCAAAACTTTTATGTTCACCACCGACTTTAATTTAATCCAAAGGGAAAAGGGAAAAAGATCGTAAAAACCCTAAATGAGGAGAAACTAGGTTCGAGGGTTGATTATACCTAGGGAAGGTGTTAGCATCCTAAGCATCCGCAGTATCCTACGGGAACCTCTTGTTTGTGTTTTGTTATTTATTGCTTGTTAAAATTATGGGAACCTGAGGTTTTATTTCTAATGGTGCTCGCACAACATCGCATCGATGCCTACGTATCGGGTGTAGAATCAGAGCACTCGTAGTTCTCCTAAGGATTAACGAACACTTGGTTACGCTCAAGGTTCGCGGGGGAAGGTAAGTGTTATGGCAAACACTCACGTGACTTTAGCAAAGTCACCAAAAGTTGTAAAATAAAAATTCCTAATGGTTAAGGTTGAAAAGGAACTAGGGATGGCAAAACTTCCTATGACATTGAGTCAACTGCAGGAGTTCTTTCCCTTTTGGATTGAAATGCAAAAACAAAAGTAAATAAATGAGGGTGCAAGCTCCTAAGTCTAAGGCATAGGTTGCTACTTGCAAAAATGAACTGAATGAAATAAATGGAAATACAAAGTAAAAGGCTTAGTAACTGGGTTATGGCTCGATATATGGATCGAGAATGCGGGGGTGGAAGACAAGCGCGGTGCGTCAATTTGCTTAAGTTAGAAAAGCTGTGAAGTGTAAGGAATGTGCAGATGGCGATCGTAAAACGACCGACTTACGTGTGTGAGTGAAGTATGTGAACTCAACTTGGCGTTGGACCAAGGATTTATTATCTTGAAAATTAAAGTTAATATGGTCTAAGAGTACGAGAAATAAATAATATGAAAACAAATAAAGTGAAATAAATTGTGAAATAGAATAAATTAAATAGAATAAATTAAATAGAATAAAAATAAATACATGGCCTCATATTGGTCACGATTAATCAGAAACGATTTATCGTGACTTTTTGTCATATCATCGGCCCAAAGGAAATACAATATATATATATAAAAAATTTAAGACATTTTCTAAATAATAAAATGGCAAGGAAAAAAATAACAAAAAAGTAAAACTTTCAAAAAATAAAAATAAAAGGATTGAAAGGAGATGGAAGGGTGGTTCTGGATCAGGTAGTGTGCAAAGAGAAATCAGATGTAGTTTATGGGCTAGGCCCAATCAGCACAAATAATTAAATAAAATAAAAAAATGTGGAAAAGGGGGTGAACCGGATTTGGGTGTGTATCAGTACAACGTATTGGCTAAGCCTGCTCAAACAACTATTCAATTTTTCTTAAAAAAAACAAGAGTTTTAAAAGATATTATGGGGGATATCTAAACAACAAAACGCAGAAAATGAAATTCTCTGTTTCCTCAAGGCAAGCGGTTACCTCTCAAGAACAACAAAATCGACGACAAATCACTCTCCCACTCGATCTCGCTGACCTCACGCCATCTCTCTCTCGATTGCTCTCTGTTCTCTCAAACGGTATGGTTTTGTTTTCGGATGTCTCAGGTTTTTTGGTTTTCGGATCTCACGGTAATGTTTCTCGGTGGTGATTTCAGATTTCGCCCTCTCTTATGCTATTTGTCTTTGGTCTCTCAAATCGACGGCGGCTTGGTGGTGATGGTAGGTTTTGAAGGAGGTTGAAGAAAGGGAGACGGTGACGAGGTGGCCGGCGGATTTGTTTGGATGGGTCTGTCCGCGGGTTTCAAGCAGTGGTTGGGAAGTTCCGGCGGTTGGGTTGTGCGAGTTTTGAGGGTTTGTTGAGGTTGATTTCTGAGTTAAGGGTGGTGAGCGGTGATACGCGGCTGGGTTGTTTTCGGATTGAGGGTTTCACAAACTCTCTCTGCTGTGAAGGTTTGTGTTGATGGCGGTGGGTGGGGCTTCCTCTGTGTTATCAAAAGGTGGAGGTGGTATGAGTGAATGGTGTCGATATTCGTCAGAAAGGGTGGAGGAGATTCAGGTTTTGCGGCTTAGTGATGAAGAAGAGGATTGGGAATGTCACGGGTGTTTGGGATTGATGAACAGCAGCGGTTTGGTGATGGTTCTGCAGTGGTGAGTTTTGCGGTTTGTAAGTTTTCCATTTGGTTTTCTGGGACTTTTGGCTTACTGAGTTTATGTTTTAAGTTGTGGCCTGGATTCTTACACAACAATAGTTTCGAGTCTTGCAGGTCATGTGATTGGTAACGGAGATAATGTAGATGATGGTCGAAGGGCTTTGGGAATGTCTACGAAAAAAAAAATGAAGCTGAAAGTTTGTGTCGAGGAGGACTGAGGTGAAGGGAAGAACTGAGGTGAAGCCTTGGTTTAAAATTTTTGTTTGAGCTTTCTCTTTTGGGCCTCCCTTTTGCTGTTTGTTTAGGATTTTTTTGGTTTTCTCAGGTTGACAGTGCGGCTCGGTTTCAAAGGAGTGTTGATGAAGTTTTGAAGGTGGTTGTGAGGTGAGGCGGTACACGATTTGGTTTCGGTTTCTCGATGTTTCTCGTTCTCTCTTCTCATGTTTTCTTCTTTGTTCTGTTTTGATTCTGTTTTGTAATGGTTGTTGTTTGGATGTGGTTTGTAGGGTTAAAAGGGGTTGTTCAGGTTGTTTGGTTTGCTGAGTTATGGTGGCCGGCGCGGTTTAGGGTGCGGGTCAAAGTGGATGAAGGTGGGTTGAGCGGAAGGGTGAACCAAACAAATCGCGATGAATTTGGGTGGTGTTGAACGGCGGAGTGATTCGGTGAGTTGTGTTGAGTGGTTTGTGATTGGCCGAAATGGGTGTTGCGGCGGAGTGTTTGAGATGTGTGGTGATGGCGAAGCAGCTCAGTTTTGGTGCGTTGATGGTTCGGTGAAGCTTCACAGGTTTGAGTTTTGGCTATGGTGAAGGCGGTGGTTTTGGCCGGTGAGGTGAGGTTATGGAGAGCTGATGGAGTTCTGGTTGAGGTGGTTTGTTTCTTTCTGTCTCGATCTCGCAATGCTTCAGTTTGAGCTAGCAACTCGTCTCATTCTCAACCGGACTCCGATTTCAGATGTTCAGCTTTGGAGTGTCAGGTTCGCAATGGTTAAGTTTTTTTGTGTGAGCTGGAGATGGTGAATATTGTGAATGGTGAGCGGTTTCTGTTTTTGGGCTTACGGCTGCGTTTTCGGTTCAGGTTCGAAAAAGGATGGTAGTGAGACGGTGAAGGTGATGGGTATCAGTGAAAGTGTTGGAGGGTCTTTGTTCTTTGAAATAAACCGCAGGTGATGTTCTTTTGTTCTTTCCTGTTGTTTCGTTTTTTGAATGGCTGGGATTCTTGTTAATTGGGTTCTTTCATGTATTTGGTTTGTATGCTGTTGTAAACAGGTGGTTTCGGAGGCGGATTGTCAGGATGCAGAAAGGTCGTGGCGGTGGTAGTGAAGTTTGGTTAGTTATGGAGTTCGTCGGAGGATGGTGCCGGTTCAGCAAGGAGTTGAAGAAGATTCGAGAAAGGGATTTGTATGGTTGAAGGAGGTGATGCTGATATGAGCAGAAGGTTAGAGTTTTGGGATTTGCTGCTTAGGTTTTGTGTTTCCAGAAGGTGAGGAAGAGTTTTCAGATTGGTTTTATTTTTGTCTGATTTTGATTTGCAGGTTGTTGTTTCAGATTCGGTTTGTGTGAGGTTCACAGGTTTCTGAGTTTCGATTTGTTCTGTTTGCAGGTAGTTTCAACACGGCTTCGGTGTTTGGTGTGAGGGTGACGGTGTATGGTTCGCGTAAATGGAGGTTTGGAGGTGGCGGTCCAGATGGATTTGTGGCTGGCCTTTTTATGTTTGTGGCTGTTCTGTTTCTGATAAAGGGTGAGTCTTCCCGCGGTTTTGTGCTAGTTTGTGAGATGATGGTTTTCTCTGTGTTCATTCACTATCAGCTTCTCATCTTTTTTTTCTGTTCTGTTTTTATGACAGGTTTGTTGAGGCCTTGATGAGGTGAGGGTTCTTTGTGGTGAGGCTGAAGGGATGAGTTTTCGGGTTGAAGTGAGAGGGCTGGTTCTGTGTTTTGGAGTTACAGTTTTTGTTATGCAGGTCTGTTTTGGCTTTTTTGTGGATGGTTTTAAGGGTTCAAACGGTTCGGTGATGGCAAAAAGGGTTAACGGGTAGTGTTTCAGAGGTGGTATGCTGTTGTTTCTGTTCCCCCTAGATTCTACCACACACATCGAAAAAAGACGCAGCTCACAGCATAAAACTCAAATCAAAGTAAAGAAGAAATTTTAATGGAAACACTACAAGAACAAAGTTCTCACACACATGAACAAGGCAAAAATGCAAAAGTATCAAGACAATCAAAGAAGAAGAAAAGAAAACTCACAAAAGCGGAACTAGTCTGAGCGATCTTTCTGGTGACAATGCACATGTGATTCTCTTTTCTTTATACTTTGAACTTTTAAATTCCTCTCTTCCTCTTCTGATGTTCTTCTGAAGTTTTTGGCTGCTGGTTTTTGGTTATTGCTAGGGTTATTTTTTATGAATGAAGTTTTTGTGGCTGTTCTGGTTTTGTGTGTGTTTCTGAAAAAATGCAGGGGGTTGTATATGGTTGTTCTGGTTTTTTTAGTGGCTGTTTTGGTGTTTTTTTGTGTGTTTGATGGCTGTTCTTTGTGTGTGTTTGATGGCTGTTCTTTGTGTGTGTTTGATGGTTGTTCTCTAATGTAACAGTGCCTATTATGTAGGACTTGGTTCATGTTTTTTTTGATTTTTTTCTGTACTGTGATAACTTGTAGGTGAAAGGTTGGAGGAAAGGAGACAAAGTCTGGATGTTGCAGCAATAGTGGAGCAGAATTTTGTGCTGTAGACCTGCTGTGGGTGGCTGTGGAGCAGGCTGAATTTTTGTGCTTTGTGGGTGCTGTATGGAGCAGGCTGAATTGTGCCTTGTGGGTGGTTGTGTTGTACATTTTTTTGTGGTTGTAACATAAACAATTATTTGGAATAAAGTTGGGTATTTAAACTGTGATTATAATTTGAAATTGAAGCTTAATATTTGAAATGGGAACTTTGAATTAGAAATTAAATATGAACTTGAATAGGAAGTGAATTAAAAAATTAGGAATTAAACTTAAAATTGAAAATAACTTAGAAACTAATAATTAAACTTGGAATTAAAATTGACTTAGAACTTAAGAAATAAATTTAGAGTTTAGAAAATAAATACGTGAATATGAATTGAAATGGAAAATTGGGATAAAAAATTAGAAAGGAGATGGGAAATAAATTGAATTGGACATTTGAAATTAGAACTTGCAATTGAAAATAAAATTTGAATTAAGAATGGAAATATAATTGGAAATGGAACTTGGGTTGAAAATTTGGAATTAACACTTGTGCTTTTGAAAATGACTTAGAAATTTGAATTTTTTAGAAAAGAACTTTGAATCTATGAATGATTGAAATTGAAAATGAAATTTGAAATAGGACTTGGAATGAAAATAGAAACTTGAACATGAATTGAAAATTACAAATAGAAATTGACATTAAATTTAGAAATAAAAACTTGAAAATGAAATAAAATTAAAAATTGAAAAATAGAAAATAAATTCAAAAATAAAACTTGAAGATGAAATAAAAAATTAATTTAGAAATGAGAACTTGAAAATGAATAGAAATAACAAATAAGTTTTAGAAAAAATATGAAAATGAACTAAAAATTAGAGGTAGAAATTGAAATAAAATTTTAAAATAGGAACTTGAAAATAGAAACGAAAAGAGAAATTAAAATTAAAAAACACAAAAATGAATTAAAAAGTTATAAATGAGAAATAGAAATTAAATTAAAATGGAAGCTTATAAGTGAAAAGAAATTAAGAATTAAAATTATAAATAACTTGAAAATGAGAAGAAAGCAACATAAAATAAATCTGGAATCCCTGCTAAATGCGATGAATGTATGATGCGAACAGTTAGGGGTAAAATTTGGGGTGTGACAGTTTCCCCTATTTAAATAACTTTACCAGATGGCATGAATGACAATAGACACTCAGGCGATCAGGGTGAAAGGTATTTAAATATATAAATAACCGGAAATTTTGCCCCTAAATGCAATGTTATGCTGGACTAACAAACTATCTAACTCTATAACTCTTATGCAATGAATGATGATTATGGTATGAATGATTAGAATGAGATGAACCGACGACCACAAGCCAAGACTCACTGGGGATGACAATACACTATGGATAAAGAAACGAAAACGGAAAGTATTCGAAGTGATAAATCAACAGGTTCAAGTGTAACTGTTGACACTAAGAATAACAAAAGACGGGAACAAAAAGAAATCCAACACGTTGGATCAACGAACACAGACAAAACAAAATAAAATTCAAAGTGACTGCACAGTGGCTCGATGCGACCAACTGACTTTGAGAAATAAGAAGCAACAACATATTCAAAGTGAATGCGCAGCGGCTCGATGCGACCAACTGACACTAAGAATACAAATAGGACAAGGAAATAAATCGAAGTGGTAGATCAATGGCTCTATGCGACCAATTGACTGTGAGAAGTAAAAAAGCAACAACATATTCAAAGTGAATGCGCAGCGGCTCGATGCGACCAACTGACACTAAGAATACAAAAAAATAAACATTCAAAGGGAAAGTGCAGCGGCTCCATGCGACCAACTGACACCAAGAATAGAAACGGCACAAAAATTCAAAGTGAATGCGCAGCGGCTCGATGCGACCAACTGACACTGGAAATGATAAACATAATATTCAAAGTGAATGCGCAGCGGTTCGATGCGACCAACTGACACTAAGAATACAGCAAAATAAACATTCAAAGTGAATGCGCAGCGGCCATTGCCGGTCAACTGACACTAAGAATAGAAACGACACAATATTCAAAGTGAATGCGCAGCGGCTCGATGCGACCAACTGACACTAAGAATAGAAACGACACAATATTCAAAGTGAATGCGCAGCGGCTCGATGCGACCAACTGACACTAAGAATACAACAAAATATTCAAGGTGAATGCGCAGTGGCTCGATGCTACCAACTGACACTAAGAATACAACAAAATAAACATTCAAAGTGAATTCTCAGTGGCTCTATGCGACCAACCGACACTAAGAATAACAACAAAATAAACATTCAAAGTGAATGCGCAGCGGCTCTATGCGACCAACCGACACTAAGAATAACAACAAAATAAACATTCAAAGTGAATGCACAGCGGCTCTATGCAACCAACTGTCACTAGGAATAACACCAACAAAATATTCGAAGTGAAAGCGCAATAGGTTCGAGAACTATTGACACTAAGAATAGAAGCCAAGATACACTCAAAGCGAACGCGCAACAGGTTAAAAAACCGGTTGACACTAAGAATGATAAAGACAAAGTAGTCAAAGTATTCAAAACGGTAAATTAGCAGGTTCAAATGTAACTGCTAACACCAAGGATAAGGAAGGAAATCACAGAGATTTAGCAGCGGCTCTATGCGACCAGCTAGCATTGGGGATAGAATCCAAATCACCCAAAGATAGATCAACGGCTCTAGGCGACCGGCTAACACGAAAAAGTAACAACAAAATATGTTGGAGTTTTCAAATAAGATAAGACATCCAACCTCCGGAAATTCCTTCAGGAACCATCAGGAGAAAGGTACAGGTATGTGTCAAAATCAAATGGACTTGGATTTTAAGCAAAAGGTTTCAGGACCTACTTAAAAGATTTGTACCAATGACAATTGGACTTCAAGGAGATATGGTGGTCATAAAGACAAATACCAACCACAATTAGAATTCCACTGGGGGCACCAGCAATTACTGGGGACAAAAACAAATGGTAAACCACTTCGGGTACCAACAACAATGAATTCTCAAATTGAACACTAATGATATCTGGACTTGGAGTTAGACAGACGACAACTGGGGAAAGACAAATGCTAATGTCAAATGCGCATGATTGAGCATGACGCGAATGATCATGATATGCAAATGTTGACTCTAAAGAGATAAAGAGTTTTGACAAGACTCAAAGAGGAGTAGGCTCTCAACACCAATACTCAGATGAGCAATATGAAAAACACTGGGGAGATGTCTTCGAATTTGGAAATCATGCTTGGCCCGAAGATCCATCCAAGAGTGTCATCAGCTTTGAACTTCTATGGAGATTTCTGTAACAATAGTATAAAAGTATTGTTGCAAACCAGGACTTCTTGGGGAAACAGAAGGTTTTTCCAATTTTTCCAAAGTCAAAGAAACTTGAAAGTTTTTCAGTATGTTTTCAAAAAACATTTCCTTAAAAAAAACTTGTCATTTTCAGAGTTAAATTGTAATCAAGTGATGGCATTTTGCATAACAAAAGAAAATAAGTGGCTGAACAACAAAATTCATAAGCAAAGTTCGTATTTTATTCAAGAATGGTAGCTTTCCAATGGCAAAAACTCCATGGGAAATTACAATTTGAAAATGGCAATGGGGAAAGGTCTACATTGAATCCAACGACCACTACAATCCCTAATAACTAAGACTGCCTGACACCTTGCTTCTGACAAGAGCAAATGGATTGATCTTCCATTATGATTCTTCAGTAATGGTAAACACCATATGACACAGTCAAATGCCTTTGTCCCTAACTTTTGCCTGGATCGCCCTTTCGGGTTTTCAATCCACCGGGACGCTCTTTTTTGCCTAAGCCTCCCTTTCGGGTTTTCAACTTAGCGAGCTCTTATTTTTTCATTTTTTATCCCTAACTTTTGCCTGGATCTCCTTCATAGGTTTTGATCCACCGGGATACCCATTTTTGCCTAGGTCGCCATTTCTGGTTTTCGACCTATCGGGTTTTATTTAGGCATAATATTTTTTGACTGCATCAGAATTCACCGGGTGCTTTAGCTGTTCACCATCCATAGTTGTAAGGATTAAGGAACCTCTGGATAATGCCACCTTCACAACATATGGGCCTTCATAGTTAGGACTCCATTTTCCACGCATGTCTTTGTGGACTGGCAAGATTTTCTTGAGTACAAGATCTCCTTCTTTGAATTCTCGGAGACGGACTTTCTTGTCAAATGCTCTCTTGATGCGCTTTTGGTACAACTAGCCATGGCACATGGCGGTCATTCTCTTCTCATCAATGAGGTTCAGTTGGTCAAACCTGTTCTGGACCCACTCAGTTTCCTCCAGTTTGGTTTCCATCAAGATTCTCAAAGATGGTATCTCTACTTCAATAGGGAGAACTTCATCCATCCCATACACCAGAGAGAAAGGGGTTGCCCCTGTTGAAGTGCGAACTGATGTTCTGTATCCGTGTAAGGCATATGGTAACATCTCGTGCCAATCTTTGTAAGTTTTTACCATCTTCTGCAGAATCTTTTTGATGTTCTTGTTTGCAGCTTCAACAGCTCCATTCATCTTCGGACGATACGGAGAAGAGTTATGATGTTCAATCTTGAATGTCTCACACAGCTCTTTCATTGTTTTGTTGTTCAAATTGGTCCCATTATCTGTGATGATTCGGATTGGGATTCCATAACGGCAGATAATTTGGTTCTTGATGAAACGGGCAACCACTTGCTTTGTCACATTGGCGTAGGAAGCTGCTTCTACCCATTTGGTGAAGTAATCGATTGCGACCAAGATAAACCGATGACCGTTGGAAGCTTTAGGCTCAATTGCCCCTATCATGTCAATGCCCCACATTGAGAAAGGCCAAGGCGATGACAGAACATTCAAAAGTGTTGGAGGTACGTGCACCTTGTCGGCATAAATCTGGCATTTATGACACTTCCTGGCATACTTGAAACAATCTGATTCCATGGTCAACCAGAAATATCCAGCTCTCAAAATCTTCCTAGACATGGCATGTCCATTGGCATGTGTTCCAAATGATCCTTCATGGATTTCCCTGATCAATAAGTCTGCTTCGCGTTTGTACACACATCTAAGCAGAACCATATCATGATTTCTCTTGTAAAGCACATTGTTGCTGAGGAAAAACTTGGACGCCAATCTTCTTAAAGTCTTCTTATCCAGAGTTGTTGCATCCGCTGGGTACTCCTGATTTTGCAAGTAGTTCTTGATGTCATAGAACCACGGTTTCTCATCAGTTTCCTCTTCGACCAGTAGACAGTAAGCTGGTGCAGTTCTTCGCTCAATTGTAATGAGGGGAGCTTCATTAAGAAATCTGACTTGAAACATAGAGGCCAACATTGCCAAGGCATCTGCAATTTGATTTTCCGCCCTTGGAACATGATGGAAAGTGATTTCGTCAAAGTATTTAATTAACTCCACAATATGGGCCCGATAAGGGATCAACTTCTCGTCACGGGTCTCCCATTCACCTTTGACTTGGTAGATTACTAAGGCTGAGTCTCCATACACTTCAAGGATCTTGATTCTGGTATCGATTGCAGCTTCGATACCTAAAACACATGCTTCGTACTCAGCAATATTGTTTGTACATTCAAAGCACAATCTAGCCGTGAAGGGAGTATAACCACCATCAGGATTCATCAAAACAACTCCTACACCATGCCCCATGTAGTTAGAGGAACCATCAAACATCATCTTCCAACGAGAACCTGGCTCGGGACCTTCATCTGGACCTGGAACTTCATAGTCCTTTATCAACATAATGTCCTCGTCCGGAAATTCGAATTGCAAAGGTTCATAATCTTCGACAGGATGATCAGCAAGGTATTCAGATAAAACACTGCCTTTAATAGACTTCTGGGTTACATACTGGATATCATATTCGGATAGCAACATGTGCCAACGGGCGAGTCTTCCTGTCAAGGCAGGCTTCTCAAAGGTGTACTTTATTGGATCCATTTTCGAGATCAACAAAGTAGTGTGACAAATCATGTACTGCCTGAGGCGTCTGGTCGCCCATGCCAAGGCACAACAAGTTTTCTCTAAAAGCGAATATCTGCTTTCACATTCTGTGAACTTCTTACTTAAGTAATAAATGGCGTGCTCCTTACGACCAGTTTCGTCTTGTTGGCCTAATACGCAACCCATAGATCCCTCGAGTACAGTCAGGTACATGAAGAGAGGTTTCCCTAGAGTAGGTGGGATCAAGATAGGAGGTTCCTGTAGATAAACCTTGATCTTCTCAAAAGCCAGTTGACAATCAGGACTCCACTCAATTGCTTGATTCTTCCGGAGTAACTTGAATAAAGGCTCACAAGTAGCAGTCATGTTGGATATGAATCTGGAGATGTAGTTCAGTCTCCCGAGGAAGCCTCTGACTTGCTTTTCTGTTTTTGGAGCTGGCATCTCTTGAATTGCTCTGACCTTATCTGGATCTACTTCAATTCCTTGCTGACTAACAATAAAACTAAGTAACTTTCCTGATCGGACACCAAAAGTACACTTAGCCGGATTCAGACGCAGTTGGAACTTTCTGAGACGCTCAAATAACTTCAAGAGATGATTCAAATGATCCTCCTCACTCTGTGATTTGGCAATCATATCATCCACATAGACTTCTATCTCTTTATGCATCATATCATGAAAAAGGGTGACCATTGCCCTCTGATAAGTGGCTCCTGCATTTCTGAGACCAAATGGCATAACTTTGTAACAATAAGTGCCCCATGGTGTGATGAATGTAGTCTTTTCCATATCGTCAGGATCCATCTTGATCTGGTTGTATCCTGAAAACCCATCCATGAAGGAGAAAACAACAAATTTAGCAGTGTTGTCAACCAAAGTATCAATATGCGGAAGAGGGAAATCGTCCTTCGGACTGGCTTTGTTCAAATCCCTATAGTCCACACACATTCTGACTTTGCCATCCTTTTTAGGGACTGGCACAATATTAGCTACCCACTCGGGGTACTTTGCAACTGCGAGGAATCCAGCATCAAACTGTCTTTTGACCTCTTCCCGAATCTTCAGAGCCATGTCTGGTCTTGTTCTTCGAAGCATTTGCTTTACAGGAGGACAATCTAGTCGAAGAGGTAACTTGTGGACCACTATGTCTGTGTCTAACCCGGGCATATCTTGATACGACCATGCAAACACATCTACATACTCTCTGAGAAGCTTGACCAATCTTTCTCTGACATCTGCCCCAAGTGTTGTACCAATCTTGACTTCCTTCTTGTCTTCATCAGTGCCAAGATTGATGGTCTCTACCTGCTCCTTATGTGGCTGGAGCTCTGTGTGCTCATACTCAACTAATCTTGCCAGTTCTTCGGGAATGTCACAATCTTCCTCACTTTCATCTTCCGCTTGGTAGATGGGCGAGTCAAAGTTAGGAGAGAATGTAGAGTCATTGGATTCAACAGGGTTTTCGTTTATTCTGCATATGAGAATGATTTGCTTTTATTAAAAGTGGAAAATAGAGAAATGCAAGAGAAAAAGCTCTTTTTTTTATTGGTTTTGAAAGATTGCCATTTTCTTTTAAAAGTGAAAAGAGAGAAAAAACAGTAAATGATCAAAATAAGAGTTTAACAAAATGCCTTCATTGATAATAACTTTGAAAATGAGAAGGGGCCCTACAAAATACTCCCATAGCCTTGGGCAGAGCTAGGGAACTTTGAAAACACTTAAAAAACAATAAATTACTTTGACAATGGAAAAAACTCTGGGATCTCGACTGCCTCCCAATTGCCCAAGGCTTCTTCACACTGATACACCAAATCATTCACATCTTCATCTTCAGAACCTTCATCAATTGCATTGACCTGATAACCAGCACTGGAAAACACTTCTTGAATGGTCTTTGGACGTCCTTTAACGGAGGTTGACGCTCCTTCCTTCACATGAGTCGATTTGTAACCTAACCCGCAGCGATCTAGCTTCTGCTTGACTTCAATGACATCACCCCAACCTTCATAGCTTCTTTCTTCAATAGTGGAAATGGTACTTGTTGCGGTGAGAATCGGATACCAAGCTATTAAGTGAGCTTGAATCGCAAAACTTTTATGTTCACCACCGACTTTAATTTAATCCAAAGGGAAAAGGGAAAAAGATCGTAAAAACCCTAAATGAGGAGAAACTAGGTTCGGGGGTTGATTATACCTAGGGAAGGTGTTAGCATCCTAAGCATCCGCAGTATCCTACGTGAACCTCTTGTTAATATTTGCATTATTGTTGTTTATTGCTTGTTAAAATTATGGGAACCTAAGGTTTTATTTCTAATGGTGCTCGCACAACATCGCATCGATGCCTACGTATCGGGTATAGAATCAAAGCACTCGTAGTTCTCCTAAGGATTAACGAACACTTGGTTACGCTCAAGGTTCGCGGGGGAAGGTAAGTGTTATGGCAAACACTCACGTGACTTTAGGAAAGTCACAAAAAGTTATAAAATAAAAAGTCCTAATGGCTAAGGGCCTAAGGATGAGGGACCTAATTGCTAAGGTCAAAGAAGGTAACTAGGGATGGCTAAACTTCCTATGACATTGAGTCAACTGCAGGAGTTCTTTCCCTTTTGGATTGAAATGCGAAAAATAAAGAAAATAAATGAGGGTGCAAGCTCCTAAGTCTAAGGCATAGGTTGCTACTTGCAAAAAATAAATTGGATAAAATAAATAGAAATATAAGACAAAGGCTTAGTATCTGGCTATGGCTCGATATATGGATCGAGAATGCGGGGGTGGAAGACAAGCGTAGTGCGTCAATTTGTTTAAGTTGGAAAGTTGCGAAGTGTAAAGATTGTGCAGACGGCGATCATAAAACGACCAACTTACGTGTGTGAGTGAAGTGTATGTGAACTCAACTTGGCGTTGACCAAGGATTATTATCTTGAAAATTATTGTGAGCTTACAATTTTAACTTAACAAGTATATGGTCATGACGCGAAATTAAGATCAATGCAATTCATGGCACACAATCAAATAGATGAAAGATTAAACACACACTCACACAAAAAGAAATAGACCTAAAATCAAACTTTCACACTATTGAGACACACTTAGAAAGATCTATCATAAACAACCTAACAACGATCTAAAACGAAAATTGGTTCTAAACATATTTTTTTAGGTTTTTTTAATTAAATAAAAAAAAATTAAACTAAGAAAGAAAATAATTAAATAAAATATAAAAGACTAAAAAACTAAAGCCTAAATGGATAATTAAAATAAAATTAAGCTAAGAAAAATAAACAAAAGGATTAAGAAAATGTATTTTGTTCTTTTTAGATATACTTAAAGAAAATGATAAGTGAAATCTAATAATAAAAACTAAGTAATAAAAAAAAATTAAATAATTTTTATTAATAAAAAGAAAATATATTTTTTGGATTTTATAATATAATAACTGAAAATAAGGACTAAAAACTAAAAATTAAGAAAATAAAGAAAAATAAAATGAATTAAACAAAATAAAATGGGCCAAGATTAAGAATAGCAAAATAGAGGTGTAGACGGAAAAAAGAAGAAGTTAAGAGCTAAATAAAAACTAATTTGAGTACAAAAGTCTAAATCACCTAAACTTAATTCTAATAATTAATAATAAGTGAATTATTAAATAAATAAAAAAAGAAATAATTAAATAAATAAATTTTATAAAAACAACAACGTGGGGAGAACTCACTCCTAAACATCAGCCAAATAGTTGGCTTCCTTTTTTTTTTTAAATGTTTTTCCTTTTATATTTATTTTACTTTAATTAAAAAATCTAATTAGAATGCAACACATGACTCTTTAAAGAAAAACAAACAAAACAAAATAAATGGAAGGAGGCTATTAACATGGAGGGAAGAGAAAGCATCAAATAACACATATTATTATTATTTTTTTAAAAAGGAAAAAATATACCGAAATTAATGTAATTGTTGGAAAATAAAAAAATAATTAAAGCAAAATTAATGTTCTTCTCCTTCAACTTTTCACACGCTCTCCTCTAAAAAAATCTCTTATTTCATTCTCTCGATCTCTCAACCTCAAAATCAAATTCAGAATGTACAACAAAATAGAGACAGAGACCCACCCCTCTTTCAAACCGCGACGGCCGTTTCTCTCTCTCAAACGCCTCGCCCGAAGCACTCTCGGTCTCTCTCACGCAAAACGCTGCCGGTGGCTCGCGGTGGTGGTTCTACATGCTTCACGGTTGGTTGATTCGCGGCGATAAAGGGTTTTCGGAAGGGTGTTTGAAGGGTTATGTTGGTTCAGTGGCCGGCGGAAGGTTGTGTTGATTCGCGGCCGGTTTATGGAAGTTACGGATTCTGTTTTGGTTCTGTGTTTCAGTGAGTGCGGTAAGGTGAATTTGTATCGGTGGCCACAGCTTTTCGGTTTGGGGGTATTTGGGTTAGCGCGGAGGTTCTGCGTTTTGTAGGTTTGTTCACAGTTCTTTTTGTTGCTGATTTGGGTATGATGGTTTCACAAATTGTTTCTCTGATTTCCAACTTGAATGGTTTCAGTGGTGTTAAGCTGAGATTTGGGTGAGGTGCTGGAGATAAGTTCACAAAGGTTTCGGTTGATGGCTGTTCGTGGACCGGGAGATTTGGGGTTTGTCGGATTCTCTCAATCTCTCTCTCAAAGCATTTCAGGTTTTAAGTTTTTGGAGCTCTCCATGTTTAGATTTTTTGAATTTTTGGTTTAATGGTTTTGCTGTTGATGATGGTTTTCTCAGATGTTTGTTTGTGTTCGCTGTGTTTATGGTTTGTTGGTCGTCGTTTCGCGGCGGAAAGAAATGATTCACAGGTTGTTTGTTGTAAAGGGCGATTTGGAATGGTTTAGAGTGATGAAGTGAGTGGTTTTTTTTCTTTTTCAGTCTCTCTTCTCTCTCTGTTTCCGGCTCTAATTTATTTTTGTTTTTTCGGTGTTTGGTTCTGGTTTTAACAGGGAGGTTGAAGGTTTGAAAAGGTGCGATCTATTGTGAGCAGAGGAGGATTTGTGGGGTTTAGAGGTTATGTGGTTGTAGTTGTCAAGTCAGAATATTGAAGTAAAGGAAAAGGACATGTTGAAGGGTGTGAGAGAATTGAAGAACAAGGTTATGCGGTTTTGGTGTGTTTTGGATTTTTGATGAAGGGTGTTGACAAGTGATGAAAGTCTTGGTGCTGTGTTGGTGTTCGAAAATGAACGATGGTGATGAGAAAGGTTTAAGAGTTGTTTTGAAGAGGTTTGTTGTCGAAAAGATTCAGAAGGTGGCGGGGTGAAAAGTTGAGTTTGAGTGAAGTGGGTGGCTAATTTATGTGTTTGGAGGTGGCTGTTTTGGTGGTTGGAACGGTTGTATGAGCGGTTTCATGGATTAATGAGTGTAACAAATGAGGTTTGGCTCTGTGTTTGATTTTGGATTCCTCTTATACTTTTCCGTCTCAGTTCTATTTGTTTTCTTGGGTTCTGATCTGTAAAGTATTGGTGTTGTTTCGTCCACAGGTTTACTTGGAATAGATGGTGGTGTAGTTTGTGAAATGATTGGTTTCGGTTGACAGTGGTGAAGATGAAATGGTGGCCTGCGGTTTGGTTGCTTTGGTAATTGTTCAGATAATAGGTGGAGTCAAAGGTTCTGTTTTTCATACCATTTTTCTGAGTTTGGTTTTTTCTCTGTGGTTCTTCTTATTTACATATGTTGTTGTTGATTTTTAAAAAAAGGTTTAAAGTATTTTTTTGAAGTTTTTTTTATATATGGTTTTTGGATGCAGTGTGTAGAGTGAGAAGCAACAAAATGAACTTAAAGAAGAAACATGAACAATATGCGAAAAGAGATGAAGGAAATAGAAATATACCGACCCGAACGTTATCGGGGTGACGAATCCACACGGTAAGCTTCTACTCTTTGCTGCTGCTTGTTGTTGTGTGACTGTTTTTTGAAGTTGTTCTCTCTTTTCTCCTCTTTTCTGAAGTTTAAGTTGCTGGATTTTTGGTGGTTGGTTTTGGGACTGCTTGCAGTGTTTGAGGGGTTATTTGGTAGTGTTTTTTGATGCTGATTTGTGAGTTTTGGTAGCTGAACTGGTGTGTTTTGATGGCTGAACTGGTGTGTTTTGATGGCTGAACTGTAGTGTTGAGAGCTGAATTTTTTTTTGTGATTTGAGGGCTGTTGGTATGTAGTTGAGCTGCTGATTTTTTGAATGTAACAGTAGTGTCTTTGAGCTGATTTGTGTTGTCTCTTGAGAGCTGTTCTGATATTGTTTTTATGCTGAATTTTTGTGGTTGCTTGTAGGTGAAGGGTTGGAGGAAAGGGGACAGCAGTCTGAATTTTGCTGCTGTGAGTGGAGCAGAATTTTGGTTGGTGGCTGCATGCTGATTTTGTTTGTCTTGGGGCTGATTGTGTTGTAGTTTATGCTGAATTATTTTGGCTTTTGTATTGTACAATTTTTGTAACATAACAATATTATTTGGAATAAAAAGTTGATTATTTACATTTGATTATGATTTGAAATTGAAACTTGAAATGAGAATTTTAAATTAGAATATAAACTTAAACTAGATGTGAATAAAAAATAAATAAACTTAAAATTAAAATAAAATATTTTAGAAACTTAAAATAATTAAACTTGGAATTAAAATTGACTTAGAATTTGAGAAATAACATTGGAAATTAGAAAATAAACATGTGAGTACGAATTGAAATGGAATAAATGGTTAAAAATTAAAACTTGAATTAGAAGTGAATGAAAAAAAGAATTAAACTTAAAATTGAAAAAAAAATAACTTAGAAACTAAATAATTAAACTTGAAATTAACTTAGAACTTAAAAAATAAATTTGGAGTTTAGAAAATAAATACATGAATTGAAAATCATAAATAGAAATTGACATTAAATTTAAAAGTAACAACTTGAAAATGAAATAAAATTAACAATTGAAGAATAGAAAATAGATTCAAAAATAAAAACTTGAAAATGAAATAAAAATTAATTTAGGAATGAGGACTTGATAAACGAAAAGAAATAACAAATAAGTTTAGAAAAATTTGAAAATTGAACTAAAGATTAGAAATAGAAATTGAAATAAAATTTTAAAACCGGAACTTACAAATAGAAACGAAAATAGAAATGAATTAAAAAGTCGTAAATAAAAAAGAAATTAAATTAAAATGGAAGCTAGAAAATGAGAAGAAAACAACAGAAAATGAATTGGGAAAAATCCCTGCCAAATGCGATAAATGTATGATGTGAGCAGTTAGGGGTAAAATTTGGGGTGTAACAGTACTCTTCAGCGATGCAAAAGATGGGATACCCTTCCCTTTTGGTTCCTCAACTTCCAAAAGGACAACATTGGCTATCTCAAGAGCTTGGAAAGAAGTTTCCAAAGCATCTTCATCAGCCTCAATATAGCTAAAGGATGAAAGGTTGCTAACCATGAGATCTTCTTCCCCAGACACGGTTACCAGCTTATTATCGACCACGAACTTCATCTTCTGATGTAGGGTAGAAGTGACTGCCCCAGCAACATGGATCCAAGGTCTTCCCAGCAAGCAACTGTAATTGGGGTTAATGTCCATAACCTGGAAAGTGATTTTGAACACCTGTGGCCCAATCAAGATCGGTAAGTCGATTTCTCCAATAACAGTCCTCCTTGACCCATCAAAAGCTTTCACAATCAGTGCACTGGGCATCATCTCTGCCCCTTGATAAGATAACTTGGCAAGCGTTCTTTTCGGCAAAACATTCAATGAAGATCCTGTATCCACAAGAACTCTTGCTAAAGTATCCTCTTGACATTTTACAGATATGTGGAGAGCACGGTTATGGTCCAAACCCTCCTTTGGAAGATCCTCCATACTGAAACTGAGATTGTTACATGCAGTGATATTGGCAATGACTCCATCAAACTGATTCACTGTTATATCATGTGTAACATGGGCTTGGGCTAATAATTTCTGGAGAGCACTCCGATGGGCCGGTGAATGTATAAGAAGTGATAGGATAGATATTTTGGAAGGCGTTTGATGTAGCTGATCAATAACCTTATAATCACTCTTCTTAATGATTCTGAGAAATTCTACATCCTCTTCTCCCAAGATTACCCCCTTATCCTGGTTGACAACAGCTGGAATGACTTCTTTAGGCGGAGCCGTATTGGCTTGCTGAGTAAAAACACGACCACTTCGAGTTAAACGACCTGCACCCGCTATGTCAGCACTTGCCACTTTTGAACTCTCTTTCTGGCTATCTTTATCAATCTTCTGATGAACTTTCCCTGCATCATACTTCCATGGAACTGCTTTAGTGTCTTCATAAAGGAAAGGGTTACTCCTTTGTTCAAACCTTGGCTCAGGTATATTGAAAATGGGCATCACAGGCTCTGGCATGTTAAAGATGGGTTGAACTCTTGAGGACTCAGGCAGGTTAAACACTGGCACCAAGGTGGAATCAGATTCAGGCAAGTTGAAAATGGGTTCAATCACTGCCACTTCATTCCTCTTCATATGACCGCTCACTTGTAAGACACCTTCATCAATCAAATCTTGAACATCTTTCAAGACCAATTCACATCCCCTTGGACTATCAACACAACCTTCACAATTCTTATGACAGCTCTTCAGTATACCCGCCCCCACTAATTTTGCATGGAAGTCTCGAAGCGGGGTCTTGATCTCTGTGGCGTTGAAAATCAAACCTTCGTCAAACTCGTCAATAATGGCATTTATGGACCCATGCTTGGGTAAAGGATTATCTTTGACATTCGGACCAGTATTCCCAAATGACAGAATGTTCTTTTCCATCAAATCTTTCACTATGTACTTTAAAGCATAACAACCCTCCAAATCGTGCCCTGGGGCACCTTCATGGAATAAACAGTGAGCATTTGAGTTGTAATTTGGTGGGAGCGGATTTGGTGGGGGACCCAAAGGCCTTGGAGTAACCAAACCTTTCTTCAGCAGTGAAGGATATAATTCAGTATAGGTCATAGGGATTCGAGGATTATGAGGCCTTCCTCCTGGTCTTCTATTCTGAAAGTTGGGATTCGGATGAGGAGCTGGAGTCCTCTGCTGGTAGGCTGAAGCATTGGGCGCTTGTTGATAGCCTGGATTATTGAGCATTGGTTGATAAGGTGGAATCACCGGAGCCGCTTTCTGATACATTGGTACTGCTTGAGTTGGCCGGTACATAGGGACTTGTGGATTAAATGACGGTTGGACCGCCGCTACATAAGGATGTGGGCATACTGTGGTGGATGAGCATACTGCTGTTGAGCCATAGGTGGAGGTCTCTGCCAAAGCGGATTTCTTCTTTGACCTGTCATTATTGCATTTGTCTCGCCCTCTTTCTTCTTGTGGAAATTACTGGTAAATTTCTTGACATTATTTCCACTGCCAGTGCTGGAACTGCTAGATGCACCACTCATCTTTCCACTTTTTAGTCCAAGTTCTACCTTGATTCCCACAGCCACTAAATCAGAGAAACTAGCAGTTATGCTTCCCATCATTCTCTCATAGAATTCTGGTCGCACAGTGTCAACAAACCAGTCAGCTAATTCTCTTTCAGTCAATGGGGGCTCTACCTGAGAAGCGGTCCCTCTCCACCTCTGAGCATATTCTTTAAATGATTCATAATCTTTTTGTGACATACTTAACAGTTGCCTCCTATCGGGAGCAAGGTCCATATTGTATTTGTACTGCTGGATGAAAGCATCTGCCAAGTCTTGGAAACTGCGAATCTTCGACTGGTCAAGCGTTAGATACCATTTGGAGGAGATTCCCTTCAGACTGTCCTGGAAGCAGTGGATCATTAATTTATCATTGTCCACCTGTGCAGCCATTCTTCGATAGTACATCAAGAGATGGTTCTTAGGACAAGTTGCACCCTCATACATATCAAAAGTGGGTATCTTGAACTTTGGAGGTATTACCAATCCAGACACCAGACACATCTCTCTAGCAGCGGCCCCAAAGATCTGGTCACCTTCAATCGCTCTTAACCTTTTTTCAAGGGTATCAAAATTCTCTTGCATCTTCTCATGTTTCTCGTCTCCGTTTTCAGACATATCTGGCGCTTCATACGCCTGATGGTCTTTAAAGTATGGTTGGGCACGGGTGTGCACAATATCTGGTGTAAAATTAGCAACTGCATGGTTCTCTTCATTAATCACAGGAATAGTCTGTTGAGCAGCAAATCCTTGAGGAGGAGGCACAAAACCTTGGGAAGGAAATGCCATACCCTGAGAAGGAGGTGCGAAACTTTGAGAAGCTAAACCTTGGGACGGAGGGAAGAAACCCTGAGAAGCAAGTCCTTGGGAAGAAGGAATAAAACTTTGAGTAGCAAAACCTTGAGAAGGAGGGAAGAAACCCTGAGTAGCAAGTCCTTGGGAAGAAGGAATGAAACTTTGAGTAGCAAAACCTTGGGAAGGAGGGAAGAAACCCTGAGCAGCAAGTCCTTGGGAAGATGGAATGAAACTTTGAGAATCAAAACCATGAGGAGGAGGAACGAATCCATGAGGAAGCCCAAAAGGAGGCCAGGTCACAACAGTAATGACTGATGACGGAGGCTCAGTCGTTGCAGTAATAATTTCTGACACTACAGTCTGTTGGGTATCCATCTTCGCTCGAATTACCTGCAACATTTCCATCATCTGACCCATATTTCCACGAATATCAGTAAGCTCCTCGTTAACTCTGTCCATCTCTAGGTCTCTTTCAGCCATCCTCTTTCTGGCTTGAGCTCGAGTGTAGTATTTGCGTGAGAGCCTCAGTGTGAAAGCTGGAGAGCAGATGACGGGAATGAGTTTTATGAAAAAATGCAAATGAAATGCCAAATGTATGAGTGCAATGCGAAAATTAAATTTTATTCAAGGAACTTAAGAAACAATTTGCAAATACCAAGGAACACATAATAATCAAAGGACATGATTTCATTAAATTCAAAAAGTGATACAAAGTCTTGAGTACATCTTCAAAAATCCCAAACATAGCTTAATAAAGACAAAGACAAAGTCCTAAGGAGATTCTCCTAAAAGCCTTAAGTTGAGCTTCTCGATTTGTGCCTTCATCTGAGCCCTTTCAAGCATAAGTTGATCCACGATCGACTTCCAAGAAGTGTCCCCTTGAGTGCTGGAGGAAAATAAATCCTCTTGCGCTTTCCTTTTCTTGTTGGAGAGCTCTTCTTCTTCCTTCATCTTCAGTTGTCTTCTAAGTTCTTCATTCTCACTACTGATGATCTGATGTCGATTCTTCCATGCATTCTTCTCTCGAAGCTCTTTCTCCAAATCAATCTTTAGCTTCTCTGCATTGTCCATAAAGATTAGAATGGGTTTCTTGAAGGTCATAGGATCCTGGCGAGGGTAAGGCATCTTCAGACTGATTGCCCTATCTCGTACCCATTGGAGATAGGGTTCCATAGAAACACAATTCGGCTTTCCCAAGCTACTCATCCCCTTCCTATGGATGTACTTCCAAGCTTGCATAATCTGTTTCTTGAGCTCTGGTTCTTCGTCATCCTTAAAGAAAATTCCTTCCACTTCAACACTCCTAGGTTTGTCCTTCAACGGGTACCCGAGTTGGCGGCGAGCCAAAACTGGATTATAGCTGATTCCTCCCTTAGTACCAAGAAGAGGCACATTAGCAAAATCACCACAACTATCAATAATTAATGCTCCATCATAAACACGATTGTACCAACTAATGTCAGAGTGGGTAAGAGACATGATCCTTTGTGACCACCACAAACCATCCTTAAGATTCCAAAATGAAGCTGACTTAGGCAAGTGCGAAATAAACCACTTGTACAACAATGATGCACAACAAGTAATCATCCCTCCCTTATGGTGATTCCTCAGATGGATGGAATGATAAGTGTCTCTGAGCAAAGTAGGGACCGGGTTCTTCTTCAGAAAGATTTTGATGGCGTTCAGGTCTACAAAGTCTTCAAAGTTTGGGAAAAGTAACACTCCATATATTAGCAGAATAAAGGTCGCCTCAAAAGCTTTCATATCCTTCACACTAACAAAATTCTTGGCCTTTTCTACCAAAAACTTTGTAGGGAATCCAAAAATCTTTCCTTTATAGGTCATATTTGCCTTGACCTCAGGAACACTCAAATATGTCGCCTTTGCAATCTCTGCTTCTTCAGGGTCCTTCTCTAGAACAAGGAATGGAAACTCATCCTTAACACGTGATCCCACCAGAAATGAATACTCTTTCAAAGTAGGCGCCAATTGGTAATCAGGGAACGTAAAACAATGGTAGAGAGGATCATAAAACTGGAGCATCACAGAGAGCAACCTTCCATCCCACTCAGTCTTAAGTAAGGCTAAAAGTCTCCTATGCTTCTCCATGAAGGCTTCTTGATCCATAACCAAATCTCTTAATTTCCTTAGGTCTTCGAGTTTGGGAGTTTTGAATGTGTACTTGACAGTCTTTCTTCTTCCAAAGTCCATGATGATACCTATGATATTTGCAAAGATAGAGTTTCTGAGTTCCTTGAATAAATGGTAAAAATGATGCTTCATGATGCGTGAATGCAATGAATACACAAACACAAACAAGGCTTAGGTTCAAAGCTTGCATGAGGTCGAAGGTTCAACCCTCCCAAAAGGTATGTACTATGAGTTTATTTGTACCTGTACAACGGGTTCTAAAAGTTCCCAGAATCATTGTCCCATCTTTCGGATATTACCGACTTCCCAACTCAACTTGGTAATCAATAATATTCTCAAGAGAGTCTCATCCGAGTGTAGTATCGCGTATCAACTATTTCGGATTTACACCCTCATAGTCATCGCACTACATCCCTAAAAGGCCAAGTGGGGGTAAATGTTCTACGGTCCTCAGCATTAATGGCTCTCAGGTCGAATATAGTAATGCTTTCACGACTGAACTCGATCAACAAAACTACATCCGAGGAGGCCTCCGCTGAGTGGTGGTGTCTCAAGTCAACTTGGTCGGGACTCAACTCCCTACAAGCCTTCTTGAATATACCACCGTCCTATCTTATTTTGCACTCAAGTCCGGGTTAGGACTTATCTCACCACAGATGGAACACCCAACAAGAATCCCAAATAACAAGCAATACAACAACAAATATACAAATATACAAGGTGGGCTTAACCCTCAAAAATAGTCTCCCCAGTGAAGTCGCCATTTCTGTTGCGGTGAGAATCGGATACCAAGCTATTAAGTGAGCTTGAATCGCAAAACTTTTATGTTCACCACCGACTTTAATTTAATCCAAAGGGAAAAGGGAAAAAGATCGTAAAAACCCTAAATGAGGAGAAACTAGGTTCGGGGGTTGATTATACCTAGGGAAGGTGTTAGCATCCTAAGCATCCGCAGTATCCTACGGGAACCTCTTGTTTGTGTTTTGTTATTTATTGCTTGTTAAAATTATGGGAACCTGAAGTTTTATTTCTAATGGTGCTCGCACAACATCGCATCGATGCCTACGTATCGGGTGTAGAATCAGAGCACTCGTAGTTCTCCTAAGGATTAACGAACACTTGGTTACGCTCAAGGTTCGCGGGGGAAGGTAAGTGTTATGGCAAACACTCACGTGACTTTAGCAAAGTCACCAAAAGTTGTAAAATAAAAATTCCTAATGGTTAAGGTTGAAAAGGAACTAGGGATGGCAAAACTTCCTATGACATTGAGTCAACTGCAGGAGTTCTTTCCCTTTTGGATTGAAATGCAAAAACGAAAGTAAATAAATGAGGGTGCAAGCTCCTAAGTCTAAGGCATAGGTTGCTACTTGCAAAAATGAACTGAATGAAATAAATGGAAATACAAAGTAAAAGGCTTAGTAACTGGGTTATGGCTCGATATATGGATCGAGAATGCGGGGGTGGAAGACAAGCGCGGTGCGTCAATTTGCTTAAGTTAGAAAAGCTGTGAAGTGTAAGGAATGTGCAGATGGCGATCGTAAAACGACCGACTTACGCGTGTGAGTGAAGTATGTGAACTCAACTTGGCGTTGGACCAAGGATTTATTATCTTGAAAATTAAAGTTAATATGGTCTAAGAGTACGAGAAATAAATAATAAGAAAACAAATAAAGTGAAATAAATTGTGAAATAGAATAAATTAAATAGAATTAAAAAAAATACATGGCCACATATTGGTCACGATTAATCAGAAACGATTTATCGTGACTTTTTGTCATATCATCGGCCCAAAGGAAATACAATATATATATAAAAAATTTAAGACATTTTCTAAATAATAAAATGGCAAGGAAAAAAATAACAAAAAAGTAAAACTTTCAAAAAATAAAAATAAAAGGATTGAAAGGAGATGGAAGGGTGGTTCTGGATCAGGTAGTGTGCAAAGAGAAATCAGATGTAGTTTATGGGCTAGGCCCAATCAACACAAATAATTAAATAAAATAAAAAAATGTGGAAAAGGGGGTGAACCGGATTTGGGTGTGTATCAGTACAATGTATTGGCTAAGCCTGCTCAAACAACTATTCAATTTTTCTTAAAAAAAAACAAGAGTTTTAAAAGATATTATGGGGGATATCTAAACAACAAAACGCAGAAAATGAAATTCTCTGTTTCCTCAAGGCAAGCGGTTACCTCTCAAGAACAACAAAATCGACGACAAATCACTCTCCCACTCGATCTCGCTGACCTCAAGCCATCTCTCTCTCGATTGCTCTCTGTTCTCTCAAACGGTATGGTTTTGTTTTCGGATGTCTCAGGTTTTTTGGTTTTCGGATCTCACGGTAATGTTTCTCGGTGGTGATTTCAGATTTCGCCCTCTCTTATGCTATTTGTCTTCGGTCTCTCAAATCGACGGCGGCTTGGTGGTGATGGTAGGTTTTGAAGGAGGTTGAAGAAAGGGAGACGGTGACGAGGTGGCCGGCGGATTTGTTTGGATGGGTCTGTCCGCGGGTTTCAAGCAGTGGTTGGGAAGTTCCGGCGGTTGGGTTGTGCGAGTTTTGAGGGTTTGTTGAGGTTGATTTCTGAGTTAAGGGTGGTGAGCGGTGATACGCGGATGGGTTGTTTTCGGATTGAGGGTTTCACAAACTCTCTCTGCTGTGAAGGTTTGTGTTGATGGCGGTGGGTGGGGCTTCCTCTGTGTTATCAAAAGGTGGAGGTGGTATGAGTGAATGGTGTCGATATTCGTCAGAAAGGGTGGAGGAGATTCAGGTTTTGCGGCTTAGTGATGAAGAAGAGGATTGGGAATGTCACGGGTGTTTGGGATTGATGAACAGCAGCGGTTTGGTGATGGTTCTACAGTGGTGAGTTTTGCGGTTTGTAAGTTTTCCATTTGGTTTTCTGGGACTTTTGGCTTACTGAGTTTATGTTTTAAGTTGTGGCCTGGATTCTTACACAACAATAGTTTCGAGTCTTGCAGGTCATGTGATTGGTAACGCAGATAATGTAGATGATGGTCGAAGGGCTTTGGGAATGTCTACGAAAAAAAAAATGAAGCTGAAAGTTTGTGTCGAGGAGGACTGAGGTGAAGGGAAGAACTGAGGTGAAGCCTTGGTTTAAAATTTTTGTTTGAGCTTTCTCTTTTGGGCCTCCCTTTTGCTGTTTGTTTAGGATTTTTTTGGTTTTCTCAGGTTGACAGTGCGGCTCGGTTTCAAAGGAGTGTTGATGAAGTTTTGAAGGTGGTTGTGAGGTGAGGCGGTACACGATTTGGTTTCGGTTTCTCGATGTTTCTCGTTCTCTCTTCTCATGTTTTCTTCTTTGTTCTGTTTTGATTCTGTTTTGTGATGGTTGTTGTTTGGATGTGGTTTGTAGGGTTAAAAGGGGTTGTTCAGGTTGTTTGGTTTGCTGAGTTATGGTGGCCGGCGCGGTTTAGGGTGCGGGTCAAAGTGGATGAAGGTGGGTTGAGCGGAAGGGTGAACCAAACAAATCGCGATGAATTTGGGTGGTGTTGAACGGCAGAGTGATTCGGTGAGTTGTGTTGAGTGGTTTGTGATTGGCCGAAATGGGTGTTGCGGCGGAGTGTTTGAGATGTGTGGTGATGGCGAAGCAGCTCAGTTTTGGTGCGTTGATGGTTCGGTGAAGCTTCACAGGTTTGAGTTTTGGCTATGGTGAAGGCGGTGGTTTTGGCCGGTGAGGTGAGGTTATGGAGAGCTGATGGAGTTCTGGTTGAGGTGGTTTGTTTCTTTCTGTCTCGATCTCGCAATGCTTCAGTTTGAGCTAGCAACTCGTCTCATTCTCAACCGGACTCCGATTTCAGATGTTCAGCTTTGGAGTGTCAGGTTCGCAATGGTTAAGTTTTTTGTGTGAGTTGGAGATGGTGAATATTGTGAATGGTGAGCGGTTTCTGTTTTTGGGCTTACGGCTGCGTTTTCGGTTCAGGTTCGAAAAAGGATGGTAGTGAGACGGTGAATGTGATGGGTATCGGTGAAAGTGTTGAAGGGTCTTTGTTCTTTGAAATAAACCGCAGGTGATGTTCTTTTGTTCTTTCCTGTTGTTTCGTTTTTTGAATGGCTGGGATTCTTGTTAATTGGGTTCTTTCATGTATTTGGTTTGTATGCTGTTGTAAACAGGTGGTTTCGGAGGCGGATTGGCAGGATGCAGAAAGGTCGTGGCGGTGGTAGTGAAGTTTGGTTAGTTATGGAGTTCGTCGGAGGATGGTGCCGGTTCAGCAAGGAGTTGAAGAAGATTCGAGAAAGGGATTTGTATGGTTGAAGGAGGTGATGCTGATATGAGCAGAAGGTTAGAGTTTTGGGATTTGCTGCTTAGGTTTTGTGTTTCCAGAAGGTGAGGAAGAGTTTTCAGATTGGTTTTATTTTTGTCTGATTTTGATTTGCAGGTTGTTGTTTCAGATTCGGTTTGTGTGAGGTTCACAGGTTTCTGAGTTTCGATTTGTTCTGTTTGCAGGTAGTTTCAACACGGCTTTGGTGTTTGGTGTGAGGGTGACGGTGTATGGTTCGCGTAAATGGAGGTTTGGAGGTGGCGGTCCAGATGGATTTGTGGCTGGCCTTTTTATGTTTGTGGCTGTTCTATTTCTGATGAAGGGTGAGTCTTCCCGCGGTTTTGTGCTGGTGTAACACGGTGGGAGAACTGACTTTAAGTAATGTTGCGGATAGCAAGAGTCGCCACCGACTTTTATTTTATCCAAAAGGAAAGGATATAAAAGAACAGGAAAGACCTTAAGAGAATATTATGGGTCCGGGGGGTAGGTTATGTAAAGGGAAGGTGTTAGCACCCTTTACATCCATGGTTATCCATGGGCTCTTAGTTACTTAGCTCACTTTAAATTGTTTTTTGAAAGTGTAGTGTGTGAATAGAAAAATTTTCAGAATAGTTAATAATAATCCATGTACGGATGTGTAAAAACTTGTTTGAAAACTTGTTGGAAATTTGTTAAGTGTTTGAAAAAAATGGAGTGAGCAAGCAACTAAGAGGTACCTACCCTAAAGTTCTAAGTCTTTCTTGTTCTTTATCCTTTCATTGGTAAGACTATCCCTACTATTAAGGAGTAGGTAGTCATTACCTTGGATGTAAGGGACATGAGAGGGACATTTTGTTTGTATGGAGGCAACTGTGGGGTGTAATAAGCATATATGAGGGACTATCATCATTATTCGAAAGGGACTCGATTCGTAAAGGCAACCATGAGGGACTTGATGATTTTTCTTTTGAAAGGATTTGCTTTATACACCCCACTTGACCATTATTCGTAGGCAACTTGAGGGATAACCTTAGAAAGGTGAGACGGCGATTAAGAATCGACTTACGTGTGTGTGAGTGTTTATTTTAATTATCTTATATTACAAATGATCTAAATTTATTTTAAATAAAATACATATTTTTCACTCCCTAATTACTAACCATAATAATAATTAAATAATTAAATAATTATAAAATTTACATCCAAGAAGCAATTACAACATAATTATAATAATAAGCAAAAATAAATAAATAAATAGCAAAAATAATTAATTAGCAAAATATAAATAAACAAGCTAAAATAATAAATAAATGATAAATAGGGGTTAGTGATAAATATAATAAAAAAATAAGGTTAGTGAAAATAAAATAATAATAATAATAATTAGAAATAATAAACAAGGTTAGAAACATAATAATAAAAATATAATAATAAATAATAATATGGTTAGTAAATAATAAAAATTAATGAAATATATATAAAATTAATAAAACAAAATAAATAATATGGTTAGTAATAACAATAATAAATAAAATTAACCAAAATTATAATAATAAATCAACAATTTTTAATATAAACAATTATATTTAGAAAAAAATATGAGCAAACAATTATTTTAATTTTACAAGTTACTAAGTTATTTTTAAATATATTATAATTACAAAAACTTAATTATTCAATTATTTTTAAATAAACAAAAAATTATAAAAGTATTCACATATTATATAAAGAGAAGAATAAATTATAAGCATATTTACAAGATTTAATTTTTATTGATTATTACCAAAAATTATATTAGAAACTATATTCAATAAACATATACATATTAATTTATATTAAGAATTAATAAATAAATGACTAGGGTTTTCTAATTTAAAATAAATTAGGGTTTGTTTTTTAGAAAATATTTTAGGGTTGTGAAAAATTAGGGTTTTATTTATAATTAGGGTTTATGGAATTAATCTAAACCTAATTATCTAATTTATTTACAAGCATATATACATAATATGAATATATTTACAAAATAGAATAAAACAAACATTTTTATATTTGAGAAAATAAATTATAATATATATTTTTTTTTTGGAACACAAAGAAAATAGTAAGAGGTTATTTAGAAATTAAGTTTTTTATAATAAACAAAATATAATTAATTAAGAAAATAGAAAAAAAAGTGACAAAAAATTAGAACTTACCTTGGCTGGGTTTGAACCCAGGTTTCTATGCTTGCCAACACCAAAACACACCATCAAACCAACCATGCGTTGGTGATAATGAAATAGGTCTTGCTAGTTTTGTTCTTGATTTACAAAATATCCTGGAAAAATAAAATACGCAAAAGGCCTGGGGTGGGATTTGATCCCAGGACCTTTATACATTCAAACGCGCGCTTCACCACCCGGCTGGAAGAGCCAATCCTGATGACAAACCACCAAATAATAATAATATATGATATTCAATATATAGATGAAACAAACCAAAAATAATTGCCATGACCAGGATTCGAACTCAGGTCATGCTGCCAATACACATACGCCTCCTTCCACTGGGCCACTCATCAACCTGTACAAATTAAATATAAACAAATCTATATAATATAAAAGGAAATTTGAATCCCAGGGACGCGCGCCAAACTTCGTCTTCAACCTTCTATCCTTCGAAATTAGCTGCGATTTTACCTATGATATTACCTGCGAAAAATAAACCCTAGCAAAACCTACGAAACACAATGGGCAACAAAACTGTACAATTTCTCAAAATTGAAAGTGTAAACATATTCCAGAGGTCAATTTAAACCCAACCATGGTCTTAAAAATCATTTATATTCATTGGATCATTAAACCCTAATATGGAGGTCATGAACCCTAACATGGCCGAATCTGTATAAGGTCACAAAAATCCAATTAATTTGTCCAGAATCGTTCCTTGGATCATCACAAACACAAAAGCACAAACAAAATTCATTAATAATGCATAAATAAGTGAAATCGAAAAAATGAAATTCAAGGTAAAACTTGATTCGGGTTCATCAATATGTGATGCTATGAGGCAATGTAATGATCAGTTTATGTTCCATGATGATCAAGGAGTCTAGCCATGTCCTTATTTTACCTTCAAACCTCTTGGATGATGAAATCTGAATCCCACTTTTTTGATGAATTTTGAGTTTTTGAACTTACCTATAAGCTGCTGGAATTCGTGTCTTGAGGCTAGGGTTATGTTTTGTATATATATGAGAATGAATTAGGTCAGAAATATGGATTGGTTGTGTGAAGATTTGGTCCAAAAGAGATTGAAAAAGATCATGGTGTAAAAGTCAAATATTTGCTCATGAAGACTTGCTATCTTTGGATTAATCACATGATTTCCTTCTTTTTAAACTTCAATCACCAATTAAGAATTTCTAGAACCTCAATCTTCACCCAAAAATAGATTTTCATATTTTATATTTATTTAAAATGATTTTTATGAATTAAATCAATAATAAATAAAAATAAAATAATAAAAATGCTGAATTTTGGTCAATTGGGTCGTGCATAATGATATAATGTGGATTGGATCACAACTTGGGCAGCCCATTTGGAAAGAAGTGATTTTAAACCTCCATTTTCAACATAAACCATCATAAAATTTCCCAACTTTGCAAAGACATATCTCCCTCAATTTTAAAGGTATGAGGGTGTTCTTGGACTTTTTGGAAAGCTTGAAGAGTCCTCTAAACAACCCCATTGGTTTCAGGTCCATATCATTTACCAATCTCAAGTTATGCCCTTTTGAAGTTGTTGACTTTTTGTTGACTTTTGAAATGACCTATAATGTCTTAGATCATATCTTTCAAATGAAGCATTTTTGGGCTTAACTTTCAACATCAAAGTTGTAGAGAATTCAATTTCCTTCAAAATGAGATTTGGATGGAGACTTGGTGATGAAGTATGTGAAAGTTATGGCTGGTCAAAGTTCAGTTGACTTTTACTGAGGAAACCCTAATTTAGAAACTCCTGATTATTGATGATCTGGAATCTCCTTGATGAATCATGATCAACCCTTGATACAATGATGAATTTTACTTCATATACTTGATGTTGGCCAAAAATCATGAAGTTTGACTTTGGTTTGACCACAGTTGACCTCAGTTTGACTTTTTAACTGCACTGACTGATTTTGACTTATCTGATCATCTGACTGAGCAAACTTTTGAGAAAAGTCTTGAAACTTGACATGGAGGTTCTTACACACATATAAGATGTTATGAAACTCACTTGAGGTATTGGAAGTCCATTTAGCCTGATTAAAGTCAAAACCCTAGTTTTGGATGCACTGCTTAGGAGGTACATTGTCTGAGGGAATTGTCAACTTCTTTGACCAATTGTGAACTTTGTGAACCTTGTGAACCATCATAAAATATCTTGTGAACCTCATGGGAGGTATTGTGAAGCTTGTGAACCTTGTGAACCTCATGATGTGGCTTTGTGGACCTCATGAACCTCAGGAAAGCTTTGTAATCATTGTGAATCTTGTGAACCTTGTGAACCTTCAAGAAGTGACTTGTAGACTTCATGAACCTCATGAAAGGTCTTGTAAATGTTGAGAGACTTGTGAACCTTGTGAACCTTCATAAAGTAACTTGTAGACTTCATGAACCTCATGAAAGGTTATATAAGCATTGAGAACTTGTGAACCTTGTGAACCTTCAAGAAGTAACTTGTAGACTTCATGAACTTCATGAAAGGTCTTGAAGATGTTGAGAAGCTTGTGAACCTTGTGAACCTTCTTAGCACACAAAGTCTTGTATTGTGAGGGCAAATTTTGGGGTGCAACAGCTGGTTTGTGAGATGATGGTTTTCTCTGTGTTCATTCACTATCAGCTTCTCATCTTTTTTTTTCTGTTCTGTTTTTATGACAGGTTTGTTGAGGCCTTGATGAGGTGAGGGTTCTTTGTGGTGAGGCTGAAGGGATGAGTTTTCGGGTTGAAGTGAGAGGTCTGGTTCTGTGTTTTGGAGTTACAGTTTTTGTTATGCAGGTCTGTTTTGGCTTTTTTGTGGATGGTTTTAAGGGTTCAAACGGTTCGGTGATGGCAAAAAGGGTTAACGGGCAGTGTTTCAGAGGTGGTATGCTGTTGTTTCTGTTCCCCCTAGATTCTACCACACACATCGAAAAAAGACGCAGCTCACAGCATAAAACTCAAATCAAAGTAAAGAAGAAATTTTAATGGAAACACTACAAGAACAAAGTTCTCACACACATGAACAAGGCAAAAATGCAAAAGTATCAAGACAATCAAAGAAGAAGAAAAGAAAACTCACAAAAGCGGAACTAGTCCGAGCGATCTTTCTGGTGACAATGCACATGTGATTCTCTTTTCTTTATACTTTGAACTTTTAAATTCCTCTCTTCCTCTTCTGATGTTCTTCTGAAGTTTTTGGCTGCTGGTTTTTGGTTATTGCTAGGGTTATTTTTTATGAATGAAGTTTTTGTGGCTGTTCTGGTTTTGTGTGTGTTTCTGAAAAAATGCAGGGGGTTGTATATGGTTGTTCTGGTTTTTTTAGTGGTTGTTTTGGTGTTTTTTTGTGTGTTTGATGGCTGTTCTTTGTGTGTGTTTGATGGCTGTTCTTTGTGTGTGTTTGATGGTTGTTCTCTAATGTAACAGTGCCTATTATGTAGGACTTGGTTCATGTTTTTTTTGATTTTTTTCTGTACTGTGATAACTTGTAGGTGAAAGGTTGGAGGAAAGGAGACAAAGTCTGGATGTTGCAGCAATAGTGGAGCAGAATTTTGTGCTGTAGACCTGCTGTGGGTGGCTGTGGAGCAGGCTGAATTTTTGTGCTTTGTGGGTGCTGTATGGAGCAGGCTGAATTGTGCCTTGTGGGTGGTTGTGTTGTACATTTTTTGTGGTTGTAACATAAACAATTATTTGGAATAAAGTTGGGTATTTAAACTGTGATTATAATTTGAAATTGAAGCTTAATATTTGAAATGGGAACTTTGAATTAGAAATTAAATATGAACTTGAATAGGAAGTGAATTAAAAAATTAGGAATTAAACTTAAAATTGAAAATAACTTAGAAACTAATAATTAAACTTGGAATTAAAATTGACTTAGAACTTAAGAAATAAATTTAGAGTTTAGAAAATAAATACGTGAATATGAATTGAAATGGAAAATTGGGATAAAAAATTAGAAAGGAGATGGGAAATAAATTGAATTGGACATTTGAAATTAGAACTTGCAATTGAAAATAAAATTTGAATTAAGAATGGAAATATAATTGGAAATGGAACTTGGGTTGAAAATTTGGAATTAACACTTGAGCTTTTGGAATTATCTTGTGAACCTCATGGGAGGTATTGTGAAGCTTGTGAACCTTGTGAACCTCATGATGTGGCTTTGTGGACCTCAGGAAAGCTTTGTAATCATTGTGAATCTTGTGAACCTTGTGAACCTTCAAGAAGTGACTTGTAGACTTCATGAACCTCATGAAAGGTCTTGTAAATGTTGAGAGACTTGTGAACCTTGTGAACCTTCATAAAGTAACTTGTAGACTTCATGAACCTCATGAAAGGTTATATAAGCATTGAGAACTTGTGAACCTTGTGAACCTTCAAGAAGTAACTTGTAGACTTCATGAACTTCATGAAAGGTCTTGAAGATGTTGAGAAGCTTGTGAACCTTGTGAACCTTCTTAGCACACAAAGTCTTGTATTGTGAGGGCAAATTTTGGGGTGCAACAGCTGCCCCTGTTCAATTTTCTGAAACCTGAGGGGTTAGATTGGTATATTTGCCAGTCGTAACCTGGAAGGTTGAAGGGGATTGAACACAAAAGCCCAAAAATTTGCACTCACCAGTGCATTAGAGTGATAATATTGAGTGGGCTTAAAGATGCCACTAGGGGAAAGTTCTTCAGATATATATCTTGGAAGATAAGGCAGTCCCAAAATATGGAGGTATAATGAAAGCTGTCAGGAGTCTGGAGCAGTCCTGAGGGATTGATGATATGCTTTCAGGATACTGGAGTAATACTGATGTAACAGCATGTCTTCATGAGGATAGAGCAATCAATAATGATAACCCTAAAGCAGTCTTGAAGTAATGTGATTTCAGGAGGATAGAGCAATCAATAGCTCCAAAGCAGTCTTGAAGTAGTAATTTCAGGAGGATAGAGCCATCAATAATGATAACTCTAAAGCAGTCTTGAAGTAATGTAATATGACCTCAGGAGGATAGAGCAATCAATGGCTCTAAAGCAGTCTTGAAGTAATGATGATTTCAGGAGGATAGAGCAATCAATAATGATAACTCTAAAGCAGTCTTGAAGTAATAAGATGATTTCAGGAGGATAGAGCAATCAATAGCTCTAAAGCAGTCTTGAAGTCATGAGAAGTTATCAGGAGGATAAAGTAACCCTGAGGTGACAATAAAGCAGTCCCGAAGTAGTAAGAAGCTTATCAGGAGGATAAAGTAACCCTGAGGTTACGATAAAGCAGTCCCAAAGTAATAAGAAGCTTATCAGGAGGATAAAGTAACCCTGAGGTTACGATAAAGCAGTCCCAAAGTAATAAGAAACTTATCAGGAGGATAAAGTAACCCCGAGGTTACGATAAAGCAGTCCCGAAGATCATAAGTTTGTTTGTTGGATAATTATTCCTTAAAACAAGGTAGCATTTTGTATAATAACATTAGTTTATGCTTTATGTATGCATGTATGATATGATGCACTTAGGTAATGTACTATGTGTATATGGATATATATGCTATGGTATGATGTAAATGATGTATGTATGATATGATACTGCCGGAAGCGTCTGGATATCTTTGTATAACAACTGCTGGCCAGGGAAAATAAATCCTGATTCGTTGTTGAAGAATATATAACCCTCCGTCTGCTGGGGATAACAGGGTATAGATAACTTCTCGTATGCTGGGGATAGTAAGGTATATATAACCTCCCGTTGTTGGGGATAGTAAGGTATATATAACCTTCGTCTTCATTTGATGGTAGAGTAGATATAACATCCCGTCTTCGTTCGTCGTACCCTTATTGGAAAGTAGATTCCCGAATATCCGTATGAGGATAAAAGAGATGGATATAAATTCCAGGGGAGATAAGACTTTATGAAGATGGATTCGTCCTACTGAGAGTTTTGTAGTTTTCTTGTAAAGGTGAACTGGCGAAGCTTCGTTGAAATCCTCCCCTCGTTCGTCCTTAGTAAATACTATTACTGCATTTTCATGCATTTCTGGTAAACATCAATCATATTAAAAAGCATACATGCATTTTTGGTAAACATTAATCATATTCAAAAGCATACATACATTCAAACACAACCAATGGACGTTTCGCTTATGTAAATAGGGTAAAAGTAAATCTGGATTCAAAAGATGGGATTTATTTATATCAAGAGGTGACCCATACACGGGTAAGTTTGTACAAGGAGACATAAACCCTAGTAAGAGGATTTTGTCATAAAGTTTTACAAAATAAAGAAAATCAGCTATGTGGGAAACAGTCCTATTGAGTTTCAATCCTACTATTGCCCCTCAAGTATCTCATCTTCTTGCTGTTGAGACGGAAACGATCGAATTGATCTTTATCTGTTCGAGCTTGAGTAAGTGGTACAACTGGTTGCAGTTTCCTGGGTGATCCAAACGAGACATAGTCATACGCTTTAATCCCTAACTTTTGCCTGGATTGCCCTTTCAGGTTTTCAATCCACCGGGATACCCTTTTTTGCCCAAGCCGCCTTTTCAGGTTTTCGACTTGCCAGGTGTACATCTTTTTATATATATCCCTAATTTTTGCCCAAACCCTTTTGGTTTGCCGGGATGCCCTTATTTTTGCCTAGGCCTGTCAACCTAGCGGGTCTCTTTTTATGCGTAGTATTTTTTAACTATGTCTGCGTTTACAGGCTGTGGGAAGTCTTCACCATCCATTGTAGTCAGTATCATGGCACCTCCTGAGAACACTGTCTTGACTACAAATGGTCCTTCATATGTTGGAGTCCACTTGCCCCTAGGATCACCCTGTGGTAATATGATACGCTTGATTACCAAGTCACCAGCCTGATATACCTTTGGCTTAACCTTCTTGTTAAAAGCTTTGATCATTCGTTTCTGGTACATCTGGCCATGACAAACTGCTGCTAACCTCTTCTCATCAATCAAATTTATCTGGTCAAGTCGGGTCTGAATCCACTCACCTTCATCCAAGCCTGCATCCTTCATAATTCTCAAGGAGGGGATCTAAACTTCAATGGGCAGAACTGCTTCCATACCATAGACTAAGGAGAATGGGGTTGCCCCTGTTGAAGTACGTATTGTAGTACGATAACCATGAAGAGCAAATGGTAACATCTCATGCCAATCCTTGTAAGTAACAGTCATCTTCTGTACAATCTTCTTAATGTTCTTATTAGCAGCTTCAACTGCCCCATTCATCTTTGGACGATAAGGAGAAGAGTTGTGATGCTTAATCTTGAACTGCGTGCAGAGATCAGTAATCATAGTGTTGTTCAGATTAGAGCCATTGTCAGTAATAATCCTTTCAGGGATGCCATGCCTACATATGAGATTATTCTTAATGAACCGAGCTACAACATTCTTGGTAACAGATGCAAATGAAGCTGCTTCCACCCACTTCGTGAAGTAATCAATAGCAACCAGGATGAAACGATGCCCATTAGAAGCAGTAGGCTTGATCTCACCAATCATATCAATGCCCCACATGGCAAAGGGCCAAGGAGCAGTCAACACATTCAATGGTGATGGAGGTACATGAACTTTATCAGCATAGATTTGACATTTGTGACAAGTTCTGGAGTGCTGATAGCAGTCAGCTTCCATGGTAGACCAATAGTAACCTGCTCTCAAAATCTTCTTTGCCATGGTATGACCACTAGAATGAGTGCCAAAGATCCCATCATGCATCTCTTCCATAATTTCAGTTGCTTCCTTCTTATCCACACAACGAAGCATAGTTGAATCATGATTACGCTTGTACAGAATCCCATTACTCAAAAAGAACTTAGCCGAAAACCTTCTCAGAAACTTCCTATCTTTGACAGATGCCCCTTCAGGGAATTCCTGAGCTTCAAGATATCTTTTCACTTCATAGAACCAATGCTTCTCTTCTGCCCCTTCAGTGTCAATCTCATTGCAGTATGCAGGTTTTTCAAATCTATCAATAGTAATCTTGGGAGCTTCATCATCCCAGCTGATCTCAAACATAGATGCCATGGTGGCCAATGCATCTGCCAACTGATTCTCTCTTCGTGGAATATGTCCAAAGGTAATCTCTTTGAAATGTGGGATCAAAGACAACACATGTTCTCTGTAAGGAATGAGATTATCATGCTTGGTATCCCAATCTCCTTTAATCTGGCTCACTACCAGGGTTGAATCTCCATACACATCAAGGAACTGAATCTTCATATCAATAGCAGCTTTAATACCCAGGATACATGCCTCATACTCAGCCATATTATTGGTACAATGGAAACAAAGTCTGGCAGTAATCGGGGTATGACAACCTTCAGGAGAACTAATCACAACACCAACACCATTACCAAGTGCATTAGAGGCACCATCAAAAACCATAGTCCATCGGGATCCTTGTTCAGGTCCGTCATATTGTCCAGGTTCTTTGGTAATAATCATAATATCTTCATCAGGAAACTCAAAATTCATTGACTGATAATCATCCATTGCTTGATGAGCCAAATGATCAGCAACAACACTTCCTTTGATGGCCTTCTGAGTAGTATACTGTATGTCATATTCTGTCAAGATCATTTGCCATCTTGCAATTCTTCCGGAGAGAGCAGGTTTCTCAAATACGTACTTGATTGGATCCATCTTCGAAATCAACAAGGTAGTATGGGTCAACATATACTGTCTCAGTCGGCGAGCAACCCATGCCAAAGCGCAGCAAGTTTTCTCGAGCAGTGAGTATCTTGTTTCACAGTCGGTAAACTTTTTGCTAAGGTAGTATATTGCCTGCTCTTTTCGACCAGACTCGTCATGTTGCCCCAACACACACCCCATTGAGTTGTCTAACACTGTTAAGTACATAATCAAGGGTCTTCCATCAACTGGTGGCATCAAAATTGGTGGTTCCAGCAAATATCTCTTGATTTCATCAAAGGCATTCTGGCACTCATCATTCCATTCCATCACCTGATCTTTCTTCAACAACTTGAAGATTGGCTCACAGATGGTAGTTAATTGGGAAATAAATCTTGCAATGTAATTCAATCGTCCCAAGAAACCTCTAACCTCCTTCTCAGTACGGGGAGCTGGCATTTCTCGTATAGCTTTCACTTTTGCAGGATCCACTTCAATACCTTTTCCACTGACAATGAAACCCAAGAGCTTTCCAGATCTAACTCCAAAAGTACACTTGTTTGGATTCAATCTCAACTTGTATTTCTTCAACCTCTCAAACAACTTGTGCAGATGATCAAGATGTTGCTCTTCATTTTGAGACCTGGCTATCATATCATCTACATACACCTCTATCTCATGATGAATCATATCATGAAACAAAGCCACCATAGCACGCTGATATGTTGCCCCTGCATTCTTCAAACCAAATGGCATTACCTTATA
This sequence comes from Lathyrus aphaca, assembly GCA_963966055.1. Classification (NCBI taxonomy): domain Eukaryota; kingdom Viridiplantae; phylum Streptophyta; class Magnoliopsida; order Fabales; family Fabaceae; genus Lathyrus; species Lathyrus aphaca. The sequence continues at coordinate 513,635,325 of OZ014520.1, forward strand.
GCAAAAGGTGCCCCACTGTGTCACAAATGTAGTCTTCTCCATATCTTCAGGTGCCATCTTGATTTGATTGTAACCAGAGAAACCATCCATAAAAGAGAATACCTTATGCTGAGCAGTGTTGTCTACCAGAATATCAATATGAGGAAGTGGAAAGTCATCTTTAGGGCTAGCCTTGTTCAAATCTCTGTAGTCTACACACATACGTACCTTACCATCTTTCTTAGGAACTGGTACCACATTTGCAACCCACTGAGGATAAGAAGTTACTGCCAAAAACCCTGCATTGAACTGTTTCATTACCTCTGCTTTGATCTTTTCTGACATTTCAGGACGCATACGACGAACCTTCTGCTTCTTTGGACGACAATCTTCTTTCACTGGCAAACGGTGAACCACAATGTCTGTATCCAACCCTGGCATATCTTCATAAGACCAAGCAAAGATCTCCACATAGTCACATAACATCTGAATCAATCTGCTCTTGACACTGTCCTCTAAATCAGCCCTTATCTTGACCTCTTTTCTGTTTTCTTCAGTTCCCAGATTCACAACTTCGACTGGCTCTTCATGTGGCTGTATAGCTTTCTCTTCTTGTTGTAACAACCTAGCAAGCTCTACAGGTATTTCACAATCGTCCTCATTTCCGTCTTCAGTTTGATAGATCGGATTCTCGAAATTATAATTGGCAATAGTAGAACTGTTATCAACAGGATCCAGAGTGGATGAAGATCTGCATTTTAGTGATGTGGGTGTGTGTAAGAACACATAGTTGATAAAACAAAAATAAAAGAAAAGAAAGACAAGGAACACAATATTTACGAAAACGAAACGTCCACTGATTTTATTGAATGAAGTATGCAAATGAAATGACATCCCGTAACAAGCACACCATTGTGCCCCGGGTAAGGCACAAGGCTTGAGAGTTTTAATTGTTCAAGAAATTACAAACTTAAAAGCAACAATACAGTAATAGTATTTACTCCTGACTAAAGGAGATAGGGATAACATCTTCAGCTTTCCAATTATTGAGTCCAGTACCCATAGTAGGAAAAATCCATGCATCCAAGTTGTAGTCTTCATCATAGTCTCCCACAGCATTGATAACCCCTTGATTGGTGATACAAGCAGCACGAGCACGACGAACAGCCTTCTGGGACTCTGCAGTGAAACCCAAACCAAACTTGTCAGACTTGTATGGAATATCAGGAAGCTGACCCCAAATAGTACAACCACCTTCATCCACCACAGCTCTTGCATCATTGAGGGAGGCCATTGCCATTGTTGGAGGTTTTCTGGTGACAACAGGAACTTTCTTCACAGCAGGAGGAGCTACACAATCATTAACAACCCAGGGAACCACTTCAAATGACTGACACGGAGTCTCAATGTATTCACCTTCCACTTCCAGATACTTGAAAGTGTTAACATGGCTGACAAAGTATTCTTCCTCTCCGAAGACAGTAACAACTTTTCCATTCACCGGATATCTCAACTTTTGGTGCAATGTAGAGGTCACAGCACCTGCCCCATGGATCCAGGGACGACCAAGCAGACAAGAGTACGAAGGACGAATATCCATCACATAAAATGTAGCAGTAAACACCTGGGAACCAACTTGGATTGGAAGATCAATTTCCCCATGCACTACTCTTCTAGAACCATCAAAAGCCTTTACCACAATATTACTGGGCTTCAGTACAGCATCTTCAGGACTTAGCTTGTTCAGGACTTCCTTAGGCAACACATTCAAAGAGGAACCATTGTCTATCAGCACATGTGACAGGGTAGTGCCCCTGCATTCAATTGAAATATGCAAGGCCCTGTTATGATCCCTCTTGGCAGGGGTCAAATCAGCATCAGAAAATCCTAACCCATTATCATAGGTCAGGTGAGCAACACAATTCTCAAACTGGTCAACAGAAATTGCACTGGGTACATGAGCCATCTTCAGAAACTTGATCAATGACTTGGCATGAGCCTCAGAACATAATAATAGGGAGAGCATAGAAATCTTTGAGGGGGTATGCCCCAACTGATCAACAATGTCATAATCGCTCTTGCGAATGATTTTCAATACTTCTTCCATCTGCTTAGAGAGGTCATCAGCAGCTGGCACATCAGTAGATACAGGCTCAATAACAGGACCCTTGCCCCGAGCATCAGTGGTGGAAGTAGCAGCAGGAGTAAATGCATTCTTGGAAGTATCTGGAGGAGAGAAGACTCTTCCACTACGAGTGATCTTGCTAGATCCAGCAATATTATCAATGTCAACAGGCACATCAGGTAACGGTTCCTGCTTAACACCATGGATGTAAACATCAGACCCATAGTGCCAAGGCACAGCTTTGTCAGATGTATATGGGATAGGACCAGGAGTAGTAATGACCACAGGAGCTACCCTGGCTTCAGCAACAACTTTCACAGGACCTTCAGCAGTAATCTTGATTGGGCCCTGATGAGTGATTTTAATGGGACCTTTTGAAGTGATTCTCACTGGTACTTTGTCAACCATATCAACCTCTTCAATCTTCTTACCCCGAGTCAGATGATCCACCATACTTTCTACAGATGCTGGTCTTCTTTCAAACACTATAGTATACTTATCCATGAGACGTTGAATCCCATCTCTCAAAATGAAGCAACTATCCGGCTTATAGGTACAATACAGACAATCTTCACGACAACCTGGAAAGATCCCAGCTTGTACTAACCTCTTTTTGATAACAGACAATGGTGTACTCAACTCCATTACTGAATAGACATGCAGGTCTTCATCAATAGCATTGACAGTCTTCTCGTGGTTTGGCATTGGAGCTGTAATCACATTTGGAGTGCCTGGTGGATCAAACTCAATTTCTCCAGCATCAATCATATCTTGAATTTTGTTCTTCAAGACCCAGCAATTATTAGTATCATGTCCTGGACAGTTTGAATGATATGCACATCGTGCATTGGGATTCTGAGGAGCCTCCCTCAGGGTAATAAGTTCAGCCTTCAACAAGTGTTGCAATGCCTGAGCCATTGACATGTTGATCTTCGTGAACTGTCTTCTAGCCCTCTGTTGGTTGCCTTGAGGCTGCTCTGTTGTTGCAGGAGTTGGATTTGAAATATGAACTGCACTAACAGACTGATGCCTTCTGTTACGATCAGGTTGACCATAAACAGCATTGGATTCTTTCTTCCCAGTGGGAGGCTTCTTTGCAGCACCTGATGAAGAAGTGCCCACTTGGATCTTACCACTCTTGATACCATTCTCCACCCGCTCTCCTGTCATGATCAACTCAGTGAAGCCAGATGATGAGCTTCCAATGAGATGACTGTAAAACGGACCATTCAGCGTACACATGAACATATCAACCAGCTCCCTGTCAGTCAAAGGGGGTTGAACTCTTCCAGCTAAATCTCTCCACTTCTGAGCATACTCTTTAAAACTTTCTTTGGCACCCATAGACATGCTCTGAAGCTGCATGCGAGTGGGGGCTAAGTCAGCATTGTATTGATACTGCTTATAGAAAGCTTCAGCAAGATCATTCCAGTCTCTGATGTTGACACTCTCCAACTGATAATACCACTCCAGCTGAGCTCCAGATAAGCTCTCTTGAAAGAAATGAATCCACAACTTCTTATCAGCAGTGTGGGGTTGAATCCTTCTGACATACGACCTCAAATGCAGCTTGGGACAAGAGACCCCATCATAAACAACAAAGGTAGGAACCTTGAAACCAATGGGTATCACAACCCCAGATATCAAACTCAAATCCTCAAAATCCAGCCCAGATGATTTCTGTAATTCCATAGCATCCATTCTATCCACCAGCATCTTGAATTTGTCTTCATTAGGCTCATGGTAGTAATTAGCCTCAGAATCAGAGTCCCCCATAGTGTTGTGGAGACTGCCTCCCTCTTTCTCAGATTCCTCAGATTCATAGTCTTCAACCTGTTCCTTGGTCTTGACAGGACCCTTGAACCTTCTTCCCATGTTGAGCAACCCAGCAGACCTTCTAGTCTTCTTAGTCTTCTTGGCCAGCAGTGTCTTCAATTCATCCTGCCCCTTGGATAGGTTCAGGATCAGCTCTTGGAACTGTGCATTCTGTGCCTGAAGATCCTTAACTGATTGTTCAAGAGCCATTGCTGAAATAAACAGCGAGAAGATGAGAAACCTGTGCACAATTATAAACCTGTGATGCAATGAAATGATATGGGAATGCATATGCAATGTTTTCAAGGACCGCAGGATTTAAATTTGCTTAAACAAACAAGAAAGTAACTTTTTATTAGTAATAACTTGTTTTGCCTTTTAGGCTTACAAAAAATGAAAGTGAAATAAGTACAAAAGATGGGGTTTTAAGTCTCCCATGGACGTTTCCTCTTTGTATTGAGGTATGAGTTGAGGTTTCGTTCCTCATGAAGTTGCTTTGTTAGCTCTAGGATCCTTGCTTGGCTTGCTTTGTAATGAGCCTCGAAAGTATCCCTTTGCTCCTTCAGTTGGATCCATGATCTCTGCAAGTCTTCCTTATCAGTAGGCATGTCTGGGTGAAGGATGGTATAAGCTGTGTCTCCTTCAGCAACAGGTTCCATGGTAACTGGTAGGACGGCAGGATATGGCATCATGAGTGTCTGAGAACGAGATCGTACCCATCTGAGATAAGCCTCCATAGGAATAGTATACTTAGGCTCTAGTGTCTTGCTGTCAATCCTGTTTACCTTTCCCCAAGCTCGTATGAATCTCTGACGGTAACCCTAAAGATCGTTGTCGTAATCAAACACAATGCCCTGAATCAACATGTCATGTGGGCCATCGCTCCGAGCGTAACCAAACTGTCGTAAAGCTAGAGAGGGGTTGTAGGTGATGCCTCCTCTTATGCCTAGAAGTGGCACATTAGGAAACTCCCCACAACGGTCAATGATGGTGACATTCTCCATAGATCTGGAGCACCAATGGATGTCTGAGTGAGAAAGTGACATGATCCTCTTGGACCATCTGAACCCTTGCTCATTCTTCATTACTGAGCGAGGAAGGTGAGAAATAAACCACCTGGAAAGCAAAGGTATGCAGCACATCAAAGTTCCTCTTGCCCTTGTAGTACGGGTGTGAAGAGAATGCAGGATGTCTCCAAGCAATGTAGGCACTGGATTGTGACTCAGGAAGATGTTGATGGCATGAACATCTATGAACTGATCTGGATTGGGGAACAATACTAAGCCATATATCAGCAAGGCTAAGATCTCCTCAAAAGCATCATAGCTCATGGCCTTCAAGAACATTTGAGCCTTATCCATTAGTACTTTGGCAAGAATACCCTTGACTCCACTTCTTGTTTCTAGAACAATGTCAGACTTCTTCAGATGTAGAGCTGCAGCAATAATCTCTGGTTTAGGCTCCTTCTCCAAGCCTGTGAAGGGTCTTTGATCAAGAACAGGTATGCCCAGAAGTTTAGAGAACTCTTCCATGGTTGGAACCAGCTGATAGTCGGGGAATGTGAAGCAATGGTGCTTAGGATCAAAGAACTGAAACAAGACACTCATCATATCTTCATTGAACCCTGAAGTGACTAGATCCAATAGGTGACCATGTCTCTTGATGAACTGGGAGTGATCAGACACTTGAGAAACCAACTCTTTAAGCTTGGGAGGTATCCCCACAAAGTTGATCCTGATGGTGTTTCTACGAGCAGAAGCCATGACCTGCAACAAAGAACAAAGATAAATCCTTTGGTCCTTGGAATGGTTAGTGAAAATGCTATGCTTATGATGCATGATGATGTCATGATGTTATGTCCAATCACAAACATGTGGCACACACAAACAAGTCACACCATAGCCCTAGGTTTAAAGGCTTGCATGAGGTTTAAAGGTAAGTACCCTCCCCTGAAGTTAGATGGTTCATCCTGTCCTACAAAAGTAACCAGGTACTAAGGGATCTCAATATCATTGATCCTTCACAAGGGTGGTTGATCAGAAGGCAACTTACTTGCCAACCAAAACCCTCCAAGTTTAGAATCTCAATGAGCGTAGTATCGAGTGTCAACCAACTTCAGTCTGCACCAAAGCCGGTTACCTCACTACCTTCTAAAAGCCAAGATGAGTTAACTAGGGTTCTAAAAGTTAGTTAGTGCATTGACAACATATGGCAGCCTCATATTATCCTCAACTTGACTTAAGGAACATAAGCACCAACCAAGAAGTCGCACTAACTATGGCCACCAGATCAACCGTATCGATATACGTCGTACAGTTTCCTTGGTCTATTGCCATTTACCTAAGGTACACTAGATCCGGGTTAGGACCTTTCACACATAAGAGCACCCTAACAAGATAACATAAATCAAACAAGGCAAGCAATTCAAAGTGATCTTAATTCCTAAGGGTACCCCTCTTAAAATAGATCCCCAGCAGAGTCGCCAGTTCTGTAACACGGTGGGAGAACTGACTTTAAGTAATGTTGCGGATAGCAAGAGTCGCCACCGACTTTTATTTTATCCAAAAGGAAAGGATATAAAAGAACAGGAAAGACCTTAAGAGAATATTATGGGTCCGGGGGGTAGGTTATGTAAAGGGAAGGTGTTAGCACCCTTTACATCCATGGTTATCCATGGGCTCTTAGTTACTTAGCTCACTTTAAATTGTTTTTTGAAAGTGTAGTGTGTGAATAGAAAAATTTTCAGAATAGTTAATAATAATCCATGTACGGATGTGTAAAAACTTGTTTGAAAACTTGTTGGAAATTTGTTAAGTGTTTGAAAAAAATGGAGTGAGCAAGCAACTAAGAGGTACCTACCCTAAAGTTCTAAGTCTTTCTTGTTCTTTATCCTTTCATTGGTAAGACTATCCCTACTATTAAGGAGTAGGTAGTCATTACCTTGGATGTAAGGGACATGAGAGGGACATTTTGTTTGTATGGAGGCAACTGTGGGGTGTAATAAGCATATATGAGGGACTATCATCATTATTCGAAAGGGACTCGATTCGTAAAGGCAACCATGAGGGACTTGATGATTTTTCTTTTGAAAGGATTTGCTTTATACACCCCACTTGACCATTATTCGTAGACAACTTGAGGGATAACCTTAGAAAGGTGAGACGGCGATTAAGAATCGACTTACGTGTGTGTGAGTGTTTATTTTAATTATCTTATATTAAAAATGATCTAAATTTATTTTAAATAAAATACATATTTTTCACTCCCTAATTACTAACCATAATAATAATTAAATAATTAAATAATTATAAAATTTACATCCAAGAAGCAATTACAACATAATTATAATAATAAGCAAAAATAAATAAATAAATAGCAAAAATAATTAATTAGCAAAATATAAATAAACAAGCTAAAATAATAAATAAATGATAAATAGGGGTTAGTGATAAATATAATAAAAAAATAAGGTTAGTGAAAATAAAATAATAATAATAATAATTAGAAATAATAAACAAGGTTAGAAACATAATAATAAAAATATAATAATAAATAATAATATGGTTAGTAAATAATAAAAATTAATGAAATATATATAAAATTAATAAAACAAAATAAATAATATGGTTAGTAATAACAATAATAAATAAAATTAACCAAAATTATAATAATAAATCAACAATTTTTAATATAAACAATTATATTTAGAAAAAAATATGAGCAAACAATTATTTTAATTTTACAAGTTACTAAGTTATTTTTAAATATATTATAATTACAAAAACTTAATTATTCAATTATTTTTAAATAAACAAAAAATTATAAAAGTATTCACATATTATATAAAGAGAAGAATAAATTATAAGCATATTTACAAGATTTAATTTTTATTGATTATTACCAAAAATTATATTAGAAACTATATTCAATAAACATATACATATTAATTTATATTAAGAATTAATAAATAAATGACTAGGGTTTTCTAATTTAAAATAAATTAGGGTTTGTTTTTTAGAAAATATTTTAGGGTTGTGAAAAATTAGGGTTTTATTTATAATTAGGGTTTATGGAATTAATCTAAACCTAATTATCTAATTTATTTACAAGCATATATACATAATATGAATATATTTACAAAATAGAATAAAACAAACATTTTTATATTTGAGAAAATAAATTATAATATATATATTTTTTTTGGAACACAAAGAAAATAGTAAGAGGTTATTTAGAAATTAAGTTTTTTATAATAAACAAAATATAATTAATTAAGAAAATAGAAAAAAAAGTGACAAAAAATTAGAACTTACCTTGGCTGGGTTTGAACCCAGGTTTCTATGCTTGCCAACACCAAAACACACCATCAAACCAACCATGCGTTGGTGATAATGAAATAGGTCTTGCTAGTTTTGTTCTTGATTTACAAAATATCCTGGAAAAATAAAATACGCAAAAGGCCTGGGGTGGGATTTGATCCCAGGACCTTTATACATTCAAACGCGCGCTTCACCACCCGGCTGGAAGAGCCAATCCTGATGACAAACCACCAAATAATAATAATATATGATATTCAATATATAGATGAAACAAACCAAAAATAATTGCCATGACCAGGATTCGAACTCAGGTCATGCTGCCAATACACATACGCCTCCTTCCACTGGGCCACTCATCAACCTGTACAAATTAAATATAAACAAATCTATATAATATAAAAGGAAATTTGAATCCCAGGGACGCGCGCCAAACTTCGTCTTCAACCTTCTATCCTTCGAAATTAGCTGCGATTTTACCTATGATATTACCTGCGAAAAATAAACCCTAGCAAAACCTACGAAACACAATGGGCAACAAAACTGTACAATTTCTCAAAATTGAAAGTGTAAACATATTCCAGAGGTCAATTTAAACCCAACCATGGTCTTAAAAATCATTTATATTCATTGGATCATTAAACCCTAATATGGAGGTCATGAACCCTAACATGGCCGAATCTGTATAAGGTCACAAAAATCCAATTAATTTGTCCAGAATCGTTCCTTGGATCATCACAAACACAAAAGCACAAACAAAATTCATTAATAATGCATAAATAAGTGAAATCGAAAAAATGAAATTCAAGGTAAAACTTGATTCGGGTTCATCAATATGTGATGCTATGAGGCAATGTAATGATCAGTTTATGTTCCATGATGATCAAGGAGTCTAGCCATGTCCTTATTTTACCTTCAAACCTCTTGGATGATGAAATCCGAATCCCACTTTTTTGATGAATTTTGAGTTTTTGAACTTACCTATAAGCTGCTGGAATTCGTGTCTTGAGGCTAGGGTTATGTTTTGTATATATATGAGAATGAATTAGGTCAGAAATATGGATTGGTTGTGTGAAGATTTGGTCCAAAAGAGATTGAAAAAGATCATGGTGTAAAATTCAAATATTTGCTCATGAAGACTTGCTATCTTTGGATTAATCACATGATTTCCTTCTTTTTAAACTTCAATCACCAATTAAGAATTTCTAGAACCTCAATCTTCACCCAAAAATAGATTTTCATATTTTATATTTATTTAAAATGATTTTTATGAATTAAATCAATAATAAATAAAAATAAAATAATAAAAATGCTGAATTTTGGTCAATTGGGTCGTGCATAATGATATAATGTGGATTGGATCACAACTTGGGCAGCCCATTTGGAAAGAAGTGATTTTAAACCTCCATTTTCAACATAAACCATCATAAAATTTCCCAACTTTTCAAAGACATATCTCCCTCAATTTTAAAGGTATGAGGGTGTTATTGGACTCTTTGGAAAGCTTGAAGAGTCCTCTAAACAACCCCATTGGTTTCAGGTCCATATCATTTACCAATCTCAAGTTATGCCCTTTTGAAGTTGTTGACTTTTTGTTGACTTTTGAAATGACCTATAATGTCTTAGATCATATCTTTCAAGTGAAGCATTTTTGGGCTTAACTTTCAACATCAAAGTTGTAGAGAATTCAATTTCCTTCAAAATGATCTTTGGATGGAGACTTGGTGATGCAGTATGTGAAAGTTATGGCTGGTCAAAGTTCAGTTGACTTTTACTGAGGAAACCCTAATTTAGAAACTCCTGATTATTGATGATCTGGAATCTCCTTGATGAATCATGATCAACCCTTGATCCAATGATGAATTTTACTTCATATACTTGATGTTGGCCAAAAATCATGAAGTTTGACTTTGGTTTGACCACAGTTGACCTCAGTTTGACTTTTTAACTACACTGACTGATTTTGACTTATCTGATCATCTGACTGAGCAAACTTTTGAGAAAAGTCTTGAAACTTGACATGGAGGTTCTTACACACATATAAGATGTTATGAAACTCACTTGAGGTATTGTAAGTCCATTTAGCCTGATTAAAGTCAAAACCCTAGTTTTGGATGCACTGCTTAGGAGGTACATTGTCTGAGGGAATTGTCAACTTCTTTGACCAATTGTGAACTTTGTGAACCTTGTGAACCATCATAAAATATCTTGTGAACCTCATGGGAGGTATTGTGAAGCTTGTGAACCTTGTGAACCTCATTATGTGGCTTTGTGGACCTCATGAACCTCAGGAAAGCTTTGTAATCATTGTGAATCTTGTGAACCTTGTGAACCTTCAAGAAGTGACTTGTAGACTTCATGAACCTCATGAAAGGTCTTGTAAATGTTGAGAGACTTGTGAACCTTGTGAACCTTAATAAAGTTACTTGTAGACTTCATGAACCTCATGAAAGGTTATATAAGCATTGAGAACTTGTGAACCTTGTGAACCTTCAAGAAGTAACTTGTAGACTTCATGAACTTCATGAAAGGTCTTGAAGATGTTGAGAAGCTTGTGAACCTTGTGAACCTTCTTAGCACACAAAGTCTTGTATTGTGAGGGCAAATTTTGGGGTGCAACAGCTGGTTTGTGAGATGATGGTTTTCTCTGTGTTCATTCACTATCAGCTTCTCATCTTTTTTTTTCTGTTCTGTTTTTATGACAGGTTTGTTGAGGCCTTGATGAGGTGAGGGTTCTTTGTGGTGAGGCTGAAGGGATGAGTTTTCGGGTTGAAGTGAGAGGGCTGGTTCTGTGTTTTGGAGTTACAGTTTTTGTTATGCAGGTCTGTTTTGGCTTTTTTGTGGATGGTTTTAAGGGTTCAAATGGTTCGGTGATGGCAAAAAGGGTTAACGGGCAGTGTTTCAGAGGTGGTATGCTGTTGTTTCTGTTCCCCCTAGATTCTACCACACACATCGAAAAAAGACGCAGCTCACAGCATAAAACTCAAATCAAAGTAAAGAAGAAATTTTAATGGAAACACTACAAGAACAAAGTTCTCACACACATGAACAAGGCAAAAATGCAAAAGTATCAAGACAATCAAAGAAGAAGAAAAGAAAACTCACAAAAGCGGAACTAGTCCGAGCGATCTTTCTGGTGACAATGCACATGTGATTCTCTTTTCTTTATACTTTGAACTTTTAAATTCCTCTCTTCCTCTTCTGATGTTCTTCTGAAGTTTTTGGCTGCTGGTTTTTGGTTATTGCTAGGGTTATTTTTTATGAATGAAGTTTTTGTGGCTGTTCTGGTTTTGTGTGTGTTTCTGAAAAAATGCAGGGGGTTGTATATGGTTGTTCTGGTTTTTTTAGTGGTTGTTTTGGTGTTTTTTTGTGTGTTTGATGGATGTTCTTTGTGTGTGTTTGATGGCTGTTCTTTGTGTGTGTTTGATGGTTGTTCTCTAATGTAACAGTGCCTATTATGTAGGACTTGGTTCATGTTTTTTTTGATTTTTTTCTGTACTGTGATAACTTGTAGGTGAAAGGTTGGAGGAAAGGAGACAAAGTCTGGATGTTGCAGCAATAGTGGAGCAGAATTTTGTGCTGTAGACCTGCTGTGGGTGGCTGTGGAGCAGGCTGAATTTTTGTGCTTTGTGGGTGCTGTATGGAGCAGGCTGAATTGTGCCTTGTGGGTGGTTGTGTTGTACATTTTTTGTGGTTGTAACATAAACAATTATTTGGAATAAAGTTGGGTATTTAAACTGTGATTATAATTTGAAATTGAAGCTTAATATTTGAAATGGGAACTTTGAATTAGAAATTAAATATGAACTTGAATAGGAAGTGAATTAAAAAATTAGGAATTAAACTTAAAATTGAAAATAACTTAGAAACTAATAATTAAACTTGGAATTAAAATTGACTTAGAACTTAAGAAATAAATTTAGAGTTTAGAAAATAAATACGTGAATATGAATTGAAATGGAAAATTGGGATAAAAAATTAGAAAGGAGATGGGAAATAAATTGAATTGGACATTTGAAATTAGAACTTGCAATTGAAAATAAAATTTGAATTAAGAATGGAAATATAATTGGAAATGGAACTTGGGTTGAAAATTTGGAATTAACACTTGAGCTTTTGAAAATGACTTAGAAATTTGAATTTTTTAGAAAAGAACTTTGAATCTATGAATGATTGAAATTGAAAATGAAATTTGAAATAGGACTTGGAATGAATATAGAAACTTGAACATGAATTGAAAATTACAAATAGAAATTGACATTAAATTTAGAAATAAAAACTTGAAAATAAAATAAAATTAAAAATTGAAAAATAGAAAATAAATTCAAAAATAAAACTTGAAGATGAAATAAAAAATTAATTTAGAAATGAGAACTTGAAAATGAATAGAAATAACAAATAAGTTTTAGAAAAAATTTGAAAATGAACTAAAAATTAGAGGTAGAAATTGAAATAAAATTTTAAAATAGGAACTTGAAAATAGAAACGAAAATAGAAATTAAAATTAAAAAACACAAAAATGAATTAAAAAGTTATAAATGAGAAATAGAAATTAAATTAAAATGGAAGCTTATAAGTGAAAAGAAATTAAGAATTAAAATTATAAATAACTTGAAAATGAGAAGAAAGCAACAGAAAATAAATCTGGAATCCCTGCTAAATGCGATGAATGTATGATGCGAGCAGTTAGGGGTAAAATTTGGGGTGTGACACCGGGTTAGCATTTCATTCTAAATTCATCTATTATAATTATTTTCCAAGTTACCATCTAACATTTGCCTAATCATTACAGTGGACATTGGTTGTTGCTCGCAATCAATCCTATCCGAGAAATTGTGTATTATTTTGACTCGTTAGGAAATGATTGGACAACATACGCGGATATGAAGGTCCTAATTGACACGTAAGTGAGAATGTTCAAAATTTTTCTTAGTTTATGTGAATTGTTCTAATTGCTTCATTTTTATTTTATTAGCGTCCTACAAGCTTTTCGGGCCCAACGAGATATCCAAACCTCAAGGAGGGGCGCCAACTCCATTACATGGATTAAAGTGGCGGTATATTTTTAATTACCACGTTTTTTATTATATTAGTGATGACACTTGATAAAACTTAGGATTTATAATCCATATTTTTTTTTCATATGTAGTGTCCTCAACAACGTAATCAAATAGATTGCGGGTATTTCATGTTGAGGTATATGCGAGATACTCTTGTTTTGGGCCGATTAGATATTCCCACCGATGTATGTATTTCTAACTTATGAGTTATTTTTATATTTACACATATCTCATATAATTAAATAGTTGGAATTAATTCAAAATATGTTATATTATTATGTAGTACTTTGATGAATTCAAGTGTGCATTTTATACAAAGGATCAAGTGGACGAAATCAAAGAGGAGTGGTGTCAATTCATGATAGAGCTCAATGTTTGTTCATAAATTTGTGTAATTAATGTGTACATTTGTAGTATATGTAATGACTTGTAAATGTGTACATAAATTTGTATATATTTTGATACATTTAAGGCAAAATTGGTTTGAATTGGTATATATATATATATTTGTTAGCCAAAAATTGGTAGAAAAAAGGCCAAAATGGCATATATAAAATGTGATAATTGTCTGTCAAAATCTGGTTGAAAACAGGTAGAAATTCTGGTTTATAAACCTGGAAAAAATGTGGTTTAAAACAAAAGCTTCAAAAATTTCCGTATACCTTAGACAGCGCTTTTGTAAAAAGCGCTGTCTAATGGGGGGATTAGAAAGCGCTTTAGGCAAAAGCGCTGTCTAGAGGGGGGGGGGCTTAGACAGCGCTTTTTGAAAAGCGCTGTCTAGGGGGGGCTTAGACAGCGCTTTTCAAAAGCGCTGTCTAAGGTGTACCTAAAAAATTTAACATATGAGGGTCTTATAAAGCGCTTTTGGCCAAAGCGCTGTCTAAGGGGGTGAGCTTAGACAGCGCTTTTAAGATTTAAAAAAGCGCTGTCTAAACCTTTAGCAGCGGAGGTTTAGACAGCGCTTTAAAGCGTTGTCTAAGGCTAAAAAAAGCGTTGTCTAAGGTCTTGTTTGTTGTAGTGAAGGCACAAACAGTCAAACACTTTACAATCACTCAAAATCAGTCATAGTCTTGGACTTTTACTAAGCTAAGCAACATCAATACAATCATAGTCTTGGACTTTAACTACGCTAAACAACATCAATACAGTCATAGTCTTGGACTTTAACTAAGCTCATTCCCAACAGTCATAGTCTTGGACTTTAACTAAGCTAAATTCCCCACAACAACAGTCATGGTCTTGGACTCTAACTAAGCTAAACATCCAGCCTTTTTGAGCTATGCAAATCAAGATAACCCATTCACCTTTCCTGAGTTATGCAATTCAGGTCAACCATTCAGTCCTCCTTGAGCTATGCAATTTCAGGATACCAATTCAGCCTTTCTTGAGCTATGCAAATCAAGATACCATTCAACTTATGCCTTGAGCGATGCAATTCAACCAATTACAAATAAACTATTTTTCAGCTTTAATCATGGGCTTTGATCATGAAATAAACAGACTTTTCAGCTTCAACCTTGGGTTTTGATCAAGACATAAATCAAACTTTTGAGCATCAACATCCTATGCTTTAACCAGGATAAAAATCAACCCCTTTCCTCCAAGCTCTAGCCTTTTAGGAGGAACTACGATACTCTGGTCCCTCAATTCTCTTTTTGGGGGTACGTAGGCAAAAGGTCGTAAGATCTTTGCGAGCACACCAAACAAAAAACAATAATTAGGTTTCTAAACCTAAGAAAAACATCATAAAATTATGATAATATAGAAACACAAAAACATCAACATTACCCTATCAATCAACACTCATCTCATACCCAGACCCATAAAAGAAACCCCCATCAAATATAAAAATGAACAAATTTTACACTAAACCAAATGTGAAATAAGCTAAAGAAGAACCCAAAACCGTGTGAGAATCTGTTAAATAACAATATGCAAATCGGGGTGAGTTTAATATATCTTTTCCCTTCCATAACCAGCTTCACCAGGAAAAAAATAAGAAATCAGAAAGTAGCAAAAATGTGATAGTGATTAAAGACCATAAAAATCAAACTACACCTAGAAGGACCAAGGAACCAGTGCGATCTTGTTTGTATGCAAATGATGCAAATGCAAAACACAATCTTAGGGGTAACAATTATGGTGTTACATTAGAGAATTCTTGAGGAAGTATTATCCAGGGGATGTTCGTGGTAAGAAGGAAATCAAGTTTTTTGAGCTGAAGAAAAGAAATATGTGGGTTACAAAATATGTTGAAAAGTTTGTTAAGTTGGCTAAGTTTTACTCGCACTATAATGAGGTGAATGTTGAGTTTTCAAAGTGCATCAAGTTTGAGAATGGGTTGTGTCCAGAGATCAAGAAGCCATTTGGATATCAAAAGATTCGTTTCTTCTCTGATTTGGTCGATAGCTGCAGGATTTATGAAGAGGATAACAATGTTCATTACAAGATTATTAATGAGAGGAAGAGCAAGCACCAACATAATCGTGGCAAGCCTTATAATGCTCCAATTGGTAAAGGCAAACTGAAAGTGGCTGATGGTAAGAGGACTAGTGGGAGAGATGCTCCTACTGGTGTGGTTTGTTTCAAATGTGGAAAACCTGGTCATAAGAGTATTATGTGTACTGCGGAGGTAAGTAGGTGATTTGTTTCAATTGTGGTGAAGAAGGAAACATTGGTAGTCAATATCAGAAACCGAAGAAGGCGCAAACTGGTGAAAAAGTGTTCACTTTGGGTGGAAATCAGACAACTAGTAAAGACAGACTCATTAGAGGTATATTTTTCATTAATAGTACTCCTTTAATTACTATTATTGATACTGGTGCTACTAATTACTTTATTGCTACTGAATGTGTTAAAATATTGGTTCTTATGTTGTCTTCTATAAATGGGGAAATGGTCATAGAGATTCCAGCTAAGGGTTCGGTGACTACTTCTCTTGTGTATTTAAAAAGTCCTTTGTCTATCTTCGATAGAGACTTTATTGTTGATTTGGTGTGTTTGTCATTAACTGGGATGAATGTGGTCTTCGGAATGAACTGGTTAGAATATAACTATGTTCATATCAATTGTTATAACAAGTAAGTGATATTTTCTACTCCTGAAGAGGAGGAAGTTGGTTTGTTGTATTTTAGGCAGTTACGACAGTTGATGCAAGAAGAAGCTCAGATGTTCTCGTTAATGGCATTGTTATCTATTGGAAGCCAAGCAATAATTGAGGAGTTGCAAGTGGTGCGCGAATTTCATAAAGTTTTCCTTGATGAATGTAACTCCCATATAATATATATCTAGAATAATATCATACAAGTGTTATTTTTGGTACTGACACCATCACAAGTGCCTAATAATATAATTCACATTCTTGACCAAATCTAAAATAATACAAAACTATGGTACAAGACATGGAAATTATATTAAAATAAAATACTAAGATCAATACAATATACATCACTGTACAAGATAAAATACACAGCGAATGACTAAATTTATGCTTCACTTGAAACATCTCAAGCATAGCTCCACTTGTAAATCAAACCTGCAAAAGAAACATGAAAATCAACAACAATAGTGGGGTGAGATAACAACATCTCAGTGGGTTCCCTATCTTAGAGTTCTCTCGGCTCTAAAGGTTCCAAACTAATAATACTCAAGTCGGGGAAAACCTATACTTCGAGTTCACATAAAACTAGAGACATCAAAGTAAAACAAAATGGAGCACACACAAGGTTCTTAGAGGCATCTTTCCCCGCCTAGCCATAGCCGTAGCAGACCAGCACGAGTCACTCAATCCTCAACATATAGATAACTTTTCTTGCCCAACTACACAAGGGAACTACAACACGGGTCACTCATTATCTATCTTAGGTACTTTCCTCGCCCAGCCACACAAGGGCACTACAACACAGGTCACAGTACCTCGCTACAAAGTAACTTTCCCCGGGCATCCCACACACGGAGATCTCGACACGGGTCACTCGTTACTTATTCTAATGGATATTTCCCCCGCCTAGCCACACCCGGACGAGCACGAGTCACAGTCATCCATTAAGGGATTCAAATCCACAAATTAATTATGTCTCCCTGGCCGTCCCGCCTCTTGGGACCTCGACACGAGCTAAACATAATTAAATTAGGATTTTAACGCGATGGGAACATAAACTCCATACGTTCACAACTACTTAGTGTCGCTCCCGGGATTTCCATCCTGGTACAAACGCGAAAGTGGCGCGGAAGTGGTAGAGTCGCCAGCCATGCTTTTTTATCCCGAAAGAACGGGAATGGTAATGCTGCACAAACTAGAAGAAATGAAAAAAGAAGGACATGGATCCTGCAAACCAAAGAATCTGAGATCGGGAGTCGGTTACGACCTGGGAAGGTATTAGCACCCCAAATCGTCCGTCGTACCCGACGGGATCCATGCTTGCAAAGAAAAAAAGTTTTAAAGGGTGAAGGAATGAAAGCTGCTGCAAAACTAAAAATGAAACTGAATAAAAAGAAAAGAAATAGGGGAAAAATGTAGGGAAAATAAAAGAGTGTGCTCGAACGGGCCCTACCCCGCTGCCTACGTACCTTATCAGGACAATGAGGATCAGAGACGTCGTAGTTCCCCTAACTAGGGGTGGAAAGGATTGCTTGTGTCTTAAGGCTTGAACTTCCTATGTCAATGCTCAGATGTTGCAGGCTCGGACGACGAGTGCGTAATCGTCTTGCAAAATGACAAGAAGAAGCGAGTTCGCGGACGAAGCGAAGGAGATGATAGAAGAATTCCCGAAGGAAAGACGCTTATTGTTTGTTTTTATTTTTTAGAGCTTTTTATTGGTGTGGCACAAGAGAATGAACTCAAGCTCTTTTCTATGGAATGTTTACTCGTTACTACATTCCAAGATGGAATAATAGAACAAGCACACCAAGTAAGGAGAACTTATCCAAGACTTGTTTCCAAAGGCAAGGGCCTAATTTCATTGACTTGTTGAATTTATTAGGTGTCTTAGTGATTAAAAATGAAGAAGTGTTTTTTAGGGTTTTTCTTGATGAAAATGACTTCATGATTAGACTTGTGCATCATGCTAGACAAATGCACTATTCCAAGATGGAATGAATACATATGCCCCATGGAATAAGGCTATTACACAAGAAGTCACTTCTTTCTTTATTAATGTGTTTTAGGTTTTTGTTTTGAGATGAGAAGAGAAAGAAACCAAAGGAGCAAAAAAGGTAAAAGTCTAAAATGGGGAAAGACTAAACCTAATGTTATCATGCAAAAGAGTGGTCCTAAGGTTAGTGAGGTTTCAACTATCCTAATGAAAAAGAAAGAAGAAAACAAGAGGAGCAAGAAGAAGAGGAGACAAGAGCTAGCAAGCAACTTACTCCTCTAAAGGAGATAAGTTACTCCTAAGGGGGGAGGAAAAGCATTGCCTCACATGATGACATAAGGCACATCAAAAAGCACAAATAGAAAGCAAACCAAAAAAAGAAAGCATCAAGATTTGAAATGTGGATGAACATCCACACTTCTCTTGCCATAAGCTCCTGCAAGTGTTAGCAAAATCCAGCACATGTTCATCAACAAAACTCACGGAAATGACATGTTCAAAGCTCACATCAACAAAGATCAAACAACATGTCAAATTACGCACACAAGCATTTACGTGTCGAGAACATGGAAGCATGCATCAATCAGCAAGAAAATCAACCCAAATAAGCATATTCAATGATCATACACTGATCCATGGCATTTAAAATAAGTAAGGGGATCAAACATGCCCAAAATAGCCCAAAAATGGCCTACTGCTTCAGTGTTAACCGGTTAACGCGAACCAGTAAAAACCTGTAGAAAAATAGCACAGAAAAAGGTGCTTAACCGGTTAACGCTGTTAAAACATCAACAAATCCTGCAGAAAAATCAGTTCAAACCAGCTTTTCCAATTAATCTCACACCAGCCCAGCAAGCAATTGAGCATGAAAATAGTGTATCAATTCACATTAAATGGCATCATGAAGCTCATGAACATTAATACATAGATCCGGTTTCCAATCAATCAATTCAAGCAACACAAGCAAATACGCAAGCACATGGCGGATCTAAAGCGCAAGCATGCAAATAAGCTAAAACAGAGCTAGATCTGAAATTAACCAACCTACAAAGCTGAGGTATGATTTGGTAATTGTTGATCGAGCTGAAAAATGATAGATCTCGCGGGAAAATTTGAAGATCCGGTGCTAAGCTTCACACTCCATGCAAAATAAATGCAAGAACAATATCTTGATGCAGAATTTTGGATCCAAAAGCACTTCTAGATCCCAAACCAGATCTGAATCACCAATTAAACCAGCAAAAAGATGCAAAGAAGCTATGGATGGAGGTCTAGTTCAAAGATCCACACACCTTAAGGCAAGGTTATGTGATCTTCAAAGAGGAACTTTGAGTGATTTGGAAAATTGGGAGAGAAAAGTGAGAGAATTGTGAGTGAGAAGAGTGAAAATTCATAATGAGAATGAAAAAAATGAGAGAGATCCCCCTTTGGTTTGGAGATAAATGGATTAAATATGGTTTAGGTTTGGGGCCCAAAAATTAGGCTTGGGATCCAAAATTATGGTTTGGTAATGAGATTAGGATTTAGAAATGGAATTAGGCTTGGATAAATGCTCTAGATCCTTCTTTTTAATTTCCAATTAATTCAAAATGAATAAAAATCAGAAACTTCAAAAATTGGAGCCAAACACATGCTGAAAAATGTTGCTGGAATTCAAAATTCGCAGCCGTTAACCGGTTAACCAATCCATTAACCGGTTAACGCCAGTGAATTTTGAATTTTTCCTCCTTTTGGTGGGAAACCTCAGGAATACCCCGACACCAACCGTTTTGATCTGCTTTTGATCCTCAATCTCTTTTTAGGCTTCGACCCTGATGTCAACCTTGTAACATGCCTTGTGAGCTTTGAATTTCCATGATGATTGATCACATGCCTTATGCTGGAACATGCAAATGCTATGCCTCATTTTTCTATGCAATATGCTAAGGACATGACATGCTGATGATGATTATGATATGATGATGATGACTATGATATGATGTTGATGCTTGCAGGAGAGGGCAAATTTGGGGTATTACAGCTGCCCCTATACAAAATTCATGCCAATTTTACAGTACTTACACAACTTATCATCCTCAGACGGATGGTCTGAAAAAGAGGACTATTGAGTCATTAGAGGATTTGTTGAGAGCATGTGTTCTTGAGCAGGGAGGTTCATGGGATACTTATCTCCCGTTAATAGAATTCACTTATAATAACAGTTACCATTCTAGTATTGGAATGACACATTTTGAAGCGTTGTATGGTCGGAGATGTAGGACTCCTTTATGTTGGCATGAATATGGAGAAAGTGTAGTGCTTGGACCTGAGATTATTCGAGAGACTACTTAGAAGGTGAAGTTAATTCGAGAAGATATGAAAACTTTCCAAAGTAGACAATAGAGTAATCATGAAAAGCGAAGGAAAGATTTAGAATTTCAAGTTGGTGACCATGTATTTTTTAGAGTTACACCTATGACCAGTGTTGGGCGTGCATTGAAGTCTAAGAATCTCACTCCTCATTTTATTGGTCCATATCAGATTTTGGACAGGGTTGGAAATGTTTCAAATAGAGTGGCTTTACCACCTAATCTTTCAAATTTACATGATGTCATAACTTCGGAAGTACATTTCAGATCCATCTCATGTGATTCATATGGATGATGTGCAAGTATGAGATAATCTTACTATACAGACGATGCTTGTACGGATCATGGATCATGAAATGAAGACTCTTAGAGGCAAGGAGATTGCGTTGGTGAAACTAGTCTAGTTGGGAGCTGCCAGAGAAAGCATAACATGGGAGTTGGAAAGCAAGATGCAGGAATCCTAACTCGAGTTGTTTGAACAAGGTAAATTTCCAAGGACAAAAATATTCTAAGCGGGGAGAGTTGTAACACCCTATATATTTAATTAATTATTTAAATAAATATCTTTGTATTATGTTTCTTTGATTTAATTGTCGAGGTTGTAGAATGTTGATTTAAGTTGTGTTGTTGTTAGTTGAATTAATTTATTTGATTAAGTTGTAGAAATAGAATTAGAGTAATACTATTGTTATTAGTGTGGGCTTACTTGTGGTTAGAAGTAGTAATAGTGGGGTGTAGAAATTAGGCCCAATGGAATTATTCAAAATGATAGAATTATAAGGTTAATTAGAATATATAAGAGAGGTTAGGTTTTATCAGTAAGGGAGAAATATGATTTTGGGAGGAGTTACATAAAGTTGCAGAGAAGAGGAAAAGAGGCAAATATAGGTTCAACCAGAGAGTTATAGAGAAACCTTCAATCCAAGGTAAGGATGGGGTTCTGACTCTATAATTGGGTTGATGATAAATAACATGTGGGATTGGGTTTGTAGGATTGCTTCTGTGTATGTTTTTTGTGTATATTTGATTATGTAGTTGATACAAAAAAGTGGAAAATTGGTTGATGTTATTGAATTGGTCGTAGAAAATTGATGTAGGTTGATTTGAGTATAATAATATTCCTAATTACTGTGTACTAAGATGGTTGAGATGTTGGTTTGAGATCGAACCGAAGGAAAAATCTGGTAGAATAAGGAAACAGAGACGAACATAGTTGATAGGATGACAACCGTCAGGGGGCGTAACGAGCGTCACACGAGTAACATGCCTATTATGATCATCACCCATGTGTTACGGCCGTCACATAGTGTGACGAAGGACATGATGGTGTGAAGAGTGTCACACTGGCCTGCTTGCGTTGTGGCTTTCTGTCTAATTGCCTTGTCTGTTAATGATACACCCATACTTTTTTGTTTCCATAAACTTTATTTGAATTGAGAATCACTACAATCTCATAAGTAGTAGTGGTAATAATAGTTTTGTAGAAGGTAGTATTTCAATAGGAGAACTTAACCAATGACAATACCAGAACAATCCTAATAATATTAATGCAGAGTAGAAATATTAGTAATTTTAGCAGAAGAATAATTAACTGGTTTTAGTCAAAAACTGTCCGAATAATTACGCGGTTTGGTTGCAGTATAATTTATTTTATTCGTTGTGTTGTTTCCTTTGTGTGAAATTGCGAATTTGCAGGTTGTATTGTATCCGGTTGAATTTTCCTATATTTATTGGCAAATATATGTTGTAGGGCTATAAGAAATGTTGAATTGTTATTGTGTTTCTATGTGACTATTATTGTTGTTATTTTGACATTCATGTTGTGTCGCATACATAGCATATCAAGTTAGAGCTGATGCTTGGTAAGCTGGCCTGGATTGGAAAATTACGTTGAAGGCTTATGCCTTGTTGACGCCTCTATTAATTGGCAAATTTTTAAGTTGGAAGTTCTGCTCCAATGGTACCACATACATGTGCATAATGACGAGTCGCATTTCATGTTGCATATTTGAGTTGTTGTGTGTTGACTTGTAATGGTTGATGTTGGATGATAATTATGAAAAGAGTGATTTTATATAATCTGATTTAATGTATTATTTATCATACATCCAATTATATTGTTTGATATCTCACCCCTTCTGTTTGAATGTTATCTCTACGTGGATAATGTGCAGGTAATCCAGAGTGAAGGTTATCTACCTTCATTAGTTTGAGTCGGTGTTATCGCTCAGATACGTAACACTTGGGGGGATGAACGCTTGTAGCTTTATTGTTGATTTTATTTATGTTGCTGAATTTTAAGTTGAACTCTCTAAATTACTTTATTTTTTTGAAGTTGTTTTCAGTTGGACAAATATGTTATGTCATTAAAGTTGAGATTATGATTTCACTGCTTAATTATAAAAGTTGTTTTGTTTTCAAAGACTAAATTATGTTGTTATCATTTTCATCGAGCTTTTAGTGTTATGTATCTATGTTAAAATGCGATTAAATGTCGTTGTTATAAGTTGTGAGTGTAGCATCCTATTTGTATGTTGAAATTTTGTAACTCTGATTTTAGTAATAGTTGCCGGGAATAAATGGGGTGTTACAAACTTCAACACCAGTTAAACCAAGATTGTAACTCATGAAAAATTCGATTGAAGATGACATCAATCCAACATAGTACATCTGACGTATTGGATCATTAAGATACATTTGTCACACAAGGCCTGATCTAGCATACAATGTAGGTATGGTGAATAGATTCATGCAAAGGTCAAAGGTATCTCACATTGCATCCACCAAGAGGATACTAAGGTACCTCATAGGAACACTAGATTATGGCATTTTGTTTCCTGCAGTAGATGGAGGAAAAAGTGCAAAATTGTGGGATACACTGAATCTAGTTGGTGTGATGATGTTAAGGATAGAAAATTCACAGTTGGATACATGTTCATAATAGGTGGTACACACGTTGCTTAAAGTTAAAGAAAGGAACCTATCGTAGCATTACAATCATGTGAGCCTGAATACTTAATTTCCTTTCTACGTGCATGCCAAGAAACATGGATGGTGAATTTGATCAAATAAATTACAGGGAAGAATCATCGAGGAATAACCATGAAGATTAATAACATGTCTGATATCATCCCGACAAAGAATCTGATATCACATTGAAATGAGATTCCATTATTTAATAGAATGATTAGAAAATGGAAGGCTGGGCTTGGAACATTGTAGATTGGAGAATCAGATTGCAAACATAATGACGAAAATTGTGTAGGTCGAATTGTTCAAGAGATTGAGAGCAATGAAAAACATAGATAGCTTACACACAATGAATTAGGTGGCCTGTTAAATATGTAATTTTTTGTGTTAACTAAGATTCTGTAAGTGTCGAAATTTGTATGAAATTGTCAAAGAAGTTTACTTCAACAAAGTCTGAGAATATATATATTCAACAGAGTCGAATCAGCTAGAATTCGATAGAGTTGAACTTAGTATTTTTTATGTAAGAGTTAAGTCAGTTATTTGAGATTACTTGTAGTGTAAATAATCTCATTGTAAATAGAAGGAAACTCTATGTAGGTATAACTAACAGATCATGATGTAATCACTTTCAGTAATTCAATTCACTACAATACATTTTTCATCTTCAAAATATTTATATTCTCTCAATCCTGAATTTATCTTTCCTTTTCATCTCTTCAAATTTGTGTGCAAAGTAAAATAATCTTATAATTAAGGTGTAATTGATCCATTCAAACAAAGGGTAAATAACTAAAGACGCAATAAAAAAAAAAGTTATTCTTATTCATCAAGATTAATTCAAATTAACTATAAAATTTGAGTTAATTAATTCTAAGACTATTCAAGCACCCCAATGACAATATATTGCTTCATGAATTGGCCATAATGAGCATATACTTCCTTTTTCTATAATGCATTTTCTCTCTTTCTCTTTTACTAAGAATTGACATGTTGTCCTTGTCAATAATACAACTAATTTAATAAAAAAAACTACTTACCGTAGCAATTCAAAAGATTATATTCTAACAAAATGTAGACCATGTCATTTCTGTCTCTACTTTCTTATTCTCTTTTTGGGGTCAATTCTGTCTCTACTAACAAATGATGCTTAAAACCACTTGCCCAATTGTTATTTATAGAAGTCATTCATAAGAGTGAGCTTTATTGGTTTTAAATTTAAGACTTGAATCAAATAATGTGAATCATGTTTGTTAGGATTTTAGAGAAGCTAATTCTGATTGAATTAATAATATTATATATAATGATTAAGATGCCAACACTTTATTCTAGTGATTTAATAAATCGACAGAAAATCTAAAAGATATATCAACCTATAATGAACCGTTAACTAGAAGTACTTATTTGAATACTTACAATAACTTAATTTACAAAGATATCATTTGACACAAACTTAGACTTTAAAGTCCTTTATTTATGATGTTACATTTCCATTCTTGTCCTTATGTATGTTTGATGCGTTACCATTGGATTTTGTCTTTCATTTGAGGCTTAAATAGTGTTACAAATTAGGGGTGGCAAAATGGATGAATTAGATGGATATGAATTGGATTGTTAATGAATGAATTAAAATGATTCATTAATCCATTAACAATCCATTAAAAAATTCTAAAAAATATTCAATTCAATTCATTCATTAAAGATAAAATTCATCAAATTCATCCCTTAACATATTTTTAATTGATGTATATTTATCCATCAAATTTAAAAAAAAAAAATTAATTTTTTTATATTCTAAAAAAATCGATTTTTTAATTTTTGAAAATAATCGATTTTTTTTTTCCGAAAAAATCAATTTTTTTTGAAAAAGTAAAAAATGTCGGTTTTTTGATATTTTCGAAAAACATACGATTTTTTGATATTTTTGAAAAAAATCGATTTTTGATATACTAAAAAAATCGTTTTTTTTTTATATTTTCGAAAACAAAATCGGTTTTTGGTATTTTGAAAAAAATCGATTTTTTTATATTTTCGAAAATAAATCAGTTTTTGTATATTTTCGAAAAAAATCGGATTATTTAATATATTCGAAGAAAAGTCGGTTTTTTAAATTTTTGGGAAAAAATCGATTTTTTTACATTTTCATAAAAAAACATATTTTTTGTATTTTTGAAAAAAAAAATCGATTTTTTGTATTTCCGTAAAAAAATCAATTTTCAAAAATAATTTATTATTATTATTTTTAAATAGATACAACCGATATAAAAATAATTCGTTGATCATTAAAATATGTTGGATGAATTAGATTAATTAATATTTATAAATGAATGAATTTAGTCCGATCTTACTTACTTTTTATGTGGTGGATGAATTTTTTAGTAAATAAATTTGATAGATTTTATTTTAGTGGATCCAATTTTCATCCCTATTACAAATTAGTCAAACACGCTAATGCCATATGGGCTACATGACTACTTCTCATTATTCAATATAAGAACCCACATTTATGTTCACTTATGCCATTCAATCCGCCATATTAGTGAAAATGGGTAAACTCCAACGGAGAACCTTACAACATAGGTTTTCAAATATAAAAAATTAAATTAAAAAAAAATCATTTTTAAGACATTCCCCAAAAGTAGAATGATCATGAAATAAATAAAAATGTCATTTCTACAGATTTTGAAGTATAGGACTCGGTTTTATGAAGGGTAAACATCGGACAGAATATTATTGGCAATGCACTTGGGTGAGGGAGGAATGATAGTGAGGAGAGAGAATGAAAAGTAACGTATTGAATTGTTTAAGTAATATATATATATATATATATATATATATATATATATATATATATATATATATATATATATATATATATATATATATATATATATATATATATATATATATATATAAAGTAGGTTAAGTAGGATATTTGTAACTCAAGTAATTAATCATAACTAACTAACTAACTTATTAACTTGGATTATATCACAACATACCCCCTTATAAGCTAAGTTGGTAAACACAAACTAATCGATCTGAACTATTTCTAATTTCTTTCTCAAAGTTAGGAATTTGTCGATCTTCAATCCTTTTGTGAAAAATGTCGGTCAATTGTGTTTCATTCGAGCAATGTCTCATTTCAAGTTCACCTTGATTTACCTTCTCCCTTAGGAAGTGAAATCTAGCTTCGATGTGCTTTCTCCTTCCATGCAGAACTGGATTCCTTGCAAGATTGATGACTGACTTGTTTTCGGTCTGCAACACCAAATGTTTCTTTACTTTGACGTCTATCTCATCCAACAGAGATCTAATCTAGATTGCTTGACAAACAACATATGATCCTGTTTCATACTCAGTTTCACATGATGATAATGTCATCACATGTTACTTTCTCGAACACCATGAGATTGGGGCACCAAATATTTGGAATAAATAACTAGTTGTGCATCTTCAATCTTCCTTATCTCCACACAAATCAGCATCTGAATAACAATTAATCATGACTTCTTTGCTTTCAAGATCTCGTGGAAACAAGATTCCATAGTTTATTGATCCTTTTAGGTATCTCATGATTCATCTTGCAGCCTTCATGTGTGATACATTTGGGCCATCTATGTATATGCTTACCAATTCAATTGAGAAATCTATATCATGTCTACTATTGCACACATACCTCATAGATCCTATAATTTGTTTGAACAAAGTGACATCGACCTTGTCCTCCTCTCCATACTTCTCTAGTTTTAGATTAGGTTCGACTTGTGAGGTTTCCATATTTGAATCATCCATCATGAATCTCTTGAGCATTTCCTTTACATACTTCCTTTGATGCGACACCATACCTTGCTTGGTAATTACAAATTCCCAGATCTGACATTTCAAATTTCCTCTTCATCAGATCCTTGAACTTCGACAAGTTCTCCATGCTAATTCCAGTTACTAGCAAGTCATTGACATATAAGCAGATGATGGTTATATCTTGTTCCATGACATGTACATAGACATCATACTTATACATGCATTTAATGAATCCCAATTCAACTAAGTATGAGTCGATTTTCTTGTTCCATGGCCTTGGTGCCTATTAGAAACAATAAAGGGCTTTGTGCAACTTGTACATTTTCCTTACTTCCTAATGTATCACAAACCTAAGAGGTTGTGTGACATACACAACTTTATCTAGGGGACCATTCAAAAATGACGATTTCACATCTAAGTGAAATGATGATCAACCTTGCTTGCATGACAAGGCTATCACCAATATGACACTCTCCAATCTTGCAACTGGTGCATATACTTCAAAGTAATTGAGTCCTGTTATATGGAGAAATCCTTGAGCTATTTTTTTTTTCTTATGTCTTGCAATCGACCCATAAGGATTGTTCTTCAACTTTAACACCCAGTTCACTTCGATACCTTTTGCGTGTGTTAGTAATTAGAATAGCTCACATGTATTTTTTTTCTTTCGATCGCTTGTAACTCTTAAACCATAACCACCTTCCAGTGTTTATTTTTAAGGCCTCACTATATGTGATTGTTTCAGCACCTACAAGTAAAGTGAAATGAACCAAATCTCCATCTGGTAAGACTTCATCATCACTAACCACTTCATAGTTTTGAAGTTTTACTGGGAGAACTCTGATTCTTTGAGGTATTTGGCTTGTTCTAGCCACACCCTCTCTATTTTCTTCTTCGACTTTGACTGTGATTGGAATGTTATTAACATTAGTTTCTTCGTACTCACTACTTCATTAATCAAAGTTATAACTCATCAATAGTTTGTTAGTTGCATCACCTAGATCACAATCCCAGGAAGAGTTCTCCTCAATCTCAATGTCTCGACTCATTACAATGTTATCATTCATTAGATTGAATATCTTGTATGCTTCAGTTTTATGATATCCTTATGAAATCACTACTTCACTCTTATCATCAAGCTTCCTTCTCCTAGCATCATATACATGCTTGTAGAAAATAGAACCAAACATCTTTAGATCACTCATTGATGGTCGTTTTCCATTCCATACTTCTTCAAGAACCTTTTTCTTCCGTTTCTTGGTATGACACTTGTTCAAAATATAAACAACAGTAGTGACTACTTCACCCCATAAGGATTTTGGCAAGTTCTTTTGTTTTAACATGAATATTACAATATCCAATATGGTCTAGATTATTTTTCTTGTATTCCATTATGTTGAGGAGTGTAATGAGCAGTTAAATCATGATTAATACCATGTTCTTCACAAATCTATTCAAATATCTAAAATGCATTTTCCACCTCCATCTGTTCGCAGAACCTTGATCTTCTTTTCACTATGGTTTTCGACAGGCAATTTGAATCTCTTAAAGATTGAAAATACTTCGTCTTAGCGGTTGATCACATAGATAGAAAGGTTTCGATTTTACTTATCAAAATATGAGACAAAATATTTGTTTTCACCAATGGTATGATCCTCAAACAAACCACATAAATTTGAATGTACTACTTCCAGTATGTAAAAGGATTTCATTGGCATAGTCAAAAGGAAAATTTTTATGGATTGCTTCCCAATTAAGAAACCTTCATAGAATATGTCAGGAATGAAAAAACTTTGTATACCATTTACCATATCTTGAGTAATTAGTTGATTGAGTGGCCTAAAATTAAAACAGCCAAATGTCAAATGTCACAACCAATTATTCGTGTGGTCGATAATTGTTTTTAGAAATTTTTCTGAATATAAACAACAGTAGTAAATGCTTCACCCCATAAGAATTTTGGAAAGTTCTTTTGTTTTAACATGAATCTTACAAAATGCAATATGGTATGGTTTCTTCTTTATGCTATTTCATTATGTTGAGGAGTGTAAGGAGTTAACTTATGATAAATACCCTGTTTTTCACAAAACTCTTCAAATATATTTGATGTATTCGCCACCTCAATGTGTTCATAGAACCTTGATCTTCTTTTTACTCTGGTTTTCGACAAGCATTTTGAATGTCTTAAAGATTGAAAATACTTCGTCTTTGTGCTTTATCACATATATCTAAAGAGTTCAACTGTACTCATAAAAAAATGATACAAAATACCTGTTTCCATCAATGGTATGATCATCAAACGGACCATATAAATTTGAATGTACTACTTCTAGTATGCAGGAGGATCTCATTGGCATAATCAAAAGGAAGTATTTTATGGATTGCTTCCCTACTAAGTAACCTTCATAGAGTATGTCAGGCATCATAAGACTTGGTATACCAATTACCATATCTTGAGTAATAAGTTAATTGAGTGACCTAAAATTCAAATGGCCAAACATCAAATGTCATAGCCAACTATACTTGTGGTCGATGTAACACCTCAATTTCATAATTTAATTAATTAAGTGATTTAAGAATAAACGGAAATAAGTGGTGGTTTGTGGAAAATAAATAATTATTTTATTTAATATAATATATAATAATATTGGAGAATTATTTAATATTATTATTAAGAAAATAAAATAAAAGAGTTTGGAGGTCTAAGGGGAAAGGTTATCTTTTGAGTAGTTTATGAGAATAGAGGATACGATCAAATTCTCATAATCGTATTTTGGTGAAGGTGAAGGTTGCTCTGAAAAACAAGAAGAACAAAGAGGCAAAGAGGGATTGTGATCGAAGAGGAAGATAAAGCTACATTGATTAAGTTATGGGGAGAATTCTTGTTCAATAATCATAATATAGGAATGTTTTATGAGAAAGAGGGGTTTTGGGATGAAAACCTAAGTTTTGGGATAATTGTTGGTAGATTACTGTTAATTAGTTATTCTATGTTGTTGATAATGATGAATTCCTGATGATAATGTGGTAATTGGAAGTTTTCTGCTGTTGTACTGATGTTTTATGAGGTTTAGTGAGGCCTGAGTGTGGTTAGGTTCTGCAGAAATCGCAGGGTTTATTTTTTAGAATCGCCTTTCTCGCTTAGCGAGTTGGAGCTCGCTTAGAGAGCAAGAGTCAGAGAGTTTGTCGCTTAGCGAGCCTTGTATTTTCTGGAGAAAAAAAATGTTTCTTTTATTGGTGATTTTTTATATCTGATCTTTCGTGCCATGTTGCTATGTTGTTGCTAGAAAAATTATTACATGTTTAAGTATGCTAAACTTAATAGGAGTAATGATGACATGAGATAAAAGATGAATAAGTGGTAGTAATGATGATATTGCTTTAGTTTGTTTGAAAATTTCACCGTGGTAAAACATTTAGCTTATTTGATACCCAATTTTCATTTACCGCTGCACTATATTGACCTTGTTGCTTGTCTGTTTAGGCTTGTAAACATGTTGGCTGCTGAATATCCAAGACAGGTTGATAAGCGATTGATGGAGTCACGATGTGTTGGAAGATGGAACAAGATTTGAGGACGTGTGACCCTGAAGCATATCAGATTCTAATGAGACGAAGACAACCCACACGAGGAGTTCGATGATGGTGGACGCATGAGTGACAACCTACGTACTCGGGGTATGCCCTTACTTCGAATTTAAGTGCCTTGCATCCCTCATTTTGCTTGAATTTCTTTTGAATTTCCACTTTTTTGGTATGAATCCAACTCTTTGTTTTGACATCTCGGGATTAAATTCCAAAACTGTGTTTGCGTCACGGATTGCCGCATTAGGAGTGGTGAAAGGATAAGGAGCATGAGCCATAGAGTGATTAGGAACACTTGTGAAGAATTGAACTCGGCTTCAGAAGGATGATTAAAAAACATAGAGAGCTCCATGTAACCTTCAAAAATACTGTCATTTATGTAAAATTTAGAACTTGACCTTGGGGATCCAGCAAGGGTATGTACGAAGTAACGTTTCAAGTGTTAATGTTGGGTTGAAATTGGGCATGTCCCCTTTTTTGAATGCTACCTTAACTTGTAATTCGTATGATTTGTAACAAATAGAAATGAAATTTGTAACATAAGCAATTAATTTGGATGACAATAGGTGTTTGAAATGTGTTTAAGATTTTTGGAGAATGATCTTGAATCTTGGATGGCATTTGAAGTTTTGGTATTTGGATAAAAATTAGAATTGAGGTTTAGATAAGAATAAAAAAACAAAAAAAAAACAAGTGGAATTTGAAATTAACAAAACAAAATAAAAATGAAAGGGAAATAGAAATGAAATTTGAGAACTAAAAGAAAATATTGGGATTAAATCTGGATTTTAAAAGGAAAATAAAAGACTAGAATGGGATAAAAAAAAGTTGGGACTGATTTAGAAATTTGGAATAGAGTTGGAACTGAATAGACTAAAAGCTTTAGCTTGAAACTAAAAAATAAAACAAAACTTAAATTTGAAATGGAAAGGAAATTGGATTTGGAAATTGGAATTAAACCTAGAAAAATAATAAAATAATAAAAAAAAATGGAAACTGGAAATTAAATTTAAAACTAAAAAAAAAAGTTAGGAATAGAGATTAAAATAAAAATTTAGAAATAAAAACTTTTTAAAAAAAAGCAAATGAAAACATGAATCTAAAAGTGGGATCCTTAGTCGCGACTCGAAGGGACCAAACTTTCGAAAAATGTTGCGACTCCGAAACGCATCCAACATGTAAATGATGAGATGAATGCATGATGCGAAAAGTTAGGGGTAAAATTTGGGGTGTGACACCATGGTATGACCACTAGAATGAGTGCCAAAGATCCCATCATGCATGTCCTCCATAATCTCTGTTGCTTCCTTCTTATCCACACAACGAAGCAAAGTCGAATCATGATTGCGCTTGTACAAAATTCCATTATTCAAGAAGAACTTAGCAGAAAACCTCCTCAGAAATTTCTTATCATTGACAGATGCCCCTTCAGGGAACTCCTGAGCTTCAAGATACCTTTTCACTTCATAGAACCAAGGTTTTCCCTCTACTCCTTCAGTGTCAATCTCATTACAATATGCAGGCTTCTCAAATCTATCAATAGTGATCTTGGGAGCTTCATCATCCCAGCTAATCTCAAACATAGATGCCATGGTGGCTAATGTGTCTACCAACTGATTCTCTCCTCGTGGAATATGTCCAAAGGTAATTTCTTCAAAATATGGGATCAGAGACAACACATGCTCTCTGTAAGGAATGTGATTTGCATGCTTGGTGTCCCAGTCTCCTTTAATCTGACTAACTACCAAGGTTGAATCTCCATATACGTCTAGAAATTGAATCTTCATCTCAATGGCAGCTTTGATTCCCTTGATACATGCTTCATACTCAGCCATGTTATTAGTACAATAGAAACAAAGTCTTGCAGTAATTGGGGTATGACAACCTTCAGGGGAAATGATCACAACACCAACACCATTACCAAGCGCATTAGAAGCTCCATCAAAAACCGTAGTTCATCGGGATCCCTGTTCAGGTTCGTCATATTATCTAGGTTCTTTAGTCACAATCATAATGTCTTCATCCGGGAACTCAAAATTCATAGACTGATAATCATCCACTGCCTGATGAGCTAAATGATCAGCTAACACACTGCCCTTAATGGCCTTCTGAGTGGTGTACTGTATATCATATTTTGTTAAAATCATTTTCCATCTCGCTATTCGTCCGGAGAGAGCAGGTTTCTCGAATATGTACTTGATTGGATCCATCTTTGAAATCAACAAGGTAGTATGAGTCAACATATACTGTCTTAGTCGGCGAGCAGCCCATGCCAAAGCGTAACAAGTTTTCTCGAGCAGTGAGTATCTTGTTTCATAGTCGGTAAACGTTTTGCTAAGGTAGTATATTGCCTGCTCTTTTCGACCAGACTCGTCATGTTGCCCCAACACACACCCCATTGAGTTGTCTAATACTGTTAAGTACATAATCAAGGGTCTTCCATCAACTGGTGGCATCAAAATTGGAGGTTCTTGAAGGTATCTCTTGATTTCATCAAAGGCTACCTGGCACTCGTCATTCCATTCCATTACCTGATCTTTCTTCAACAACTTGAAGATTGGCTCACAGGTAGCAGTTAACTGGGAAATAAATCTTGCAATGTAATTCTGTCGTCCCAAGAAACCTCTAACTTCCTTTTCAATACGGGGAACATGCATCTCTTGTATAGCTTTTAATTTTGCAGGATCCACTTCAATACCTTTTCCACTGACAAGGACACATAGGAGTTTACCAGACCTAACTCCAAAAGTACATTTGTTTGGATTCAGTCTCAACTTGTATTTCTTCAACCTTTCAAACAACTTATGCAGGTGATCAAAGTGTTGTTCCTCTTCAAACCAAATGGCATCACCTTATAACAGAAAGTGCCTCATTGTGTAACAAATGTAGTCTTTTCCATATCTTCAGGCGCCATCTTAATCTGATTGTAACCATAGAAACCATCCATGAAAGAGAATACCTTATGCTGAGCAGTGTTGTCTACCAAAACATCAATATGTGGAAGTGGAAAGTCATCTTTAGGACTGGCCTTGTTCAAATCCCTGTAATCTACACACATGTGTACCTTACCATCCTTCTTAGGTACCAGTACCACGTTTGCAACCCATTGAGGATAAGAAGTCACAGCTAAGAACCCTGCATCAAACTGTTTCATTACCTCTGCTTTAATCTTTTCTGACATTTAAGGATGCATGCGATGGACCTTTTGCTTCTTTGGACAACAGTCTTCTTTTACCGGCAGACGGTGAACCACAATGTCAGTATCCAACCCTGGCATATCTTCATACGACCAAGCAAAGATTTCCACATAGTCACGTAACATCTAGATTAGTCTGTTCTTAACACCATCCTCTAATTCAGCCCCTACCTTGACCTCTTTCCTGTTTTCTTCAGTTCCCAGATTCACAACTTCGATTGGCTCTTCATGTGGCTGTATAGCTTTCTCTTCTTGTTGTAACAACCTAGCAAGCTCTACGGGTACTTCACAATCTTCCTCCTTTCCATCTTCAGCTTGATAGATCGGATTCTCGAAATTATAATTGGCAATAGTAGAACTGTTATCAACAGGATCCAGAGTGGATGAGGATCTGCATTTTAGTGATGTGGGTGTGTGTAAGAACACATAGCTGATAAAACAGAAATAATAACAGAAGAAAGACAAGGAGCACAATATTTACGAAAACGAAACGTCCATTGATTTTATTGAATGAAGTATGCAAATAAAATGACATCCCGAAACAAGCATACCATTGTGCCCCGGGTAAGACATAAGGCTTAAAAGGTTTTATTGTTCGAAATTACAAACTTAAAACAAAACATAGTAATAGTATTTACTCCTGACTAAAGGAGATAGGAATAACGTCTTCAGCCTTCCAATTGTTGAGCCCATCACCCATGGTAGGAAAGATCCAATTGTCCAGGTTGTAGTCTTCATTATGGTCACCTACAACATTGATTTGATCTCTTATGACCCCTTGATTAGTGATACGAACAGCACGAGCACGACGAACAGTCCTCTGAGATTCTTTTGCAACCAAAGCCTTAGCATCTTTGAGGGAGGCCATTGCAGGAGGTATTCTAGTAACCACAGGAATTCTTTCAGAAGCAGGGACAGACTGAGGAATATGAGTAGAGCAAGGAACAACTTCAAATGTTTGACATGGAGTTTCAACCATTTCACCCTCCATTTCTACATATTTGAAAGTATTCACATGGCTAACCATGTACTCTTCTTCACT
Source organism: Lathyrus aphaca (assembly GCA_963966055.1). Taxonomy (NCBI): domain Eukaryota; kingdom Viridiplantae; phylum Streptophyta; class Magnoliopsida; order Fabales; family Fabaceae; genus Lathyrus; species Lathyrus aphaca. The sequence goes on from OZ014520.1 coordinate 513,670,658, forward strand.
ATAGATAGTGACAATTTTGTTTTTCACCGGATATTTCAACTTCTGATGTAAGGTGGAAGTCACAGCACCTGCCCCATGGATCCAGGGGCGCCCAAGCAAACAAGAATACGCAGGACGGATGTCCATCACATAGAAAGTAGAGTTGAAGACTTGAGAGCCTACTTTGATTGGGAGGTCTACTTCTCCATGTACCACTCTTCTTGAACCATCAAAGGCCCTTACCACTACATCACTTGGTCTTAACACAACATCTTCAGGACTGAGCTTGTCCAGAACCTCTTTAGGGAGCATATTTAATGAAGAACCATTGTCCACCAGTACATGAGACAAAGTAGTGCCCCTACATTCAATGGAGATATGCAGAGCTCTGTTATGGTTTCTCTTGGCAGGAGTCAGATCAGCATCAGAAAAGCCCAAACCATTATCACTAGTCAGATGTGCAACACAATTCTCAAATTGATCCACAGAAATTTCATTTGACACATGGGAAACCTTTAAGAACTTGATTAAGGCTTTAGCATGGGCCTCAAAACATAGCAGCAAAGTTAACATGGGGATTTTGGAGGGAGTATTCCCCAACTGGTCAACAATATCATAATCACTTTTGCGAATGATCTTCAGTACTTCCTCCATCTGTTTAGAAATATTTTCAGCAATTGGTGTTTCAGCTTGCACAGGTTCAATCACAGGACCCTTGCCCCGAGCATTAGTACTTGGCCCAGGAGTAACTGCATTTTTAGAGGCATCTTAAGGGGAGAAGATTCTTCCACTTCTGGTGATCTTACTAGATCCAGCAATATTGTCTACATCAAGACTAACATCAGTAGTAGGTGCATCAGTCAAAGGTTCTTGTTTGACACCATGGATATAAACATCAGAACCATAATTCCAGGGTATAGCTTTATCAGAAGTATAAGGAATAGGGCCAGGAGTGGTAATGATCATGGGAGCCACTCTAGCTTCAACAACAGTCTTCACAGGGCCTTCAGCAGTAATCCTGACAGGACCTTTAGAGGTGATCCTAACGGGACCTTTGGAGGTAATCTTCACCAGTACTCTATCAACCATAGCTACATCTTCAAGTTTCGTGCTTCGAGTCAGATGTTCACACATACTTTCAACAGAAGGAGTCCTCTCAAACAATATAGTGTAATTGTCCATGAGGCGTTGGATACCATCCTTCAACTTCCAGCAACTATCAGGTTTATAGGCACAGTAAAAACAATCTTCCTTGCAACCTGGAAAGAACCCAGCCTGCACCAGCTTCTTCTTGATAATGGACAGAGGAGTAGTCACTTCTTCTACTAAGGAAACATAGGTAACCTCATCAACAGCATTAACAGCCTTCTCATGATTGGGCATTGGAGCAGTGATCACATTTGGGGTCCCAGGAGGGTCAAATTCAATTTCCCCAACTTCAATCATGTCTTGAATCTTGTTTTTCAACACCCAGCATTTGTTGGTGTCATGTCTCGGACTATTAGAATGATATGCACATCTTGCATTAGGATTGTACCGAGGAGAGGATGTATTAGGATTATGAGGAGGATCCCTTAAAGTAATTAGCTCCCCTTTCAACATGTGTTGCAAGGCTTGGGCCAGTGACATGTTGATCTTGGTGAACTGTCTTCTAGGCTTCTGTTGATTGTTCTGTTGTTGATCTAGTGCTATAGGGGCAAGATTGGAGATGTGAACTGCTCCCACAGATTGGTGACTCCTGTTACGACTATGTTGACCATACACAACATTAGACTCCTTCTTTCCACTAGGGGGCTTCTTAGCAGTGCTTGATGAAGAGGCACCCACCTGTATCTTACCACTTCTTATACCACTTTCCACACATTCTCTAGTCATTATCAGCTCAGTGAAACCAGATGATGAGCTTCCAATGAGGTGACTATAAAAAGGACCATTCAGCGTACTCATAAACATATCCACCAGCTCCCTGTCAATTAGAGGAGGTTGAACTCTGCCAGCTAGGTCTCTCCATTTCTGGGCATACTCTTTAAAACTCTCCTTAGCACCCATAGACATGTTTTGCAGCTGCATGCGAGTTGGTTCTAAATCAGCATTATATTGGTATTGCCTATAGAAGGCCTCGGCAAGATCATTCCAATCACGAATATTAACACTTTCTAGTTGATAATACCATTCCAATTGAGCTCCAAATAAACTCTCTTGGAAGAAATGAATCCACAGTTTCTTATCAGCAGTATGTGGTTGAATCCTCCGGACATAGGATCTCAAATGCAGTTTAGGACATGAAACACCATCATACACCACAAAAACAGGAACCTTGAAGCCAATAGGTATAACCACTCCAGAAACTAAACTCAAATCTTCAAAATCAAGCCCAGAAGATTTTTGTAGTTCCATAGCGTCCATTCTGTCTACCAACATCTTGTACTTCTCCTCACTAGCAGGATCATGATAATAGTTTGCCTCAGAATCATAATCTTCCACAGTATCATGGAGACTACCTCCCTCTTTCTTAGAATTTTCAGACTCAAAATCCTCAACCTCTTCTTTTGTCTTGATAGGACCTCTGAATCTTCTACCCAGGTTGATGAGGCCCCCTGATTTTCTAGTCTTCTTCTTCTTCTTCTTAGCCAGCAGTGCCTTCAGCTCATCTTGTCCCTTGGACAAGTTCAGGATCAGTTCTTGAAATTGTGCATTTTGAGCCTGGAGATCCTTGACAGTCTGTTCGAGAGGCATTTCTGCTGAAATAAACAGCGAGAAGATAAGATACATGTTCATAAGAAACCTGTGATGTAATGATATGGTATGTAAATGCATATGCAATGTTTTCAAGGACCGCATGATTTAAATTTGTTTAAATAACCAAAAAGTAAACTTTTATTAGTAAGCAATAAACTTGTTTACCCCTTGGGCTTACAACAAAATGAAATAAATACAAAGATGGAGTTTTAAGTCTCCCATGGACATTTCCTCTTTGTATTGAGGTATGTGTTGAGATTCTGCTCCTCGTGAAGTTGTTTTGTCAACTCCAGGATTCTTTCTTGACTAGCTTTGAAATGAGTCTCAAAAGTATCCCTTTGTTCCTTCAACTGGATCCAGGATCTCTGCAACTCTTCCATGTCAGTGGGCATGTCTGGATGAAGGATGATATAAGGAGTATCTCCTTCAGCCACAGGCTCCATGGTAACTGGCAGGATAGCAGGATATGGCATCATAAGAGTCTGGGCACGTGCTCGTACCCATCTGAGATAAGGTTCCATGGGAATGGAGTACTTTGGTTCCAGAGTCTTGCTGTCAACCTTGTTCACTTTACCCCAAGCTCGTATGAACCTTTGACGGTAACCTTGCAGATCGTTGTCATAGTCGAACACAATACCTTGAATAAGCATGTCATGAGGACCATCACTCCGAGTAAACCAAACTAACGTAGAGCTAAAGAAGGGTTGTAAGTAATTCCCCCTCTTATGCCAAAGAGTGGCACATTAGGGAACTCCCCACAACGGTCAATGATAGTAACATTCTCTATAGATCGAGAGCACCAATGAATATCTGAATGAGAAAGTGACATAATCCTCTTAGACCACCTGAACCCTTGTTCATTCTTCATCACAGATCGAGGAAGGTGAGAAATAAACCACCTAGACAAAAGAGGTATGTAACACATCAGAGTTCCTCGTGCCTTCGTAGTACGGGTATGGAGAGAATGTAAGATGTCTCCAAGTAATGTAGGCACTGGATTGCAAGTCAGATATATATTGATGGCGTGTATGTCTATGAACTGGTATGGATTAGGGAACAACACTAAGTCATAGATCAATAGGGCTAAGATATCCTCAAAAGCATCATAACGCATAGCCTTCAGTAACATTTGAGCTTTCTCCATCAACACCTTAGCAAGGATACCCTTAACTCCGCTTCTTGTTTCTAGGACAATGTATGATTTCTTCAAATGTAAGGCTGCAGCAATGACTTCAGGTTTAGGCTCTTTCTCTAAGCCTGTGAAGGGTCTCTGATCAAGGATAGGTATACCCAGTAGCTTGGAGAACTCTTCCATTGTAGGAACCAACTGATAGTCGGGGAATGTGAAGCAATAATGTTTAGGATCAAAGAACTGAAATAGGACATTCATCATGTCTTCATCAAATCCTAAGGTAACCAAATTAAGTAGGTGACCATGCTTCTTGATGAATTGGGAGTTTTCAGAAACATGAGAGACCAATTCCTTAAGCTTAGGAGGTATCCCTACAAAGTTGATCCGGATAGTATTCCTACGAGCAGAAGCCATGACCTGCAACAAAGAACAAAGATAAATCCTTTGGTCCTTGAAATAGTTAGTGAAAATGCTATGCTTATGATGCATGATGATGTTATGATTTTATGCTCAATCACAAACATGTGGCACACACAAACAAGTCACACAATAGCCCTAAGTTTGAAGGCTTGCATGAGGTTTAAAGGTAAGTACCCTCCCCTGAAGTTAGTTGGTCCATCCTGTCCTACAAAAGTAACCAGGTTCTAAGGGATCTCAATATCACTGATCCTTCCCAAGGGTGGTTGTTCAGTAGGCAACTTATTTGCCAACCAAAACCCTCCAAGTTTAGGATCTCAATGAGCGTAGTATCGAGTATCAACCAACTTCAGTCTTCACCAAAGCCGGTTATCTCACTACTTTCTAAAGGCCAAGATGGGATGACTAAGGTTCTAAAAGTCAGTTAGTGTATTGACAGCATATGGCAGCCCCATATTATCCTTAACTTACTTAAGGAACATAAGCACCAACCAAGAAGTCACACTAACTATGGCCACCAGATCAACCATATCGGTATACGCCATACAGTTTCCTTGGTCTATTGCCATTTACCTACGGTACACTAGATCTGGGTTAGGATCTTTCACACATAAAGCCCAACAAATAATATAAAGCAAACAAGGCAAACAATTTAAAGTGATCTAATTCCTAAGGGTACCCCTCTTTTATTAATCCCCAGCAAGGTCGCCAGTTCTGTAACACGGTGGGAGAACTGACTTTTATTCATGTTGCGGATAGAAAGAGTCGCCACCGACTTTTATTTTCTCCAAACGGAAAGGACATAAAAGAACAGGAAAAACCTATTTTAAATGACTTGAGCTCGGGGGGTAGGTTATACAAAGGGAAGGTGTTAGCACCCTTTATATCCATGGTTATCCATGGGCTCTTAGTTACTTAGCTCACTTTAATTGTTTTTGAAAAGTGTAGTGTGTGATTGGAAATTTTCTAAGTACTTTGTAATGATCCTCGTATGGATGTATATAAAGCCTTTTTTGAAAATATTTTGAAAATATTGTGAGGTGTGAAAAGTATTTTTGAAGAGTGAGCAAGTAACTATGAGGTACCTGCCCTAGACTAAGTCATTCATGTTCTTATATGTCCTTTCAAGGGTAAGACTATCCCTATTATTAAAGAATAGGTAGTCATTACCTTGGATTTATTTAAGGGACAGACGTAGGGTCATCGTATGGTCAATGAAGACAACTTAAGGGGTGTCTTTAGCAATTCGTAGGGACTATCATCATTTATTCGAAGGGACAAGATCATTATTCCGCAGGCAACCTCGAAGGGACTTGATCTTTTAAACTGTAGGAACTTGATGATTTTTATGTGAAGGGACTTTGCTTAAGACACCCCTTTCGAGAGACTTGACCATATTTAAGGCAACCAAGAGGGGTAACCTAGGAAGTGCAAGATGGCGATCAAAGATCAACTTACGTGTGTGAGTGTTTATATTCAGGTATTTATCTTATTTAAATTAATTTTCTAAGTTCAATTTAATTACATATAAGTTATGCACACCCTAAGGTTACTAACCATACAGTAAAAATAATTACAAAAATAAAGATATAAAGTAAACCTATTACATGGATTTAGCAGTTAAATAATAATAAAAATAATAATGATAATAATAAATATAATAAGAATAATAAACAATAATCAAATATTAGTAATAATAAAATAATAAAAATGTTGGTTAGAATAATAAATAAAGGAAATAAGAATTTAAAAAGAAAAATTAATATTAGAAATTTTTTAGAAGTTAATTAAGAAAATAAATTTAGTAATAATAAACAAATAACAAATTATTTACATATTAATAAAATTAAAGGTTAAATAATTTAGTTAGGGTTTAGAAAAAAGATAAGTTAATTTTTTAGGGTTAGGATAACAATTAGGGTTAAGAAAAAATTAGGGTTAGTATTTAAATTAAGAAAATTAGGGTTTTTAATTATAATTAAAATACATTATTAATTTATTTACAAAAATACATAATAATTATATATAAACATATTATAAAATTAATACAAAATAAATAACATTAAGAAAATAATTTATGAGTTTTTTAGAAAATATAAAGTTTTATGAAAATATTATTGGTTATTATTTTAGAAATTATTTTAATTATATTAATTTAAATTAAAATAAATAAAACATTTGAAAATAAGCAAAACAAAGAAAATCACTAAAAAGATAGGACCTGGGATTTGAACCCAGGTCCCTTACCTCAACAGCAACATACAAAACCAGCTGAGCCAGCATGCGCTAGTGTAAGCTATGTGCAATGCATCCCATATATTACAATCCTGCAAAAACAAATGAAATTAAAACCAAAATGGCATGCGGCCAGATTCGAACCCCTGACCATCACAACAACAACCAAACGCTTCAACCAACTGAGCCACATGGGGCGCGTCTGCAAGCTAAGCAACAAACAATCATAATATATTAAGTTAACTGAATAACGGAAAAATTGAATAAAATATGGTGTCACCAAGGATCGAACACAGGTCACAGCCATCACAAGCACACGCCTACACCACTGGGCCAAGCAGCTTTTGTTGAAATAATATGAAAACAATTCAATAAAATATTAAGTTAAATATTTGAATTCCCAAATGGCGCCAACTGACTTCATCTTCTTCCTCTTACCTGCAAATTTTCCTGCGAGTTTACCTACAACTTTTCCTGCGAATTTTCAATTTCAAGAACCTGCGAAAATTGTATCTCTCACAATATACAAAATTTCATCAAATTAAAGACACAGACATGATCCTTGCAATGTATACAGTCCAACCATGGTTTCATTATTCATTTATATTAGGTAAATCATGAACCCCTAATTTGAGAGCTCTAACCCTAACAATGGCAGTTTTCGATTCAGGTCATGGTTCTTCAATTTCTTTGCCCATAAACAATCTAAACATCATTGCTAACAAGAATATATGGTTAGAATTTATCAACAACACACAAATAATCAAAATCGAAAAAAAATAAAACATGAACAAATTTGATTCGGTTTATGCAAATAGTGATGATTTGGATGCTGCAAATGATGCAAATAGGTTCAATGAACACCCAGGAATGTATTGCAACCTTCAAAACTACTTGATGTGGCCTGCAATCAAAAATCCGAATATAAGTTTTTGTATGAAATTTTGAAGTTGAATGATGTTCTTGGAGGCTCTGAATTTCGTCCCTTGTGTTTGTAATAGGTTTGTGAACTTATAGTGATGCAAATTAGGTCAAAACTTTGTGGATTTGTGGGCTTTTGATGGTTGCTTGATCATGAAGTTTCACCACTTTCAAATATTCTCAAAAATATTATAAAACCTTTCTAATTTGGTTGAGCACGAATTTAAATGATACCAATCAGTTTTGAATAACCTTTAAGAGCTTCTAGAATGAGAATCATATCAAATATTGAGTTTTTCATATTTTATTTTGATTTAAATTGATTTTTAATGTATAAAATCAAAATAAATAAAAATAAACTAATAAAAATCTGAATAAATGATATTTGATTCGTGCATGATGTCATGGTAGAGATTGGGTCATAAAATTGCAAGCCCATGTGGAAAGAATTGGTTCTAAGACCCCATTTGCTCAATAAACCTCTCAAAAATTTCCCAACTTCACAAAGGCACAAATCCTTCAATTTTAAGGCTATGAAGGTGTTCTTGGACTTTTAGAAATCTTAGAGAGTCCTATAACCAACCTCTTTGGTCTCATGTCCATATCTCTTACCATTTTCAAATTATGCCCTTTGGAAGATGTTGACTTTTTGTTGACTTTTTAAATGACCTATAATGTCTTAGCTCATACCTTCCAAATGAAGCATTTTTGGGCTTAGCTTGTGAGACACAAAGTTGTAGAGAATTCAATTTACTTCCAAATGAGCTTTGGATAGGAGATTTTTGATGAAGCATGTGAAAGTTATGGCTGGTCAAAGTTCAGTTGACTTTTCCTGTGAAAACCCTAATTTAGAAACTCCTGATTCTTGATGATCTGAAACTTCCTTGATGAATCATGATCAACCCTTGATCAAATGATGAATTTTACTTCATATACTTGATGTTGGCAAAAATTCATGAAGTTTGACTTTGGTTTGACCACAATTGACCTTAGTTTGACTTTTTAACTGCTTTGACTGATTTTAGCATATCTGATCATCTGACTGAACAAACCTTTTGGGAAAGCCTTGAAACTTGACATAGGGATTCTTGAATACATGTAAGATGTTATGAAGCTCACTTGAAGCCTTGGAAGTCCATTTAGCCTGATGAAATCCAAAACCCTAGTTTAGAATGCATTGCTTAGGAGGATGCTTTGTCTGAGGGGATTGTCAAACTTTCTGACTAATTCTGAACCTTGTGAACCTTGTGAACCTCTTGAGATACCTTGTGAACCTTGTGAACCTCTTGGGACACCTTAGTACACAATGTCTGGTCTAGGGGAGGGCATATTTTGGGGTGCAACAATTGGTACAAGAGAAATCATGCTTTCTTTTAGCTCATAAGTGAATATCATCATGTCAGAATCACTGGTTCTCATGAACTCCCTCTGAGTCAGAACCTGTTTGTCAATATTTTCAGAACAACAACCGTTAGAGTCTCAAAATTGCTTTTGAAGGTGCGCAAAACACAAGGAAGGGGGGTTGGAATTGAGTTTTCTTTAACAACTAAAAATAACTTCTAATTACACGTCAATTTATCCTGGTTCGTTTGAACTCAAACTACGTCCAGTCCACCCGCCAAGGTGATTTTGCCTCTACTGAGGTCTTAATCCACTATTCAATTTGAATACACACAAAGACCTATAGTCAATGTCCTCTTGAGTCTTCTGACTAAACTTAGTCACTCAAGGAATAAAATAACTATTACAATGATAATAAAGAAGTAACTAAAAATGCTTCTTGATAAGCAAGGATCACTAGGTGAAAGTTACAGTATATAAGCACAAGTTGATTCAGTCTTTTTGCGTGAGTGTATTGTAGTGTGCTCTTCAATTCTTCAAATGAAGTCCTTTAAATAGTCCTTGAATGAATGTAGCCGTTGGAGACATCTTGAGCTAAATTTAGGATATAAGTTAATACCATAAATTCCTTCCATAACCAGAGATACTTGTCTTGACCATTAATTAAAATATTCTTTAATTAATGTCTTCATTATGAATATCAACATCTTCTAAGCGGAGATCAGAGATAATAAATATTTGATGCGCAGCTAATAAATATGTTATTAAATGATGGAATTTTCCTTTGAGAGTATCTTCTGTATGTGGCTTAATGAATCTTCTAATCAAGTACGTTTTACTTAAATGAATTGATCTTCTACACACGAATAAAGATATTTATTAGAACTTCTATTCTATAAAAAACTTTGTTATCATCAAAACACTTAGAGGTTCAGAACCATAATTGTTCTAACAATCTCCCCCTTTTTGATGATGACAAAACATTTAGATAATGAGAATAGAGTTTAATAAAATTAAATGGACTCCCTTTGATTTAAAAGATTTCTTCAGATGATCCATGCTCCTTAGCTCCCCCTGAGTTGATTACTTGACCTGTTTCTTTTCTATGATTACAACTCAAATAGTTTTATTAGAATATTATATGTAAGAGGCAAATTATGGTAAACTGCTATGGATCAGAATCATCTACGTTTCTCCCCCTTTTTGTCATAATCAAAAAGATTCAATGAAAACAGAAAATTGCCATAAATAATATTAGAAAACTTGTCAAAGCAAAAAATAGAAGTTTAAAGAGTTATGCAGAAGCAGAAGATAGGACAAAAAAAACAACTGAAGCAGAAGATAAGCATTAAATTAAGAGTTCATCTTAGTAACTAAGGTCTCCAACAAAGATTTAATCTCAGATGATGATTCCACTTGCTTGCCAAGCAAAGTCTTCAATTCAGTAGTGGTTTCATCTTGCTTATCTAGACGTTGTTTCACCATCTGATTTTCCTTCTTCAGCTCTTCTAATGTTTGCAGAACAAAATTTGTAGTCAGAGGTTCTTCAACTTCTGGGGCAGCTTGAGTCTCAGGTTTATCAACATGATCTTCTTCAGAAGGTACCAAAACCATTTGAAGTTCAGAGAGTCCTTCCAGAGTTTCTGACTCTGTCCAAGGCTTATTGTCCAGCAGAAGGGGTTTAGACTGTTCAACATTAGAAACAACTGCTTGAAGATACTCACAGAAGTTCTGGTGAGCAATATCATAGCAGATGTCCTTAAGTCTTTTTGACTCAGTATTAAACCACTTTCTGAAGGTAGCCCACAGAAAATCAGAAGCAGCTGGATCTGTAAGCTCTGAGCACGCAGACTTCAGATCCTCTAGCTTCAATTTCAAGACTGTTTCAAAAGCAAGTAATAATGCAGAAATGTCTGTTCTAGAGGGTTTTGGTTTAGGTATGGGTATGGCTGTTTTGTTAGAGACTGAGGACAGTTTTTTTAACGCTTCAAAATCAACAGATGTTCTGAGTGGGTTATCATGTTCAGTTTCTTCTGGAGGAGTGTCAGGAATGTTTATAAATGTAGGAGAGTTTGGAGGTGTAGATACATAAGAGGATAGTGAACTTTCTCTTATAGGGGATAGTCTAGGTGCATTTTCAGGAGATTGAATTTGTACAGATTCTGAGGATTGAAAATTTTCAAGTTCTGATAGGACGTGTTGCAGGGCAGTTTGTGTTTCAATTATGGGAGAGCGATCAATGTCAGACAGAGGAGTAGTATCTATTGGTATGTCAAAATCAGAAATTGTTTGTGGTTGATTTGGTTCAGCTTCTGGTGGATAAAGTGATGAGAGGATGGATGCGACAGCAGCAGTTGCGGGTATTTCAGTTTGAATAGGATTAAAAGATTGAGGTGGTGCAGAAGAAGGGCTTGGTGCAGAAGGAATATCAACAGAAGGTAATTGGTCAGAAGGTAATGGGCTAGAAGGTTTTTCAGACACTTCTACATTAACTGCTTCTACTACAGAAATGAATTCAGAGTTAGAGGCAGAAGTTTTACCTGATCTTCTGGTTGATTTTAGAATCTTCTGAGATGATCCTTCAACATCCTTTCTCTTCTTGAGTCTTGCAGAGGCAGCATCTGGAGCTTTCTGTTTGAGTTCAGTTGGTTTGAACTGGGGGTCCACACCATGTTGCTTGCAGATATCCAGGTAATTTACCACAACTTCTGGAGGTGTGTCAGAAGAGAAGAGAGGGAAGTTCTCCAATGGAATCCTCTTGGTGGTGATTACTTCTCTAGAAAGAAGGACAGGTTCTTGCTGAATAGAAGTAATAAACTTCATCTTTTTCAAGTTCTTTGCATTCAGAGGTTTGCCAACATCTGTTTCAAGAAGTTGAGTTTGCTTTAATTCTGCCAGAAAGTCTACCAGCTTGTTTTGACAGAGGATGTCAGAAATAATACGTCCAAAAGGAATCCAATCCCTCTTGGTCTTCTCCCCATCTCTAGTTTCCTTCACACTAGTTTTCAGATTCTGGAATAGAGTGTGTGCAAGGTTGATCTTTTTCTGTTTGGCAATGAAGTAAAGTAGAAATTGTTGGTCCAAATTGATGTAATCTGGAGAGTTGGTAGGCTTCCTATGACAGATTGTCCCAAGAATGATCTTGGCCCAAATTCTGAGAGGGGTCTTCAAATCTTTTATTTTATTTGAGGGTTTGCCAGAGGTGAATATCTCCTTTGCTATCACTGAAGTATCAGACATCCTATCCATGTCACTGCACTTGATGCCATTTCCATCAGCTTCTATAAGTCTGGCAAGGTGATCTTCAGAAATAATTACCTTTTTACCCAGCACGTACGATGTAACACGTGAGTTGGTGGCTGTTGCATAAGCCCAAAATTCCTTTACCAGTTTTGGGAAGACTGGTCCCATTAATCGGTCAAAGTACTTTTCCCAGCCTTGAGCTTGAACGTCCGGGAAGAGATCAAAACCATTTTCCTTCAGACTGTTGAAATCCACAAATAGTTCACAAAGGACTTCCAGTTTTTCAGTAGGAGTAGTGAGAGTCTTTGTGGGTTCAACGTAGAGCACATCAAAGAAGTCTTTTCTTTGATGAGAAGAGGAAGCCATTTGTTACTAAGATGAGATTATTTGAAAGTTTAGGGTTTTTAGAAAGTTTCAGAGAAAATGCAAGAGTGAGGGTGAACAAAATTTTTCAGTAATAGTGCAATTAGGGTAAAAAGTAAAAGTGAAAAGGAAACGTTACATATATAGGAAAATAATGCATTTAATTAACTGAGAAATTAGTGGGAAAAATTAAGTTTAAAAACATAATGATTATATGCAATAAATGCGCTGACATAGGGTAAGGCGTAAAAGATTCTGGAACAGTTACCCAAGAGATTTTTGCCTTTTTGGTGTCAAGTTAGCCGTATCAGTTTCCCAGAGGATCAACAAATGTCCTTCTGTAGATGACGGATGTCCAATGCATGTTCTGTCACTCTTCAGAATTTGGACACTTATTTTAATTCTGATGGGAATCCTTAGAGCCTTGTTGACACTTGTTGATTTGAAGACCTGCATGTTATTCCTTTGAACAGAAGTTCTTATAATGAAACAGTTAGAACATAGTATCTTCTGAGATAACAATATAGAGGATTATTTTCAGAACTTCTAAGAGGTAACGACATATAATTAAAGCATTTTCATTCTGGACATAACTTCATGCTAAGGTTAGTTAGTATGAAATTAAATCTATCTTCAGGAAGGGGTTTTGTAAAGATATCAGCCCATTGGTGATTTGTATCTATGAATTTTAACATTAAAATTCCCTTCTGAGTATAGTCCCTAATGAAGTGATGTTTAACTTCTATGTGTTTAGCTCTAGAATGTAAAATTGGATTTTTAGAGAGACAAATAGCAGAGGTATTGTCACAGAGGATGGGAATGTTACTCTCATAAATATTGAAATCCTCAAGCTGATTTTTCATCCAGAGCATCTGAGTACTACATCCAGCTGCTGCAATGTATTCAGCTTCTGCAGTTGATAATGCTATGGTTGACTGTCTTTTGCTAGACCAAGAGATTAGATTGTCTCCCAGAAATTGACAACTTCCAGAAGTACTTTTTCTTTCTGTTCTGTCTCCAGCAAAATCAGCATCACAATATCCTACAAGATTATACTCTTCTGATCTTCTGTAATACAGACCAAGATTAGTAGTACCTTTCAGATATCTAAAGATTCTCTTAACTGCTGTTAAGTGAGTTTCTCTAGGATCTGATTGGAATCTAGCACATAAACATACGCTGTATAGAATATCTGGTCTAGAAGCAGTTAGATAAAGAAGAGATCCAATCATACCTCTGTAGAGCTTCTGATCTACTTTCCTACTTACCTCTTCTTTCTCCAGAATACATGTAGGATGCATCGGAGTTTTAGATATTGTGCTTTCTGATAGATCAAATTTCTTCAGAAGTTCTTTTACATATTTGCTTTGATGGATATACGTTCCTTCTGATGTTTGATTTATTTGAATTCCCAGAAAGAACTTTAGTTCTCCCATCATGCTCATTTCAAATTCTGCCTGCATAGACTTAGCAAATTCCTTTCCCAAGGCACTTTTAGTAGAACCAAAAATTATATCATCTACATAAATTTGACATATCTGAAGATCATTTTTAATGTTTTTGCTGAAAAGAGTTGTATCCACTTTCCCTCTGATGAACTTATTTTTCAGAAGAAAAGTACTTAGTCTTTCATACCAAGCTCTGGGAGCTTGTTTTAAACCATATAATGATTTTTTGAGTTTGAAAACATGTTCTGGAAATTTTGTATTTTCAAAACCAGGGGGTTGGTGTACATACACTTCTTCATCAATATAACCATTTAAAAATGCACTTTTGACATCCATTTGATATAGAATGATATTATGATTTACAGCAAATTAGATCAGAAGTCTAATTGATTTTAACCTGGCGACTGGTGCATAGGTTTCTGTATAGTCAATTCCTTCTTGTTGACTATAACCTTGTGCAACCAGTCTTGCTTTGTTTCTGACAACTTCTCCTTGCTCATTTAGCTTGTTTCTGAATACCCACTTGGTGCCAATGATGTTGAATCCTCTGGGCCTTGGAACTAGATCCCACACATCATTTCTGGTGAATTGATTAAGTTCTTCTTGCATAGCCAGAATCCAATCATTTTCTGAGAGAGCTTCTTCTACAGAAGTTGATTCAATCAGAGAAACAAGTCCCATTAAAGATTCTTCAGAGTTTTTGAATGATGATCTTGTTCTGATTGGTTCATCTTTCTTTCCCAAGATTTTATCTTCTGGATGATTAATATGGCTTCTGGATAGTTTCTTCTGAGTGGGTTCTTCAGTCGTTGTTGGAGAAACTGTATTGTTTTGATCTTTATGTGATTGATCTTTAGAATTTCCATTTGTAGAGATTTCTACTTCCATATCTGCAATTAATTTATTCTGCTTTGGTTTTTCAGAACCAAGCTTATCATCAAATCTGACATAAATAGATTCTATCACAATGCGTGTTTCTATATTGTATACTCTGTATCCCTTAGAACGTTCAGAGTATCCTAACATATAACACTTGTGTGCCTTAGAGTCAAATTTATTCAAATTATCAATAGTATTTAAGATAAAACAAATACATCCAAAAGGATGAAAATATGAAATGTTGGGCTTTCTGTTCTTCCACAATTCATAAGGAGTCTTTTCAAGAATAGGTCTTATAGAGATTCTATTCTGAATATAGCATGCTGTATTTACTGCTTCTGCCCAAAAATGTTTAGCCATATTAGTCTCATTGATCATGGTTCTGGCCATCTCTTGCAATGTTCTATTCTTACGTTCTACAACCCCATTTTGTTGTGGAGTTCTAGGACAAGAAAAATCATGAGAGATGCCATTTTCATTAAAAAATGATTCTAATTGTTTATTTTCAAATTCTCCACCATGATCACTTCTGACTTTAATGATTTTAGATTCCTTTTCATTTTGAACTTGTTTGCAGAAGTTAGAAAATACAGCAATTGACTCATCCTTGTGTCTAAGAAACTTTACCCATGTCCATCTGCTGAAGTCATCTACGATCACCAATCCATACTTCTTGCCACTGACAGAAGCAGTTTTCACTGGTCCAAACAGGTCAATGTGCAGAAGTTCTAATGGTCTATAGGAAGATACAACATTTTTAGCTTTAAAACCAGGTTTTGAAAATTTGCCTTTCTGGCATGCTTCACACAGAGCTCCTGAGTTGAACTTCAAATTTGGAAGTCGTCTGACTAGATTGAGTTTGTTAAGTTGAGATAATCTTCTCATATTAACATGTCCCAATCTTCTGTGCCAGACCCATTGCTCAGTTTCCACAGACATTAGACATTTTACATTTTGAATTTTTAATTCTGAAAGTTTTATTTTATAAATGTTGTTCTTTCTCTTCCCACTAAAAAGGATTGTTCCATCTTTCTGACTAACAGCTTTACAGAACTTTTGATTAAAGATCATGTCATAGCCATTATCACTTAATTGACTTATGGATAATAAATTATGCATTAATCCTTCTACTAATAGAACATTGGAGATAGAGGGAAGATTTCCATTACCAATAGTTCCAGAGCCAATTATTTTTCCTTTTTGATTGCCTCCAAAACCTACGTGACCTCCATCTTTTAATTCAAGACTTTGGAACATATGCTTTCTTCCCGTCATGTGTCATGAGCATCCAGAGTCCAGGTACCATGATTGGTGTTTCAGTTTTGCTGTTAAAGACATCTGCAACATACACAATTTTATCCTTGGGTACCCATATTCTTCTGGGACCTTGTTTGTTAGTTTTTACAAACTTCTGATTTATTTTAGGTTTCAAATCAGAATTTGTGGAACAAGATGACTCACTAGTGTATATTAGATCATGGTTATGACCATAGGTGAAGTGAGAACTTAGAGGAGTATTGGTATTTATGACAGTGTCATCAATATTTTTAAACTTCAGAGTTTCTTTAGTTTTCACATAGCCTATGCCTCTTCTTTCATTTCTGCTAACTCCATAGATCATAGATGCAATTTTGCTTCTATCTATGCTTTTAGCAAGAAATTTTTGAAAGCTATAGTCATACTGTTTTATGATACTGTCAGAATTGATTAGATCTTCTAATTCAGATTCCTTCTGAGCTTTAAGTTTTTCAAAAGAGTTTTTACATTCAAATATGTTTTCTTTCAGCTCAGAGTTTTCAGTTTTTAGTTTTCTAACTTCTTCTAATTCAGATACCAGACTTTGTTTCATGTCTTTGTATTTGAATTGAAGCTTCTGATATTTTTCAAGAATTTCTGAGAGGCTAGCTTCTAATTGAGATCTGGAAAGCTTAGAAAATACCTCTTCTGAATCTAATTCTGATTCTGATGTGTGATCATCTTCTGGTATGTTTGCCATTAATGCAATATTAGCTTGTTCATCTTCAGAATCTGACTCTGCTTCAGATGATTCAGAATCATCCCATGTTGCCATGAGACTCTTTTTCTTTTCTCTGCTGAATTTGTTTCTGGGTTTCTCTTTCTGAAGTTTTGGACATTCACTTTTGTAGTGTCCTTGTTCTTTAAATTCATAGCACACAACTTCTTTGCTTCTGGGTTTCTTATGACCAGATGTTGATTCAGAATAATTGTTTGTTCTTCTGGTATTTCTGAACTTTTTCTGACGATGCTTCCAGAGTTGTTGAACTCTTCTAGATAGAAGAGATAATTCATCTTCTTCTGATGAACATCCAGAACTTTCTTCTTCTTCTGCCTGTAAAGCTTTAGAAACATATTTGTTAGATTTAAGAGCTACAGACTTACCTTTCCTCTGGGGTTCATCTTCTTCTAATTCAATCTCATGACTTCTCAAAGAGCTGATCAGTTCTTCTAAGGAAATTTCATTCAGATTTTTTGATAGCTTTAAAGCAGTGACCATGGGCCTCCAAGCTTTTGGTAAACTTCTGATGATTTTCTTCACATGATCTCCTGTTGAGTAGCCTTTGTCCAGAACTTTTAGTCCAGCTACCAGGATTTGGAACCTTGAAAACATTTTTTCAATTGTCTCATCTTCTTCCATCTTGAAGGCTTCATACTTCTGGATGAGAGCTAGAGCTTTAGTCTCCTTGAATTGAGTGTTGCCTTCATGTGTCATCCTCAGAGAATCAAACATGTGTTTAGCTGAGTCCCTGTTTGTGATTTTCTCATATTCTGTATATGAGATAGCACTTAGAAGTATAGTTCTAGCTTTGTGATGATTTCTGAATTCCTTCTTCTGCTGAGCTGTCATATTTTTTCTTTCAATCTTCTGACCATCTGCTTCAACAGGATGAATGTATCCATCAGTCACCATGTTCCAGAGATCTCCATCTAGAGCTAGAAAGAAACTCTCCAGAACATCCTTCCAGTAGTCAAAATTGTCACCATTGAACACTGGTGGTTTAGCGTTGATCTTGTCATTGTAGTAGTCATTGTTGTTATTTCCAGCTTCTGCCATGTGTTTAGCTTCTGGATCTTTTACTGACACGGTTAAGTGTTTTTCTCAGAACCTAGCGCTCTGATGCCAATTGAAGGTGCGCAAAACACAAGGAAGGGGGGTTGGAATTGGGTTTTCTTTAACAACTAAAAATAAATTCTAATTACACGTTAATTTATCCTGGTTCGTTTGAACTCAAACTACGTCCAGTCCACCCGCCAAGGTGATTTTGCCTCTACTGAGGTCTTAATCCACTATTCAATTTGAATACACACAAAGACCTATAGTCAATGTCCTCTTGAGTCTTCTGACTAAACTTAGTCACTCAAGGAATAAAATAACTATTACAATGATAATAAAGAAGTAACTAAAAATGCTTCTTGATAAGCAAGGATCACTAGGTGAAAGTTACAGTATATAAGCACAAGTTGATTCAGTCTTTTTGCGTGAGTGTATTGTAGTGTGCTCTTCAATTCTTCAAATGAAGTCCTTTAAATAGTCCTTGAATGAATGTAGCCGTTGGAGACATCTTGAGCTAAATTTAGGATATAAGTTAATACCATAAATTCCTTCCATAACCAGAGATACTTGTCTTGACCATTAATTAAAATATTCTTTAATTAATGTCTTCATTATGAATATCAACATCTTCTAAGCGGAGATCAGAGATAATAAATATTTGATGCGCAGCTAATAAATATGTTATTAAATGATGGAATTTTCCTTTGAGAGTATCTTCTGTATGTGGCTTAATGAATCTTCTAATCAAGTACGTTTTACTTAAATGAATTGATCTTCTACACACGAATAAAGATATTTATTAGAACTTCTATTCTAGAAAAAACTTTGTTATCATCAAAACACTTAGAGGTTCAGAACCATAATTGTTCTAACAGCTTTCACAAAAATAATTCGTTGTTATTATCAAAATATAAAGATATTGAGCAGAACCAAATCTTGTTCTCATAATCTCCCCCTTTTTGTCAATGACAAAACAATGTATTTTGAAGAGCCAATTTTGTACGAAGATAATAAATGGAAAATGACTTAAGATGAGTTCAAAATTATCTTCCCTTTACCAGATACTCTCCCCTTGATTCTGACAATCCCAAAATTTTATTTAAGCTTGTTCAAAGTCTCCCCCTGATCCTAAGACTCACAAAATAGAAATTTGAGTTTCCAGATTATATGATAGAGAAGGAATACTTCCCTATAATGACTCATCAAAGTTTGGCTAGAACACAAGTCTTTATCTCAGAACCTGGTTTCTATCAAAAGTTGATGATCATGAATGACCTTAATATTAATGCTTGATACTAAGAATTCATCTATTCTTTTCTTATCAGATTCATAAATACCTGATATTCAATATTATTCTTGAATGAAGACATACTAAAAGAATTTTTCATATTTAATATGTTAGAATGTTAGAACTGGATTCAGAGTATAGATATTGAACTTCAAAATAACTTTCCATTAATACTCACCTTTTTATTCATAATCTAAAAGGTAAAAAAAAAATCATCAACCAAACACAGACAAAAGAAAAATTTTATGAAATAGTCTCAAGTGTTTTTAGGGTTGAGATAAATTGAGCTTTGAACAAATGATGATGCCATCGGAATATAAATCAACAAGAGTTTGTTCAAATAAAGAATTACACTAAAAAAGAATTTCTGGTAAGAAAATATGGGAAGAGTATTGATGGTGATTATTGTAGATGTTTTTATTGGCCATATTTTATGGTAAAACTCTTGTGTGTTTCAGGATATCATAAGCAATGTTATGACATGTGATTGAAGCATTATGCAGGTGTGTAGTGTGTTTGTGTAGCTGTTTGTTTTCAGGATGTCAAGACTGATGTCATGACATATGTGATTGGGCCTGAAGACCTAGTTGAATCCAAATTTGTGCGCGCATCTTGTTGTCTTTATTGCTGAGATTTTATTGTGGTTTTAGCGCGTTGGCTTCAGAAGGAAAAGGAGGATTCAGTTTGGTTTTGTTATAGCAGAACATTTGTTCTAGCTATTTTTGTTCATGTAATTTAGGAACTATTTATTCTGAATTGTGTGCAAGTTCAGCAGGCCCAATGCCCATTGGAGTTTCTATTTAAAGCTTCTCAACCCTAGTGTGAACATGTGGAAAATAAGGATTGTATTTTCAGTGTTTTTCACGTGTGTTAGTTTTTCTTGTGAGCCAAGCAATTGTCTTTTGATGATTGTTTTAGACTAGGTGTTCATTTGTATTTTGTCCACTCGAAGCTTTTAAGCAAGAGTGTTTGTATTTGACTGATGCTTTTAAGCATGTCAAAGATTGTCTTTATTTTCTTAGTCGTGTTATTTAAGATCACTGATTGTGATTGTGTAGGAAGTGAGAGGGGTCTCATATATAGGAGTTCCTAGGTAGAACTGTCAATGGGTAGAGATTAAGTGAAAAGATTGCAAACTGTAGGTGTTTTCTATGGATCTTTGAATTGATACTACTGATAGTGAAGTTCCTTCCTGGCTTGGTAGCCCCCAGAGTAGGTGTGATTGCACTGAACTGGGTTAACAACTTTCTGTGTCTTTTATATTCTATCTTTGTCATTTACAGTTTTATTGTTGTTAAGTGTTGTGACATCGTGTTTGAAATTGTGTGGTTGTTGCCAGAATTTCAATTATTCTGAAAAATCTAACCTCACAAAATCACAATTCTCGAGGTGTCACTTCAACAAATAAATATGATCAAAAGATCATACTCATATATTTGGTGAACACATTTTCTTTTTCACAAGTTAGGAATATTATTGGAACTCGTATCTGACTTGGTTAAGTTTCAGAAGAAAGTATCTTCTAACTAGTAGAAGTATTTCTATCAGAACTTCACAACTCCATATTTGCTTGGATTCAGAACCTCTTCTTACACAAAGAGTCTAAGCATGTTCTGAAAGAATTTATTCTGGACAAATGCCCATGTTTAAAATCTTCAGAATAAATAGAAATTTATCTTCAACCAAGGGTTTTGTAAAGATTTCAGCCCACTGATGTTCTGTATCTATAAATTTTAAAGATAAAATTCCCTTTTGAACATAGCCTCTGATAAAATGATGTTTGATTTCAATGTGCCTAGCTATTGAATGCAAAATAGGATTCCTGCTCAAGCAAATAGTCGTTGTGTTATCATAAAAAATATGAATATTACCCTCGTTTATCTGAAAATCCTCGAGTTGATTCTTCATCTAGAGAATTTGAGTGTTGCATAAAGATGTTGAGATATATTATGCCTCTGTAGTAGATAATGCAATTGTCGATTGTCTTTTGCTAGCCCAAGAGACGAGATTGTTTCCTAGAAACTAACAGTTTCTAGAAGTACTTTTTCTTTCAATTTTATCTCCGACATAGTTTGCATCACAGTAACTAGAAAATGTGTACTCTAAAGGCTTTTTGTAAATCAGAACCAGATTTGTCGTTCCTTTGATATACCTTAGGATTATCTTGACAACATCCAAATGAGTTTCCCCTGGATTTGATTGGAACCGAGCACACAAGCAAACACTGAACATAATATCTAGTCGAGAAGCTATTAAATACAGAAGAGAACTTATCATTCTACGATAGAGCTTCTGACAAACTTTAGAGCTCGCTTATTCTTTCTCCAAAATACATGTTAGATGCATAGGGGTCTTTGCAGGTTTTCTTTCTGACATCTCAAACTTCTTCAGAAGTTCTTTTGCATATTTACTTTGATGAATATATGTTCCATCTGATGTTCATCAATCAAGATTCCCAGAAAGAATTTGAGCTCTCCCATCAGACTCATTTCAAATTCTGCCTGCATCAACTCAAAACATTCCTTGCACAAAGAAGGATTAGTAGAACCAAAAATGATATCATCTACATAAATTTGCACAATAAGAACATCATTCTTAAATTTCTTGCAAAAAAGTGTAGTATCATCCTTCTCTCTTATAAAATAATTTAACAAAAGGAACGTACTGAGTCTATAATACCAAGCTCTTGGAGCTTGCTTTAGACCGTACAAGGATTTCTTTAGTTTAAAAACAAAATATGGATTCTTAGAATCCTCAAATCCAGGGGGTTGGTGTACATACACTTCCTTAGAAATTTAGCCATTCAAGAATGCATTCTTAACATTCATCTGATAAAGGATGATGTTATGATTGTCAACAAAATAAACTAATAGGCGGATAGATTTTAAACTCGCGATTGGAGTAAAGGTTTCAATATAGCCAATCCCTTATTGATGACTATAGCCTTGTGCAACCAGATGAGCCTTGTTTCTGACTGCTTCACCTTTCTCATTCAACTTGTTTCTGAACACCCATTTGGTTCCAATAACATGGACACCTTTGGGTTTCTCAACAAGATCCCATATGTTATTTCTGGTGAGCTGATTTAATTCTTCTTCCATAGCCAAATACAATCATTATCTTGAAGAGTTTCTTCTGTAGAATTTGGTTCAATAAGAGACACCAATCCAAGAAGTGTTTCTTCAGAAGGTCTGAAAGCGGATCTGGTTCAGACTATAGCAGATTTATCTCCTAGTATCAGTTCTTCAAAATGAGAAGCTTTGAGTTTGTTCTTATTTTGAGTTAGACTCATCATTTGTTCTGGTGAAAGAGTCTTTGACTCTTTAGTTTCAGTTTTGTCTTCTTCCCCCTCTCTGGATTCTGCAAACTTAAACTTAAGATCTATAAACTTTTCAAATAGCTCTGACTTTTTAGGGTCAGGCTTATCATCGAATATAAAATTAATTGATTCCTCCACAATTTGTGTTTCGGTGTTATAAATTTTGTAGCCTTTAGAGCGTTCAGAATATCCAACATAAGACATTTTTATGCTTTGGAGTCAAACTTGCCAAGACTATCTTTAGTGTTCAGCATATAACATATACAACCAAACGGATGAAAATTAAAAATGTTGGGCTTTCTATTCTTTCACAATTCATAAGGAGTCTTACCTAGAATATGTCTTATCGAGACTTTGTTCTGAATATAACATGTTATATTTACTGCCTCAGTCCAGAAGTGCTTTTCCATGTTAGTTTCTTGGATCATGGTTCGATCCATTTCTTGCAAGGTCCAATCGTTCCTTTCCAAAATCCTATTTTGTTGTGGAGTTATGGGACATGATAAATCATAGGAGATACCTTCGGAATTAAACAATTCCTCAAATTATCTGTTCTCAAACTCACAACCATGACCACTTCTAACTTTGATAATTTTTAACCCTTTTTAGTTTGCACTTGAGAACAAAAGGTAGATAACACATAATGACACTCATCCTTGTGTCTTAAGAATTTTACCCATGTCCATCGACTATAATCATCTACAATAACTAGTCCACACTTCTGACCATTGACTGATGCAATTTTCACTGGACCAAACAGATCAATATGAAGAAGTACTAATGGTCTTGAGGTAGAAACATCATTCTTTGTCTTGAAGGCAGTTTTTGAAAAATCTCCTTTCTAAAAAGCCTCACAATTAGCATATGAAGAATACTTCAGATTTGGCAAGCCTTTGACCAAATCAAGCTTGTTTAGCTGATAAATCCTCCTCATGCTAACATGGCCTAATCGATGATGCTAAAGCCATTGCTCTTCAGAAATAGATAGAAGACACTTAACTTTTGATCCTGAAGATTAGAAAATCGGATCTTATAAATGTTGTTCTTCCTCTTTCCACTAAATAGAACAGAGCCATATTTCTGACTAATGGCCTTGCAAGACTGTTGATTAAACATAATGTCATACCCAGTGTCACTAAGTTGAATTATTGATAGTAGATTGTGTAATAAACCATCAATTAGAAGAACATTAGTAATAGAAGGGAGTTTACCATTACCTACTGTTCCACATCCAATGATCTTACCCTTTTGGTTTCCTCCGAAACCGACAGTGCCTCTAAGCTTAAGTTCTAGGCTTTGGAACATATGCCTTATTCTCGTCATGTGTCGTGAGCAGCCACTGTCCAGGTACCATGATTGGTGTTTCAATTGTAATATTAAGGATATCTGCAACATAGACTATTTTATCTATAGGTTCCCACATTTTAGGTCCTATTTTGTTAGCCTTCCCAAAGTTTCTGAAAACTTTGGGTCTTCTTGCAGAACGATAAACAAAAGGTATATGAACTTTGTGATTGGATTTAGGTTTAAATTTTTGTGTCTGTGTGTGTGCACAAGTTAAATCAGAGCAATCAAGTTTAGAACTAGAAGGTATAAACTGATCATAGAGAGATATTATCTTTAAGGATTTTGTTTCATCAGTCCTAAAAAATTCCTTACATCCAAAACCCCGTTTACCATTTCTTCTAACACCATAGATCATTGAAGCTAGATTTCTTCTATCTATGTTCTTAGCTAGAAACTGTTGGAAGGCTCTATAATACTTGTTGATACAACTAGTATTAAAGACCTTAGATACCAATTCTTCTTCTAGAATGGAGTTTTTGCTTTTCAAAGTGATGTTAACATTTTTCAGAGAGAAAATATTTTCATCCAAAGAAGAACTTCTCTGTTTAAGCTTATCTATTTCTTCCGAAGTAGCTACATGGATTTGTTTAAGATCCTTGTATTTGCTTTGGAGTTATGATAGTGTTCCAACATCTCAGAGAGACACAACTCTAACTCACTACGACTAAGTTTAGAAAGTAACTCTTATAAATTTGAGTATGAGTCTGATTTTGATTATGATATTTCTTTATCTTATGGTTCTCCAGAACCGTCAGAACTAGTTGTTGCAACAAAGGCAACATTTGTGTGTTCTTCATCAGAATCTCTTTTTTCAGAGTCAGAGTCATCCCAAGTAGCTAAAAGTCCTTTCTACATGGGGCAACGTTCTTCTTGGACTTAGTTTCCTTCTTGAGAAGCTTTGGACACTCACTTTTATAATGACATGGCTCATTACATTCATAATATGTGGGATTTTTTCCAAAACTTTGTTTCCTTTGTCCGAATGATCATTCAGAATGTCCATGGTTTCTCCTAGAACCTCTGAGTTTATCTTGTCTATGTTTCTACAACCTATTAACTTTTCTGGAAATCAGTGATAACTCATCTTCTGAGTCAACATTAGAGCTATCTGACTCCTCCTTAGCTTGATATGCCTTTGTCCTATCAATCTTAGACTTGCGAGTAACATATTTAACCTCCTTTTGAGGTTCGTCTTGTTCTATCGCAATCTCGTGACTTCTTAAAGAACTAATGAGTTATTCAGGACTTAAGCTATTCAGATATTTAGCTAACTTCAAAGTTGTTACCATTAGTCTCCATTTTGAAGGAATACTTTTGATAATTATCTTGACATGATCTGCAGTAGAGTATCATTTGTCCAATACTATAAGTCTATCTACAAGCATCTGAAATCTGGAAAACATGGTTTCCACTGGTTCATCATCTTCCATCTTGAAGGCTTCATATTTTTAGATTAAGAAAAGAGCCTTAGTCTCGTAAACTTGAGTTTTTTCTTCATGGGTCACTTGTAATGAGTCAAATATGTATTTGGCGGGTTCTTTGTTATTTATCTTCTCATACTCAGTATAAGAGATAACATTGAGTAGAATGGTTCTCTCCTTGTGATTATTTGTGTAATCCTTCTTATGTTGGTCACTCATTGAACTCCTAGTGACCTTCTTTCCCGTAGCATCTTCAGGATGAGTGTAACAATCGACTACTATGTGCCATAGATCTACATCATAGCCAAGGAAAAATGTTCTATCATATCCTTCCAGTAGTCAAATTTATCGCCATCGAAAATCGGTGGTCTTGCATTGTAGTGATCTTTCTCATGTGTAGTTGAATTTGAAATTGAATTAGTTGAAGGGTTTCCATTCATGATTTAAGAATAGTAACTCACACAAATACTGGATCGGGACTGACACGATGAAGTGTATGATAACCTTTTATCACAATTAGAACTAGAGCTCTGATGCCAATTGAAGGTGTGAGAAAACACAAGAAATGGGGTTTGAATTGGTGTTTGGAAATGAAATCTTTTTGTAAAAACACAATAAATATATCAAACATCAAAAGAGATAAA
Source organism: Lathyrus aphaca (assembly GCA_963966055.1). Taxonomy (NCBI): domain Eukaryota; kingdom Viridiplantae; phylum Streptophyta; class Magnoliopsida; order Fabales; family Fabaceae; genus Lathyrus; species Lathyrus aphaca. Next base: position 513,696,447 of record OZ014520.1, read on the forward strand.
GAACACGCTAATTTATCCTGGTTCACTTGTTAACCACAAGCTACCTCCAGTCTACCCACCAAGGTGATTTTGCCTTCAACAAGGACTTAATCCACTATAACCATAACAAATTACAACTCACAAAACCTTTGTGACTAACTGCACAACCAGCTGATGAGACTTATAATCGACACTACACAACCAGTTGATGGGATGCACAACCAACTGTTGTGACTAACAACCACTAAGACTCAATGTCCTAGTCTTTCTAAAGTTTCTAACCTTCACTTGGTCCTTTATGGAATACAAACTAGTTTTCAACAAAGGTTTATTTATAATAAAGTGCTTTTAAATAAGCAGAGTAAACACAATTAAGAGCTTTTGAAAATCTGCACTAATGTTAGAGAATTTTGCTTTGTATGTGTGTTTCAAATATTGCGTAGTCTTGTGCATTTCCCTTTGAGAGACAAGCCCTATATAGGCTCTTGAGAAAAAGATCTGTTGCATCACAACTAGCCTTAGGAATGTCGTTATTGAGGGTGAAAAATAGATGATTGAAGCATGAGTAGAGAAAAGGATAACTCTCTTAATAATTAATCCTTGTCTTCAGAACTTCAGAGGCTTCTAGTTGAAATATGATTGAAGCATGAGTAGAGGAAAGGATTCCTGGGTCTTCAGAATCTTAAGTCTTTAGTATTCAGAACCTTGTTCACTTAGAACCATGTCTTTATAACTTCATCACTTGTCTTCTAAACCCTTGTTCTTCAGAACTTCAAGTCTTCAGAATCTTCTGAACCTTGTTAACTCAGAACTATGTCCTTAGAGTCTTCAACATTTGGTCTTCAGAAATTTTAGTCTTCAGAGCTTCAAGTCTTCATAGCTTCAAGTCTTTAGAGTCTTTCTTCACTTGGTCACAGAACCTATAGTCTTCAGAACTTCAAGTCATTAGAATCTTCAAAAATTGGTCTTCAGAACTAGCGTATCGGAGTCATGCTCATCCAGAGTCAGAATCCTAGAAAATATTGCAACAACAAGATCCATTTTCTCAAGATATTTCTAATGAGTTGGTACATGAGCAGCCTTGCTTTCTTTTAGCGCATAAGTGGATATCATCATGTTAGAATCACTGGTTCTCATGAACTCCCTTAGAATTAGAACCTGTTTGTCAAGACTTTCAGAACAACAACCGTTAGAATATCAAAATTGCTTTCACATAAATACTTCATTATTATTATCAAAATATAAAGATATTGAGCAAAACCAAATATTGTTCTTACACACCGTAACTTACAGTGTATTATATTTACTTAAATGCATTGAACCTTATGGTGTTCCTTATTTATGCTACCTCTTATCAATTTGTCCTTTTGTGTGTGACCCTATAGGTTTTCGCGATATTTGAAATTATATTAAATCACACATTTAACATAATAAATAGTGAGAGATATCTATCTAAATATTACTGCTAGTCAAGTCACAAAAATGTCATATGATCTGACAAAACCTTTTATGATAATACTTGTGTACAGTTACCCCTTTTCCCTTATGTCAACATCAAACACAATGCATATACAATGTCATCCTTGTCCAGTTTAATATTGTGCCCTTAGACATTTGTCCTATTATGCAGGATGGGCAAATTCCATCTAGGTCACCATTGCCCCTTAGCATGCTTTGTGAAGTACCCATCAACTTTCTTTATAGTCATCCAGTTACGGACTATGTTTGATCAACAATAAAGTACTCAAATATACATCCAGGGTCCATAGTGGTTTCAAGTCGAAGGGTGGGATACACCACTATCACCATGATAGTAACTTATGACCCTTACATAACATTCTATGTAGTACTCTCATAGTGGGTCAATCCAGTATAAATATTACTCCTAATATTCAAACATATGTTAAGACATGATAACTCCTTATCCATGATCCATGAAATGTGATCATCATTCTATCTGCCTAATAGTCTTAATGCTTTAAGGTTATCCCACGTCACAACAAAGCTCGACTACAAATACTTTAAGAACAATGTCCTTATGTTTAATGAAATCTCATGATTAAGTCACACTTATTATTTCATTAAACTGTAGTGATGTAGCCTTCATGATAATAAAAATTATTTTTAAGTGTGGTGCTTTGATCTATTTGTCTTCTTTTCGTACATTTTTTATTTTTCAAGTGAAATGAGAATATGTATCTGCAAAGAAACTCGGAAGATAAAATAATATGAAGTATATGCAAATAGATATATATTATACATGATCGTATTTGGAGGGTGTGCCCCTTATTTATAGTGAATTTTAATTCAAGTTCGCTCTATTTAATTGATATTTCTAGGTGAATTTGAGATAGACAACAATACTATTAGAATTGATTGAAAATATACATGTTAAGAAAATTTCACATCCTTTAATTAGTTTAGTGAATGAAGAGAGAGTCGAATGTTATATATAGGATACAAGTTCTTTAAAGTCTCGCAACACTTAGTTTTGTGATGGAATAGAAAGACTAATGTTATATATATATATATATATATATATATATATATATATATATATATATATATATATATATATATATATATATATATATATATATATATATATATATATATGATTTCAGTTCTTCATTCTTAAGATGCATCAGTAAAAAGTGTTAGACGATGATACTTGATCTAGAAGGGGGTTGAATAGATCACTTTATTTTAAGTAATTAGCACTATAAAATTTTCTTTAAAAATATATGCGGAAATGACCTCGGATCAAAATCGTCTAGCCGAACCGTTACTGGAAAGATCAGATACGTAAATGAGATAAAGGAATCAAATACTTTAGAATCAATTGTTTGAAAAATATTCACTTATAATAAACCAAATTTCAATAATTTATATAGAAAATAAAATTGGTATTAACAATACAACAAACAACTTGTGTACGATCAATTTATCAAACACTTGGCGTGCGAAATACACCAAGTTAATACCCCATTTGATATTGTAGTGCAAAATTGTATATGCAATCAAGGTGATTGCAATGATGTTTAAAAAACTATTTGATGCACTACTAATCAGTTGAACTATTAATCAACAATTGATATCACACAAACTATAGCAATGAAATATAAAGAGATATGGAAAGAGAGAGACACCCGATTTGTTTAGGCAGTTCCCCTTTCATCCTCGCTGAGGGTACGATTGCCCTTAATTCTACAAATAGAAATGAGATATGTATACAATTTGTATGCAAAATCCAATACAAGAGAAGTCCTAGCTAACCAATAATCTAATCCAATTGTTGAAGTTGAATCTAGCCACCTCTCTCCCTTTAATTCAATATGAATTAAGTGCATCAACCAATTAAGAACAAACCTCCAGTTACCGCTACCCCATTGATCGAACCCACCGTTCTTCAAGGCTTTCACTCAGTTTAATGTGTAATGCAAAGACTTGTGCAAAAACCTCTAAATCAAAAACTTCCTCTCCATTAAGGAGAAAATTGAAAGATACCTTGATTCCTCTTCATCTTCACTCTTATTTTGCATTCATAAAAAATCACATATATTCATCTTTTTTAATTGTTGTGCTTGTTCAAGAGTGATAATGTCCAAACATAGGATTTGTTGTAATCATATTTGGGAAGATTTTAAGTGGGATTTTCTTCGATAAAACCCTTGGGGTTTTGTCCTCCAAGATCTTGAAAGATTTGGAGGTTTTTGATTTGGAGGTTTTTGCACAAGTCTTCACATTACACATTAAACTGAGTGAAAGACTTGAAGAACAATGGGTTCGATCAAGGGGGTAGCGGTAACTGGAGGTCTGTTCTTAATTGGTTGATGCACTTAATTCATCTTGAATTAAAGGGAGAGAGGTGGCTAGATTCAACTTCAACAATTGGATTAGATTATTGGTTAGCTAGGACTTCTCTTGTATTGAATTTTGCACACAAATTGTATACATATCTTAATTCTATTTGTAGAATTGAGGGAAAACGTACCCTTAGCGAGGACGAAAGGGGAACTGCCTAAACAAATCAGGTGTCTCTCTTTTTCCCTATCTCTTTATATTTCATTGCTATAGTTTGTGTTATATCAATTGTTGAGTAATATTTCAATTGATTAGTAGTGCATCAAATAGTTTTTTGAACATCATTGCAATCACCTTGATTGCATATAAAATTTTGCACTACAATATCAAAAGGGGTATTAATTTGGAGTGTTTCGCACGCCAAGTGTTCGATAAATTGATCGTACACAAACTGTTTGTTGTATTGTTAATACCAATTTTATTCTCTATATAAATTATTGAAATTTGGTTTATTATAAGTGAATATTGTTCAAACAATTGATTGGAAAGTATTTGATTCCTTTATCTCATTTACGTATCTGATCTTTCCAGTAACGGTTCGTCTAGACGATTTTGATCCGAGGTCGTTTCCGCATATATTTTTAAAGAAAATTTTGTAGTGCTAATTACTTAAAATAAAGTGATTTATTAAACCCCCTTCTAGATCAAGTATCATCGTCTAACACTTTTGACGGATGCATCTTAAGAATGAAGAATTGAAATCATATATATATATATATATATATATATATATATATATATATATATATATATATATATATATATATATATATATATATATATATATATATATATATATATATATATATATATATAAAATATCAGTTTCTCTATTTCATCACAAAACGGAGCGTTGTGAGACTTTAAAGAACTTATATCTTCTATATAACATTGAACTCTCTCTTCATTCATTAAACTAATTAAAGGATGTGAAATTTTCTTAACATGTATATTTTCAATCAATTCTAATAGTATTGTTGTCTATCTCAAATTCACCTAAAAATATCAATGAACTGGAACGAACTTGAATTAAAATTCACTGTAAATAAGGGGCACATCCTCCAAATACAATCATGTATAATATATATCTATTTGTATATACTTCATATTATTTTATCTTCGGAGTTTCTTTGCAGATACTCATTTCACTTGAAAAAGAAAAATATAGGAAAAGAAGACAAATAGATCAAAGCACCACACTTAAAAATAATTTCTATTATCGTGAAGGCAACATCACCAATTCTAGTGATCAAAATTTGAAAAATCACTTCTATTAGCATGAAAGCTACGTCACTAACTCTAACTTTAGTGATCAAAATTGAAATTTTAAAAAATAAATTTATATATTGAAAACGAGCAATGCTATTCTTACACTATGGTATAATACCAAATACTTATCCTAAATATTATTCTCCTTATTTTTTGTTCTAAATATAAAAAAATTATAAAAGAAAAATATATTTTAAAAAAAATATTTATAGCACATGTATAAAATTTGTTATTAATTGATTTTATTATCACATTAATCACAAAAATATATTATTATTATTATTATTATTAATCATATATTTTACTTATAATTCATTAACCAACTTTACAATTTTATAAATCAATAAAATATTTAATATTAATCAAATTTTAACATTAAAATATGAAATATAATAATCAAATTTTACACTTTATTAATCAAGTCTTGATATTAAATTTTGAAACAAAGCATATAAGATAAATTAATAGAGTATTCAGATTAGTTCGTATATATTATATTTTAATGTCAAAACTTGATTAACGTTATGTAATTTATTAATTAATAAAGTAGTAAATTTTATTAATAAATTATAAGTAAAATAGATAATTAATAACCTATGTTTTTGTGATTAATCCAATAATAAAATTTTATTATTGACAAATTTTATATAAAAATAATTTTAAAAATAAAAATATCTTTTAATAAATTTAAGTTTTTATTTAAAAAAATAAAATAAAACACTGTTTATCGTATCGATACGCTGAAAAATGTGTAGTGTGTAAGTAATGTATATAAGAATTTGTGTAAGAAAATAAGATTATTCATTTAAAATTCTCAATTTTGGGTGGCATGATGCTAATCAAAGTGATGATGACGAATGTTTAATGACATATGGAAATCCCACCAAAGAAATAATAAACTAAAAAATATTAAGGAAGGAATATATGTTTGTCTTCCCCTCTTTAGAAGTTTAATTCCTCCCTATATATTAAATAACATATTAACCATCCCAGCAGTTTCCAAAGCTCTAATATACAAATTTACAAACTAGAGTCATAATGTTGTTTAATTTTCATGAACTGTGGAAGCCAGTGTTGGTTATGATTATAGTGAATTTATGTTTATCCATTGTCAATGTATTTTTGAAGAAGATTCTTAATGAAGGAATGGATCATTTAACCATTTTAACATATCGACAGGGAATTGCATCCATTTTCTTAGCACCTATTGCTTGCATCTTTGAAAGGTACCATATTTATTTAAATGTTCTTAGTTATTATTTTTTTAATTTTTAACGATTTTATATTTTTCAGGGAAAGCAAGATTGATAGCCATACAATATGTCTCCTTTTCTTTAGTGCTCTTGTAGGGTAAGTACTATTCTAATCAACTGTTAGATGAACATTAATATTAATTATTTAAAGTAGTCATTATGATTTTATTGAATGTATTTCAGAGTAACACTCACACAATATCTCTATCTTGTGGGACTTGAATATACATCAGCAACTTTCTCATGTGCATTTCTCAATACAGTGCCTGTATTCACATTTATTATGGCTCTCCCTCTTGGGTAAGATAAATTATGGTTTATTTTAATTACCAACTCAAAATATGTAAAGATAATAATATTGTAAAACTTATAATAACAGTTTTAGGTTATCCATCTTATAGAATTTATTTTTATTGTATCTTAGAAAGTGACAAAAATACCAATGTTTTAAATTTTATTTTAATTAATTTCAACTAAATATTAAACAGTTACTATTTTAACTATTTTAGATTTTTATTACTTATAATTTTAAAGCTTTTAAAATCATGAAAAAACTAATCTGGTAACAATATTACATGTAAAATTTAAAATAATTGTTAACTTATAATTGTTTGATCAGATTCTACACTAATTTATAAATAAATAAAAAAATCAGATTCTACACTAATTTATAAAATAAAAGAACGTTGGTTATCCTACCATGTTGCTATACATTATGGTATTATTTTGAATATATAAAAATTAAATAAAAATTATTTAATTATTTTCATTAGTATTTGTACCAACAAGATTAAAAGATGATAAAATATAGAAACAAGTCTTTATTTAAAAATATAATTTATTAAGTCTTTGGGTTGGAATTTTTAGGATGGAGAAAGTGAGCATGAAAAGCAAGAGTGGCAAAGCCAAAGTGTTAGGAACCTTTGTGTGTATAGGTGGAGCTTTGATATTGATCCTTTACAAAGGAATGCCCTTAATCAACCCACAATCTCATCCCATATCTCACAAACTCACCACACCAGCAGCATCATCAGCATCAGCCTCCAGTTTAAAGAAATGGATTATAGGTTCAATATTTCTGACAGCATGTTGCGTCTTCTTTTCTTCATGGTTTCTTATACAAGAAAGGGTTGGCAAAAAATATCCATGTCAGTACTCTAGCACAGCCATTTTGTCATTCTTTGCTACCATTCAATCCGCAATATTAAACCTGATGATACATAGAAACAACGCCAAATGGATTCTCAAAGGAAAGTTACAGATAATGACTGTTATATATTCTGTAAGTATATAAGTTTCAATTTATGAATACAATGTTTTGCATTTGCATTTGCATTGAAATTTTCTTTCCTAGGGGTTGGTGGGATCTGGCTTATGCTATGCGGCAATGGCATGGTGTGTCAAACAAAAGGGTCCGGTATTTACTGCAGCATTTACACCACTTTTACAGATGTTTGTGGCTGTGCTTGATCTTTGTATATTACAAGAGGAAATTTATCTAGGAAGGTTAGTTTTAGATATCACTCTTATTTTTCCAATTTTTAAAATGCATTTTGTCTAATACCTTCATATCTCGATCACCAGTGTTGTAGGATCAGTCTTGGTTATTTCTGGCATGTATATGCTCCTATGGGGTAAAAGTAAAGAGAGAGAACAGTGTGGCTTGAAGGACATTCCAGAAACTCAAAAGGATGAAGAATATCACTAACAATAATTTCAAGACCGAGAAATAGCGACAAAATTGCAACATTTTTTTTATAAATGTAGCAAGTATTATAGTGACGCCTAAGACCACAGGCTTATTCATAGTCGTAAGCGTTGCATTCATTGAATGCTATAAATAAGTTTACATCAAGCAGTTAAAATACAAGTGTATGTATGCACAATGTCAAGTGTTTTTAACCACACCTTATTACAGTCGTAAAAATAGACAGCCTTGATTTATTGATAACTTTTATCGAAATTATTGCAGCTAAACTCTTAATTACTATGAAAGAGTTCTAAGTTGAGTTGTTTACAGGCATCAATTGCGGAGAAAGTTGTGAAGAAGGTTGTTGTTGTTGTATAACAGAAAAATCAAGCTTCATTTAGCATAACAGAAAACTGTTCTGAATCTTTCTAATTATTTGGAGGAGTCAATCGTAATATGTACAACAGAAATGCGCCCACATCCCTTTGTATTCTATATTCTGCCAAACTTTACTTCGTTTGAAAACTAAGGCTTAGTTCAATAGAGAGTAAAATGTTAGTGAGAGAAAGTCCATTCCATCTCTAGATTTTGTCAAGTTTTCTTCAAATGGCTTGGACTGTGGTGATGTGAGGGGTAGGAAGCAATCTGCTAATTCTAAATCATGGGACATCTTTGCATATGGTAACGGTCTGAAGGGTGGTGAGATGGAGGGTGTAAGTTCATTTTTCGTATCAGAATTTCCTGATCATATTAAGGCTAGGGATATTTTTGTCAAGATGTTGAGAATAAAACTTGATAATGTGATTATTGGTGGAAAGAAGATTACCCCTCGTTTTGAGAGGGAAGTCGTCGGGAACACGAAGAATGAGCTCTATTATAACATAAACTTAGTCGGCGCTGGAGTTCAAAACACAAAGTTGATGGCGAAGTGGAGAGGGAACATGGAGCAGGGAGGGTGGATGGCAGGAGAACTTTTGCGGAGGTTTTGAGTCCGAAGATTTATGTTGTGCCTTTTGATACTTTGAACGTGAAGTTCAATTCAAAGATGGAGGACAGGTCAAGAATGCAGAAGGCGTTTATTGGAACGACTTCAAGTGTTGGGATACCATCTATTATCTACCCATTACTAATAAGTTGCCCAAACTGACTATATTACCCTTTACTAAAAAATAATTTGCACTACCAAAAGGTTATTCATGTAATTAAGTAATTGGACATCAAATTTAAGTGGCTTCATCACTCATGGGACGCCATGTGTTCACTCAAGATTGGTTCCCTTAAAATATCACAATTTTGTCACTCTCTAATTCACGTTTTCTCTCTTCTCTCTTTTCTTCACAAACCCAAACCCTAACACAACCGTCATCCCCCTGTCTTTACTCTCTAGCATGATTTCTTCCTTCCTTCCTCCATTAATAGGTATGAGTTTCACTGTTCGTTTTTCCTTCATACTAAGATTTAGGTTTTACCCATCATCATCAACACTCTTTTTTCTACCGTTTTTTATTTTCTACAAATTTAGGGTTCATAAATTTTGAACGGCGGCTAATTTTATTCCTTCCAAGGCTTCTCCTGCCCGAAACCTTTATTTGTAAAATAGGTTTGTTTTCTTATTATATATTATAGTTTGTTTTTTCCTGAATTGTATCTTATTTTTGTTATTTGTTCTGTTTTTTCCCTTCTGCTTTGATGAAAAACAACTTATAAAATGGCTAATTTGGTTAAATCTGTCTACTTGAACATATTTGTTGAAGAAACATGACTCAGATAAAGTACATTTAAAGTACATTTTATTCTTACAAACTATTAACAATGTTTGTTTTCATTCCATATTATAAATTGTAGAGATTGAAACTAACTAATTTTTTTAATTACCATGATATGATACAAGAACAAGTATGCAGAATATACTTTATGCAGTAGAGTTATGGCCCTGTCAATGTGGAGCTATCTGTAATGTACACTCTGGAGCACGAAAAACAGAAAAAGTGTTGTGGCCATTCGGATCTCATGTTTAGGTGAGAAATCTTGTGCAAAAAGTACCTTATGTAACAAAATGCTTCTATACTTTGATTTTAATATGATAATTATTAATGCATATGGTTGTGGTCCTCATTTTTGAAAGCTTGTATTTTCATTTTTCCAAACACAGTTAATTGATCCTGTTGTGAAGGGAATTCTTAAAAATTTGGTTATTTTGTAAATAACCTGCATATCAACATTATATCTTTTAAAAATTAATTCTCTTTAAAAAGGCTTGATTGATATTTTGTCCCCCATAATATGAGTCTCACTTGAATCAAGATGAGTTACCCGATCCAGTGTTGCGCCATACTTAATCAAGAAATGAAGTTATGAGATGCATCCATATCAGTTTATTGTGTATTTAGGAAAGTCCATATGACAAACCTTTCATGTGTAGATAAGATGGAATGCATCATTGTTAATGCATTATATTGCTGTTAACTAACATCTTCTTTCTCCACAAGAAACAAGTTGTCTCGGGATTTCAACCTCTCGGCTTAATTCACCTTGGAAGTTATTTCGGCGCCATCAATAATTGGGTTTCTATTCAGGTTTTCTTTTCAATTCACTCTTATTTCATATTTTTTTCATAAATCACAAAAATTAGAAAATATTGATTAGAAAATCATTTGATAAGAGCTTTATATTCAATATGATATTATGTTTATACTAACTGTATAGCCAAATACTAGGATCTTGACTAGATCAACTCTGATCTTAGCTTTCATAAGGTCCAAATAGAGACGAGACAAAAGATGATGAAGAATTTGCCTAAGGGAATAGAGGAGTCTATAAATGAAGGTAAATTTTGATTCTACGTTTTATTAAATAGAAGCATAAATGGATCAATGCAGTAATTTTTTTTGTCACTATTTGTGTTGATTTGCTTCTTTTTTTTACAAATCGTAGGACATTGAAGGCTGCATGAGCTTTGAAAAACATAACATCTGTAGATCTGGTGTTGGTATGATGAGTTCTCCCATGTTCATGTTCATTATAATAAGATGAGTTTACTTGAATACTGGTATTGGTATGATGATTTCTCTCATTTTACATGTATAGCTGGGAGTGACTTTATGATGCATGCCTCCTTTTTTTTATGGTTTTTTTTATGTTTTGCGAACTTCATAAATGTGTTCCTAACTAATTGCAGTTTGTGATGACAGGTTTTTATTTGAAAGATGGACACTTTTAATAATTATGCTACTAAAGAAACACGTTCACTTCTAATCACAGATGTTCAGTTTAGACCAAGTTCAAACTTTTCACTTTCTTCTCATCTTGATTGTCTTCGTGTATATTCATAACTTCCAATTATTTAGAATGTAGATCATTTCCATCTCCCCTTCACTTTTATCTTTTCTTTCCTGTTTTCACTTTCATTTGTGCTTTCATCCATTGTTTTTTTTTTGGCAAATTTAATGATAACTATTTTTTTTTGTTTCATGGTATAGCCAAAAAAATATGATGTTGGGTTATTGGCAGTGTATTTTTTGATCAGCATGATTGGTGGTTTTGTTCAAACAACTTTTGTATATATGTGGTGAAATGATGTCTTGACTTGAAATTTATCATTATTTGTTACTCATTTGGCAATTAATCATTCATGACTTATTCTTAGAAGTTAGAAATGAGGATGCTTTAATGGCTTGATCTTTCTATTCTCTTTTATGATAGGTTGGATGTATAACAAGGTTGGTTCCACTAAAAGGTTTTCAGCTTATCATACATGTAAGATATCTAACATTAGAGTTGAAGGTCAATTTGTTCTACTTGGTTCAAGTCCAGTGCCACATATTCAGGTTATATTTTATTCCCTTATAGTTGAAATTGGGAGTACTCTACTCCATTTTAGAATGGAGACGACTAAAATAGTATATGAGAAGAAAGTCACCTTTGAATATAGGTTGAATTATTTCTGGAAAAAAGTTATATTTTACATGGGTTATGTTTTAGTGAACTATATAACCAGAGGACTCACTATCACATGTCGTGGAAATAATAATGATACTTCTATTTTGTATTTTGGTGACATGTAATTATAAGCTAATTTCCAAGTGCAAATTAAATTATACTAAACAAGAAAATCATTAGTTAAGCCACTAAAACTGGGGTATTGTTGTGAGTATTGGGTAGTTTGCAACATTAAAGGTCCAAACATCTTAATTGTCATTGTAACCAAAGGATAGTACATATATTTGGGAAATAATGGAAGCATAATAATTGAACTGGATTATAGCTTATGTATCCATCCATACTTGTATGCATAGGTAAGGGATACAACATTCTTAAAAGAAAACTAAGGTACAAATAAAGCAATCAAAATATAATAAAGTTTTCTATATTAAAATCATGCTCAAACCTGCAAAATGAAGTCAGTGACAACATCAAAACAACAAATAATGATTTCTATATTATAAATGAGGGTGTATGCGCAGAACAAAAAAATACTGAATTCTATGAAAATATCTGTTTATTTGTTTTCAAATGTTTTGGAAGTAAACTGTTAATGAAATTGATTTTCCGGATTTTGGAAGTATGATTTTCCGCATTTTCTAGAGAGAATTTGAGGGAATTTCCAACCACTTCAAGAATCACGACCACTTACGGCTGATATAGAAGTATGATGAATATCTCTAATACCATTTATGTTGCATCTTACGGCTGATATAGAAGTATGATGAATATCTCTAATACCATTTATGCTGCATCTGACATGTTCGTCATTCCATCAGTCTTTGAACCTTGTGGCCTAACACAGGCACGATTGTTCATGAATCTCAAAAATTAAAATTACTTACTATCGTATACAATGATTAAAGCAAATCCATTTTCCATTTTTATGTGATACCTGTTTCATTATATTGCAGGTCAATTCAAAGATACAGTCCAAAATTTTATGTACCAATGCCGACAACATGAGTGAATGATCCCTCATATAACGTTGTATCTTAGATCATGGATTAGTCTCTACATGTCTTTCTTCTACTTCTTTTAATATACTTGTGTAGTTGAATGATCCCTCAATTATGTTTTTCTTTCATTTTTATAATTACAAGTATTTATAATTAAATCTTACGGGTCATTATCAATGTAATATCACTTTTATTTTGATTAACAATTACATTTATTTCATAGATAAATTTATTATTTTAAAATGTAATATTTTTCCTATTTCACTCACATTTTCAATTGCATAATTCATTTTTATCTAAATATAATTTCTATTGTGTAATATCACTTTTATTTTGAATAACAATTACATTTATTTCATAGATAAATTTATTATTTTAAAATGTAATATTTTTCCTATTTCACTCACATTTTCAATTGCATAATTCATTTTATCTAAATATAATTTCTATTGTATAAAAACATTTACCCGTGCGAGAGCACGGGTATCTTACTAGTACAATTAATATACAAAGGATTTTCGAATCAGAAGGAGTGTTTTGCATAAAGGTAACACCTCTGGGATCAAACGTGTCTTTTGGAAGAATTAGAAGATGGAACCCTAAAGAACTTTTCTCTAAAGAATCTGTTGGTGATTTTAGTGTCATCAATGCATTTTAGTAGTAATATGATTTACTACAGGCCAAAGCAATTATGCGTTAAAGCTTGGAAACGAGTTAGAGTAGTGCGGAGTACACGCTCGTCAAGCCAACATATAATTGAATGCGAATAATTTAAACGGGGTTCCAAGGGGCGAAACCCCTGGCGGGGTGCGGGGAAGCGCCCCGTTGGGGTTCCAAGGGGCGAAGCCCCTGGCGGGGTGCGGGGCAGCGCCCCGTGGGGTTCCAAGGGGCAGAGCCCCTGGCTGGGGTCCCGCTGCCAGGACATAACCATTTCCGAACTGGTGTGTCTTTTCGTTTGAATTATTGAACTCCTATATAAGGAGTCGTTTGGCCTCTATTTTCGAACATAATAACAAAACAAAAACCTTCTACATTCTGAATAATTTCTTTTGCCAGAAACTATTCGTTCTTCAAGAATTATCCCCACAAAGATTTCGTGAACCCAGGCAAAATAGGGTCGAAATACTTTGTTCAGAAAGTGAACGAACACGATTCTTCGAAGAAATCCAAGATTATCAAACCATTTATCTAACAGAATCATCGTGGTGGAAGCAATGTTTTTGCTAGGAAAAGAAATGGACGGAGGAGGTCGTTGATGATGAAAGGGTTATTTGGTTGAGAGCTTATGGAATCCCTTGTCATGGGTGGAAGTTGGAACTATTTGAGACCATAGCTAACTTGATGGGAACCTTTGCTTGTGCTGATGAGAATACTGTGAGAGGGAACAAACATGGACATTGCTAGGTTTATGGTGAAAGGCTCATCCTCTTTTAAGTTACAGGAAACAATTTAAGCGGAGATTGATGGTAAGACTTTCGTTATTCATCTTCATGAAGACACCTATGGTCCGGTGAGGATTTCACCCAACATTCTGAAATCTATTCCGGCGAGTTCATCGGAGACGAATTCTTGGTATGGTCGGAGCTCAGATCAGAACAGATAAAACAAAGACGAAGACGATGTTGATGTCGCTGTTTCAGAGTTTGGTGAGAAACAACTGCAGGGAGGTTCTTTTGAGAAATACTTTATGCGAGATTTTGCCCAACCTGCCACCATCACCATTTTGAAAATAATTTCCCGCTACCAGTTGAAAATTATGTCCAAAATGCCACAAATTTTGGAGGCTAGTGACTTTTTTAATTTTTTTTTTACACGCTCCTTCCAAAATGGCAGATGGGCCCCCACAGGAAGAAGGGGTCTGCCATCTTGATTGGAGGACTTTTTTTTTCGTTTTATATAAAAACTGATTTTTTAAATTGTTCTTTTTATATTTTAAATAATAAAATAATATATTTAATTAAAAATTAATAAATAAAAAAATTTCGTTTTTAATTAAAATCTAATTATTTTTATTTGATATTTTTTATTTTATTTTAATTCTATAATAAAATATAATAATATATTATACTAAAAAATTAATATATCATTAATATAATAAATTGAAAAAATACAATTTAGTTTAAAAAAATAATATCATTAATATAATAAATTAAATTACAATAAGTTAAAAATTAAACAAATTATGTGTAGTAAACAACTACCAGTTCCACATCTTGTTGGTCGCCGAATTCTTTGTTGTCGAACAAATTCTTTTGTAGGAGCAGGTGGATTGTTAGAAGTTTGGATGACGGGTGTTTGGTCGGGAAAAATTACAAACGGGTCGAAATTTTCAAAAAAATCTGGTGGTGGAAATTTGGTTGTGGTTTGTGTGAATTTGATAGGGTTTGGCACCGATGGTTCAACGATCACGACGTGATAGTCGAACACATCGAGGGATGATGAAGGTTGGTATGTTTGGGTGTAATCAAATTTCGGTGGCAGAATTGGTGTGTGGTGTCATGGTGGGCGGAAGCATGTTTGTTGTTGAGTTTGGTAAGTGTAGTGTGTTTGTTGTTGGAGTGTTTGGTATGTGTATTGGTAAGTTGTTGGTACGATGATTGTTGTGGTTGATATCGGGTGGATGTGTTTGGTTGTGTGTATTGAGTATGATGGTATTGGTGAGTTTATTGTGATGGATTTGGATAATTTGTTGTCGGGTTCCGTTGACGGGGGTCATTCAAGAATGGTTCTGTTGATACGTATTGATACGGTAGCCTATGGAACCAATATAAGTATTCTTGAGTCGGCTTCATTTCTCCCTCAAACTGCACCCCAGTCAAACACAATTGTTGTCTATTTGCCCAAAGATCTTGTTCGGCACGATACAAATCCATGAAATTGTAATTCCAAGACTTTTGCATGTGCATCTTGTGTTCTTCTTTGAGTAATACTTACTAAGACCCGGATGTTATTCATTGTACCCCTATGTTTTTCGCCCAACCACAAAAATAGAGTTTCAGCCATTTTTAACAGAACTTTAAAACCAAATACTAACTAAGAATTTGAAAATTTTGAGAGGTTGTAGAAAAGATGTTAAGATTGTGTGAGAAAAATGGTTGGAGAAATGTTGGTATTTATAGAGTTATGGTTAGAAGTTATGGTTGAGAAAAATGGTTAAAAGTTATTGATAGAAATAATTGTGGAATTAATTGAGGGAGTTATGGATAGAAATTATGGATAGAAATAATGGTGGAAATAATGGTATAAAAAATGGTTAGAAAATATGGTTAGAAGTTATGGATAGAAATAATGGTGGAATTAATTGAGGGAGTTATGGATAGAAATTATGGGTAGAAATAATGGTGGAAATAATGGTAGAAATAATGGTCAGAAAATATGGTTAGAAGTTATGGATAAAAGTTATTATGATAGAAGATATTATGATAGAAGTTATGGTTAGATATTATGATAGAAGTTATTATGATATATATTATGATGAAATTTAATAATGGTGGAAATAATGGTCAGAAAATATGGTTAGAAGTTATGATAGAAGTTATTATGGTTAGAAGTTATGGATAGAAATTATGATAGATATTATGATAAAAGTTAATAAAATAGAAGTTAATAAAATAGAAGATAGTATGGTTAGATATTGTTGAAGCATATTAGTTCTTCTTGCATATAGTTAAGATTTCATCTACTGTTCTACGATATATAACATACAACTCTAAAGGACCTATAGTTATGAATTCTAAATAATGTTGAAACATTTTGTGTATATCATCATCATTACAGATTCTATCTTCTGCAAACATCAGTATTCCATTAGGATTTATGTATGGTTTTTGATAGATGATGCGAACAATTTCCCTGTCCGACTAGGTGACATGGTGTATATGAGTTTTTATGTCTTCAAAGTTGAATGTTTCCAATATTCTGATTGATATTGGCTCAGAAGCAACATTGCAAGTTTCAAATTTTTCTGATGAAATTGGACTGATAATATGTACAAGACCAATTATATGAGCCATTTTTCTGATGAATTTTTTCTGCAGTTTTATGATAAATAATGTTGGATTTTATACTGTTTGAAGAGACTGAACGAATAAAACTCAACCTGCATGCAAGATGGCGTACCCATTATGGACAAATTAATGTAGGAAGGGATCCTCCATCTCATTTGGCGGACCCATATTGCATGTATGACACATGTAAAAGTGCAGACTGCCATGTACAGCTTCGCCATCTCACTTGGCGGACCCCAACGGATCCTCCTTCTCACTTGGCGGACCCTTATTGCATGTGTGACACGTGTCACATGTAATAAAACTCAGCTTGCATGCATTATATTATATATGGAGCATTTTAATTCTTGTTTTTATCACAACCATAATGGCTCAACACATTTCACAGTTGAAGTACATTATAATGGAAACATTTTCTCAGATGATAATGTTGGAGTTGTATTTCAAAACACAAACTTGCAAAAATTCAAAATCAGCCCTAAGTCAAATTTTAGCCATCTTCAAGAAAGAATCGAAGCAAAAATCCAACAACGTATATCAGATATTTATTAATTCTATTTGTGTTTTAGTGAAAGCGATAACAGTGTCACATATACCACAACAAAAATTAAAAACGACAACGACATCAAATTAATATTCAACTGTCACACAATGTATAATGTGTCGAATCAGATCGAATTATACATTTGTACAGTATAGCAGAATGTGGTGCCACAAGTTATATATCCAACACAGTCCTCTCAATCTCATCAATATCAACTGAGTCAGGAGACAACTTTAACTTTGTCACCCGAGCCGATAACTACAACTCATAATGAACCATTTTTCCCAGAGGAAGAGGTCGGGGAAGACAACGATTTTGATGAAGTCAATGTCTTAAATACTCAAAATCTTTTTGATGTTTCTAGTAGCGACGATTCAGGATATGAAATTCCAATGGTGCAACAACATGAAGCGTTGGACCTATACAATTCACCGTTGCACATGAGAAATTCCACATTCTTAGACAACGATGGTGACTCTGTTTTTGAAATTAGACAACCGATGCAGATTGAATGTGGGTTGCAAGGTATAGATTTTGACAACAAGGAAGGTTGTGTGATTGCCATAAACCATTTTCATATCAGAAATTATCTTGACTACAAAGTCTATAAGTCGGATACAAAAAGAATGATAATCAAATGCAAACAAAAAGAATATGGATATAGCTTAAAAACGTCGGTGGAAAAGGGAAGTGGTAATTGGGTGATCACCAAGGTTGACGGGCCGCACACATGCACGTCTTCTATAATGGACCAATATCATACAAAATTAAACTCAAAGCTAATAAGCCACAGAATCAAATCTCTGATTGAAAGTGATACATCACTGAAAGTAAAGCACATCATCACTCATATTCGTGAGGCGTACAACTACACCATCTCTTACAAGAAGGCATGGATTTCAAAGAATAGAGCGATTGTGTCTATTTATGGAAACTAGGAGACCTCTGTAAACACCCTAAATTTGCCCTCACTTTTTCTCACACCTTGGCTTGTGATATTTCATTTTTGTTTTAGTATAAGCATACCATCTCATATTGCATATTTGTTTCAATGCATAGTTCCATTTTCATCTGCATCTAGGGTTTGTGATCTGAGCAATCCAAGAATCAATCTGAGCCATCCCAATGGTCTTGAAGCTTGTCAAGAGGGTCCATGTGTGTTCCATGATCATAATATGCTCCCCAAATTTCATGAAAGTCAAAATGACAAGGAATGGCAAAGGCATGGAAGCAGAGCTAGGGTTTTCCTACACAGATGACCAAAATTAGGGTTTTGGTTTCAGAGGCCTTAACTCCAAATTTTTTTGGTAATTCTTGTTTCTAATGTTCTTAATATGTTATAAGGATCATGTGTACCAAGTTTGATGAAGAAATTCATTGTGGAAGTCATATGATCATTGGGTAACTTCTTGAGCAAGTAAAGTCAAAATCAGGGCATCTGAGGCCCCCAACAAGGGTACCAAAAGGTCATCATCATCATTTTGAGTCTCTATGATATTTATTTGATCTTAGAAATGGTTGTAAGTTCACAAAGTTGAAGAATTTTGAGCCAAATTCAAACTTGCTATTTTTGGAAATGACTTGTAATGGAAACTTTCCATTTTGGGAAAGATTTTCAACCTCCTCTTTCATGACCAAAAATGCTTCAAATGAAAAATTCTTGGACATGAAAGTTGTAGATTAGGTCTTTCCCTTTTCCAAAAGTACTATAACATGTCTTGATTCATCCTAGAACTCAAGATATGGTCTTTCAAAGTTGGCAAAAATCCCATAATTTTCAAGTTCATGCCAAAGAGGATTTTTTGCAAATTCAAGTTTCAAGCCATTTCATGACCTCTAATTGATTGCTAAACATCATACAAACATAGTGCAATGCATTTGAACCAAAATTGTGCCTTGGATTGCAAGATTCATCAAGGCATTTTCACAAAATTCTCAAAGAGGGAAAGTTGCAAAATGCTTGGAAACTCTTCATCCACTTGTGCCAGCTCATGTAATCTGATCCTATGGCCATCCTTGATGCAAGCTGAGGCCAAGACACCCCTTTGAGCTGCTCTGACCCGTGCCATACCTCAAAGTACACAAAATTGACTTTTTACAAAACCTCCCATACCAATCAAGCTGAGCCACAACAACTCTTATGACCAATCAAGACATCACATACAAGCCTCATGGACCTCATTTCATATGTTCTTGGAGCCTAAAACACAACACAAGTCAGATTGCACAAAAACTTGCAAAAACTTCATCTCTTCGATTCTCTCAACAAAAACCACAAACCTCAAAACTATTTGCACCATTCAATCATACACATCCTCAGGATCACAAAGCAACCCTCACAATGACCTAAAAGCCTCTGAATCAAAAACACGATTTCTCACCTCTCAGAACTGAAACCCACAAAAGAGGCCATTTAAACTCTTGCAAAGCTTCTCAATAGCATCAGGGGACTCAAAGGGGTTGGATTGCACAAGGTAGAAGCTCTGAAAGTCCATATTTGTAGTTCATCATCTCAGGTAGTCATCAAGAACTTTTTTTCCAGAAACCTTCTTTTAAGTTACAATATGACTCTATAGTTTCCCCTGATCACTCTGATATGTTTACTTTTGAAAATGGTTAAGTTTTAAGCATTTCATAACCTTTTGAAAGTTCTGTACAATTTTCCGTTTTGCTTCGATTCATGAATTTGATGAAATATAAATGGAATTTGTTGCGGGATTCTTGTTCTTTGATGTCTAATGAGTGATTCTGGAGAGTTTGAGTTGATTTCATGGCGTTTTGAGAGAGATAGGAAGAGTGAGTTGCCGGAGAAGATGACTGGAGGTCTTCTCCGGCCACCTGAAAGTCATTAAACCCTAATCTGTAATTAATTCCTCAGTTTAAATTAGGGCCCTTGGATCTTGATTCCCGCTTGTGTGGAGGACCAGGATTAGTTCACTTAAACCCTAATCTTTAATTAATTTAATTAATTAGGATTAATTAATAAATTTTCCAGAATGAATCCTAGCCACTCATCTGCGCGCGCAGTCTTCCCCCTTTCAAACCTGGGCCATCAGATCAGTTGACTTCCATTAAATCCATTTTTATTTCATTTTTATTTTATTTCTTTTGTGCATTTTATTAAAAAATAGTAAAACTCATCAAAAAAATATAATCTTTTGCATTTCTGATCCAAATATTTTTCTCAACCCAAAAATGATTTTTATTTTATTTTTTGCATTAAAAAAAGTATTTTTAAAATATTTAAATGTTATTTTTAATTAATTAAAGGATTTTAATTAATTAAAAATACATTTTGGTTTCTAAAAAATCACTAAAAAATTCATGGACCATTCTAATACATTTAGAAATATTTTCAAACTCATCATACAAATTTCTTTTTAGGTTTGATCATAATTTCACAATTTTCTTTGAATAAGGGTTCTTAAAAATCACATTTTCTAACCCTAACTTGAAAAATTCATTTCTGCCTAACCATGATGAGTTTGAACTTGATTCTTGTTGCATTGTTTCACATATTTCATGTAGTTTATAGGTTATTTTTCTCATGAATTTATCTTGCATTTTCAATTTGATTTGCATTTTCCCTTGAGAATCACCCAAAAACCCTAACAAACTTAGAAAATCCATAACTTTCATTAGGATTAGCTCCTGACCTTCTCCTTTGGGGTTTGACCTTGTATGGGTTTATGGTTTGATTGAGCTTGATTTCAATTTTTTATCATGTTGTATGCTTCTGTTTTGGTCATTTGCATCTCATATATTCATAAAATCCTAATTTCTCATGTTCATTTGCATTCTCCTTTGCATATCATCATCACATGAACTTACCATGACATTTCAAGCATTTGTATGACATCTTAGACATATTAGGACATGCTTGAACATTGCTTGATCATTTTTTCATTCATTTGCTATGCTTTGCATCCATTACATTTCATGAACATTCATGTGTTTTCAAGCTTCATTCATGCTTCTTTTGTATCTCATCTTTGTATGATCATTCATATGCATCTTGTATGACATTGCATCATCTCATATGCCTTTTACAATGCATATTCACTTCTGACTTTGGTCTTTACATCTCATTTCATCTCATTTCCTTTTGCTTTATGTCTTATGCATTTATACTAACATTTCAGGAACCTTTGGTAAGTTATCTAGGAGGTGGATTTGCCTTTACCTCCCACCTCTTCTTATATCATTCATATGCATTCTTACATGTATTTGAAGTGAATCTAATTCACTTATGTTCCATACTTCTCACTTTATTTCTTTCAAGTTACTTATTGATCTTACTTGATCAAGAGGGCCTTCCAGCAATTGGGGGGACAACAAGTGGATGGAGAAGAAATGGGGGGTGTACCTGCAAGGCACTCCGATGCCAAAATCAATAGAGGTACAGTAAAATAGGTGAGATAATAGAGTGAATCAGAATACCTGACCCTTTAGTGAAAAAGGGTATTTATAGAGAGCCCCCAGCGCTGGGCCAAGGTCCTTCCTTGGGCTGGATCAGCTAGGCCCAAGGAAGAACTGCTAAGGAACGCGTGAGGAGCGTGAAGACCTAGTTGAGTGGTCTGGTCCTTGGTTCAACTGCCCCTATCTTTCAGGAGATAATGGGGGGACAGTTGGGTGACGTGGAAAGTGGACTGACAGACATGTTCCTTGCCTGCTCTAAGTGCATGCCCAATGTATGGGATGCTTGCCCGATCGTTAAGCTCCCCTATCCGTATGCCAGGCGTGCCTGCCCGAGCATATGGGCCTCTGCTCGACATATTGGGTCGTAGCCCAATACGGCCTTGAGGCTTAGTCCGGAACAGGAGCCCCCCAAGTCGAGTCTCCGAGTCGGAGCGACGAATTATGATATAGTCGGGCGTAGGCGCGTTGGAAAAGGCGTCGAGCGTATAACTGTGTCGAGCATGGTGTTAGTCAAACCGATGTGCGTGCTATATTTATTGTCGGGCATGTGGTATTAAAAGAGTCGAGGATGTTTCCTATAGTCGGGCATGTTTACAGTCGCCCGACGTCGTTCAGGATTCTTGTGGATTGACGTGTGTCAGCATTAATGGTGCGTCGCTTCGTTTCCTGTGCAAACGGCGGCATAGGCACTAGGCAATGATTATTCGGCGCGTCCATCCACGCGCTTATGGCTATATAAAGGGAATTATCCACTTCATTTGGACTTTTTCGCTCTGACGTTTGACCGGAAGCTCTGAAAAAATGTCTTTCTCCGCCCGTCTCCGCCGTTTGCACCGCCGTCTCTGCCCGCGCGCCACCGTTTACTCTTCGCTTCAAATATGTTCGGTACCACTTCAAATTGCATGCTTTTTCATTTAGTAGCTAGAAATTTGCATGATATATTTGCGTAGAGTAGATAGGACTGGTCTGGGGATAGTTTTTGAGGTTTTAGGTATGAAAATTTTCGGTAGGATTAGAATATCCCGGGCAAAAACTTTATACGCGCTTGAATAAGTCGGGCATGTTTAGCATGTCACGGGCAAAAAATTCATATGCGCATGAATCTCCTAGGCAATTTTAGCATGCTTCGGGCGTAAAATGCATATGCGCATGAATATCCCGGGCAAGTTTAGCATGGCTCGGGCATAAAATTCATACGTGTGTGAATATTTCTGGGCAAGGCTAGCATGCCCCGAGCGTAGAGTTTACGTCAATATGAATTTGTGGGTCGGAACGTTACGTGCCCGTATGCTTGCGAGGGTTGCCCCTTCATCGACCTAGGCTAGTAGTCAGACTTTGGGGCGTTGCGTTTTAGCTTTTCGCCCTTTCACTTGACTTGCGGTGGAAGGGTGGATTTGATGCGATGTCAAATTCACTTTTTCTATCTACGTTTCAGGTATGACCGAGCATCTGCAGGTCGGGGAAGGGGATGTCGAACCGCGACCAATTTATGAAGAGGAGGTCGCGCATCGAAACATCGAGGAGGGGAATGTCGGGGAGGATAATGAGCATGTTTCCTCGTCCGGGCGTAATGACCTATCCTGGGTTGCGGACGAGCCTTTGGAAGAAGAATCATATTTTTGAGACGAGACGACCCATGCATACGCCGTGGTGGAAGATCTCAGTCCCGAGGAGTCTGGGAATTGGCAATGTCTTGCTCCTCAAGAGGCGGACCAGATATGTCACCGCTTCCCGGGGAAGCAGTTCGCCATGTACGAATTCACCTTTCGAGAAGCGAGGGTCAGGTTTCCCTTCAACTCTTTTCAGATGGGGGTTTTCAGGTGGCTCCGACTGGCGCCGTCACAACTGCACCCAAACGCCATTGCTTTTATGCGGGCGTTCGAGTTAATCTGTCGTTTCCTCGGCGTTGGGTGCACTCTACCCCTCTTTTCCACATCTTCCATCTGCAAAGGTCTGGTGTCCGAGGACGTCATAGCTGGGTGTCCCTAAAGCAGCCAGTGAGGCTATTCAAGACTGTCGCTCCCAAAGATTTGCATCCTGGTACAAGCGCGAATGGTCGGCGAAAGGAGAAATAAAGGTGAAGATGAATAGAGTCTTCAGCTAGGCATTTTTATCCCGAAGGAAAGGTAATGTTGCATAAACCTAGGAAAAGATGGATAAGACGGTTGCGAACTAGAGAAACTGAGAAAGGGGGTTGGTTACAACCTGGGAAGGTATTAGCACCCAGATTGTCCAGCGTACTTGACGGGGTCCATGCTTAAAAGATTGTGTTTAAAGGGGTAGGTGTATGTGCTATCTGTGTGCAAAAGCTGGAAAAGAATATATAAGTATCAGTGCAAAATGGTGAATGCTTAGGAACTGA
Organism: Lathyrus aphaca; assembly: GCA_963966055.1. NCBI lineage: Eukaryota > Viridiplantae > Streptophyta > Magnoliopsida > Fabales > Fabaceae > Lathyrus > Lathyrus aphaca. Next base: position 513,720,774 of record OZ014520.1, read on the forward strand.
GGCTTTAAAAGAGAATGCTGAAAGAGGGGGGAGACAAAGAGACTTTTGTTCGATAACAGTTAAGTTATGCCTATGTATCCTCTCGTACAATGAGGAAGTCAGAACACCGTAGTTCGACTCAAAGAGACTGAAAGATAAATTGACTAATGAACTGCTTGCTTGCCTATGCTCAAGTGTATGACTTGTCTGGCTCAAGTGCTAACTGTCTTGCATTAGACGGAAGAAGCAAGTTATTGCTTGGGAATGAAGATGATGAGAAAAGAATCCCGAAGGAGACGATTATTGTTTGTTTTTGTGTTTTCAGTCTTTTATTGTTTTTGGTGTTTTGCATAAGTTAATGAGCTTTAGCCTAAACCAAAGGTTGTAAACTCATTATATCCTCCCTTGATTAGGGATAATGAGAATACTTAAGTGTGAGATAAGCACCTCAACTTAATTACCATGATGATGTAGGATTAAGATTATTAACCTACTTGTGATTATTTAGATGTTTTTGGGTTTTGTTTGGTGTTAAGTAATGAGTTTAAGCCATAATCAAAGATTAGTGAACCCATTACACCATCCTAATAGAAGGATAATAGATGAGCACACTTAAGCTGAGGAAGATACCTCAACTTAATCCATGATTAGGGATTAAATTCATTAGATGACAAGCCTTTATTAAAGTGGATTTTAATTAAAGGTGAGATTAAGAAGTGAGTTTTATGATTTGCAAGACAACTTGAGGGGGACTTGTCCATTAAACACTAGGGTTAGTCCTTCTTAACCATAAAGGAAGAATTAGAACCCTAATGTAAGGCCCAAGTTACAAGATAAAGTCTTAGTGATTATTAGATGGATTGATTAAGAGGTTTAAAAAAATTAAGGGTTTAACACTTAGAATTAAGGTTATACACTCCATCCTAAGATAAGGATGCAGGCATAACCCTAATACCAAAGTCCTAAAACCTTAAAGGTTTAGTCTCTAATGATGAGATGAGAAGAGAGACACAAAGAGGACTCAAAGGTAAAAACTAAGGGGAACTAATCACAACCCTAATTATTGTCATGCTTGGATGTTCCTATGGTTTGTGAGGCTTAAAAGAGATCTTCAAGGAAGCCACCAATGGAAGAAGCAGATGAAAGGAGGAAGAAACAGAAGAAATAAGTTACTTACTTCATTGAAGAAGATAAGTAACTTAGAGAGAGAAAGTGAGATATGAACATGAATGAGCAAGCCCACTCAAAGACAATTAAAAATGCAGCAAAGATGCATATGAAGAAGATGAAGAGAAATGAGAAGTAAAGGCAAATTCACTTCTCAAATTAACTTACCACCTGAAAATGTTAGCACAAGATGCATAAGGAAAGAAATGGAATGGAAAGATGCATATGCAAAGACAAAAAACCAAAACCAGAAGCATACACATGATTTAAATGATGCTATGACATGATGCAAAGGCATACAAAGTGCAATGAATGGTCATACAAGGATGAGATACAAATGGAAGCATGCTTTGAAGTTTGGAAATACATGAAAGTTAATGAAAGGAAATGAATGCAAACCAAGACAAATAAATGAAGAAATGATCAAGCATGGTTCTAACATGTCCTAAGATGTCTAAGATGACATATGAATGCATGAAATGTCATGGCAAGTTCATGTATGGATGTATATGCAAGATGGATGCAAGTGAACATGCAAAATTAGGGTTATAAGGTAACATGAGATGCACATGACCAAAACAGAAGCAAATGACATGATAAAAAAATGAAATTGCACTCAAAGGAACCTTAAACCTATACTAGGTTACCATCCAAAGGGGGAGTTCAAAAGCTAAACCTAAAGGGAGTTATGAATTTCCCAAGTTTCTAGGGTTTTTTGGGTGATCCTCAATGTAAAATGCTAAACAAATTGAAAATGAAATATAAATTCATGCCAAATATATCTTAGAAACTACATGATATTCACAAAATAATGCAAAAAGAATCATATCCAAACTCTTCTTGGTTAGGCAGAAAAGATTTTTCTAAGTTAGGGTTCAAAAATAGGATTTAAATGACCCTTAATTCAAACAAAATTCTCAAATGATCATCAAACCTAAAAAGAAATTTGTATGAAGAGTTTGAAAATGTTTCTAAATGCAAAGGGATGATTCATGATTTTTTTGGTGATTTTTAGAAACTTAAATGGTATTTTAATTAATTAAATTCAATTAATTAATTAAAATAAACATTTAAATATTTTAAAAATACAATTTTTATGCAAAAAATAAAATAAAAATCATTTTCTGATTTAGAAAAATATTTGGAATAAAAATGCAAAAGGAAATATTTTTGGGATTTTTCTAACTATTTTTAAATAATTATGCAAGAAAAAGCAATTAAAATGAAATAAAAATCAAATTAAATGAAAGTATGACAATCTGATGGATGAGATTCAAAAGGGGGAAGACTGTGCACGCTATCCTAAGGCCCAGATTGAATCTGGCTAATTAATTTTAATTAATTTAATTAATCTGATTAGGGTTTAAGTGAATGCATCTTGGCCATCCAAATGCGCGGTAAACATGATCCAAAGGCCAGAATTTAAACTAACCTGATTAACCCTAAAATTAACCCTAATGACATTCAGATGACCGGAACAGTGCTCCGGTCATCTTCTCTGGTGAGACCCTCACCTGACCTTGCTCAAATCATCACCCCAGGCCCCCAAAATCTCCAGAAATGATCACCTAACTACCCTAAACAATAATTCAGCCTCAAAAATCATTTATCATTCATCATCATCAAGATTCAAATCAAAACATTCAAACGGCAAAAATTCCAGACAGTCATGAAATACTCAATACACAACCATTTTCAATTCTAAACACATCAGCATGATCAGTGAATCATAAAGAATCATTTAGGAACTTAAAAACACATTTCTGGAAAAAATGTTCTTGAGGTTACCTGAGTTGAAGCTTTTGAAACTGGGACTTTCTAGGCTCTTCTTTGGTGCTTTTCCACTCCCCTTGATCTCCTTATGCTTCTGGAATGCTTGAAAGGAGTTTGTATGGAGTGTTTTGAAGGTTTCTGTTCTGAAGCTCAAGAAATCGTGTTTTGGTTTGAGAGGTTTTCAGGCCATTGTGAAGGGTGGTTTGTGTTCCTTGAGTGATTTTGAGATGAATGGTGAAGAGAGTTGTGAGTTTCTGTGCTTGTGTGATGAAATTCGAAGAGGTGAAGGTTTGAGGTGATTTTTTTGCAATCTGAGCTATGGTTGTGTTTCAGGCTTGTGTGATGTATGTTTTGTATTGCTTTTGGTTTGTATAATGTATTGTGATTGGTCAGAAAGTTGGTAATGGCACAACTTGATTGGTATGGCTTGTTTTTCCAAAAAGTCAAAAGTTTGTACCACAAGCATGGGCTCGGGTCAGAGGAAATCTAAAGGGTGGATTGGCCTCAGCTGAGTTTGTGGAGGTCCCTTGGATCAGATTTCATGAGTTGTGATGATTGAATGGTGAGATTGAAGAGGTTTTGCAAATTTCCCTCTTTGGAATTTCTTGTGAATCAAGGCATGAAATGTTGTGATTCCTTGGGCAATTCTGAGCAAAATGAGCCATGTGATGTTGTTATGATGTTTAGAAGTCAATTAGAGGTCACTTAGAAGCTTGGCAAGTGAATTTGCAAAAATCCCTCTTTGGCATGAATCGTGGCATTACCCGTCATCCAGGTCTGTACCGTCTTGAGTTTCCTTTTGTTGCCCTGCCTCAATTTTTCCTAGATCTTATCCAAGGGCTTGGTCATAAAAACTGCAAAAAACAAAAGGGAATAAAGTTAGTACCGAGCATCGCAAACACACAGATCATAAGACAAGATAAAATTAGGTACGACTACGAATACCAAAAAATTCAGACACCTCCTGCCTATTTTTACAAGCAAGGAGCGCAGTTACATCGATCAGCGGATAGATTCCGAGTGTGACTTGAAGATCTTGGTCCGCTGCTTAAACGAGATAAAGCCTTTTGGAGCTCCTCCTCTCCCAACCTAGCGTTGCAGGGAGAAAAGTCGAAAGAACAAAAGGAGGGTAGCCCCGGCCCCAAGATGTGAGCACGTCAGCTCGAACACCCTCATAAAAGCGTAAGAGTTCGGATGCAGTTGAGAGGGCGCCACTCCCAAATGGCTCAGCACCGAGTAAACCAAGTCGCTGAACGGTAGCCTGGCCCTCAAAGTCGTGAAGACATATTCGTACATTGAGAACTTCGATCCTCCAAAATCCGAATATATCATATCATCGTCACCTAGGCACGTCACGACCCAGTGCGCGGGATCCCCTACCACGAGCAATAGTTTCGTCCTCGGTCGAGCATAGCTTGAGACCTTGTCCAATAAGTCCTTCTGTACCCATTCTTCGGGCACTGGGGCCTCTTCTTCTTCGTCAAAAATATCTTGAGCTCCTATCGCTCCCCCAGAAGTGGTGGCCGCATCGCCCATCTCAGTGGCGTCAGAATCCTCTAAAGAGCTATCGGAATCACTCGGAACGGTAGCTGAGGAACCAGAGTCCTCCCGGGTATCTTCCTCGGATGAGAGATCATACAGATCGACGAGCATTTCTTCACCTGAAAAGTATAGGAAAGGCGTCAGTGAATTCAATCAAGGTATCAAATCCACCCTTCCACTACCTATCAAGTGAAAGGGCGTGCAACAACCGGGAGTCAAGGCCCTCAACCAAAGCCTTAAAGGAATCTACGTATTTAAAACGACCGACCACACTCGATAAAAATCATGATAGTGAAGGGACTTTGCAACGACCAAATGATCGTTGATGTCCCCGAACCCAGGGCTCCGGTTGAATCTCAACCAAAACCACTGGTTGGCGCGGGCCAGGGTTCCGGCACGAGCGACGCTACGGCCACGGCCAAGATACTCGAAAGGCGATTCACCACCAGGAAGTCGTTTGTCACCATGACAGCCTAAGGGATAATCTTAACTACCCTAATCTACTTCTTAAAACTGAAACCTAACCGCATGCATGTCTACTCATAGAAAAAATAGAAAAAACAGAGTCACAAACGGATAAAAGTGCTTACTAGGTGGTTGAGACATGATTATAATATTCTGGAAAAAGGTTGTGCAGTGGTCGGAAATGGATTCGCGGTGGTCGACAATCGTAGACGGCTACCGGAGAACAGAAGGGACGTCGAGCAAGAAAGCAAAGGCAGAAAAGTCTGAAAAAGAAGAGGCTTCCCCTATTTATAGGATTAGGAACACGTGCGTCTAGGCGTGACCCATATCCCTAGAAAATCATGGCATATACGCTAGCCCCTAGACTAGCCGTCAGAAGCATTAAATTGACACAAATTCCAAAACACGTCACCTCTTCGTTTCCTCTCCCTCGACACCGACCATCCAATGAGTTGCTCGACTCCCCTGCTCCCTCAGAGGAGACCATTTCATCAAGCTAAGTAATATTCTATCAACATTGAAGATAATTTCGAGCAGCTAGCCACCCTTAAGTCATCGCTCCTTCGACCATAATCAACGACTTGAGGGGCTCCTGTTTCTGACTGGCCCAATTTTCAGACTTGGGTCAAATCCATCTTCTAGCCCATGACGATCCAACAACTCTTTGGCACCTGATTCATCCTCAATCTGCCCGGAAGTTCCTTCCGACCGACCATCAGCGCTGTCGACCATGATTCACACCTCGCAAGGGTCGAATCCCTAGGACCAACCAAGGACCGTTTGCCCGACAAGCCCCTCGCTCGGAAATAACATCATCCGACCGGGGTCTCGTCTGAGCAGTCCAAGCGTAACTCCAACGGCTAGTTTCTGACAATTACCTGTTATTAGGGAATCCACAATCCAGGCCCAATGAAAGGGACCAATAGCCATGCGCTGGGGGTTTTATATAAACCCTCTCATATGAGAGGGTCAGGTATTCAATTTCTCACTCTAAATCTCGTACTTGCTCACTCGTTGCTCGCTCTCTGACTTTAGCATCGGAGTGCCTTGCAGGTACACCCCTCCTCTCTCCATCAACCGTGCTTCAACCACGCTCGACGTCAGTCACATCGGATCCTGATCTCCAGGTACAATCACTTTGAATGAGAAGGTTGAGACAGAATTTAAAAGGTTAACAAATAAAACACAACAATAAAGACAAAATATTTCAATACACATTAATTAACATGTTTCACACCTCAAACACACATCAAAATTATTTTGTAACAAGACTAAAAGGAAATTCGTTTAAGATGAAACATAAAAGATGGAAAGAAAAAAAGATGAAAAATAACAAAGAGAACTTGAAGATGAATAAGGAAACCCTAAACTATAAAAATGACGGTGGCGAGAGAAACAATGGTGATAATAGATAGAGCAGCAGTTTGGTGAGAGAAAGTTTGTGTGGCTTATATTTCTATTTTTTATGTTTGGAGTTTGGTTTTGGCTACATATTTGGTTCAAAGAAAGGAAGTGTAAACAAAGATGAAGAAAAGTTGGATCGATACAAAATTCGAGCATATTAATTCGATAAATAAAAAATTAAGTATGTATTTAAAGTCATTGGTTCGGTTTAACGATTCCTAAAAATTAAAACCGAGAACCGAACAAACCATATCGATTTTTATTGGTTTGGTTTGGTTTTTGAACCAAACAAAAAACAATTGGTTTTTTTAGTTTGGTTTGGTTTGGGTTATCGATTTAATTGATTTTTTCTGATCCGTTTACACCCGTACATGTTGTCATTGAATAAATTAGGTTATTATTATCTTTAATTTGTTTTGGTTGTCATTCAATAATGTTGATTTTTATCTTTAATTTGTTTTTGAAGTGACATTTTAGTACATCCACGTCATAAATCATTGTCAACTACACATTCTTTCACATAACATAATAGTACTATATTTTTATACTTTACAAAATAGTATTACAAAAGACAAGTTGAAATTAGAAGAATTTTTTTTTTATTTACATAACTTACAAAAAGAAGGAGTATTATAAAATCGTTTTCATTTTTACATTTTATTTCATAAATGACAAAATTAAAAATTAAAAAAATAATAATAAAAAAAAGAAAAAGAAGAAGACAAGTTCCATATCGATTGGGACAACACTACCTTCCTTATATGATCTTCCCTTATCATCCCTTGTCATCACCATGGTACATTATACGCATGATTTTGACTTCACATTACCATCATCTTATATCAGTTTTATCATACTCATCCATACACATTTCTGTAAGTCAATTAAAATACAAAACAAACAAATCAGAAAACGAAATTTGAAACTCACCAAGGCATGAACATACATCAACACATATTCAACATACATACATTGACAAACATGAAATTTGAGGACCACATAAGACTCACGCGCAAGAGCAATGAAAATCTCAGAGTGAATTTCACTAGAATTTCATCCAAATGTAAAGAAGCAAAACTCAAAACCAAATCTCATCTTCATTTCAATTTCATCAAACACAGTTAAAATTCATCCTAACAGAATTAATCTCCAAACAATATCAACCTCACATCAAACTGTCATACCCCCCAATTTATCCTATCCTTCCAGCTAAAGCCAAAAATTTATCTTATCCTTTCAGCTAAACCTTTTGGCTTATGCTTTTCATATTCCTCGTGTGCATATCCTCCATTAGGGCATTCAAATACATCATGCATTCATTAACATCAAGGTTGGTTACTTGGATCAGTGGTCATAGAGAATCAGAGTTTTGCAATGCCCTATGGTTTCTCTCTTTTGCAGGTTTCGTTCAATGGAAAGTACAAAGATCAGTGATTAGGGTTTGTTGTCTGTGCTTATATGCAATAGTCAAGAGTATTCTCTTGTGCTCATCATCATTTGGCTAGAGTTTATTTCCCTGATCATATGGCTTTCAAAAGGTGTTTGGTTCAGGACACACCCGAGATATTGATTTACATCATGGACAAGAAGGTTCAAAATTCATTCATATAAAGTGGACTCGTTGACCTAGTCATAATGAGTAATCCATCATTCTTCATCATTGCTTTGGCCGGGTCCTATTTCAAGTGAAAGTTTCATTGTGATTCAAAAGATACATGCGGTGATCTTGATCTTCAAATCGTTAATTGATTTTCACATTATATTAGTAATTAGATTTATTATTAATTGAGTTTAGTCTTTTTTAATAAGAAGTTTAGTTATTATAATAATGTTTTCAAATTCAAAATCTAAATTCACACTCAAAACCAATTATCCAATTTGAATCCAAAGAACCATATCGAATTTAACCATTTTTCTTTTACACTCTATCCTGAAGACCATGCACTATTTATTTCTTCTGGCATGGATCAAACTTCTACAACTATTGAACTACTGAATATTATGATAATGAAATATAAAGTGGGCCGAGTTAAAGTTGAACCTTGATATCTTAAATCATAAGTGTAAAAGCAATGAAAGATGGTGATCTCTTTCTAGTGGATGAGATATCCTTGGCGGATGATAGCATACTTGAGAGATTGAATAGTGTGTTGGGGCCAGAAAGGACGTTATCCTTGGCTGAGAAAGGAGGGCCTGATCTTGAGAAAGTTGTGGCACATTCAAATTTCCTTGCAAAAATGAACCCTGGTGGTGATTATGGTAAGGAAGAGCTGTCTCCAGCACAATACGCAATCGCTTCACAGAGGTAGAATTGGTGAAGTTGTCAATGGACGAGAAGGATCAAGTCACCCTATCTTAGATAGTGCTCAGTATGATTATGTGTTTGAAGTGGATATTTGTATCTCCATGTTCTAACTGCTGACTTAACCAGTGATCTAGCTGCAGTTGCACGCCGTGGTGCAGCTGCTATTATGTCTGCCGCTTTCTTGTTCGATAGCACATCCCAACAATACTCTCAACATCACCATAAACCTGCATAAATCACACAAAACCAACAATAAATCAAGTCCATAACAGTTCCACTAATACTCCTAACAATTTAACAGTTTTCAAACTAACCTACTTGTCCCATCTACACTTTATTCATTTTCAACATTCAGTCCATTTCCAACCAGCCCGCTGTTACTAATCTCAATACATAAAATTCAAATTGCACCAAGGCATAACTCAGATATCAAAACAATCAATCTCTACACTACCTATTAACACGTTTCAATACTCAAGTCATAAGCTACTTCATGTTGTGTGATAACAAAATCAGCATGGCAATATAACAGTTCAATATCATCCATTCCTCAATCAATCTCCATTTTCATTCACATATGAGGCAAGAAATGCATATATACCTAAATTGAAGTCTCATCCTGAGCCGTATATTTATGGTGATTTTGAGTATGATTTGGAAGGTGATGATTATCTATGTATTAGTGTTGCAAAGGTCCCAAATCTAAAACAAGAGCAAGCTGTGCTACAGACCCTTGCAACCCATTATCCATGGATGATGCGAATGGAAGGGGCACCAAACACACAAGCAGCATCGATTCCGGGTACATCTGTACGCATTGTTGTTTCCAAAGAAGATGTTCATGCTGCAATACTGGATGGAAGGGAACTAGAAGTGTCCTTCGACAGCTTCCCATACTATTTAAGACCTGCAAGATCAGAAACATATCAGGAGATGCTTGAAAAGCGCTTGTGAAATACTTCGGTGCTAAGCTGCTCATATTCGATAGCCATCTGCTTTTGGTTGGTTTATCTTCTAAGGAAACTAAACTTCCCAAAGACAGGTTTACGCCAAACAAAGTCCTATGGTCAGAGACACGCATAACAACATGGCAAAGTACGCAAGTTAAAGTCAAAACAACCAGCAAATCACAACATTTCAAAATGGGGATTTTAACATAGCTTTGGATAAGCAAGCCCTAACTAATTATATTTAACACAACTAACCACCCTTACAAACTCTTAACTCCCTTAACTGCTTTAACCAACCCAATCTCACAAACTAACTAACTAACTAACTCAAAATCATAACTAACTACACAACTGTCCTAACTGATTTCTCAAGTTCAAACAGAATTTCTCACTCCAACAACAAAAAAGAGCCAACAGAAATTCATAACCGATTTTTCACAGATCCCTCTAATAACCATATTCCAACCAAATGGAAAATCAGAGGAAAAGGATATATCAAACTCACCTCATTCTTGAGGCTGATTCCACTTTGTTTCTTCACTCTCTCTGATTCTGTACCCTTCAATTTCTTCATTCTTCCACTCTTCAAGTTTTCTCCATTCTTCCCCATTCTTAAATTTTTCTCTTGACTCTGCTTCTTCCAACCTCTTCAACCACCATAACAAATTTCTGCATCTTCATCTTCATCGATTCAATCACACCCATAACCATAATCACATGCAAAATTCACAAAACAAAAATCAATCTCAACAATTCATAACAGAACAAGCCAAGTCCATAATTAAGCACGAGTTCACAACTGCAAGATTCAAGAGTTCACATCAATTCTAAACGAACGGCGCAAGAACGCAGAGCAACTCAACAACACAAATTCATCAAAACCAGTCAACACACAAAATTTGAACAGGGACGCATCAATAACAACAACCAGAAGAAAAAAAAAGAGAAATTCGGGAAACAATGAAGAATTCAGAGATTACACACCTGAAAAATTGAAGCTCGCCGGAGATTATGTTATTAGCCGGAAACTTTCTTCAATAAATTTTTGATGATTCCTTGATAATTTTTGGTGAAATCTTGTGTGGATATTGATGCATTAGTTTCTAATTAAATAATATTTTAACTCGATTTTCATTAGTTTTAGACTTTATTTGATTAAATGTTGAATTAGGCAAAATTAGGGTTTTTGGCATGTTCTTGTTAATTCTTTTTGTTTTGATTCAATCTTAACATGAGGAATGATTCAATATTGATCCCTGATTTTTAGAAGTTTGATTATATGTAGGCTTGATTTGTACTCATGAAATATCATTCGATTTGTTGAAATTAGTTATTAATTCTTTCGAATTTCATGTGGATTTACAAGTTTACTTTGATCGATTTCATTGGAACGTTTTGGACAATTAGTAAGCTTTAGGTTCTGATCTTAATAATAATTTTTGGTCTTTGATTTGTGTTCATAGTATGTCCATTAAAATGCTTGTTTTATCCTTTGAATCGTATGTTGACCGTTAGGGTTTTAATCATGGTTTGGATTATATTATTGTTTATGAAAATATCATTTATATGCATTCATCATATTATGTTTAGTAACCATTTCACTTTGAGTTGGAAGGTTTCATATGAAGTTTTGGCTTACTTTTTTACATTCGATAAATGATGTAATAACCATTACGTTAATGCTTAATTTCTTTTATAATTTAGTTTAGGTTTCCCCCTTGGTGGGTTTCTCATATAGAACTACTACGCGTATTAAGGAAGAAACAATTATTCTCTAATGGTACGGGGATCTCGAGAATATGGCACATTGGAAATTATCCAAGCTTAACTCAGTGACACTAATCTCATGAGCTTATTATCCTAGGTCGGAACATCTTGATAGGACTCCTTTTTTTTGCCCAATGTCGCCCCATGGGGCGACATGAGGCAAATAAGGGGGAAAGAGAGAGATGTGGTTCTCTCACTTTTGACATACTTTTGACATAGGACTTTCTTTTGACATACTACTTTAGACATCTTTGACATACTTTTGATATAGTGGACTCCTTCGGGGGGCCCACACAACGGACTATTATCTTAACTCAGTGGTAGAGCTAATAGTCCCTGATAATTCCGATAATTTTTTCGTTGTGCCTCGACTATGTTTTAACTAACCTCTTGAATCTATATAATGAATGACATAGTGGGCTCCTTCGGGGGGCCCACACAACAGACTATTAACTTAACTCAGTGGTAGAGCTAATAGTCCCTGATAATTCCGATAATTATGTCGTTGTGTTCCGACTGTGTTTTAACTAACCTCTTGAATCTATAAAATGAATGACATAGTGGGCTCCTTCGGGGGGGCCCACACAACGAACTATTAGCTTAAATTAGTGGTAGAGCTAATAGTCCCTGATAATTCTGATAATTCCGTCGTTGTGCCCCGACTGTGTTTTAACTAACCTCTTGAATCTATATAATGAATGACATAGTGGACTCCTTATGGGGACCTACACAACGGACTATTAGCTTAACTCAGATGTAGAGCTAATAGTCCATGATAATTCCGATAATTCCGTCGTAGGGGGAATTTATGTCACCACAAACAGAAACTAAAGCAAAGTTTGGGTTCAAAGTTGGTGTTAAAGATTATAAATTGACTTATTATACTCCTGACTATCAAACCAAAGATACTGATATCTTTGCAGCATTCCGAGTAACTCCTCAACCTTGAGTTCCGCCTGAAGAAGTAGGTGCAGCGGTAGCTGCAGAATCTTGCACTGGTACATGGACAATTGTGTGGACCAATGGACTTACCAACCTTGATCGTTATAAAGGACGCTGCTATAAGATCGAGCCTGTTCCTGGAGAAGAGAATCAAGTTATTGCTTATGTAGCTTATCCTTTATACCTTTTTGAAGAAGGTTATGTTACTAACATGTTTACCTCCATTATGGGTAATGTATTTGGGTTTAAGGACTTGCGCGCTCTATGTCTGGAAGATTTGCGAATCCTTAATGATTATGTTAAAACTTCCAAGGCCCTCCTCACGGAATCCAAGTTGAGAGAGATAAATTGAACAAGTAAGAACGCCCAATTCTCTAGCAAATACAACTCTTATCAAATAGAGCTCACGTGGTTGGAATTTGATCAATCAAATCGATGGAATCATCTATTTGATTCGATATAAATTCACAGGTTCTCGCGTGATCCAATTTCCAATAACTAATATAGATAGGTCTTCATTTACTAAACTAGATATGTCTTCATTTACATCGTTATTTTCAATAGGACCAAAACTATCTATTGATTTACTTAAACCACACCTATATTCTAAATCGCTATTAAACTTCATTGAATTGAACCACTTTCTTTCCATATATCTTGCTTTTTTCCTCTATTCACATTAAAATATTATAGATGAATAGTCATTGGATGATAATTTTGATCGAATTATAATAGTTATCAAATTGGATTTTCAATTCGTTAATATATTTGAACTAATCTCATATAGATGAACAATTTATCCCTTAGAAATGCCTTTTTATGGTTTATGGATAAAAACCGATGATATCGATTCATCACATTGACATGAATCGATATCATCTGGGACGGAAGGATTCGAACCTACGAATAACGGGACCAAAACCCGCTAGCCGAATGTGAAAGATTACCTTTTGATTTGCCAAAAGAAGAAGAAGAATTAGTAGCTGGTTATCAAACAAAATATTCAGGTATTCGATTTGGTTTATTTTACGTTGCTTCCTATTTAAACCTTTTCATTTCTTCATTATTTGTAACAGTTCTTTACTTGGGAGGTTCCAATATTTCTATTCCGTACATATTTGTTTCTGAATTTTTTGAAATAAATAAAACATACGAAGTTTTTGAAACTATTATTTATCTCTTTATTACATTAGGTAAAAGCTATTTTTTCTTATTCGTTTCTATCATAACAAGATGGTCTTTGCCTCGGCTAAGAATGGATCAGTTATTAAATTTTGGCTGGAAATTTCTTTTACCAATTTCTATCGGTAATTTATTATTAACAACTTCGTCTCAATTGTTTTCGCTCTAAAAGATGTTCTATATCCATTATTTGTCTTAAATAAGAGAAAGAAATCAAACAAAACTATACTATTCATAGATATTTATAGTATGTTCCTTATGGTAATTGGATTCATGAATTATAGTCAACAAACAGTACGAGCTGCAAGGTACATTGGTCAAAGTTTCATGATAATCTTATCTCACGTAAATCGTTTACCCTGCAACTATTCAATATCCTTATGAAAAATTAATTTAATGATTTGAGTCGGCTCATTACTATGCTGACTCAATTTTTTCATTTAATTTTTCTTTCTTTTATGTTACAATCACTAACCATTATAAATAGCAGGTTTCATTTCTTTTGAGGGTAAACAAGGAAAGTGAAAGAAATACACACAGCTCTCTTCATCTTCTTTTTGATGTTATCAAAGGGGGAGATGATATTGATATTGATAGCATATAAGATCGGGTCATATAGCCAGGGGGAGCTTAACAACAACATATGGTGATTGATTCATCAAGTTTTTGCCATCATCAAAAAGGGGGAGTTTGTGTGACATGGCATGAATTTTAATGTGTCAAAAACTTGGCATGTTTGAAAGCTTAAGTGGTTCTCTAAGAAAAAGCAAGAAATGACATTTTTGGAAAAATTAACTGAATGAGCCGACTCAAATTCCACAATGAGCCGACTCATTCAGTGTGTTTTGGTGACCAAACACACGGGTCCCAACAGGCTGCCTGAAACATCATTTTGGTCGACTCATGGGTATGGATGAGCCGACTCAAAATCCTTCATGAGTCGACTCATCAAAAATTTTCTTCTTCTCATTTTCTGCGGGTCTCAACAGGCTGCCTCTCTGTTCATTTTGGTCGGCTCACTTGGCAATTTGAGTCGGCTCATTTAATGATTTGAGTCGGCTCATTATTGTGCTGACTCAATTTTTTCATTTAATTTTTCTTTCTTTTATGTCACAATCACTAACCATTATAAATAGCAGGTTTCATTTTTTTTAGGGTAAATAAGGAAAGTGAAAGAAATACACACAACTCTCTTCATCTTCTTTTTTCTTGCATCAATCAACAATCACACACAACAATCTTTATTTAATTATGGTGCTTGTTTTGAAGATAACGTTCAATCGTGAATTAGAGTTTCAGATTGGGTCTAGAGTGTGTGGGTTTTCCTTGGAAAAATCTGAAGGGTTTTCTCCTCCAAGATCATTGAAGGTTTGGGGGTTTTGCACACAACGATCATTCGTAGATTCAGCCGAGTGAGGTAGATTGAAGATCAAGTGGATCGTTCTTTCATATCACGATAGACGGAGGATTGCGAAGGTCTTTTGTGGGTTCACAAGTGTTGGAGAAACTCGGTCATGCTTAAAGTTTGGAGGATCGTGAATCCTAGCAAGAAGGGAGCTATTAATCGGAGGCTTTCTCGACACGCGTGGAAGACTTGATTCTACATTGGATCAAGGGACAAGAAGAAGATTTGACAGCATATTCAACATGGTTTGGTTTTTTGGTTCATTTATCTCTCTTCTTGTAAAACAATTGCGATTTAATAAAATTGCCCAATTCGATTGTGAATTGGGGGCAGAGTACTTCGAGCGAGGACAACGAAGGAACTGCCTCAACAAATTCCTTGTGTTCTTTACGTTTCTCGCATTTTACTTTTGTTCATCTTGATCTTGTGTGCTTTAAAATTCTGGTGTATCAAATTAGTGCACTCAAAGTGTTTGATAAATAGTTACATTCAAAAGTGATAACTAGAATGGGTAAAATTCTGCACTATTTGATACAACAAAATTATCCTTTTTGTGTGCACTCCAAGTGTTTGGTAAAAAGCCTAACCACACAAATTCAATTTGATTGTGCCTAATTTCTTTTCTATATCATTGTTAAGAATAGTTTTATCAAGTGTTGAATTATCAAGTGAATCATTTGTGAAATATTAATTCTTCTAGTCATCATTTCATTCCAATTGGGTTTTGCGTATATCCGATCTCCGGTGACTTCAAATTTGAACTAGACGATTTTCCGGGAAACTTCCGCAATACTTTTTCAATTAAATTTTGAAAAGTAAATTTTAAAAAGGGATCTATTCAACCCCCCCCTTCTAGATCCGCGCTATCGTCTAACAAGTGGTATCAAGAGCACCGGTTCATCTAGTGCTTCACATACAACTTATTGGAAAATGGATAACGATCCAACGGGGGCGTACAATAGAGCTCCGGTTTTTACCGGAGAAAACTATAGTCACTGGAAATATTGTATGCGCATCCATATCAACTCTGTTGATAGAAAAATTTGGAAAGTTATTCAAGACGACCCTTTTCAAATAACCATGGCCGGTCCGGATAATGTCCAAATTGAAAAACCAGAAGCACAATGGGATGATAATGATGAAAAGAAATATAGCTACGATTGGAAAGCTCGAAACATACTCATAGCTTCTTTGGGAGCGGATGAATATTTTCGAGTTTCTCATCTCACATCGGCTAAAGCTATGTGGGAAGCCTTACAAGTTGCCCATGAAGGAACCGATGATGTTAAGCTTGCTCGAATTAATACTCTACAACAAGAGTTCGATCGATTTCACATGAGCCAAGGGGAAACCGTTGGTGAAATGGGAAAAAGATTTTCTCACTTGACAAATCGATTAAACGCTCTTGGTAAAAAAAACTACTCCTAATGATGTAGCTATTAACAATATTTTGAGATGTCTTACTAGGGAATGGTTGCCAAAAGTTACGACAATCAAAGAAGCCAATGATGTAAAAACCTTGGATCTAACTACACTCATTGGAAAACTACAAGAGCATGAACAAGATCTCTTAAACTTACATGAGCATGAAGATAATGAAAAGAAAGAAAAGATCGAGAAAAATAAAGATCATGAGAAGAAGAAGAAGTCTATTGCATTAAAAGCTTTTTCCTCAAAATCCTCCACCAATAAAGATAGTGGGAGTGATTCAAGTGATGATGAAGACGAATCGAACGAAGATATGGGTTTGTTTGTAAGAAGATACAATCGGTATCTCAAAAAGAATGAGATTTCCCATTCGAACAAGCGTCTCATCAATTATCGAAGAAAATCTAATCCTTCCAAGCAAGAGTTTGTTAAAAGTACTAAAAGCAAGGGATCTTGTTACAACTGTGGAAAACCTGGACATTACAAACCAGATTGCCCTATGCTAAAGAAAGACAAGGCAAAAGACAAATATCAAAGAAAAGGTAACAAGGCTAGAAGAGCATATATTGCTTGGGAAAGCGATAGTGATTCGTCTAGCAAATATACCTCAAGCGATGAGGAAGAGAGAGTAAATCTTTGCCTCATGGCTCATAAGAAAGGCAAGAAAGAGGTAAGATATTCTAAATATGATTATGCTGAAAAATTGTCTTATAATGATTTGCTTAGTACTTTTAATGTTCTCCATCAAGAAGCTAAAGATGCTTTCAAGCTCATTGCATCCGACAAAAGAATTTTTGCACATTTAGAGAAAAAGGTTTCGGATAATGAAAATGCTATGAAAGCTCTTAAGACATCAATGGTAGAATCTATAGTAGAAGACAAGCGAGAATGGCACAACTTTCATAGTTGTGAAACATGTTGGATTTGGAAAAAAGAGGTTAAAACTCTTCAAGCCAAACTAGACAAGTTGTCACAACCAACAATGACATTTACTATTGATCGTTCAAACTTTAGAGAATCAATGAATAACCCATATCAAAAATATACCTATGTTGTGAAGGATCAAAATAGTAAATGCAAGTCTAAACCATTCTTGAAATGTCACTATTGTTGCAAGGAAGGTCATACAATTGCCAAATGTCGGTTTAGGAGATACTTGGTCCCTAAAGGCATTTGTCAATGGTTGCCCAAAAGCAACAAAATTTTCACTCACACTCTAGGACCCAATGAAAATTGGGTACCTTTCTCTCTTGTCTAATCATGTAGGTGCAGTGTCTTGAGACTATGGAGAAACGATGATTTCTTGATAGTGGATGCTCAAGACATATGACAGGTGATATTTACATATTCTATGACTTTGTGGCTAAGAAGAGGGCTTTGTTACCTATGGTGATAACAACAAGGGAGCGATACTCGGCAAAGGTAGTGTAGGTAATCCCTCTTCTACATCTATCTCTAATGTCCTTTTAGTTGAGGGTCTTAAACATAACCTTGTTAGCATTAGTCAATTATGTGATAAGGGATATAATGTTTCATTCTCTAAAGAAGGTTGCATAATTGAACATAATGAAAATAAAGAGGATGTGTTTAAAGGCTTGAGGGTTAACAATGTATATATGCTTGATTTGAATTCGATGACCATAAGTGATCCTAAATGTCTTATTTCCAAAAGTGAAGAGTATTGGCTTTGGCATAGACGTTTAGCTCATATCAACTTTGACTTGCTAAATAAGGTTGTGTCCAAAAACTTAGTAGTTGGTTTTCCTAACATAAAGTTCACTAGAGACCATCTTTGTGATGCTTGCCAAATGGGAAAGCAAACCAAGATATCTTTTAAATCAAAAAATTTAGTCTCTACTTCTAGACCTCTTGAACTTCTACACATGGATCTTTTTGGTCCTTCTAGAATCAAAAGTATAGGAGGGAACTATTATGGTTTTATTATCGTTGACGACTACTCTCGATTTTGTTGGACAATCTTCTTAGCTAGTAAAAGTGATACCTTTTCGGCTTTTGAAACTTTTGTCAAACTATCTCAAAATAAACTTGGCACAAACATTGTAACTATTAGAAGTGACCATGGAGGTGAGTTTGAAAATCAACTCTTTGAAACTTTTTGTGAAAACCATGCCATTGATCATAATTTTTCCGCTCCTAGAACTCCACAACAAAATAGTGTTGTGGAACATAAAAATAGTGTGTTGGAGGAATTGGGAAGAACTATGATTAATGATAGCGGCCTTCCTAAATATTTTTGGGCCGATGCTATTAGCACCGCTTGCTATGTTTTGAATAGGATCATTATTCGACCTATTCTAAACAAAACACCCTATGAACTTTTAAAAGAAAGAAAGCCTAATGTGTCACATCTTCATGTTTTTTGTTGCAAATGTTTTGTGCTAAATAATGGAAAAGAAAATCTTGGTAAATTTGATTCAAAGGAGGATGAGGGCATCTTCCTTGGATAATATAATTCAAGCAAAGCATATAGAATATACAATAAAAGGTTGCTTATAGTTGAAGAATCTGTACATGTATCTTTTGATGAATCTTATCCGAATGTTGTCGGAAAAAGTAGTGTTGTTATTGGTGCAGGTGCCTCCTCTAGTGAGATTGTTAAAGACATTGATATTTCTCGTGTGGGACCCTTTCCGGATTTTGTTAATAAGGAACCGGTTGATATGTCTAGTGTAACGTCCGTTTATTTGATTAATCATTTAATTAAATATAAGTGTATTGTGTTGTGTTGATTTGCGATGTTTTGTGTATTCGAAGTTGATTTAAGTTGATTTCCAAAATATCAGAATAATTCATTGATGTTTATAAGTTGAATTCGAGTTGAATTTATTAAATAAGTTGATTTAAGTTGTAGATAATAATATTGAATATTTTGCGTTTATAGTTGATTATGTTGATTTGGTAGTTTGGGTGATTTATTTGATAGTCGGTGATTAGTCGGTTTAGTCAGGAGAAATTATATTTGAATTAATATTATGGAATTATGAGAATATTTATTTAAGTGGGCCTAGTTGTGGCGTGGATGGTAAAAGTCGTGGAGGTGCGGATTAGAAAGCCCAATTAAGATTGAATTATTATAATAATAATTATAATAAAAAGAAAAATAAAGAGGAGAATTAGTCAAGAGGAGAAGTTGGAATCAATAGAAGTTGAGAAAAGTAGAACGACTAAAATTGGAGAACAAGGAAAAATGGAGAAAACGGTTACGAGAAGTCACCGTCGGAAGCCCAATCGGAATGTCGATCTGAGATTCGAAACGACCATCAATTAAGGTAAGGGTGGGGTCCGAACTCTATAATCGGGAATACGATGATTAATATGTGGGATTGGGGTTATATGAATTCCATGATGTCGGACGTTAAGTTTATGTTGATCAAGTCGATTTTAATTATTGTGAATAACCTTATTTTCTGTGATAGTTGAGTAAGAAAATTGTCGTGATTTATGGATGGATTAATGGTTAAGAAATTGTTGTTGATTATTCGGTACTATTGAAAAACATTGATCTGTTGCTTTTGTTGTGGTGAGTATATGTAAGGAAATTGATTAGTTGATATTGAACGTTGTCGATTATAACCAGTATTGATGATGTTGTTGATTGCTGGAAGTATCATGTTGAAAATTGTTTTTGAAGTATGCTGATTGGGGGCGATTAACAAGATCGGTAGTATAATTGTGGGTGTGGCACAATATGAGTGGCACATGGCGCAGGCCATGTGGTGGCATGGCGCAGGCCATGCCCACTATGTTCCTTATGGCGCATGCCATGATGGCCTTAGACATAAGATATGGCGCAGGCCATGCTGTCTTAAGCATGCCATGGCGCAGGCCATGATGCACTTGGGAAAAGATACATGGCGCAGGCCATGTGTTTTAAGGAAAAAGGGTGGCGCAGGCCACCCTGTTTAAGTGGGATGATTTAAATTTTTAATTTAAGCCATATTATTTTAATGAACTTTGGAATGGTGCAATTAACCTTTTATGAAATTAAATCTACACTATATAATTTTTGAATCATGTATTAGTAAATTAAGGAGAAATATAATTTGTAGTCAGGCTTAACATTTTAATTTCTTATAGCATGAACAGTAAGAAGATAGTTTTGAAATAGCACTGTATTATGTAGTTTAGAAGAAAGTGTCGGTTTAATTTAAAGACAATATAGATTAATAGTAGAAAAGGTGAATATCAGTAGGTTGAATGTAACAGATGCAGTGGGAATGATTAGCAGGTGTGTAAGGTGCAGAACAGTGATGATTTAGTCAACCGAGTGAAATTACACGATAAAATTAGTTGTCCTGAATTTAACGAAAATTGACGAGGTAGTTTGTAATAATTAGTAGGTGATTTTAGTCAGTGTATTTTGTTAAGTTGTGTTGAACGTATGTATTTTTCTAGTACTGTTGTGTATGTTGATTTTCTCTGCTATATGGGCATTGCTAAGTTGAAGGTCGAAGGACCAACGTTGGTTATTAAAGTAGTAGGTCATATGACCAGCGTTGGAAGTTGTAGGCCTATGGCCAAGGTTGAATCATGTTGAATTTAAGTTTATGCGTTGTTCGTTGTATGTTGTTTTGAGTTCTTCGCTGCTTATAGGTTGCGTTGGTGGTCTCATTGCATCTATTGCATTTCTAAGTTGGAACGGATGCTCACCACGTTGACCTGGATTGGCAAAATTATTAAGTTGAAGGCTTATGCCTTGCAGATACCTCGATAACCTGGTATATTTTAAGTTGGGAGTTTTACTCCAATGGTACCACATGCATATGCACAGTCGAGTTGCATTCTGTGTCGCATTAATTATGTTGTTTGTGTTGCTTAGTTTATAAAGTTGTTCTTGTTGCTTACGTTGAAAAAGTTGTGTACATTGCTCAAGTTGAATAAGTTGTTTATGTAGATTTAAGTGGATTATATGGTTTAAGTTGATTACGTTGAGTAAGTGGTTCATGCTGGAATAGTGGATTATATGATTATGTTGGATAAGTTGATTATATGATTATGTTGGATACGTTGATTATATGATTATGTTGCCTGAGTTGTTTATATGTTTATGTTCGTAATGTCAATTATGCTGATATTGAAGAAGTTGAATATGTTGTATATGTTCGTCGAAGTTGATGAAGGTGTATATGTTAATGTTATAGTTGGAAATTGGTTATGTTGATATAATAATTAATTTGATAAAACATGTTGATGGTTTGGGTGATTGGTAAGATGTTGTTATGGGATAATATGAAAATTGTATGATTTTATCTAGCATATTAATTATCATACTCTTGTTTATATGGTTCGATATCTCACCCCTTTCTGTTGTTGAATGTTACCTTGATTGGTAACGTGCAGGTATTCCAGTTTAGAGTTGCTTACTTTCGTAATCAAGTCGGTGTCATCGCTCTGATACGTAACACTTGGGGGGATGAATGCTTAATTGTTTTATTGTTATATTTAGTTGTTGTTTTAAGTTGTTTCAATGAACAACATGTTATTACTAAGTTGTTAGGTTGAACAAGTTGTTAACTAATGCAAAGTTGAATATTTGTGGATCCGCTGCCTATTTGTGAAAGTTGTTTTATTTCAAGGAATTGAATAAGAGTTGACATTATAGTTTCATCCTATTTGAAAGTGTTATGTATCGATGTTCATGAAATTAAATGAACTTGTTAAAGTTGAAAAATGTAGCATCCTATTTTGTTGTTGAATTTTGAAACTCTGATTTATGATTTTCCGCCGGGTAGATTTGGGGTGTTACAATAATGGTATCAGAGCAGGTCGGTCCATCCAGCCAATGTTATCTAATGTTGTTAATTCCTTAGTACGCGGCATGTGTGTGAAACACTGTCGGTACTTGTTGTTAGTTTCTAGTCGTTGTTTGCAGGTGTTGGTTGGAATTAAGTAGGGGAGAAGCTTGACTCCCAGACTGTTGCTGGAACGTCGAAGTTGGTTCAAAGTTGATGTTGATTGCAAGAGTGCAAGGTTATTGAAGAGATGTTGTTGCAAACCGGTGAGATCATGGATTCATGAATTCGTATCGGTCAGGTTGAGAAGTGTGTGGATTTAAGGATGGAGATTGTTTAAGAAAGAAGTATTTATTCCAAATAAAAAGACAAGTTGATGGATTAAGTTGAAGGATCAAGTCGGCAGATTGATATGCTTTGAGTGTAGTTGGATTAAAGTCGATCGATTTTGAAGTTGGATGTAGAGCGAGATTTTTGGTAGATCTTGGAAGCAAGAGGGAGATAGATGGAACTTACATTCATCAATCTCAAAAATTATGGTTTTTGCAATCTTGGAGCAGCTGTCACAAGAAGTGGCATAACTTTTTAACCGTGATTCAAATTGAAGCGGTTCTAGACTTTTTGGAAAGCTTACGAAATTACCT
Source organism: Lathyrus aphaca (assembly GCA_963966055.1). NCBI lineage: Eukaryota > Viridiplantae > Streptophyta > Magnoliopsida > Fabales > Fabaceae > Lathyrus > Lathyrus aphaca. The sequence continues at coordinate 513,743,480 of OZ014520.1, forward strand.
ACAGTTTGCATATAAGATTTATATTCAGGAGGTTCATGACGAGGGAGATAAGCACATTTTAATAATTGAGTCTGCTGCTGATTTTTGGAAAATTCTGCATACGAGAATTGTCGACCAGCCCCATTGCAAGGAGGATAACATTTTACTCGTGAGTCAGATTTAAACAATTTTTGAAGTTCTGGAATCTACACGAAATTCTATTTAAGTTAGAATATAATTTTGTGAGTTGGAGGTTTTTATTGGAAGAGAAAAGTTTGTTCAAAGTTGATTGTTTATTGCTAAATATTTTGGAAGGATGAAGACGAGTGTGGAATATTGATAGGAATAAGATGTTGGTATTAGAGGAAATGCGAAAGTATCGGAGAACACATAGAGATGCTATTTATGTCAAATATGGACAATTAAGTGCCTATGTTAGATGATGGTGATGTTGGGAGGAAGATGGAAGTTGATTAGTGTTGTTAAATATTTTAACTTGGATGAAAGTTGTAATTGGAACAGACCGTTTTAGATGGTACTTGTTGTAACGACTCTGGTGTTAGATGGATATTAAAAGTCGTGTGGTACTATGTGTGTACATAAGAGAATGTGTACTGGATTTTTGGATGATTTGTATCATTGATGAAGTTGGAATTAAGGAGACTAAGAAAGAGTTGATAAGCCGTAGAGAGTTGGCGGAACATTATGCTTACGGACTCTGGGCACAAGTTGAAGTACATTATGGCGTTGGGTAATGATGAGTGATGCCTCTGTTATGGTTGTCGGATGTCTATCGACAAATTGAGGAACTGATTACCCTTAATCTATTATTGATAGCAAACGTAATCATAATTGATGGATAGATGTGTCATGCCAACTAGTATAGTATGTACGTCGAATTGGTTGAAGTCAAGTCGAGTGCTTGAGTATTGTTTGTTTTGTTGATGCAAGTTATTATATGAGAGTATTAGTTAGAATTTAAGAGGGAAGTATGAAGTTGCGCTTGGATTAAATTGTAATAAGAAAATTCATAGTTGGACTCGGAATAATTGGAATGTTGTTTAATGATGAATTAAGTAGCTTGAAACTTAAAGTTCTCTTGAGATGATTAGAAAGGAAAGTAGGTGGAAATGTGAAATGATGATTTGATAAAAATGTCAGATATAATTGAGTTTCAAGTATTAGAAGTAAAATTATAAGTTGGTTTATTAAAGAGAGGTTTTGGTTGGAATAAGAGGAGTTGTTTGGTTGTGTTGATTCAGATAAGAATCTATAAAAGGTTATGTCGGTATGAGTAAGGATCGAGTATTCGGCAAGTTGAATTAGTTGGAGGCAAAGGGTATGAGTTATCTTGTGGAGATTTGTTGGACCCTTGTACCTTATGTTGGTGTAATGATGTTGTGTGGTTAAGATGATTGTCGAAGACGTGTTGCTAAAAGATAGTAAAGTTGTAATTGTTTTGATGATAATTGGGAATTCATGGAAGTATATGAATGTCTTATCCAAGATTTAGAAGTAGTCGTCGTTGTAATTATGTGGAATATTCAAAAGGTGTTATCGTATGAAGCTAAGTTGAAGTATTCGGTAACTACAAGAGTTAGAATACCTATTGGAATAAAATTTCAAAAGGATTGAGTCAGAGGCTTTATTGATATGTCGATTTTGATAATTGTAAGTTGGATTTAGACTCGGTAAACTTTGTAAATTGAAAGTAATCAGAGTGCGCAGCGAGCGCGTGGTTTCGTCATTCGTACGCGGATGACAATGATGTTGGTAGTTTGGTAGTATTAACGTTGTAATTAAGTTGTGTGTTCTTGTGTTGATGTGTTCTAACTTGTAAGTTGGTTAATCGTTGTGTTGTGTTGATGGTTGTCAAATGTATTGCTTGATTGTCGTTTGTGTTGTTGTTAATTTTGGTGTTATGAATTGTTGTCAATATTATAATGGGGTTGCCTTCGAGGATGAGAGTTGATTAGTCGGAATAAATAAGTAGTTGGAGTAGTTGAATCGGATAAATTTTCGGGGACGAAAATATTCTAAGTGGGGGAGAGTTGTAACGCCCGTTTATTTGATTAATCATTTAATTAAATATAAGTGTATTGTGTTGTGTTTATTTGCGATGTTTTGTGTATTCGAAGTTGATTTAATTTGATTTTCAAAATATCGGAATAATTCGTCGATGTTTATAAGTTGAATTCGAGTTGAATTTATTAAATAAGTTGATTTAAGTTGTAGATAATAATATTGAATATTTTGCGTTTATAGTTGATTATGTTGATTTGGTAGTTTGGGCGATTTATTTGATAGTCAGTGATTAGTCGGTTTAGTCGGGAGAAATGATATTCGAATTAATATTATGGAATTATGAGAATATTTATTTAAGTGGGCCTAGTTGTGGCATGGATGGTAGAAGTCGTGGGGGTGCGGATTAGAAATCCCAATTAAGATTGAATTATTATAATAATAATTATAATAAAAAGAAAAAGAAAGAGGAGAATTAGTCAAGAGGAGAAGTTGGAATCAATAGAAGTTGAGAAAAGTATAACGAGTAAAATTGGAGAACAAGGAAAAATGGAGAAAACAGTTATGAGAAGTCACCGTCGGAAGCCCAATCGGAAAGTCGATCGGAGATTCGAAACGGCCATCAATTAAAGTAAGGGTGGGGTTCGAACTCTATAATCGGGAATACGATGATAAATATGTGGGATTGGGGTTATATGAATTCCATGATGTCGGACGTTAAGTTTGTGTTGATCATGTCGATTTTAATTATTGTGAATAACCTTATTTTCTGTGATAGTTGAGTAAGAAAAATGTTGTGATTTATGGATGGATTAATGGTTGAGAAATTGTTGTTGATTATTCGGTACTGTTAAGAAAAATTGATCTGTTGCTTTTGTTGTGGTGAGTATACGTAAGGAAATTGATTAGTTGATATTGAACATTGTCGATTATAACCAGTATTGATGATTTTGTTGATTGCTGGAAGTATCGTGTTAAAAACTATTTTTGAAGTATGCTGATTTGGGATGATTAACAGGACTGGTAGTATAATTGTGAGTGTGAAACAATATGAGTGGGACATGGCGCAGGCCATGTGGTGGCATGGCGCAGGCCATGTGGTGGCATGGCGCAGGCCATGCCCACTATGTCCCTTATGGCGCAGGTCATGATGGCCTTAGACATAAGCCATGGCACAGACATGTTGTCTTAAGCATGCCATGGCGCAGGCCATAATGCACTTGGGAAAAGATACATGGCGCATGCCATGTGTTTTAAGGAACAAGGGTGGCGCAGGCCACCCTGTTTAAGTGGGATGATTTAAATTTTTAATTTAAGCCATATTATTTTAATGAACTTTGGAATGGTGCAATTAACCTTTTATGAAATTAAATCTACACTATATAATTTCTGAATCATGTATTTGTAAATTAAGGAGAAATATAATTAGTAGTCAGACTTAACATTTTAATTTCGTATAACATGAACAGTAAGATGATAGTTTTGAAATAGCACTGTATTATGTAGTTTAGAAGAAAGTGCCGGTTTAATTTAAAGACAATATAGATTAATAGCAGAAAAGGTGAATATCAGTAGGTTGAATGTAACAGATGCAGTGGGAATGATTAGCAGGTGTGTAAGGTGCAGAACAGTGATGATTTAGTCAACCGAGTGAAATTACACGATAAAATTAGTTGTCCTGAATTTAACGAAAATTGACGAGGTAGTTTGTAATAATTAGTAGGTGATTTTAGTCAGTGTATTTTGTTAAGTTGTGTTGAACGTGTGTATTTTTCTAGTATTGTTGTGTATGTTGATTTTCTCCGCTATATGGGCATTGCTAAGTTGAAGGTCGAAGGACCAACGTTGGTTATTAAAGTAGTAGGTCATATGACCAGCGTTGAAAGTTGTAGGCCTATGGCTAAGGTTGAATCATGTTGAATTTAAGTTTATGCGTTGTTCGTTGTATGTTGTTTTGAGTTGTTCGTTGTTTATATGTTGCGTTGGTGGTCTCATGGCATCTATTGCATTTCTAAGTTGGAACGGATGCTCACCACGTTGGCCTGGATTGGCAAAATTATTAAGTTGAAGGATTATGCCTTGCAGATACCTCGATAACCTGGTATATTTTAAGTTGGGAGTTTTACTCCAATGGTACCACATGCATATGCACAGTCGAGTCGAATTCTGTGTCGCATTAATTATGTTGTTTGTGTTGCCTAGTTAATAAAGATGTTCTTGTTGCTTACATTGATAAAGTTGTGTATGTTGCTCAAGTTGAATAAGTTGTTTATGTAGATTTAAGTGGATTATGTGGTTTAAGTTGATTATGTTGAGTAAGTGGTTCATGCTGGAATATTGGATTATATGATTATGGTTGATAAGTTGATTATATGATTATGTTGGATAAGTTGATTATATGATTATGTTGCCTGAGTTGTTTATATGTTTATGTTCGTAATGTCAATTATGCTAATATTTAAGAAGTTGAATATGTTGTATATGTTCGTCGAAGTTGATGAAGGTGTATATGTTAATGTTATAGTTGGAAATTGGTTATGTTGATATAATAATTAATTTGATAAAACATGTTGATGGTTTGGGTGATTGGTAAGATGTTTTTGTGGGATAGTATGAAAATTGTATGATTTTATCTAGCATATTAATTATCATACTCTTGTTTATATGGTTCGATATCTCACCCCTTTTTGTTGTTGAATGTTACCTTGATTGGTAACATGCAGGTATTCTAGTTTAGAGTTGCTTACTTTCATAATCAAGTCGGTGTCATCGCTCTGATACGTAACACTCGGGGGGATGAACGCTTAATTGTTTTATTGTTATATTTAGTTGTTGTTTTAAGTTATTTCAATGAATAACATGTTATTACTAAGTTGTTAGGTTGAACAAGTTGTTAACTGATGCAAAGTTGAATATTTGTGGATTCGCTGCCTATTTGTAAGAGTTGTTTTATTCAAGGAATTGAATAAGAGTTGACATTATAGTTTCATCCAATTTGAAAGTGTTATGTATCGATGTTCATGAAATTAAATAAACTTGTTAAAGTTGAAAAATGTAGCATCCTGTTTTGTTGTTGAATTTTGAAACTCTGATTTATGATTTTCCGCCGGGTAGATTTGGGGTGTTACATCTAGTCTCAAAGATGAAGGTCAATCATCCTTTCAAAATGATCTACCATTGGAATGGAAGACATCAAAAGATCATCCTATTGATAACATCATTGGAGTATTCTCAAAGGGTGTCATTACTAGATCAAGACTAAGTAACTTTTGTTTTTATCATGCCTTCATATCTCAAATTGAGCCTAAAAATGCCAAAGAAGCCTTACTTGATGAAAATTGGTTCCTAGCCATGCAAGAGGAACTAAATCAATTTAAAAGAAATGAGGTTTGGGACCTTGTTCCACCTCCGCGAGATCATCGAGTAATTGGCACCAAATGGGTTTTTAGGAACAAATTGGATGAAAATGAAACTATTATTCACAACAAGGCCCGTCTTGTTGCTAAAGGGTATAACCAAGAGGAAGGCATAGACTATGAGGATACTTATGCTCCTGTTGCCCGTCTTGAGGCTATACTCCTTTTACTTGAATTTGCTTGTTCACAAAACTTCAAATTATATCAAATGGATGTTAAAAGTGCTTTCCTTAACGAATATATAAATGAAGAGGTTTACATATGTCAACCTCCTGGATTTGAAAATTTTGAAAAACCAAATCATGTTTACAAACTAAAACGTGCTTTATATGGTCTCAAACAAGCTCCTAGAGCTTGGTATGAGCGCCTAAGAAAATTTTTAATTAATCAAGGTTTTTCAAGAGGAAAGGTTGACACTACACTCTATATTAAACGTGAAGGAAAACATTCTATATTAGTTTAAGTATATGTAGATGATATTATTTTTGGATCTACTAACATGAAGTTGGTCAAAGAATTTTCAAGTTCTATGCAAGGTGAATTTGAGATGATGTTGCACCCTAAAATTTGCCATCCCCTAGATTAGACATTGTGTAATAAGGTGTCCCAAGAGGTTCACAAGGTTCACAAGGTATCTCAATAGGTTCACAAGGTTCACAATTAGTCAGAAAGTTTGACAATCCCCTCAGACAAAGCATCCTCCTAAGCAATGCATCCTAAACTAGGGTTTTAAGTTTCATCAAGCTAAATGGATTTCCAAGGCTTCAAGTGAACTTCATAACATCCCACATGTCTTCAATAATCCCTATGTCAAGTTTCAAGGCTTTCCCAAAAAGTTTGCTCAGTCAGATGATCAGATAGGCTAAAATCAGTCAAAGCAGTCAAAAAGTCAAACTAAGGTCAATTATGGTCAAACCAAAGTCAAACTTCATGATTTTTTGCCAAAGTCAAGTATATGAATTAAAATTCATCATTTTATCAATGGTTGATCATGATTCATCAAGGAGATTTCAGATCATCAAGAATCAGGAGTTTCTAAATTAGGGTTTCCACAGGAAAAGTCAACTGAACTTTGACTAGCCATAACTTTCACATGCTTCATCAAATTTTTTCCATCCAAAGCTCATTTTGAATGAAATTGAATTCTCTACAACTTTGTGTCTCACAAGTCAAGCCCAAAAATGCTTCATTTGGAAGGTATAAGCTAAAATATTATAGGTCATTTTAAAAGTCAACAAAAAGTCAACATCTTCCAAAGGGCATAATTTGAAAATGGTAAGGGATATGGACATGAGACCAAAGAGTTTGGTTAGATGACTCTCTAAGCTTTCTAAAATGTCCAAGAACACCTTCATATCTTTAAAATTGAGGGATTTGTGCCTTTGAAAATTTGGGAAATTTTTGAGAGGTTTATTGAGCAAATGGGGTGTTAGAACCAATTCTTTCCACATGGGCTTGCATTTTTATGACCCAATCTCTACCATGACATAATGCACGAATCAAATATTATTTATTCAGATTTTTATAGTTTATTTTTTATTTATTTTTATTTTATTAATTAAAAATCAATTTAAATTAAAATAAAATATGAAAACTCAATATTTAAATGTGATTCTTGTTCTAGAAGGCCATAAACATTATTTAGAGATGATTGATCTGATCCAAATTCGTGCTAGGCTAGATTGGCATACAAAGATTTGATTTTTCACATATTTTGATCATGATATTTCTTCACACTCAAGTAATGAAAGAAAGCCCACAAATCCACAAAGTTATGACCTAATTCTGTTCATTATATATCCATAAGCATGAAGCAAAGCAAATGGACGATTTTCAGAGCCTCCAAGAACACCATTGAACTTCAATTTTTTCAAAGAAAAGTCACATTCGGTTTTTGACCTAGAGACACTTTCAAGACAAAACAAAGGTTGCGTTAGCTTCCTTAAGGCTCACTGATCATGTTTTGATCATCAACAACATCCAAATCATTACCATTTGCATAAACTGAATCCATGTTCTTACACTTTTTATGATTTTTCGTTTTCTTATATTCATGCATGATAAATTGTGTTTGACTGATGTTTTGTGTTTATAATGAATCAAGGAATGTTTCTGGATGGTTTAATTTGAGTTTCGATGCAGGACCAAGGATTTGCCATTGTTAGGGTTTAGGGTGGCCGTTTAGGGTTTCTCAATTAAACCAATATAAATAAATTCTAAAGACGTCAATGAACTGTGTATGATGTGTGGATCATGTTTATATGATCAATTTGTTGAAATTTTACATATTGTGAGAGATACAATTTTCGCAGGTTCTTGAAAGTAAGAATTCGCAGGAAAATTTGTAAGTGTATTTGCAGGAAATTTCGTAGGAAATATGAAGAAGATGAAATTAGTTGGCGCGCAGGAGGAAATCTAAATTTGGACATAATATTTTATTGGTTTGTTTTCATATTATATAAACTAACGTTGCTTGGCCCAGTGGTGTTGGCGTGTGCGTGTTATTGGCTGTGACCTGTGTTTGATCCTTGGTGACAACATATTTTGCTTAATTTTTCATCATTCAATTGACTTAATATATTATGTTTGATTGCTGATTAGCTTGCAGACGCGCCCCATGTGGCTTAGTGGCTGGAGTGATTGGTGGTTGTTGTGATGGTCAGGGGTTCGAATCCTAGGTTCCAACATTTTTTCATAATTATTTTTGTTTTACAGGTTTATAATATAATGATTTTGTTGCATAAGGCAATCACTAGCGCATGCTGGCTCAGTTGATTTTTTAGTGTTGTTGTTGAGGTAAGGGACCTGGCTTCAAATCCCAGGTCCTATCTTTTTAGGGCTTTTCCTCATTTTTTCTTATTTTAACTATTTTCTTATTTTTAATTTAATTTAATATAACTGAAATAATTTCTAAATAATAATTAATAATATTTTCATAAAACTTTATATTTTCTAAAAAACTCATATTTTATTTTCTTAAATATAAATTATTTGTATTTATTTTATAATATGTATATATATATATATATATATATATATATATATATATATATATATATATATATATATATATATATATATATATATATATATAAAATTATTATGTATTTTTTGTAAATAAATTAATAATGTATTATTATAATTAAAAAACCCTAATTTTCTTAATTTAAATATTAACCCTAATTTTTTTTGTCAACCCTAATTTTTATCCTAACCCTAAAAATTAACCTAATTTTTTTTCTAAACCCTAATTAAATCATTAATCTTTATTTTTTTTAATATATAAATAATTTGTTATTTGTTTATTATTATTAAACTTATTTTTTTTTAATTAATTTCTAAAACTTTTCTAATATTAATTTTTTCTTGCTAAATTCTTATTTCCTTTATTTATTATTCTAACCCTTGTTTTTATTTTATTATTACTAATATTTGATTATTGCTTATTTATTATTATTATTATTATTATTATTATTATATTTATCATTATTATTTTTATTATTATGTAATTGCTAAAGCCATGTAATAGGTTTATTTTTGCTTTACTTTTGTAATTATTGTCGCTCCCACCAAATGAGGCCAGGTCAAATGGGGTACAGACGCGAACGATCGGCGAAAGGGAAAGGGAATGAATAGAGTCGCCAACTAGGAATTTTTATCCCGAAGGAAAGGTAATGCTGCATAAACCTGGAAAAAGATATGGATAAGACGGTCGCGAACCAAAGAGACTGAGAAAGGGGGTTGGTTACAACCTGGGAAGGTATTAGCACCCAGATTGTCCGTCGTACTCGACGGGATCCACGCTTGAAAGATTTGTGTTTTAAAGGGGTAGTGTCAGTGCAATTTGTGTATCAAAGCTGGAAAGAATGCAAGTGTCAGTGCTGGAAGAAAGTGAAGTGTATAAGAGAAGTGTCAGTGTAAGGAAAGAATGCAAAGCTCAAGACTATGAGGCGTGAAAGAATAATGCTGGAAGGAGGGGGAATATACAGAGACTTTTGTTCGATAACCGTTAAGTTATGCCTACGTATCCTCTCGTGCAATGAGGAAGTCAGAACACCGTAGTTCGACTCAAGGAGACTAAAAGGTAAATTGATTTGTGAACTGCTTACTTGTCTATGCTCAAGTGTATGACCTGTCTGGCTCAGGCGCAAACTGTCTTGCATTAGGCGGAAGAAGCGAGTTCTCGTTTGTGAGTGAATGAGGTGAGAAAAGAATCCCGGAGGAGACGATTATTGTTTGTTTTTTGTTTTCAGTCTTTTATTGCTTTTGGAATTTGTCATAGGAAAATGAGCTTAAGCCTAAACCAATGGGTTAGTAAACTCATCACATCTTCCCTCTGATTAGGGGTAATGAGAATACCTTAAGTATGAAATAAACACCTCACACTTAATCACCATGATGTAGGATTAAGATCATTAACCTACTTGTAATTATTTAGATGTTTTTGGAGTTTTTGTTTAGTGTTAAGTAATGAGTTTAAGCCATAATCAAGGATTTAATGGACCCATTACACCATCCTAATAGAAGGATAATAGATGAGAACATTTAAGCTGAGGAAGGCTCCTCAACTTAATCCATGATTAGGGATTAACCTCATGACAAAACAAAGCCTTTATTAAAGTGGATTTTAGTTAATGGTAAGATTAAGAAGTGGATTTTATGGTTTGTAAGACAACTTGAGGGGGACTTGTCCATTAACACTAGGGTTAGTCCTTCTTAACCAATAAAGGAAGAATTAGAACCCTAATGCAAGACCCAAGTTACAAGCTTGATGTCTTAGTGATTATTAAGTGAATCAATTGAAGTATTTAAACACATTAAGGGTTTAACACTTAGGATTAAAGTTATACACTCCATCCTAATAGAAGGATACAGGCATAACCCAAATCACAAAGTCTTAAAACCTTTAAGGTTTAGTCCTTGATTATGAGGTGAGAAGAGAAGACTCAAAGATGACACAAAGGAAAAACTTATGGGGGGGACTAATCAAACACTAATTATGATCATGCTTAGTTGCTCCTAGGGTTTGTGAGGCTTAAGAGAGAAAGAATCTTCAGAGAGCCACCAAGGAGGAACAAGATGAAAGGAGGAGGAAGCAGAGAGAAGCAATACAAGTTGCTTGAAGGAAGAAAAAGGGGAGGGCATGAATGAGCAAGCTCATTCTAATACACAAGTAAAATGCAGCAATGAATGTATAAAGGGAAAAAGAAGAGGTTATGAGAAGTGAAGGCAAATTCACTTCTCAAAACAACTTACCACCTGAAAAGTTAGCAAAAGAAATGCAATGCAATGAAAGTGAGGTGAAATGCAATGATGCAAACCAAAGTCAGAAGCATAGACATGATGTTAATGATGCTAAGAGATGATGCAAACACATGTCAAGAGTTGTGGATGATCATACAAGGATGAGGATGCAAATGAAGCATGCTTTGAACCATGAAGATTCATGAAAGTTTATGAAATGCAAAGGATACAAAACATGGCAAGTGAATGATGCAATGATCAAACATGATTCTAATATGTCCCAAGATGTCTAATATGTCATGTTGATACACAAAATGTCATGGCAAGTTCTTGAATGCAAGCATATGAGAGATGGATGCAAAGGAAGGCAAGAATTAGGGTTTACACACAACATGCAACAACAAATTCAAAACCAGAAGCAAATGACATGATAAAAAATTGAAAATAGGATCAAAGGAACCCTAACCCTACACAAGTTTACTTCCCAAAGGAGGGGACCTAAATCTAAACCTAATGGAAGTTATGGTTTTTCTAAGTCAACTAGGGTTTCAAGGTACCTCACAATGAAAAATGCAAAACAAATTGAAAATGGAAAATAAATTCAAACCAATTTTATCCTATAAACTACATGTTATGAAGGATGCAATGCAAGAAGAACCATCATCAAACTCTCAATGGTTAGGCAGAATGGATTTTTCCAAGTTTGAACAAAAATATTGCCTTTAAAAGAATTTAATTCCAATGAAAATTGTCAAAATGCATCAAGAATCAAAAAGAAATTTGTTTTGAGAGTTTGATAATGTTTCTAAATGTTTCAAAATGCAATATGAATTTTTTGGTGATTTTTAAATACCTAAATGCATTTTTGATTAATTAATTTTCATTAACTAATTAAAAATAAACATTTAAATGATTTAAAAATGATTTTTAATGCAAAAAAATAAAAATAAAAATATTTTTGGGTTCTGAAAATTAATGAAATGTTTGACAAAAAATTTCAGAATTTTTAAAAGTGTTTTGCTATTTTTAAAAATTCGTGGAAGTTAAATATGAAACAAAATAAAATAAAATGAATTTATGGAGAAGTCAACAGATCCTGAGGCTGAGGTTTAAACGAATTTGGAGGGAATTGACTGGCGCCAGATCCTGTGGCCCAGATTCAAACTGGCTGGATTAAATTAAACCTGATTAATTAATTTAATAAAATGGGATTAGGGTTTTAATGAGAGATCTGGGCCACTCATCCACGCGCGGGTCAACCCAAGTCAACAGAATCTATGGCTCACATTCAAACTGAGCCCTAATTACCATTAATGCACTAATGACTTTCAGGTGGCCGGAAATGACCTCCGGTCATCTTCTCCGGCCACACCTCCCCTGAGATTTTGCTATCTCTCTCCCCAAGCTTCTAAAACCTAAACTTTCTGCCCAGAATTCATCCCCACGCATCACTCAACAAGAATCACTCACTAAAACAAATTTATTTCACCTATTCAAGCTGAATCGAAGAAAATTAGTTTTAGGTCAAAAAAATTTCAGAAGCTTCATACATACTCAAAACTTAACCATTTGCAAAAATAAACATATCAGCATGATCAGTACATCACATAGATTCATTTAGGAACTTAAAAACAAGCTTCTGGAAAAAATGTTCTTGAGCTCACCTGAACTGGAGCTTTGATCTTTGGAACTTTCTGGCTGCTTCTTTGGTCCAAGGTGCCTTTAATGAACCCCCTGAGAAGCTTGCAATGCTTGTTTGGAATTTCTTATGGCTGGTTTAAGAGATTGATGAAGTTCTGTTCAGAAGGGGTGGAAAATCGTGTTTTTGCTTGGGGTGGTTTCAGGGTCAAATGAGGGTTGGGAAATGATCAGAGGGTCATGGTGAATGGTTTTGTGAAGTTTGTTTTGATGTTCTTTGCTTGTGTAATGAGTTTCGAAAGAAAATGCAAAGGGGGAGGTTTTTGTGAACTATGGCAATGCTGTGTATTCAGGCTCCAAGATTGTGTGAAAATGATCCATGAGGCATGTATGTGAAGCTGTGATTGGTCAGAGAGTTGTTGCTGGCCTAGCTTGATTGGTATAGCTCAACTTGCATAAAGTCAACTTTTGTGTAAGAGGAGGTATTGGCTGGTTCAGTTAAGGTACAAAGGCATGGCTTGGATCAGCATACTTCAAGGAGGTCCATGGAAGTCACTTTTGGCAGCTGGCACAAGTGGCTGAGAAGCTTTGATCCATTTTGCAATTTTGAGGAAGTTTGGTCCCTTTTGAATTTTGTGAAGTTCATGGCATGAAACTTGAGAAATTCTTGTGCAATTCTGAGTTTTGGGTCATGTGTGAGGTTTGTGTAATGCATAGAAGTCCATTTGAAGTCACATTTTGCCTTGGCATGAGGTTTTGCAACTTTTCCTCTTTGGTGTAAAACATGAAATTATGTGATTTTTCCCAACTTTGACAAGCCATAACTTTTGATCCAAAATGAATTAGAATGAGTTCTTGCACTTTTTTAAAATGGGAGGATCCATTCTACAACTTTCATGACCAAAGTTTTCTCATTTGAAGCATTTTTGAATCAAAAAGAGGTGGTTGAAAAACTTTCCCAAAATGGCAAGTTTACATTACAAGTCACTTTCCCAAAATGGCAATTTTGCAAATGGCTTGAAATTCTTCAATTTTGTGAACTTTTAACATCTTCTATGATCAAATAAAGATCATACACAATCAAAGTGATGGAGAAATCCCTTTGGTTGGGTCACTGGAGGCCTCTGATGCCCTGATTTTGCACTGACTTGCTCAAGAAGTCATCCCTTGATCAGATGCCTTCCCCATTGAATTTCTTCATGAAAATTGATATGCATGATCCTCATAACATATAGAGACCAATAGAAACAAGAATGACCAAAAAATTTGGAGTTATGGCCTCTGAAACAAAAACCCTAATTCTAGGTCATCTGTGCAGTTAAACCTGGCCCTGCTTCCATGCCTTTCTCAGTTCTTGTGATCCTTTGACTTTCTTGGCCTTGTGAGGATATAATATGATGCTTGAACATACATGGACCCCTTTGAAGTGATTGATGACCTTTGAAGTGGCTCAGATGGCCTAGGGATGGCTCAGATCACAAACCCTAGATGCAGATGACTTTGAACCAATGCAGTGAAGCAAAGATGCAATGTGGGATGCTATGATTGAATCTATGCAAAATGAAAAGATAACAAGCCATGGTGTGAATGGGTGAGGGCAAATTTGGGGTGTTTACAACTGCCCCTATTCAAGCATGAGTTAGCTGTGCTGGATGTAAGCTACGGCTTAACAGGCAAACAAGATAACTTGTGGTTAAATACCAAAGACAGTCCAAAATTTGCACTCACAGAATGAAGAAGAAAAGGGATATAAATTGTAAAAGAAAATAAAGTATGATTATAAAGGGTAAGCAGGTGACGGAGGACGACCGTCGAGCAGAGGACGACTGCTGGGGAGGAAGCAATGACGGGGACGACCGACATGCTGGGGAAGATGCGGGAAATAAAGCAATGACGGGGATGGCCGACAAGCTGGGGATATAAGAGATTATGATGGGGACGGCCATCAGGTAAAGCTATAAGACTCTCTGGGGATTATAGGTAAATGATGGGGACGACCATCGGGTTGAAGAAATAAATGGAACAGATGATGAGGTACGGTCATCAAAGGTGAAGGAAGATCACCTAGCAGGGGACGGCTGCTCTGTTGGGGATAAGATGAGGGACGATCATCTAAGGTGAAGGACGATCACCTGGCAGGGTACGGCTGCCGAAAGTATCACGACATAGGACGAATGTCGGATGAGAAAGGTCGACGATGGGGGACGGCCATCGGATAAGCATGATGAAGGACGATCATCAAGAGGTGAAGGACGATCACCTAGCAGGGTACGGCTGCTATCAGGGTTTATCATGACATATGACGAATGTCAGATAGAAAGGAAGTAGTTTATCAAGATTTGCCGGGAATCCTTCTGGGGAATGGTAGACACAGACGAGTGTCTAATTCAAGAAGACGTAAGTGTTTGACATGGTGTATAGATTAAAGATGCGGATGAGCATCCTTAAGACTATGATACGGACGAGTATCAGTAGAAACAAACGCTTGACGCATGTTCAGAGATGATGATACGGACGAGTACCAACTAGTTAACAAGGAACACGAACGAGTGTTAAATCTGAGGGGATTTAAGTGATGTATATAGGATACGGACGAGTATCTGTATGAGTGAAAAGTAATGGATGAGACACAGACGAGTGTTTAACTTGCTAGGGAAAGCATGACACAGACGAGTGCCAAAAAAAAGTGTATTATAAACAAGCATATGATTCCCAAAGTGTTTAAGCAACTATGTTGGGGGGTGACACGGACGGTTGTCAAGGAATTGTATATGTATCTGTGAGTGCAAAGGGGACGCTTTGGCTTTCTGCTGGGGAATTCGGGAAATATTCTGTATACTGTTGGTGGATTGTCAGTATTTACAAGTGTTCAGTTTAACACATGGCTTATGATTATGCAATATGTTTGATTTTTGCCGTAATGCTCCGTATTAGACGGAATGCTACGCTTTGTGGGGAAAACATGATGCAAATGCTTATGATTATGCAAAGATACCGATCTGGGATTCGGATCCCGTTGTTGTGGAGATCTCTGGCTGATCTGCTTGAAGTGGGTATCCCAGCTGGGGATAAGATCATTGATAGATCTGACATATATGACTCTGCATGGGGAAGTAGGTCATTGATAAACCTATCTGGGTAATGAGGGACCCAGCTGGGGTCTATAGAAGCTTTCGTTGCTTTGTTGTGAGATTTTCAGGCGTTGTTCTTCTGGATAGAGACTGAATCTCTGTGGGGGGATGGTTCCCTGTTTAGCACTTGGCTGGGGAAGGAGAAAGATTGTTGAAAGATCCTCCTAGAGATTTCTTGTGGGGATCCTGCTGAGGATGATACTTGACAATTCGGCTGGGGATGTGAGCCCCCTCTGGTGTTGTTCTGCTGGAGAAGTGATGCCTGACAACTCTGACGGGGAGAAATCATCTCGGGTGCCGCTTGGAAAGTGTGCTGAGGAAATAACGATTTGGCAGCCTACTGGGGAAAAGCTTTCATGCCCCATGTTGTGCTCTGAACACCTGCAATCATGTATGACAAAGAAACGTACAAGTTCCCCGAGGTATCCCTTACTGGATTCCGTCATAGGAACTTAGACACTCCCGAGAGAAAATATATTTCCCGTAAGCACGTATTTTAGAAGGGAAACATCCGTATTTATGCAAACAATATCTTAAGGACATCGGACATTTTGCAAATGAAAAATAAAACATACAAGACAAAATATGACTAAAAATCTGATTTTATTGATTTATGTGCCCTGAACTGGCAAGTTACAATCAAAGGAACGGATCTCCTGAAATGAGGGAATCGTTACAAATTGAGAAACACAAAGGTGTTGGCAATGTTGATGACGCTTCAAGGAGCTTCCCTTTTGCTATGACTTGTATGACACTTGACATTCTTCTCATCTTGCTTTCTGAAGAAGGTTGATTCTGATCAATGTTCGAACCTCTCGAAGTTTGCCATGTTGTAAGTGATACAGACGAATTCAGAATGCAGTTGTTCGCTTATTCCCTTATTTTGCGTGGATCGCCCTTTCGGGTTTTCAATCCACCGGGATACCCATTTTTGCCTGAGCTGTCCAATGTGGCTTTTCAACTCAGCGGGTGTACATTTTTGTTTATTTATTTTCCCTTAGTTTTGCCCGAGTCTTTTATTCTGTTTTTGACTCGCCGAGATGCCCTATTTTTGCCTGGACTTACATTCTGTTTTTATGTCCAGCGGGTCATTTTTATGCGAAGTATTTTTTAACTGCATCTGAATTCACAGGGGACAGGAAGTCTTCACCATCCATAGTACTGAGCATCAATGCTCCACCAGAGAAAACTTTCTTTACTATGAATGGACCATCATAATTCGGAGTCCACTTGCCCCTGTGGTCTGTATGAGGAGGGAGGAGTCTCTTCAGCACAAGATCTCCTACTTGGTACTCTCGGAGCCTGACTTTCTGATCGAAGACTTTCTTCATTCTTTTCTGATACAGTTGCCCATGACAAATTGCAGCCAACCTCTTCTCTTCAATCAGGTTCAGTTGTTCGTATCGGGATTGGACCCACTCTGCTTCACTTAGCTTAACATCCATTAGTACCCGTAAGGAGGGTAATTCAACTTCAACAGGTAGGACTGCCTCCATACCATACACGAGTTGATACGGTGTTGCCCCAGTGGACGTTCTGATTGACGTTCGGTACCCATGCAAGGAAAACGGTAGCATTTCATGCCAGTATTTGTAGGTGACCACCATCTTCTGTACAATCTTCTTGATATTCTTGTTAGCTGCCTCAACAACGCCATTCATCTTTGGCCTGTAAGGAGAAGAATTGTGGTGTTGGATCTTGAAGTCCCGGCACAGTTCTGCCATCATTTTATTGTTCAAGTTGGAACCATTATCAGTAATGATTCGCTCGGGAACTCCATACCGACAGATGATGTCTCTTTTCAGAAATCGGGCTACCACTTGCCTTGTAACATTTGCATATGAAGCTGCTTCAACCCACTTGGTAAAATAGTCAATAGCAACCAGGATAAATCTGTGGCCATTTGAAGCAGTCGGTTCAATCTTGCCAATCATGTCAATGCCCCACATGGAAAATGGCCAGGGTGAAGACATCACATTCAGAGGATTCGGAGGCACATGCACTTTATCCGCATAAATTTGGCATTTATGGCATCTTCTGGCATAGGCACAATAGTCTGCATCCATTGTGATCCAGTAATAACCTAATCTTAATAACTTTTTAGCCATTGCGTGTCCTCCAACATGGGTACCAAAAGATCCTTCGTGCACCTCGTGCATCAGCAAGTCTGCCTCTGCCTTATCAACACACCTGAGGAGTACCATATCAAAGTTTCTCTTGTACAGGGAACCGTCAGTATTCAGAAAGAAACTTCCAGCTAGCCTTCTTAATGTCTTCTTATCATTGGATGATGCCCCAGGTGGGTATGTTTGATCTTCCAAGAAGCATTTGATGTCGTGGAACCAAGGCTTGTCATCTTTGACAACATCTGCGGAAAATACATATGCTGGTCTGTCAAGTCTGGATACTGAAATCCGAGGCACAAAGTTGGCAGCTTGAACTTTGATCATGGATGAAATGGTAGCCAGAGCATCTGCAAACTGATTTTCATCTCGAGGGATATACTCAAGTTTGACTGTTGAGAAGAAAGTCAATAACCTCCTCGTATAATCCCGATAAGGTATCAGATGATCTTGGTGCGTGTACCATTTGCCGTTGGTTTGATTAATTACCAGAGCTGAATCTCCGAATACAGTCAAAGTCTTGATCCTGAGGTCAATGGCTTCCTCAAGACCCATAATGCAAGCTTCGTATTCAGCTTCGTTGTTAGTGCAGTTAAAGGTGAGTTTTTCCGAGAAAGGCATGTGGACTCCCTTAGGTGTAATGAGTACTGCACCAACGCCACGACCATTCATATTAACAACCCCATCAAACATCATGGTCCATTCTTCTTCCGGGTCAGGCCCTTCAGTGTGAATAGGCTCTTCATGATCTTTTGCTTTTATGAACATGATGTCTTCATCGGGGAAGTCAAATCTCATGGGCTGGTAATCATCAATGGGTTGCTCAGCAAGATAATCAGACAATACACTGCCTTTGATGGCCTTTTGAGATGTGTACTGAATGTCATATTCTGTGAGGATCATTTGCCATCTTGCAACCCGTCCGGTAAGTGCTGGCTTCTCAAAAATGTACTTAACTGGGTCCATCTTGGATATCAATAAGGTAGTGTGGGTCAACATATACTGCCTTAGTCGGTGAGCAGCCCACGCTAGAGCACAACAAGTTTTCTCGAGCAGTGAATAACGTTGTTCACAGTCGGTAAACTTTTTGCTTAGGTAGTATATTGCATACTCTTTTCGACCAGACTCGTCATGCTGGCCCAGCACACACCCCATTGACTCTTCTAATACTGTCAAGTACATGATTAGAGGTCTTCCTTCAACTGGAGGCATAAGGATTGGAGGCTCTTGTAAATACTCCTTGATTTTGTCAAAAGCCCTTTGGCAGTCTTCATTCCACCTGATCGTCTGTTCTTTTCTCAACAATTTAAACAAGGGTTCACAGGTTGCAGTAAGGTGAGATATGAACCGTGAAATGTAGTTCAATCTACCTAGAAACCCCAGAACTTCTTTTTCAGTCTTCGGTGCAGGCATTTCGTGAATGGCTTTGACTTTGTCAGGGTCAACTTCAATCCCTTTTTCACTTACAATAAATCCCAGTAGCTTACCGGATCGCACCCCGAATGTGCATTTGTTGGGGTTTAACTTCAATTGGTACTTCCTCAGACGCTTGAATAACTTCAACAGATTCACCAGGTGGTCTTCTTCTGTGAGGGACTTGGCAATCATGTCATCCACATAACATTCAATTTCTTTGTGGATCATGTCGTGGAATAATGTTACCATAGCCCGTTGATAAGTGGCACCAGCATTCTTCAGGCCGAATGGCATCACCTTATAACAGAACATGCCCCAGGGTGTGATGAAAGTTGTCTTCT
Source organism: Lathyrus aphaca (assembly GCA_963966055.1). Classification (NCBI taxonomy): domain Eukaryota; kingdom Viridiplantae; phylum Streptophyta; class Magnoliopsida; order Fabales; family Fabaceae; genus Lathyrus; species Lathyrus aphaca. The sequence continues at coordinate 513,762,790 of OZ014520.1, forward strand.
CCATGTCTTCAGGTGACATTTTAATCTGATTGTATCCTGAAAAACCATCCATGAAGGAGAACACCGAGAACTGAGCCGTATTATCGACCAATACATCAATGTGAGGTAATGGGAAGTTATCTTTCGGGCTGGCTCTGTTCAGATCCCGGTAATCCACACACATTCTCACCTTGCCATCTTTCTTAGGCACAGGTACAATATTAGCAACCCATGGCGGATAGCTAGTCACAGCAAGGAAACCGGCGTCCCACTGCTTTTGTACCTCTTCTTTTATCTTCATGGCCATATCTGGACGAGTGCGGCGCAACTTCTGTTTTACTGGCGGGCAGTCCTCTTTCAATGGCAGCTTGTGCATAACAATATCGTTGTCCAACCCTGGCATATCTTGATAAGACCAAGCGAAAACATCCACATACTCCCGAAGCATATCAATCAATTGCTCTTTCACTGAATCTTGTAAGCAGGCCCCGATCTTGACTTCTTTCACTTCTTCTTCTGTACCAAGATTAACCGTCTCGACCTCCTCTTGATGAGGAGTGATAACCTTCTCCTCTTGTCTCAACAACCTAGCTAGCTCTTCAGGCAGCTCATAATCTTCTTCAACCCCTTCATCAACTTGATTGATTGGATTGTCAAAGTCATACGAAGTCATAGCAGTGTTGTTGTCGGTGCAGTCTGGAAGGCACTTTCTGCAAGGGTTTAGATTTGTTCATTTTAGTGATCGGTTTTATCTTATTTAGAAAAAGTGAAAATGAAGTTGTTTATTTTGAAAAACATTGCCATTTTATTTTTGTACAAAAAGTGAAAAATGAAAAACAGTGAGCGAAAAAGAAAAGACTCATTTGCAAAAGATGTCCTGATATTCATTAATTGATCTTTGCACAAAATACAAGATGGCCCGATTACAAAATGAGTCTTGACATCTTGGGCAAGATGCAAGACTTGATGCATGCTTTAAAAATACAGGAAATAATAATTACTCTGCAGGAGTAACCCTTATAATTTCCTGGGAAGACCAGTTTGAGACATGGCTCCCCGGGGTCCTTGGACGTATCCAGCTTTCCAGGTTGCGCTCGTCTTCCGACTCATCTTCCAAACTGTTCACAGCATCCGGGGTGAGCATTCCCCCGCTGACAAACTTGGGCTCCTTGGCAGCCTCTGGTTGATCTTATTGAGTTGGTTTGTAACCCAACCTGAATCTGTCTTCTTTCTTCTCCATGGGCAGCAGCTTGCCCCAGCCTTGGGCGGTACCTTCCTCAACAACCTTCCAGGCTTGCTGGTATGATGCCATGGAAGTTCCCAGTATAGCAGATGCTTCATTAATGTTCAAGGCCTCAAACCCTTGGCTCATGGTTTCATGGATCTCCCCGTCCATTTCAATGTACTTATACGTAGCCAGCTGGCTAACAAAGATGTCCTCTTCCCCACAGATGGTGATGATTTGGCCTTCCCACTCGAATTTCAACTTCTGGTGAAGGGTAGACGTAACAGTGCCAACGGCGTGGATCCAGGGTCTACCCAACAGACAACTGTAGGCCGGCTGAATGTCCATCACAAAGAAGGTAGTTTTAAAAGTCTGCAGGCCAATCAACACAGGCAGATCAATCTCCCCAAGCACTGATCTTTTAGAGCCATCAAATGCTCTCACCACCAAATTGCTCGGACGTAATGCCAAGCCATCATATTACAGCTTCACTAAGGCTTTCTTTGGTAGAACATTGAGTGATGACCCAGTGTCCACCAGCACATGAGATAGAACAACACCCTTGCATTCCAAGGTGATATGCAAAGCCTTGTTGTGGTTACGTCCCTCAGTTGTTAAGTCAACATTGGTAAAGCCCAGTCCATGAATGGTGTTGACATTTGCCACCACAATTTCTAGTTGATTAACAGTGATCTCCTCCGGCACGTATGATGCGTGCAGGACTTTCAATAATGCATTCCTGTGAGCTTCATAACACATCAACAGGGATAATATGGAGATTTTTGAGGGAGTTTGGTGAAGCTGATCCACCACCTTGTAATCACTCCGCTTTATGATTCTCATGAACTCTTCTACATCTTGTTCAAAAGATGTCTTCTGAGTTTCCTTGGCAGTTGGCTCTTCAGGTACCACACTCTTGCCCTTTGCTTTGGCAGCAGCCTTTGCTTCAACATTAGGTCTTTGTACTTGTGAGGCAAAAAGGCGTCCGCTTCTGGTGAAGCCTCCGCCTCCCCCAACATTATCAATTTGTGGAGAAGAGGTTGATGAGTCCAGAGTGATTTTCTCCCCATTGCAGTAGAGGTCAGAGCCATAATGCCAAGGTATGGCATTGCTGCTTTCGTAGGGAACGGGTCCAGGTACCGTAATGGTAACTGGGCTGACTGCTGCAGAGGACGGTACCGTAATGGTGTGCGGATCGTAGTAAATCGTAACTGGTGATCTGGTAGGAGGTGCAATGACTTGTTGTTGGAAATTGCTGCTGGGAGGAACACTTGATGGGTCATAGTATATTGTAACTGCTGAGACATCTTCATTAATTTTTGCTAGAGTTGTAGAAGATTCTGCTAATAACATGGATGCTGATGTTGTAGAAGAAAGGGTCGTTGACATTTGATTTTCTGAAGTGATGGACGAAGCCATTGCCGATGATATTGATGAATCGGTAGGAGTGATTGTTGCTGCTGTTGTAGAAGAGTCAGGAATTGTTGTTAGAGGAATTGCTGGATTTGTAGGCGCCGTTGTTGAAATCTGAAGGATACCATCCTTGATAAGACCATCTATGCCACTTCCCAAATCATCACACCCGTTGACTGCAATGTTGCAATACCCACAACCGAGCTCACACCCGGGGAACACTTGGCACTCTAGAAGCTGAGCTTTAATTTCGACCAAAGGTGTTCGAATTTGTGCAACACTGGTGATCAAAGTAGATGGTTTGTCTTCCTCAATGGCATTAATCCTCGGTCCACCATGATTAGGCATGGGATTTTTGTTGACATTTGGAGGTGGTACAAAGTTGAGGGCTTTAGAATCCACCAGATCTTGGACTTTCATTTGTAAGGCCCTGCACTTTTCAGTATTGTGGCCAGGTGCATTGGAGTGGAAAGCACACCTGGCGTTGACATCATAATTCCTTGGGAGATTTGAGGGATCCGGTGGTGCCAACGTCCTTAACTCAACCAAGTTAAGCTTCAGGAGTTGTGGCAATAAGGCAGCATAAGGCATAGGGATGGGGTCAATCACTCTGTTTTCCTGTGACGGTCTTTGCTGGAAGGGTCGTTGTTGTTGATTGTTGTTGTTATTGTTGTAGGTTCTCTGTTGCGGATACTGAACTTGTTGTTGATACTGTGGTTGTTGTTGAGGATATGCTGATTGTTGAGGGATTGGAGCTGGGATGGTAACAACTGCTACTGACCTGGGAACATACTGAGGTCTGCCCCTGCTCGTATGTATGGAATTAGTCTCACCGGCCCTTCAGGGTCCCACAAAAGGCTTTCTGGGATTACTGGATGAACTTGCACCGCTATCGAAAATCTTACCCATCTTCAACAAACTCTCAATCCTTTCACCAGCTATGACAACATCAGCAAAGCTGGTGGAGGAGAAGGCAGCCAGTCTATCAATATATGTCCCTTGCAGAGTATTCATGAACATGTCGGCCATTTCTCTTTCCGACATAGGTGGATGAACAGCAGCAGCAAGCTGTCTCCACCTTTGGGCATACTCCCTGAAGCTTTCTCTGGAAGATTGAGACATCTCCATTAGGAGGGTCCTGTTGGGAGCCATGTCCAGGTTATATTGATACTGCCTGATGAAGGCTTCAGCTAAGTCCTTCCAGCATCTAATGGTAGCTTTGGTCAAGTGTGAATACCACTCTCTTGAAGCCCCAGTCAGACTGTCTTCAAAGTAGAACATCCACAGCTTTTCATCCGTAGTATAAGCTTTAAGTCTTCCCAGGAAATACTGCAGGTGAGTTCGTGGACAAGAGGTCCCATTGTATTTTTCAAAGCACGGGGGTTTGAATTTGTGGGGAATTCTCACCCCGTCCACTAGCCCCATGTCCATCACATCGAAGCCCAAGGAATTCTGAGACTCTAAAGATCTCAACTTCTCAGCAATTGCATCTAATCTCCTGTCATAAACCTCATCTCCAGCTCCCATAACAGTAAACTGTTCTTCCTGAGGATCTTCTTGCAAGACCCTGCCTGCAGCAGTGTTACCTTGCGCATTTCTCGGGATATTGGCTTTCGGATCTAGATGAGGTCCAAATACTGGTGGATCAACATGAGGCTGACCCCTCTCATTGTTGCTAGTTCCTCCAGTGCCAGTATGAGGTTCCTCGGGGGTTTGTCTTTCTACCAATGCCCTTAACCTTTCTTGGCTCTGGGCCAAGCCAGTCATTACATTCATGAATTGGGTCATTTGGTTTCTCATCTCCACTCTCTCATTAGCCATCTGAGTTCTGACATCAGTTAGGTCCTGCTGTACTTGCTCCATCTGGATACCAGGAAGGTTGTTGCGAGTAGGGTACCGGTGCGTGCGGTTGACAGGGAACACTCGGCGACGAGCAATATTTCCTGAGGTCACAACAAGGTTAGAAACAAATAATAACAAAACCTACAAAACAAACACAAAGTTAGTATGCAATGCAATATGCTTATTTGTTTTCCAAGGTATCCGGCTTGGTTCTTGGTTTTGACCTTTCCAGACCTCGAGGAAGATGCTTGGTGTTGTTGAGAAAAGAAACCTAATGACAGCAAACTGATATATTACAAATGATGAACACATACATAGTTTGTTTTACAACACATGCCCTTGGAGGGTCAAAATACAAAAGAAAGAGAAAAGTACATCAAATGGAAATGAACAACAAGCAAAGAAGTCAAACATCTAGCCCAAACTCATCCTCCTTGACCTCTTTCAGGAGAGCCTCAGTCACTGGACCAGCTGGGTGCTCTGTAATGGTCCTAATGAGGAGGTTCCTGGTGGAAATGGCAGTGGTCAGCTTCTTGTGCCTATCCTGGTCTTTTGACCTCTTCAATCCAGCTCTAAGTTTTAACTCTGAAATCTCTTTCTGGGCTGCCAACAAAGCTTCCTGCTGCTTCTTCTCATTGGCCTCCAACTGTTCAATCTTAGCTTGAGTTTTCTGATCTTCTTGTGTCCGGGCTTCAGTGATCCTGACCCACCTAGCCTGACTCTCTTGCAGATAAAGCTCAGTCCTAACCTGCTGAAACTTGGCTTCTTTACAGGCATTCTTCAATATTTGCTCCCCAGCCCTTGCTTTCTTGATGTAGTCTTCTGTCTTCTCAATCTTGGCCAGATGCTCCACCTTAAGCTTCTCCAACCTCTCAATGTCCAGACGACCATCACTCCTTTCCCAAAGGGTCTTCTTCAAAGCTTGAGACAGATTCTCATTCCTTTCCTTCAGCTTCTCAAATTCTTCCAGGCTGACAGTTGCTGCTGGCTGGGCTGTAGATGGTCCAGGTATATCCTCAATGGTGAAAGGCATTCCAGTAATCTGAGCTCTGGTACGGGACCAATCATAGTATTGAGCTGAAGCAACATTATTACACCCCCTAGAATAACCATCCCTTTTGCCTGAATGTTGTCCCAAGCCCAGGATGCTTGTCTGACAGTAGCTAAATTAGGTTTCACTTCACAATACAGGGTCTCAGCTAAATCTTGCACTCTGGGGGGATGAATCAAACCATAGCCCAGCTGTCTCTTAAACATCAAAGGATTGTAGTTGATGCAACCCTTTACTCCTATCCGAGGTACATTTGGGTATTGCCCACAGCTGGTGATAATGTCCTTGCCTTTGGTGCTCTGGGTGCACCATTTAATATCATCTGAAGTCAAAGCAATGAGCCTCTTAGCCCAATTCTTCTGCTGGTGAGGATTCAAGAAGGCATCTGACTTGGGTAGGTGCCTGAGTAGCCAGGTATGAAACAAAGGAGCACAACATCTCACCAACTTCCCCCTTTGTTTCTCATTCCTCTGATGAATGGAGTAATAAAAGTCTCCCAGCAGTGTGGGTACTGGGTTCTTCAGAAGGAATAGATGAATGGCATTCTTGCTGACAAATTTAGGCTCATCTGCAAACAGTATAACCCCATATATGCTGAGGGCTAACAGTGCACAAACTGCCTTCCATTCTCCCAAGGAGGCCTTCAGGATGGCCTGAGAGATCAAGAAGTCCAAGTGAAGACCAGGGATTCCAACTTTAGTTGTCATATTTTGCTCAATCAAGGCAGGTTCCAGGTACAGAGCTTTGGCTACTTCTCCATTGCTGGGAGATGGCATTTATGGGTTGAAGGGGATTCCTCCTCTGATAGGTACTCCAATCAATGAAGAAAACTCTTCCAGCAGAGGCCCTAGCTGGAAGTCTGGGAATGTGAAACATCTCAAAGGAGGGTCATAAAATTGTAAGCAGGTGTGGATCATACTCCTCTGAGAAGGGTCAAGGTCCATAACCATATCCAGGATACCTCCATAGTGCTCTCTAAACTGTGGAATATGGTCAGGTGTGATGAGTGACTGGACCTGCCTGATACCAGTCAATGCAGGCTCAAAGAAGTGGTAGGATATGTTGCTCTTCCTGGGAGTAGTCATAAATGCTGAAGAGGAGGAAGATAGATGCTGATGAAGATCAAGACTGATTCTGGGGATGAGCCACTGACAGGCTGATGCTGGTGATGATGAGAATAACTGAAGCAGATAACTGGTGAAGCAGAGGTCTATGCAGAAGAAGGGGTCAAAACCAAACCAGATACAATGTGGATACCCTGAAAAATAAATAAGAAAATGTTAAATGATGCAAATGATGAGTATGCAAATGATATGCAAGGGTTTGTGATCAAGCTGGATCTGACTATCTGTCTTGATATAAATCCATGTATGTTCCAAGAGGGTCCAGATGGAGGTTCAGAAATCCAGTAACCAAGGTGGGGGACTCAAATAAAGAGTCACATGTCCAGGGTTAAGCCACAAGAACTGTCCAAAATGAGGTACTCTTAAACAAAACAAGTATCAGGGTATGATGTGGCCAATGGTACCTGCAAACATGTAAACAGCCCAACCCTCTCACAGGTGATGTTCTAGAACAAGGATCCTCAGACTTGGATCAGTTATGAGAAGTGTAAACACTTCTAACCCGGAGGTACAGTGTTTACAATAACCATAAAAGATCCTCCTCTAATTCACCTCAGCTTCTGAAAGTCATAATAAAGGTCATCCAGACTTAGCAGGCTTCCCAGATAGCCCTAGCACTACAGGAAATCTGTAGCACAGAGTTCTCAAGAAGAAACCCACATCTGAACCGTGTTTCATATTCCCGCACCAGACCGAAATGGAATGGGAAAGAACATGAACCACTCTAGCCTAGGTGTCACTCAGGTCCCAGGTATAGGACCTCAAACTCTCAATGGAACCCCACCCATCAAGACAACAAACCAGATCCAGCAAAAATGACAGTATGACAGTATGATGTATAAAACTGTAAGGAAAGCAGTAAATAGGACTGTACATAAAGCAATAAAACAAATATATAAACACATATAGCACATAACACCCCAGTAAACACAAATCAAACAAGCGCTAAGAGGCACCCACAAAAAGAACCAGAAGCCATGGTTACAGTATAAGGGTCCCCAGCAGAGTCGCCAAGCTGTCGCTCCCACCAAATGAGGCCAGGTCAAATGGGGTACAGACGCGAACGGTCGACGAAAGGGAAAGGAAATGAATAGAGTCGCCAGCTAGGCATTTTTATCCCGAAGGAAAGGTAATGCTGCATAAACCTGGAAAAAGATATGGATAAGACGGTCGCGAACCAAAGAGACTGAGAAAGGGGGTTGGTTACAACCTGGGAAGGTATTAGCACCCAGATTGTCCGTCGTACTCGACGGGATCCACGCTTGAAAGATTTGTGTTTTAAAGGGGTAGTGTCAGTGCAATTTGTGTATCAAAGCTGGAAAGAATGCAAGTGTCAGTGCTGGAAGAAAGTGAAGTGTATAAGAGAAGTGTCAGTGTAAGGAAAGAATGCAAAGCTCAAGACTATGAGGCGTGAAAGAATAATGCTGGAAGGAGGGGGAATATACAGAGAATTTTGTTCGATAACCATTAAGTTATGCCTACGTATCCTCTCGTGCAATGAGGAAGTCAGAACACCGTAGTTCGACTCAAGGAGACTAAAAGGTAAATTGATTTGTGAATTGCTTACTTGTCTATGCTCAAGTGTATGACCTGTCTGGCTCAGGCGCAAACTGTCTTGCATTAGGCGGAAGAAGCAAGTTCTCGTTTGTGAGTGAATGAGGTGAGAAAAGAATCCCAGAGGATACGATTATTGTTTGTTTTTTGTTTTCAGTCTTTTATTGCTTTTGGAATTTGTCATAGGAAAATGAGCTTAAGCCTAAACCAATGGGTTAGTAAACTCATCACATCTTCCCTCTGATTAGGGGTAATGAGAATACCTTAAGTATGAAATAAACACCTCACACTTAATCACCATGATGTAGGATTAAGATCATTAACCTACTTGTAATTATTTAGATGTTTTTGGAGTTTTTGTTTAGTGTTAAGTAATGAGTTTAAGCCATAATCAAGGATTTAATGGACCCATTACACCATCCTAATAGAAGGATAATAGATGAGAACATTTAAGCTGAGGAAGGCTCCTCAACTTAATCCATGATTAGGGATTAACCTCATGACAAAACAAAGCCTTTATTAAAGTGGATTTTAGTTAATGGTAAGATTAAGAAGTGGATTTTATGGTTTGTAAGACAACTTGAGGGGGACTTGTCCATTAACACTAGGGTTAGTCCTTCTTAACCAATAAAGGAAGAATTAGAACCGTAATGCAAGGCCCAAGTTACAAGCTTGATGTCTTAGTGATTATTAAGTGAATCAATTAAAGGATTTACACATTAAGGGTTTAACACTTAGGATTAAAGTTATACACTCCATCCTAATAGAAGGATACAGGCATAACCCTAATCACAAAGTCTTAAAACCTTTAAGGTTTAGTCCTTGATTATGAGGTGAGAAGAGAAGACTCATAGATGACACAAAGGAAAAACTAATGGGGGGACTAATCAAACCCTAATTATGATCATGCTTAGTTGCTCCTAGGGTTTGTGAGGCTTAAGAGAGAAAGAATCTTCAGAGAGCCACCAAGGAGGAACAAGATGAAAGGAGGAGGAAGCAGAGAGAAGCAAGACACGTTGCTTGAAGGAAGAAAAAGGGGAGGGCATGAATGAGAAAGCTCATTATAATACACAAGTAAAATGCAGCAATGAATGCATAAAGGGAAAAAGAAGAGGTTATGAGAAGTGAAGGCAATTTCACTTCTCAAAACAACTTACCACCTGAAAAGTTAGCAAAAGAAATGCAATGCAATGAAAGTGAGGTGAAATGCAATGATGCAAACCAAAGTCAGAAGCATAGACATGATGTTAATGATGCTAAGTGATGATGCAAACACATGTCAAGAGTTGTGGATGATCATACAAGGATGAGGATGCAAATGAAGCATGCTTTGAACCATAAAGATTCATGAAAGTGTATGAAATGCAAAGGATACAAAACATGGCAAGTGAATGATGCAATGATCAAACATGATTATAATATGTCCCAAGATGTCTAATATGTCATGTTGATACACAAAATGTCATGGCAAGTTCTTGAATGCAAGCATATGAGAGATGGATGCAAAGGAAGGCAAGAATTAGGGTTTACACACAACATGCAACAACAAATTCAAAACCAGAAGCAAATGACATGATAAAAAATTGAAAATGGGATCAAAGGAACCCTAACCCTACACAAGTTTACTGCCCAAAGGAGGGGACCTAAATCTAAACCTAATGGAAGTTATGGTTTTTCTAAGTCAACTAGGGTTTCAAGGTACCTCACAATGAAAAATGCAAAACAAATTGAAAATGGAAAATAAATTCAAACCAATTTTATCCTATAAACTACATGTTATGAAGGATGCAATGCAAGAAGAACCATCATCAAACTCTCAATGGTTAGGCAGAATGGATTTTTCCAAGTTTGAACAAAAATATTGTCTTTAAAAGAATTTAATTCCAATGAAAATTGTCAAAATGCATCAAGAATCAAAAAGAAATTTGTTTTGAGAGTTTGATAATGTTTCTAAATGTTTCAAAATGCAATGTGAATTTTTTGGTGATTTTTAAATACCTAAATGCATTTTTGATTAATTAATTTTCATTAACTAATTAAAAATAAACATTTAAATGATTTAAAAATGATTTTTAATGCAAAAAAATAAAAATAAAAATATTTTTGGGTTCTGAAAATTAATGAAATGTTTGACAAAAATTTTCAGAATTTTTAAAAGTGTTTTGCTATTTTTAAAAATTCGTGGAAGTTAAATATGAAACAAAATAAAATAAAATGAATTTATGGAGAAGTCAACAGATCTTGAGGCTGAGGTTTAAACGAATTTGGAGGGAATTGACTGGCGCCAGATCCTGTGGCCCAGATTCAAACTGGCTGGATTAAATTAAACCTGATTAATTAATTTAATAAAATGGGATTAGGGTTTTAATGAGAGATCTGGGCCACTCATCCACGCGCGGGTCAACCCAAGTCAACAGAATCTATGGCTCACATTCAAACTGAGCCCTAATTACCATTAATGCACTAATGACTTTCAGGTGGCCGGAAATGACCTCCGGTCATCTTCTCCGGCCACACCTCCCCTGAGATTTTGCTATCTCTCTCCCCAAGCTTCTAAAACCTAAACTTTCTGCCCAGAATTCATCCCCACGCATCACTCAACAAGAATCACTCACTAAAACAAATTTATTTCACCTATTCAAGCTGAATCGAAGAAAATTAGTTTTAGGTCAAAAAAATTTCAGAAGCTTCATACATACTCAAAACTTAACCATTTGCAAAAATAAACATATCAGCATGATCAGTACATCACATAGATTCATTTAGGAACTTAAAAACAAGCTTCTGGAAAAAATGTTCTTGAGCTCACCTGAACTGGAGCTTTGATCTTTGGAACTTTCTGGCTGCTTCTTTGGTCCAAGGTGCCTTTAATGAACCCCCTGAGAAGCTTGCAATGCTTGTTTGGAATTTCTTATGGCTGGTTTAAGAGATTGATGAAGTTCTGTTCAGAAGGGGTGGAAAATCGTGTTTTTGCTTGGGGTGGTTTCAGGGTCAAATGAGGGTTGGGAAATGATCAGAGGGTCATGGTGAATGGTTTTGTGAAGTTTGTTTTGATGTTCTTTGCTTGTGTATTGAGTTTCGAAAGAAAATGAAAAGGGGGAGGTTTTTGTGAACTATGGCAATGCTGTGTATTCAGGCTCCAAGATTGTGTGAAAATGATCCATGAGGCATGTATGTGAAGCTGTGATTGGTCAGAGAGTTGTTGCTGGCCTAGCTTGATTGGTATGACTCAACTTGCATAAAGTCAACTTTTATGTAAGAGGAGGTATTGGCTGGTTCAGTCAAGGTACAAAGGCATGGCTTGGATCAGCATACTTCAAGGAGGTCCATGGAAGTCACTTTTGGCAGCTGGCACAAGTGGCTGAGAAGCTTTGATCCATTTTGCAATTTTGAGGAAGTTTGATCCCTTTTGAATTTTGTGAAGTTCATGGCATGAAACTTGAGAAATTCTTGTGCAATTCTGAGTTTTGGGTCATGTGTGAGGTTTTTGTAATGCATAGAAGTCCATTTGAAGTCACATTTTGCCTTGGCATGAGGTTTTGCAACTTTTCCTCTTTGGTGTAAAACATGAAATTATGTGATTTTTCCCAACTTTGACAAGCCATAACTTTTGATCCAAAATGAATTAGAATGAGTTCTTGCACTTTTTTAAAATGGGAGGATCCATTCTACAACTTTCATGACCAAAGTTTTCTCATTTGAAGCATTTTTGAATCAAAAAGAGGTGGTTGAAAAACTTTCCCAAAATGACAAGTTTACATTACAAGTCACTTTCCCAAAATGGCAATTTTGCAAATGGCTTGAAATTCTTCAATTTTGTGAACTTTTAACATCTTCTATGATCAAATAAAGATCATACACAATCAAAGTGATGGAGAAATCCCTTTGGTTGGGTCACTGGAGGCCTCTGATGCCCTGATTTTGCACTGACTTGCTCAAGAAGTCATCCCTTGATCAGATGCCTTCCCCATTGAATTTCTTCATGAAAATTGATATGCATGATCCTCATAACATATAGAGACCAATAGAAACAAGAATGACCAAAAAATTTGGAGTTATGGCCTCTGAAACAAAAACCCTAATTCTAGGTCATCTGTGCAGTTAAACTTGGCCCTGCTTCCATGCCTTTCTCAGTTCTTGTGATCCTTTGACTTTCTTGGCCTTGTGAGGATATAATATGATGCTTGAACATACATGGACCCCTTTGAAGTGATTGATGACCTTTGAAGTGGCTCAGATGGCCTAGGGATGGCTCAGATCACAAACCCTAGATGCAGATGACTTTGAACCAATGCAGTGAAGCAAAGATGCAATGTGGGATGCTATGATTGAATCTATGCAAAATGAAAAGATCACAAGCCATGGTGTGAATGGGTGAGGGCAAATTTGTGGTGTTTACAATTATTTACTGTATGGTTAGTAATATGAGGGTGTGCATAACCTATGTGTAATGAAATAATTTAAAAAATTAATTAAATAAGATAAATACTTGAACATGAACACTCACACACGTAAGTCGATCTTTGATCGCCATCTTGCACTTCCTAGGTTACCCCTCTTGGTTTCCTTAAATATGGTCAAGTCCCTCGAATATAGGGGTGTCTTAAGCAAAGTCCCTTCATAAATATCATCAAGTCCCTACAGTTTTAAAGATCAAATCCCTTCGAGGTTGCCTACGATAATGATCTTGTCCTTTCGAATAAAAGATGATAAGTCCCTACGAATTGCTAAAGACACCCTTACTTGTTGCTTTCTATGACCATACGATAACCCTACGCTTGTCCCTTAACAACATCCAAGGTAATGACTACCTATTCTTTAATAATAGGGATGGTCTTACCATTGAAAGAACATACGAGAACATGAAAGACTTAAATCTAGGGTAGGTATCTCATAGTTACTTGCTCACACTTTTTAAACTTACTTTTACACCTCACAATTTCTAAACTAGGCTTTGTATACACCCATACGAGGGTCATTACCAAGTACTTAAAGAAATTTTTTCTAATCACACACTACACTCTTGCAAACAAACAAAGTGAGCTAAGTAACTAAGAGCCCATGGATAACCATGGATATAAAGGGTGCTAACACCTTCCCTTTGTATAACCTACCCCCGAACTCAAGTCTTTTAAAATAGGTCTTTCCTGTTCTTTTATGTCCGTTCCTTATGGATAAAATAAAATTCGGTGGCGACTCTTGCTATCCGCAACATTTATAGAAAGTCAGTTCTCCCACCGTGTTACAGATGAGTATGATGGGGGAGCTTAATTTCTTCCTCGGACTTCAAATTAGACAAATTGAAGATGGAACCTTCATAAGTCAAACTAAATATTGCAATGAGTTGCTCAAAAGGTTTGATATGATAAACTCCAAGCCTATTGATACACCAATGCCTACTGCGGCAAGTCTTGATCGTGATGAAAATGGTAAGGATGTAGATATAAAAAGGTATCAAGGTATGATCGGCTCCCTTCTTTATCTTACCGCATCGCGTCCAGATATTATGTTTAGTATATGTATGTGTGCTAGGTTTCAATATTTCCCTAAGGAATCACATTTAAAATAAGTTAAATACATACTTAGGTATCTTTGTGGTACGTCTAAGTTTGGTTTATGGTATCCTAAGGGTAGTGATTGCTCTTTGGTAGGTTTTTACGACTCCGACTTTGCCGGTTGCAAAGTGGATAGGAAAAGCACAAGTGGAACTTGTCATTTCTTTTCAAACTCTCTTGTTAGTTGGCATAGCAAAAAGCAAGTTTTTGTTGCTTTATCAACTGCGGAGGCGGATTATATTGCATCCGGAAATTATTGTGCCCAAATCTTATGGTTAAAACAACAATTGCTTGACTTCAATATCTCTCTTAAACAAATTCCAATTTTGTGTGACAACACTAGTGCAATTAATCTTACCAAAAATCCTATTCTTCATTCACGCACTAAGCATATTGAAATAAGGCATCATTTCCTTAGGGATCATGTAGAGAAAGGTGATGTGGTGTTTGAGCCCGTTGATAGTTCAAATCAACTAGCTGATATTTTTACAAAACTACTTGCTACCGATCCTTTCTTCTATATCCGTAGGGAACTTGGTGTTCTTGACATCTCGGATAGATCTTAATAATCATTATTTTGTTTGTATATTATTCTTTAGTTCAACTCCTCTTGTCTCTAACTTCTTGTTGTATAGTGTTATCGTACATCTATTTTTCATATACTCGAGGTAATATCCTTCTATACTTTGTTATCTCTATTCATTCATGATATATATATAGTTAAATTGTGTTGCATTACTTATGTTTGTATCTTTACCTATTTCTTCTATTCTCTTGGATTATGATTGATTGTCTGTCAAATAATTAGCATAAATGATGATATTTTCATGATTTGTGGTGGTTTAAGTGGCTTTTGGTGATTTTTTTTCCAAAACTGTCGGGTCCCAATAGGACGACTCATGAGTTGGCTCATGGAACCTTATGAGTCGACCTCATTGCTTCTTTGAGCCGACTCATTTCAAATTCAAATTGAGTCGACTCATTTTACAATTTGAGCCGGCTCATGGTCGCGTCAACTGACATTTGGCAGTCTTGAAAAGACGCGCCGCCTGCCTTTCCTCCTTCCTAGGTCGGCACATCAATGCCTTCCATCAACTTTTGACTTTCAATTTATGGTTTTTATGGATTTTTACAATGAAACTCATTAACATTTCATTTTATTATCATCATCATCTCATATTTTCATATTCTCTCAAGTTTATCTCTTCAACCTAAAACCCTAAAATCCTCTCTCAAAGCTTCAAATTTCTCAACAATGGCTTCAAGACCTACAGGTAAAAGGTCATGGGGTTCTACTTCATAATCATCACTCCCTGTCAATGCTTTGTCTCTTCTTCCATCTGATTTGGTTGAGGATTATAACAAGAGATTCAAGAATAGGAAGGTTGTTTCTCATTATGTGTACTCAAGAACAACAACAACTCAAATCCACATTTCTCACTTTATTGAACTGATGGATTTTCAAGGTATCAATCCCTTTCTCTCCTTTCATGTCTACTATAATGAGGATTTAGTCAAAATTTTCTATGCTGGTCTGGTTGGTACTTTTAAAGGTTTCGAATTTAACTTCCGTATGGGCTATAGAATGTTAGTTGTTAATGCTCAAGTGTGGAAAGATTTGTTTCGCATTGATCCTGAGGAAACTAGTATCTTGATGACTGATACATCTCAAGTGAAGAATTACTCATTTCGTTCTGAACTAAACGGTATGCTTAAATAATCTTTTTTTGAATTCATTTCTAATTCTGAATTGTTTCTGAATACAACTACTACTGGAAAAGTTAAGCCGTTGGATTGTATCCTTCATTGGATTATTGCCCACAATTTACGTCCAAAGAAAAGAGGCTTCTCTCGTATTGATATGAGTGAAGTTCATTTGATATATATTCTTCGGAACAAGATCAAAGTCAACTGGCCCCATTATTTTGCGAGTCGTATTTTTTCCTTAAAGGAAAAGAAAGGAGTTGCTCTTGCATATCCTTCTATCATTCAGAAGATCATCGACAAAGCGGAAATTGTTGGTTTTGACTTACCCATGGTCTCGGTGCCTAACACGAATTGGTTTCAACAAAAGACCTTAAGTCTAATGGGTCACATGTGAGATTCCCAAGAAAGACGATATCATTTTCTGTCAAGAGGAGACTTTAATCAAGAGGCGGACGAAAATTCTGAAGGGGATGATCTTGAGGATCAAAATGCACCAAATGCGGTTCCAAATGAAGAATTGCCTCCTGACAACGTAGAATGGAATGGAAATCCATCTTCTGATTCCTATGCAAATCAAGGATAGGGTGAATGGCAACATACCGGTTGGACAAACACCACCACTCTCTTTACTCCTCCATCTCCTCCTCCGTCTGAACTGCATCAAGCTGATTCATCAAGAATTATGGCTATGCTTCAGAATATACAACTTCAACAACAAGCTTACTACACAACTCAGACTGAAAGATACTCGGAGTTAGAACGACGTTTAAATGAGAAAGAAACCACTTTTGCCGATTATGTGTCTGTTCAAGACACTCGGTATATAGAACTACAGGATCATTTGGCTGCTCAAGACGCTGCCTTCAACTCTCTCAATAACAGTTTTCTTCAGTTTACCAAAACCAACATGGATGACTCATAACCTATCACTTATCGTCGCCAATACCCATCCACTCGGGATCGTAATCCCCAATCTTGAGAGAATCATTGCATAATGTGTGTTTGTGATGTTTATGAATGTAGTTTATGGTTTGTTTTTTTTGTATGAACTCATATTTCCTTTGATTAAATTTGTTTTGTTTATTGTCATTTTCTTTACTCGCTTTTCCAAATTGTGTGTTTGTGAATGCGTGTTCCTATTGCAATTGGTTTCTCATTTGAAATTAGGTTTCGCATGATATTTCCATTGGTGGTTAACTCATATGTTTCATCTTCTTTTTGATGTTGTCAAAGGGGAGATGATATTGATATTGATAGCATATAAGATCGGGTCATATAGTCAGGGGGAGCTTAACAACAACATATGGCGATTGATTCATCAAGTTTTTACCATCATCAAAAAGGGGAGTTTGTGTGACATGGCATGAATTTTAATGTGTCAAAAACTTGGCATGTTTGAAAGCTTAAGTGGTTCTCTAAGAAAAAGCAAGAAATGACATTTTTGGAAAAATTAACTGAATGAGCCAACTCAAATTCCACAATGAGCCGACTCATTCAGTGTGTTTTGGTGCCCAAACACACGGGTCCTAACAGGCTGCCTGAAGCATCACTTTGGTCGACTCATGGGTATGGATGAGCCGACTCAAAATCCTTCATGAGTTGACTCATCAAAAGGTTTTTTCTTCTCCTTTTCTGCGGGTCTCAACAGGCTGCCTTTCTGTTTATTTTGGTCGGCTCACCTGGAAATTTAAGCCGGCTCATTTAATGATTTGAGTCGGCTCATTATTGTGCTAACTCAATTTTTTCATTTAATTTTTATTTCTTTTATGTTACAATCATTAACCATTATAAATAGCAAGTTTCATTTCTTTTGAGGGTAAACAAGGAAAGTGAAAAAAGTACACACAACTCTCTTCATCTTCTTCTTTCTTGCATCAATCAACAATCACACACAACAATCTTTGTTTGATTATAGTGCTTGTTTCGAAGATAACGTTTAATCGTGAATTAGAGTTTCAGATTGGGTCTATAGTGTGTGGGGTTTCCTTGGAAAAATCCGAAGGGGGTTCTCCTCCAAGATCGTTGAAGGTTTGGGGGTTATGCACACAACGATCGTTCATAGATTCAGCCGAGTGAGGTAGATTGAAGAACAAGTGGATTGTTCTTTCATATCACGGTAGATGGAGGATTGCGAAGGTCTTTGTGGGTTCACAAGTGTTAGAGAAACTCATCCGTGCTCAAAGTTTGGAGGATCGTGAATCCTTGCAAGAAGGGAGCTATTAATCGGAGGCTTTCTTGACACGCGTGGAAGACTTGATTCTACATTGGATCAAGGGACAAGAAGAAGATTTGACAGCATATTCAACGCGGTTTGGTTTTATGGTTCATTTATCTCTCTTCTTATAAAACAATTGCGATTTAATAAAATTGCCCAATTCGATTGTGAATTGGGGGCAGAGTACTTCGAGCAAGGACGATGAAGGAACTGCCTCAACAAATTCCTTGTGTTCTTTACGTTTCTCGCATTTTACTTTTGTTCATCTTCATCTTGTGTGCTTTAAAATTCTGGTGTATCAAATTAGTGCGTTCAAAGTGTTTGATAAATAGTTACACTCAAAAGTGATAACTAGAGTGGGTAAAATTCTGCACTATTTGATACAACAAAATTATCCTTGGTGTGTGCACTCCAAGTGTTTGGTAAAAAGCCTAACCACACAAATTTAATTTGATTGTGCCTAATTTCTTTTCTATATCATTGTTAAGAATAGTTTTATCAAGTGTTGAATTATCAAGTGAATCATTTATGAAATATTAATTCTTCTAGTCATCATTTCATTCCAATTGGGTTTTGCGTATATCCGATTTCCGGTGACTTCAAATTTGAACTAGACGATTTTCCAGGAAACTTCCGCAATACTTTTTCAATTAAATTTTGAAAAGTAAATTTTAAAAAGGGATCTATTCAACCCCCCTTCTAGATACGCGCTATCGTCTAACATTAATCACATCAAAATGTTTCCACGGTTGAATCCATTTTGAATTTGATAAATGCATTGCTTGTGAAGTATGTGTTCGTGTATATCCTATAGATTTACCCCTTGTTGATTGGAAAATGGAAACAAATATTCGAAAGAAACGATTGTTAAGTTACAGTATTGATTTCAGAATCTGTATTTTTTGTGGTAACTGTATTGAGTATCGTCCAACAAATTGTTTATCAATGACTGAAGAATATGAACTTTCAACTTATGATCGTCATGAATTGAATTATAATCAAATTTCTTTGTGTTGCACCCCAAAATTTTCCCTATGATTTTTTCTAACTTTAACTGGCTTGTGTTCGTATTCATATGCATCTTCATTAGGTCATTAACATTTGCATTCATTTGCATCGAGCTTCTAAGACATGTGATCGAGATTTTCTGAAGAATTAGGTTTCACATCCTATTTGTGATTATTAGAAGAATTCAGAGTTTTGGCTATGCAGCCATCAATGACATCATTTTCTTATGTTCCTATCACTCAATTAGGGTTTATTTCCCTGATTAAGTGGTATTCAAAGGTTTCATTCGCAAGAGTTATTCACTGGTGCATATGGCACATCGTCAACAGTTAAATGTAAATTAGAGGTTTCTTCTTCATCAAGTTACAAGGTTATTCTTCTCTTATCAGCATATTAGTCTATTCTCTTCCTCAGTGAGCATCCGATACAAGAGTTTTAAGATTTCTCATCCTTTGTGTGGGTTTGTTGAATTTCATCAATTGGAGATGGTGGCCTAATTTCACGTCAGAGACATCTTGTTATTTATAGTCAGTTGACTTTGAGGTTTATTGTGATCCATCGGTTTAAATTGTGTTTCTATGTGGATTTATTTTCCCAGAGATTAATTTAGATAGATTCAAAGTGATTCATGATTCATTGGAGATTCAGAGGATGCTTAATTCAGAGGTTTATTTGTTTCAATGGCAAGTTATTCAGTGATTCAAGAATGGTCCAATCATTTTAATCAGAAGTTGTTGGTGCGAAAGTTCAGGTGTGGTCAAGGTTTGTATTAAGAATGTGACTTGGTTTTCATTGAGAATTAAGGAGTTTGGTGGAGTATTCATTAACATGATTGTTTGACGGATTGAGTTCAAAGTTCAATATCTATTCATTTCACCTTAACCATTTTTCTTTTCCACATCCATAAGTCCATATTCCTTTACCTATCCATTTTCAAATTTAATCCATTTTTCTCATAAATTATTTTTAACCATTTATCCATTTCCATAATTCACGTCTTTTAACCATTATTTTCTTTTCCATATTGTCTAATTAACCAGTTTTCATCCAAGCCAATCTAAACAATGTAAACCATTTTCAAAAATACAAATCCATTTACATATTCCAGGCCCATCATCTTTTGTACAAGCTCATTTCTACTTTAGAATACATTTAAGCCAAAAAATTAACAATAGGAGAAAAAAATTATCAGTCATTCACGTGACCTACCTACATGCCAATTCTATCCAATAGACCAAAAGCCCACAACTTGCAGCATACCATCCGTACAACACATAATACCAAGCCTCCGATTTTTCCACCATTTTCTTCAACTAGCTTATTCCAAATTTGTACACACATTTCACAAGACAATGGCACACAAATTTCACTCCACAACCGGTACATCTGCGACCCGCTTCCACATTCGTACAAGCCACAAACTAATTTTGCAGCCAAATTCATTCACGTAGTGGTTACGCCACTCACACAATTTCACCAACGAGAATGGAATTCACATTTCACTCTTTTCAAACTCTCACATTTCTCACTCTCTCCATAAAGTCATTCTTATCAACTCCACACACATATATCTCACAACTTCATATTGCCTTTGATAAGATGCAACAAACAAAATTCCTTCATTGCTCACACTTCTCGCAACAATATGCACTTGTGTTTTCCGCACACTACCACTACAAAAACGAACACAACAATATCCTTGCAACAATTTTTTCCCTCACTCTCAGACCATCATTAACCACCAAGCCTCTCCACCACTCTGTTGGTGATTTTAGTATCATCAATGTATTTTAGTAGTAATGTGATTTACTACAGGCCGATGCAATTATGCGTTAAAGCTTGGAAATGAGTTAGGGTAGTGTGGAGTGCACGCTCATCGAGCCAACGCATAATTGAATGCGAATAATTGAAACGGGGTTCCAAGGGGCGAAGCCCCTGGTGGGGTGCGGGGCAGCGCCCTGTTGGGGTTCCAAGGGGCGAAGTCCCTGGCAGGGTGCGGGGAAGCACTACACCGAACAGGTGTGTCTTTTTGTTTTGAATTATTGATCTCCTATATAAGGAGTCATTTGGCCTCAGTTTGCACACAGATAACAAAACCAAAAACTTTCTACATTTTGAATAATTCTCTTTTGCCAGAAACAAATCATTCTTCAAGAATTATCCCCACAAAGATTTCGTGAACCCATGCAAGAATAGGGTCGAAATACTTTGTTCGGAAAGTGTACGAACACGATTCTTCGAAGTTATCCTGGATTATCGAACCCACATTTCTAACACATTCATGAACTCCATCATTTATTTTCTCATTCATCTTTTATTTCCTAAAACCTCCAATGAAGTTTTTAAGGAAAACTCAGCATAACAAGCATTGTTTTGTTCAATTTACAACCATTCTTCAATCTTCAAAAACATTTCACAACATAAACCAACAAAAACCTTAAACCTCATACAACCTTGCTTCAGACCTTCAATCACCATTAAGCACCCTGCAAATCCGCACCTTTTACAACCTTACCCTAAAATCACTAAACTGAATCCACTCTCTACCCTTTCAATCTTTATACAAACTCAATAACACCTTCAAACCAACCTCTTCCTTCTTCATTTCACAATAATTGAAACTAGCACTACCGTCATCTTTTACAGAATGCGAACAAACCATAAATTCATCACTCAAAACAACAACAGATCACAAAAATAAAACAGAGAGAAAAGAAGTTGAGATGAAGAGAGAAATAGATATTGACGAGAGAAACTGAATCATAACAACCTTGTTAGACGACAAAACTCTGATCTTAAACATATCGACAATTGAAATGAGGGTTGCGAATGATTTCATTTGGTTATTATCATGTTTGCTCTTGTTTCTTGCGGATTGTTGTTTGTGGATGGAGTTTGAGTGCGTCTGATTTGGTCTTTACGATTGATATTTTTTTTCAAAAGGAATGCGTCTTGAGCAAGAGGAAGTGAAAATCGTGTTTGGCTTACTGCTGATGAAGTGTTGAAATTCATTTAGGTTTCTTTTGTTTTATGAACTTGCCATGGGCTTTGGGCCAACTTCAATTAATATTAGCACCCTTGCTACAGTGTTGAATCCCCTTTGTGCACCTTCTTTGTTTTGTTGCTTCAAGTGGCCCATAGTTTTTTCTTTCACTAGCTGCACCCTCCCTGGCTTTCTTTACTTAATATTTCTTTGATTTAATCCCTTATTCTTTCTTATTTATTATTTAATTATTTATTAATTTCTCTTTTGAATCAATTTTTCCAACTAAATTTTTATTATTTTCTTGTTAGATTTTTTTTTAATTTTAAAATTGATTAGAAGTTTAGAATTCTAGTTAGATTTAATTGTTTTTTTTTTGTTTATTACACTTTTAACATATAAGTTTTAGTATATATAACTTTTTTGATTCTTGTTGGTTAGTTTAGATGCTTTGGCTTATTCTTGGAGTTTTAAGCTGGATGTGAGGAATGTTTTGGTGGATTGGTTTCATCTTGATGCACAACTCGATTTTGATATTTCTGACGAGTATTTTGAGTTTGTTTGCGTGCATTGAAGAGGCAACGGACCTTCTCCGTTAGGTACCACTAAAACTATCATTTTTGTGCCTCATTCTAGTCCTAATGTCATGTTAGGAGCATACTAGTAGCATCTGAAGTCCTACCTCGCGTAGCTTTGTTTGTGCATTGTATGATTACCTGATGTTGCACTTTCTTCATTTGCATACTCCTATCTTCTTCATCTCATTTCTCTTTTCTTATTCACTCGAGACTTATTTAAGTCTTGAGTTTTAATTCATATCTGGTTTATCTGTTGGTTCACTTTTGCCTAGTTTACGAGATTTCCATTAGGTTCCTAATCCAACTTAATTTGGAATTAAGTTGGAATAGGATAGAAACCTTAACTATAGGATCAATCATTGCATGATAACTTCTAGGATCGAGTCCCTCTTAGTGTTTTTTTATTTATTTTTAACCTTTGAGTCTTTCTCTTCTCCCTCATAAAGAAAATCCAAAAACACTTAATAAATACAAAACAACAAAAACACTTCTTTAAAATACTTGAACCAAGCTTCAATCGTCTTTCCTGCGGGATTCTCTTCTCATCTTATTCTGGTGCAGACGCATGACATGTCGAGTCTGTTCTACCGCAAACAGGTAAAACGCCTGAGTGGCAACACCTAACTGCTGGAACACGCACTTAACACTATCATCTTAAAAAACACAAAAATACTGTGGTCACCCTTAGTTAGCCGAACTACGGCGGTCTGATTCTCGTTAGGAGATACATAGGCACAAGCATGATGCTTGTCGACCCAATTCTCGTTCTGTTCAGAACTACGTGGACTCTGATTCTCGTTTTGATGAGATACATCAGGATGGGGTGTGATGCCCTATCGAGTCCGTTTCTTTCTATCACCCATTCGTTTTTTTTTTCATTTTTATTCTCGTTTCTTTCCATGTCCTTTCCAGTTAGCAGCAGATGGAACTTCAGATAACTACACCCTTTGTGCAGAGCAGCAAGCGTGGATCCCATCGAGTACGATGGACACGAAGGAGTGCTAATACCTTCCTTTCGTGTAATCGACACCCGAGCCTGAACTTGGTTGCGATGACCTCGTCTTTTCCTTTTCCCTCAGGCTTTCTTAGATTGTTCTCCTTTCCCTCGTCGGGATAAAAAACTGATCGATGGCGACTCTTCTGTTTTCCGCCGGTTGATTTTTGCGTTGCGACACTTTGGGCTATTTACCAATGTCAATAATTGATGATTATAAAATTCATATCAAAAACGACAATTTTGGATAGGAGTATTACTTATATTAGAAAGTTTAGGAGTAGTATTACTTACCAACCCCGTTTATTCTGCTTTTTTGTTGGGTCTGGTTCTTGTTTATATATCTTTACTATATATTTTAGAAAATTCCCATTTTGTAGTTGTATCACAGCTACTTATTTATGTGGGAGCTATTAACATTTTAATCATATTTGCTGTGATGTTCATGAAAAGTTCCGAATATTACAAAGATTTGAATCTCTGGACCATAGGGGATGAAATTACTTTGATAGTTTGTACAAGTATTTGTGTTTCATTAATAACTATTATTTCAGATACATCGTGGTACGAAATTATTTGGACTACAAGACCAAATTAGATTATAGAGCTAGATTTGATAAGTACTAGTCAACAAATTGGAATTCATGTATCAACAGATTTTTTTCTTCCATTTGAACTAATTTCAATAATTCTTTTAGTTTCTTTGATAGGGGCAATTGTCGTAGCTCGCCAATAAGAAATCTTTAGAGAACTAGTAATAGAAATCAAGATTCTTTTTTTTTTCTTTTCAATTTTCTCACATTCATTTTTGTCTAATTCTATATGAAGTGAAAGAGTTTTTATGAAGATATTCGTTTTTTATTGCCGATATATTCTTTTGTTATTTTGTTAATGAATCCAAATTTATAAGGAGTTGGTTAATGATGTTCGAACATGTACTTGTTTTGAGTGCCTGTTTATTTTCTATTGGTATCTATGGATTGATCACGAGCCGAAATATGGTTAGAGCCCTTATGTGTCTTGAACTCATACTGAATGCAGTTAATATAAATCTAGTAACGTTTTTTGATTTTTTTGATAATCGCCAATTAAAAGGAATTTTTTTTTCCATTTTAGTTATAGCTATTGTTTCCTCAATTGCTCATAACAGAAAATCAACCCGTATCTGTAACACCTCATAATTTATTTAACTCTCTGAATAATATTATTTAATACCAATAAGATTTCCGGCTTATTCTAAGAAATTTTAATGAAAAACCATTTAGAGTAAATAGAAATTTAAGTTGGATAACTGATGTTATTTATGCCGAGGTTTATTTAAATCAAGGATTAAGAGACATTTTTGGATACTCTCTATTTTTGGACCCATTGGTAAGAAATTAAGTTTTTATATTTTGTTTATATAGAAGGAAAAATAGAGAAAAAAGTAGTTAGTAAGAAAAGAAGAAAAAGAAGAAAAAGGAAAAGAAGAGTTAGAATATGTATTGCTATAAATGTTTCGAGATCTTAATCTACAATTTGTATGAACTCCGAACGGTGTGATGATGAGAAATCTAAATATTAATTCTACCTTGAGGAATGAGATTCTACAAGCACAAGTTCTAGATGAGAAGTTGCAAGAGATGCTACTCCAACCGAGATTTATAAGGGCGTTAGACGGGGTCATCCTATTTAACCAAAGGATTTGCATTTTGAGCAATGATGTATTAAAGAGAAAGATTTTGGAGAAATCTCATAAAGGTACTTTTACGATACATCTGGATTCTTCGAAGATGTATCAAGATTTGAAGAAAGAGTATTGGTGGTCTGGTATGAAAAAGGATGTCGCGGTGTTCGTGTCTGAATGTGTGGTGTGCCAACAAGTAAAGATCGAGCACCAAAGACCAGGTGGGTTGTTACAACCTTTGGATGTCCCAGTTTGGAAGTGGGATAGTATCTCTATGGATTTTGCAGTGGGGTTATCAAATACTCAAGGTGGTTATAATTCTATTTGGGTAATTATTGACTAACGAAATCCGCGCATTTCTTAGCCATTAAGACTACGTACAAGGCAAGTCATCTTGTGAGGTTGTTTATTTCTAAGATTGTAAAGTTGCACGGTGTACCGTATAATATTGTGTCGGATAGGGATCCAAAGTTTACTTCGAGGTTTTGGAAAGCGTTCCAATAAGTTATGGGTACAAATTTATGTTTGAGTACTTCTAATCATCCTCAAACGGATGGTCAGACAGAGCGTACGATCCAAATGATGGAAGACATGTTAAGGGCATGTGTGTTGGAAAGTAAAGGAAGTTGGAAAGAACTTTTACATTTGATCGAGTTCTCCTACAACAATAGTTACCATGCGAGCATTGGAATGACTCCGGATGAGGCTTTATATGGAAGAAAATGTAGAACACCATTGTGTTGGTCGGAAGTGGGCGAAGACAGAATTTTGGGACCCGAAGTTATTCAAGAGACTACGGAAAAGATTCAAATGATTCAAGAGAAAATTAAGCAAGCCCAAGATTGTCAAAAGAGTTATGCTGACAATCGAAGGAGACCTTTGGTTTTTGAGGAAGGTGATCATGTCAACTTGAAAGTTACTCCGAGATTGAGGTTGAAAGGACCGTTCAAGTCGCGCAAGCTAAGTCCGAGATACGTAGGACCGTATCAGATCTTAGAAAGGATTGGTGAAGTTGCTTATAGATTAGCCTTACCACCCTCTCTGTTGAAAATGCATGATATTTTCCATGTATCTCAACTTTGTAGGTTCGTTCCTGATCCTCTTCATCCTATTCTTCCAGATTCTATCGAGATAGAAACAAATTTAACTTTCGAATCCCAACCGAGCCGTGTTGTTGGAAGAGAAACGAAGGTGCTAAGAATCAAAGAGATCCCACTTATTAAAGTACAATGGGATATGACGCATCCGAGAGATGCTACGTGGGAATTGGAATCGGAGATACTGGAGTTGTATCCGCACCTTTTCAGGTAATCTTTTAAATTCAAGGACGAATTTCTATTTAAGGAGGGGAGGATGTAACACCCCGTAATTTATTTAACTCTCCGAATAATATTATTTAATACCAATAAGATTTCCGGTTTATTCTAAGAAATTTTAATGAAAAACCATTTAGAGTAAATGGAAATTTAAGTTGGATAACTGGCGTTATTTATGCTGAGGTTTATTTAAATTAAGGAGTAAGAGACATTTTTGGATACTCTCTATTTTTGGACCCATTGGTAAGAAATTAAGTTTTTTTTTATATTTTGTTTATATAGAAGGAAAAATAGAGAAAAGAGTAGTTAGTAAGAAAAGAAAAAAAAGAAGAAAAAGGAAAAGAAGAGGAGAAGAGAAGAAGAAGGAGAGAAAAACCCTAAAGCTTTAAATCCATCACTCTCAATCATCCGTCCGTCGAATCGACTCATTTCTTCTATCAATCTTCATCTCTCGAGTGGGTTCATAGTTAGATACTTTTGTTGTAGTTTTTGGTTGAGTTTTGAAGTTTATGAGTTTAGGGTTTTGGTAGAAATCTTGAAAACAAATGATTTAAACGGTTAAAAACTTGATTAAACCTAACTATGTTGCTCACATTATGCCTATGAATATGTTTAGTGTTGTTTCCTATGTTGGTTGGTGTTTTGGATGATTTTTGGCTTGGAATGATAATTTTCCCGTAAGCTGAGTTTGATGATCTGGTATAGCTCACTCAACGAGAAATGCAGGAGGTTCCTTGCTCAACTAGCTGAACCCTCGCTCAACGAGACCTGGAAGTATCCGTTTTTGTTTTTAATTCATAACTTTTGATTCGGGCATCCGATTTTAGTGTTCCACCTATCGAATCGAAGCTAAAAATATTTACAAATTAATGATGCCAAAAGATGTTTTTTTTACCTGACTTTTTCCCGACTTTTACCGACTTTTTCAAATGACCAAAACCTTGTTAAATTGGAAAGTATGAATTAATGGAAATAAAGGTACGACTTGTGAGGTGTCTAGGTTTCCCTTAAACTAAAGTGAATAATGAACTATGTATTGGTTTAAGGTCCTCCGTAAAGTCTTGATTAAGTCTCTTCGCGGTTACCTTGTGTTTCACAAGAGCATCTGTAAGGACTTGAGGTACCGGTTGATTAAATGTGGATTGTTGGTTGATGAGTGTAGGTCATAAGTCCTCTGAAAGGTCTTGAGTAAGTCTTGAGGTGGGTTGCCCTTAGTCCCACATGAAGCATCTGTTAGGACTTGAGGCGAGTGCTATACTAGTTATGTGTTAATCTTGAGTAAGTCTTGAGGTGGGTTACCTTTAGTCCCACGGGAAGCATCCGTAAAGATTGAAAAGAGTGTTATGTTGAATCCTCCGTAAGGTTTTGAGTAAGCCTTGAGGTGGGTTGTCCTTAGTCCCACATGAAGCATCCGTAAGGACTTGAGGTAGACGTTTCTCTTATTGTATATTGAGATCATGTGTGGACCTTAGTTCCTATTTGTTACCGGTCCTTATGTGAGTTGGTTTGTGGAACTAGTGAGATTTTATTTAGGGATAAACCCTTAGAGCCGAGAGAACTCTAAGATAGGGAACTCTCCGAGATGTTTTATCTAACCCCATGTTGATGTTGTTATTTCAGGTACCTCAGGTTCCGAAAAGGGTAAAGATAAGGCGATTTGATTATCTTTACTTGTTTGATGGCTTTGTCTTTCGATGTGGATTTTTGAGATCTTCAGATATAGTTCTTAGACCTTTGTATTCTTTTGAACATCTTGTATAATTTATAGCCTTGTTTTAGTACCTTATGTTGTAGTGGCTATACTTATGCAATGTGTTGCTAATAACTTGTGTATTTAAATACCAAACTTGACTTTTATATATGAAAAATATGCTTTGAAGTATGTCTTTTATATATGGGTATTACAGTTGGTATCAGAGCAGGTCGTATCCTCGACCTAGCCTTGGAATATTATAAGTGTTTCCTTTCTGTTCGTGCACATAATATCACTGTAGGACTAAATGTTATGTTTATGGTATTGAGCGTGATCAACTTAATCCTGTTTTGATGACATTTAGGGATATGGATGGTAGGCGTGGAACACGTGGTCGTCCTAGTGTCACTCCTCCTAGTAACGATCAAACGGGTGGTGACGGGAATGCTCCTATGTTCCAATTCATGCAACAGATGCAACAACAACATCATCAATTCAAGCAGGAGATAATGCACCAAATGAATGGGGGTCTTCATCCTCGTGTGGTTGCTCCTGGAGCTGGTGGTGGAACCTTTCGGGATTTCTTCCGCATGAATCCCTAGGAGTTTCATGGTGTTTTGGACCCTGTGAAGGCGCATGAGTGGGTAGCAAGAATGGAGCGGATCTTCTAAATCGTGGTTTGTGGGGAAGAGGATAAGGTGACCTTTGTGTCACATCTGTTAAAAGGTCCCGCTGCTAGGTGGTGGGAGAGTGCTTCAAACCTGATGATGGTACAAGGAGTTCCGAGAGTGTGGCATCAATTTAAGACAATTTTTATGGATAAATATTTTCCGAGTTCCTTGAGAACGCAAAAGGAGTTTGAGTTTCAACAATTAAGGCAAGGGAGCATGACTGTGGCCAGTTATGATGAGAAGTTTGAGAACATGGCGGCCTACTCTAGGCAGGCTATATATGCCCCTGATGAAAGGTGGAAAATTGACCGGTTCTTGTTTGGATTAAGGGATGAAATCTCGCATAGTGTCTCACAATGGGAATTCACTACTTCTTCTAACGTGTTGAGGCAATGCTATGTTGCCGAGAATAGTCTGAGGAAAGTGCAAACAGAAGCCAGTGCTGGGAGAGCGGTTCAAGGTGAGCGAGGAAGAGCCAATCAATCATTTAGGACGAGACCTCAACCCTTCAAGGGAAAACAGGTGTCGAGTCCTAGATCTAGTGCTCCTCCGTCGTGCTCCAGGTGTCACAAGAACCATTTTGGAAGGTGTGAGAAGAATGGTGTAATTTGTTATCACTGTCAGAAGGAAGGACATGTTGTTAGGGATTGTCCACAGAGAAAGAATCAGATTCAAGGGAGAGTGTATACAATGGATGCTAGAAAGACGAAAGGCGATAATTCTCTAATTGCGGGTAATTGTCTTATTAATGACATTCCTTGTCTTGTTTTATTTGATTGTGGAGCTACGCATTCTTTTGTATCTTTTAGTTGTGTAAAGTGACTCAGATTGAGAGTTTTCCCTTGTTTCCTCCTATGGTGGTTACTACCTCTATGGACGAAACCGTAGAAACACCCCTTATGTGTGAAAGCTGTACCTTGTCGGTGGACGGTAGGACCTTCCAGATAGATCTTATTTGCTTACCCCTCAAGAAGGTTGATGTCATTTTGGGAATGGAGTGGTTGTCTGCGAATTCTGTGTTTATCGGATGCGAAGAAAAGTTGATCCTTATTCCATCCGTAGAAGCCCCTCCGAAGGATGTGCTGACAACAATCTTGGAAGGTACGGTTGGAATGGTAAACTTTTTATTTGAGAATGAGAAGTCTGTTTTATTAGTCCTTACTATGGAAGAGAGTAATGGTCCGCAAATTCTAAATATTCCAATAGTTTGTGAGTTTCCCAAAGTTTTTCCCGAGGATGTCACTTCATTACCTCCGGTAAGAGAGGTTGAATTCTCAGTTGACCTGATACCGGGGACGACTCCTATATCCATTTTCCCTTATCGGATGGCGCCACTCGAGTTGAAAGAATTGAAAGATCAGTTAGAGGATTTGATGGCAAAGCACTTTGTGAGACCAAGTGTTTCACCGAGGGGAGCTCCTGTTTTGTTGGTAAGGAAGAAGGACGGTGGTATGCGGATGTGTATTCATTACTGTAAGTTAAACAAGGTTACTATCAAGAATAAGTATCCTTTGCCGAGGATACACGATCTCTTAGATCAATTGAAAGGAGCTTGTGTATTCTCAAAGATTGATTTGAGATCGAGTTATCACCAAATTCGTGTGAAGAGCTCCGATGTGCCAAAGACCGCGTTCTGAACCTGTTACGGTCATTACGAATTCCTAGTGTTTCCTTTCGGTGTGACGAATGCTCTAGCTGTCTTCATGGACTACATGAACCGAATATTTCAAGCTTACTTGGATCAATTTGTAGTGATCTTTATTGATTTTAGTTAATTTATTTAATAATTATGCTTTCTTTGCTTTATTACAAATTATTAGAAAAATGTATAGGATTATGTATGTTGTAATTTATTTATTTTTTTGCTCGATTATTTTGTATCTTCCCCGAGGCCATGTAATAGCGTGGGATATTTAAATTTTGTTTTTAATTTCTGCAAGTATTTAATTGCGTGGTTAGTAATAGGGAGTGCAAAAAAACATAATTTAATTAAAAGGACTTAGATCATTAAAAAATAAGATAAATATTTGAAAAATAAACACTCACACACGTAAGTCGATCTATGATAGTTGTCTGCACCTCCTAGGGTATCTCTCTTGGTTGCCTTTAATATAATGGTCAAGTCCCTCGAAAGTAGGGTGTCTTAAGCAAAGTCCCTCCATTAAATAAATCATCTAGTTCCTCCCAGATTCTAAAAGATCAAGTCCCTACGAGGTTTCCAATGATAAATGATCTAGTCCCTTCGGTTTAAAAGATGATAGTCCCTCCCAATTGCTAAAGACACCCTACAGTTGCCTTCGTTGACCGTACGATGAACCTATGCCCGTCTCTTAATAAAATCCAAGGTAATGAATACCTATTCCTTAATATTAGGGATAGTCTTACCCTTGAAAGGACATATAAGAACATGAATGACTTAGTCTAGGGTAGGTACCTCATAGTTACTTGCTCACACTTCAAAAGAAAAATACTTTTCACATCTCACTATTTTCAAACATTTTCAAACAAGGCTTTGTATACATCCATGCGAGGATCATTACAAAGTACTTAGAAAATTTTCTAATCACACACTTCAATTTTTCAAAACAAATTAAGTGAGCTAAGTAACTAAGAGCCCATGGATAACCATGGATATAAAGGGTGCTAACACCTTCCCTTTATATAACCTACCCCCCAAACCTAAGTCTTTTAAAACGGTCTTTCATGTTCTTTTATGTCCCTTCCTTATGGATAAAATAAAAGTCGGCGACGACTCTTGCTATCCGCAACATTTATAGATAGTCAGTTTTCCCACCGTGTTATAGAACTGGAGACTCTACTGGGGACTTATTAAGTAAAAGAGGGGTACCCTTAGGAATTAGATCACTTATTTGTTTGTTTTGTTTTCTTTACTTACTTGTTGGGGTTTTTGTGTGAAAGATCCTAACCTGGATCTAGTGTACCCTAAGTAAATGACAATAGACCAAGGAAACTGTACGACATATACCGATATGGTTGATCTGGTGGCCATAGTTAGTGTGACTTCTTGGTTGGTGCTTATGTTCCTTACGTAAGTTGAGGATAATATGGGGCTTCCGTACGTTGTCATTAACACTAACTACCCTTTAGAACCCTAAACCATCTTGGCCTTTAGAAAGTAGTGAGATAGACAGCTTTAGTGAAGACTAAAGCTGGTTGATACTCGATGCTATGCTCATAGAGATCCTAAACTTGGGGGGGGGGGGGGTTGGTTTGCAAGTAAGTTGCCTACTGAACAACCACCTTTGGGAAGGATCAGTGATATTGAGATCCCTTAGAACCTAGTTACTTTTGTTGGATAGGATGAACCAACTAAACTTCAGGGGAGGGTACTTACTGTAAACACCCCAAATTTGCCCTTACTTTTTCTCACACCATGGCTTTTGATCTTTTCATATTGCATTGCATAAGCATACCATCTCCCACTGCATAGTTTATTTCATCTACATAGCTAGGGTTTGTGATCAGATGAATCCAAGAAGTGATCTGAGCTATCTCAAAGGCCTTGAAGCATGCCAAGATGGTCCATGATGGTTCTATGATCATTTTACATCTCCAAGAAGTCTTTGAAGTCACTAAATCACAAAGGATTGCACAGAGGTCCAGCCAGCCTAGGGTTTTCTGCACAGATGACCTAAAATTAGGGATTTGGGTTTGAGGCCCTTAACCTCAAATTTTTTGGTCATTCTTGATTCTAATGGTCTTCATATATTATAAGGAGCATGTGTACCAAATTTGATGAAGAAATTCAATGTGGAAGTCATCTGATCAACTGGTAACTTGTTGTGCAAGAAAAGTTAGAATCATGGCATCTGAAGCCACCACCAATGGAACCAAAGGGTCATCTTCATCATTTTGAGGCTCTATGATCTTTATTTGATCTTAGAAGTGGTTAGAAGTTCACAAGAGTGAAGAATTTCAAGCCATTTGCAAACTTTCCATTTTTGGACATGACTTGTAATGGAAACTTTCCATTTTGGGAAAGATTTTCAACCTCCTCTTTCTTGGTCAAAAATGCTTCAAATGAAAAATCCTTAAACATGAAAGTTGTAGATTGGATCTTTCCATTTTCAAAAAGTACAAGAAATCCTCTTGATTCATCCTAGAACTCAAGATATGATGTTTCAAAGTTGGGAAAAATCTTGTAATTTTCAAGTATGTGCCAAAGAGGGATTTTTGCAAAACCAAGTTTTAAGAACTCTTGTGACCTCTAATTGACCTCTAAGAATCATAACAACATAACACAACTTGCCTTGATCAGAATTATGCCAAGAATCACAACATTTCATGCCTTGCACTTCAAGAAATTTCAAAGAGGGAAATTTGCAAAATCTATGATATCTCATGAATCAAGCCATCCAGCTCATGTAATCTGATCCAAGGGCTCTCCACAAACTCAGCTGAGGCCAATCCACCCTTTATATCTCCTCTGACCTGAGCCCATGCTTATGGTACAAAAATCTTGACTTTTTGCAAAATACACCATGCCAATCAAACCGTGTCACACCAACTCTCTGAACCAATCACATTGCCTTATATAAACATCATGGACCTCATTTCATAGAACACACAAGCCTGCATTAAGCCATAAGCTCAGATTGCCAAAAATCTCCATAACACTTCCTCTCTTCGAATTTCATACCACAACCACTTAAACTCCAAACTTTCTTCACCATTCAACTATACATCACCTAAGGAACAAATCCCAACCATTAGAATGACCTGAAACCTCACAAAACAAAAACACGATTTTCCACCTCTCAACTGAACTTCAAAAAGAAGCCACATAAACTCTAGAAAAGCCTCAAAGAAGCTCAAGGGTGATCAGAGGAGGGTGTGTGCATCAAGAAGAAGGTCCAAACAACTCCATTGACAAAGCTCCAGCTCAAGTACCTTCTTGAAACATTTTTCCAGAACTCATTTCTTTTATTACAAAATGATAGAGTTTGCTCTCCTGATCACAATGAACTTTGAATGATGGAAAATGATTGAGAATTGAGTGTGTATTTTAGCTTCTGAAATTTTTGCCAGTTTTCCGTTTTGTTTCGATTCTTGTTGTTGATGCAAAATAAATGAATTTTATTGCTGGATTTGTGTTTAATGTTGTTTAATGATGCATTCTGGAGAGTTTGATGCATTTTCATGGGGTTTTGAGTGAGATAGGGTGAAAGGGTGACCGGAGAAGATGACCGGAGCTTTCTCCGATCACCTGAGAGTGATTAGGGTTTTAATTAGGGCTAGCGTGCCAATTTGAATGTGGACCATTGGATGTGTGATTAGTTTAAGAAACAGATGGCCCATATCATTTCATTTAGCCCTAATTGCAATAAATTAATATAAATCAAATTAATTAGCCAGATTCAATCCTGACCACCCATCTGCACGCGCAGTCAACCCCAATTTGAATCTGGACCTTGGATCTGGATGACTTTCATTTTCTTTTGTTTTATTTTCATTTTATTTATTTTGTTTTCTCATAATTATTAAAAATAGAAAAAACACTTTTAAAAATACCATTTTCTGCATTTTCACTTACTCAAAAACATTTTTTATTTTAATTTTTGCATTAAAAAAGTATTTTTAAATCATTTAAATGTTTTATTTAATTAATTAATTGATTTTAATTAATTAAAAATACATTTAGGTTTCTAAAACTCACAAACAAATTATGATGCGTTCTCATACACTTGAGTATAGACAAGCAAGAAGTTCACTGTCAAATCATCCCAGTCTCTTTGAGTCGAACTACGGTGTTCTGACTTCCTCATTACACGAGAGGATACGTAGGCATAATTTAACAGTTATCGAACAAAAGTCTCTTTGTCATCCCCCTTCTCCTTTCAGCTTTCTTTTCTAAGCCTCAGTCTTGAGCATCTCACCCTTCTTTGTTTTGCACTGACACTCTGTACATTCTTTTCTCCCTAGCTTTTTATACACAGTCAGCACATACATTATCCCATTTTAACACAATCAAGTAAGCGTGGATCCCGTCGAGTAGGACGGATGATCTGGGTGATAATACCTTCCCAGGTCGTAACCAAGCCCCTTTCTCAGTTTCTTTGGTTCGCAACCTTCTTATCCATACATTTCTAGGTTTATGCAACATTACCTTTCCTTCGGGATAAAAATTCCTAGCTGGCGACTCTATTCAACATCAACCTCCAACATCGCCGACCGTTCGGGTTTGCACCGGGACAAAAGTCCGGGGAGCGACACTTACCTTTAAACCTCATGCAAGCCTTCAAACCTAGGGCTATTGTATGACTTGTTTGTATGTGCCACATGTTTGTGATTGAGCATAACATCATGACATCATGACATCATAAGTATAGCATTTTCACTAACCATTTCAAGGACTAAAGGATTTATCTTTGTTCTTTGTTGCAGGTCATGGCTTCTGCTCGTAGGAACACTATCCGGATCAACTTTGTAGGGATACCTTCTAAGCTTAAGGAATTGGTCTCTAAAGTTTCTAAAAACTCCCAATTCATCAAGAAGCATGGTTACATGCTGGATCAAGTTACTACAGGATTCAATGAAGACATGATGAGTGTCCTATTCCAGTTCTTTGATCCTAAACACCATTGCTTCGCATTCCCCGACTATCAGCTAGTACCTACAATGGAGGAGTTCTCCAAGCTACTAGGTATACCTATCCTTGATCAGAGACCCTTCACAGGCTTAGAAAAAGAGCCTAAACCTGAAGTCATTGTTGCAGCCCTATATTTGAAGAAATCAAACATTGTCCTAGAAACGAGAAGTGGAGTTAAGGGTATTCTTGCTAAGGTATTCATGGAGAAATCTCAAGTGTTCTTGGATGCTATGAGCTATGATATTTTTGAAAAGATCCTAGCCCTATTGATCTATGGCTTAGTCTTGTTCCCTAATCTAGACCAGTTCATAGACGTACACGCCATCAACATATTTCTAACTCACAATCCAGTGCCTACATTACTTTGAGGTATCTTACACTCTCTTCACACTCGTACTACGAAGGCGAGAGGAACTCTGATGTGTTGCATACCTTTACTGGCTTGGTGGTTTATTTCTCACCTTCCTCGATCAGTGATGAAGAATGTACAAGGGTTAAGGTGGTCTAAAAGGATTATGTCACTTTCTCATTCAGATATTCACTGGTGCTCTCGATCTATGGAGAATGTTACTATCATTGACCGTTGTGGGGAGTTCCCTAATGTGTCACTCCTTGGCATAAGAGAGGGCATTACCTACAACCCTTCTTTAGCTCTATGTCAGTTTGGTTATGCTCAGAGTAATGATCCTCATGACATGCTTATTCAGGGTATTATGTTCGACTACGACAACGATCTTCAGGGTTATCGTCAAAGGTTTATACGAGCTTGGAGCATGGTGAATAAAGTTGAGAGAAAGACTTTGGAACCAAAATACTCCATTCCTATGGAACCTTATCTCAGATGGGTGCGATATCGTGCTCAAACTCTTATGATGCCATATCCTGCTGTTCTAGCGGTTACTATGGAGCCTGTTGCTGAAGGAGATGTTCCTTATACCATCCTTCATCCAGACATGCCCACTGATTTGGAAGAGTTGCAGAAATCTTGTATTCAATTGAAGGAGCAAAGGGATATTTTTGAGACTCATTTTAGAGCTAGTCAAGAAAGAGTTCTAGAGCTGACAGGACAACTTCACGAGGAGCAGAACCTCAACACATACCTCAACACAAAGAGGAAGCATCCATGGGAGACTTAAAAACCCATATATTTATCTCTTTCTATTTTATTCTTATTTCCTTTCATTGTAAGCCCAAGGGGAAATCTATATTAAAAATTTACTAATAAAAAATTTGTTTTTGTTTTTTTTAAATAAATTTAAATCTTGAGGTCCTTGAAAACATTGCATATGCATCTACATACCATATCATTGCATCACATGTTTCTTACAAACAAGTATCTTATCTTCTCGCTGTTTATTTAGCAGAAATGGCTATCGAACAAACTGTCAAGGAACTCCAGACTCAGAATGCCCAATTTAAAGAGATGATTCTGAATTTGTCCAGGGGACAAGATGAGCTAAAGGCACTTCTGACCAAGAAAAAGAAGAAGACCAGAAAACCAGTTGGATTCATCAATATAGGTAGAAGGTTCAGAGGTCCAGTCAAGACAGATGAGGAAGTTGAAAATTTAGGGTCTGAAAATTCAGAGACAGAAGAAGGCAGTCTCCATGGTACTGTTGAAGATTCGGAATATGAGGAGAATTATTACCATGATCCAGATGGTGAAGAGAAGTATAAGATACTGGAGGACCGGATGAATGCTATAGAACTACAGAAGACTTCTGGGTTTGACTTTGAAGATTTGAGCTTGATTTCTGTAGTCTCCATCCCTATAGGCTTCAAAGTTCCTACTTTTGTGGTGTATGATGGTGTGTCATGTCCAAAATTGCATCTGAGATATTATGTCAGGAGAATTCAACCACATACTCCTGATAGGAAGTTATGGATGCATTTCTTTCAAGAGAGTTTGTCTGGATCCTAACTGGAATGGTATTATCAACTGGAGAGTACCAACATTCGTAATTGGAATGATCTTACTGAGGCTTTGTATAACTAGTACCAATATAACTCTGATTTAGCACCAACTTGCATGTAGCTCCAGAGCATGTCCATGGGTTCTAAAGAAAGCTTCAAGGAGTATGCTAAGAAGTGGAGAGATCTGGCAAGTAGAGTTTAACCCCCTTTGACTGACAGGAAATTGGTTGATATGTTTATGACTACGTTGACTGGTCCTTTCTATAGTCATCTCATTGGAAGCTCATCCTCGGGTTTCACTGAGCTAATAATGACTGGAGAACATGTGGAGAATGGGATACGAAGTGGAAAGATTCAGATGGTTACTTTTTCAAGTGCCACCAAGAAGTCTTCTAATGGGAAGAAGGAATCCAATGTTGTGTATGACCACCATGGTCGTAATAATCATAACCAATCTGTGGGAGCCGTTTTGATTTCCAATCCTGCACCTGCACCACAAGAGCAGCAACAGAATAGTCAGCCCAAGCCTAGGAGGCAATTTACGAAGATCAATATGTCGTTGGCTCAAGCTTTGCAACACATGTTGAAAGGAGAGTTGATTACGTTGAATGACCCTCCTCAGAATCCCAACACTTCCTTTCCTCGTTACAATCCCAATGCAAGGTGTGCATATCATTCTAATTGCCCTAGCCATGATACTAACAGTTGTTGGGCGTTGAAGAACAAAATTCAGGATATGATTGAGAATGGAGAAATTGAGTTTGATCCTCCTGAAACTCCCAATGTGATTACAGCTCCTATGCCTAAGCATGAGAAGACTGTTAATGTTGTTGATGAAGTTTCTTATGTTTATACTGTGGCTGAATTAACTACTCCTCTATCCATTATCAAGAAGAAGTTGATGTAAGTTGGTTTATTTCCAGGTTGCAATGAATATTGTTTTTTTTGTGCCTATCAACCTAGTAGTTGTTGGAAGCTGAAGGAGTGTATTCAACGTCTAATGGACAACCGCACTATATTATTTGAGAAGATCCCTTCTATAAAGATTCTATGTGAAGGTCTGGCCCAAGATTTGAAGCTTGAAGATGTGGTTATGGTTGATAAGACTCCTGTGAAGATTACTTCCATAGGTCCAGTGAGGATCACTTCTAAGGGTCTTGTAAAGATTACTGCTGAGCCAAAGGTGGCTCCAATGATTATTACTACTTCTGGTCCTATCCCATATACTTCTGATAAGGCTATACCCTGGAATTATGGTTCTGATGTTTATATCCATGGTGTCAAGCAAGAGAATTTGACTTATACACCTATTACTGATGTTAGTCTTGATGTTGACAATATTGTTGGGTCTAGTAAGGTTATAAGGAGTGGAGGAATTTTCTCTCCAGAAGATACCTCAAAGACTACTGCTACTCCATTCCATATCTCTAACTCTGGGCCAAGTACTGAGGCTCGGGGCAAAGGACCAGTGATTGAACC
The DNA here is from genome assembly GCA_963966055.1 of Lathyrus aphaca. Classification (NCBI taxonomy): domain Eukaryota; kingdom Viridiplantae; phylum Streptophyta; class Magnoliopsida; order Fabales; family Fabaceae; genus Lathyrus; species Lathyrus aphaca. The sequence goes on from OZ014520.1 coordinate 513,801,367, forward strand.
TGTGCAAGCTGAGACACTAGCTAGTGAAGATCTCTCTAAGCAGATGAAAGAAGTACTGAAGATCATCTGCAAGAGTGATTATGATATTGATAACCAGTTGGGGCATACTCCCTCTAAAATATCTATATTACCTTTGCTATTATATTCTGAAGCCCATGCCAAGGCTTTAATCAAGTTCCTGAAGACTGCTCATGTGCCACATGGAATCTCTGTGGACCAGTTTGAGAATTGTGTTGCGCATCTAACTAGTGACAATGGTTTGAGTTTTTCTGATGCTGATCTGACTCCTGCTAAAAGAAACCATAATAAAGCTCTGCACGTCTCCACTGAGTGTAGGGGCACTACTTTGTCTCATGTGTTGGTGGATAATGGTTCTTCATTGAATGTGTTACCCAAGGAGGTTCTGGAAAAACTCAACCTTGAAGATGTGGTGTTAAGGCCAAGTAATATGGTGGTGAGGTCCTTTGATGGTTCAAGAAGAATGGTGCATGGAGAGGTGGATCTCCCAATCAAAGTAGGTTCTCAAGTCTTTAATTCCACTTTCTATGTGATGGATATTCGTCCTGCGTACTCCTATTTGCTTGGGCTCTCCTTGATCCATGGGGCAGGTGCGATAACTTCCACTTTACACCAGAAATTGAAGTATCCAGTAAAAGGAAAGATTGTCACTGTTTATGGTGAGGAAGAATACATGGTCAGTCATGTGAATACTTTCAAATATTTTGAGATGGAGGGTAAATTAGTTGAGACTCCTTGCCAAACATTTGAAGTGGTTCCACAAGTTGTTCCTGCCACTGTATTCATCCCTACTGCTAAACCAGTGCCTGTTGTTACCAAAGTACCTCCTACAATGGGCTCTCTCAAGGATACTAAAGCTGTGGTTGAAGAAGGTGGTTGTACTATTTGGGTTCAACTTCCTGACATTCCTTACAAGTCTGACAAGTTTGGTTTGGGTTTTACTGCAGAATCTTAGAAGGCTGTTTGTCGTGCTCGTGCTATTCGTATCACTAATAAAGGAATCATAAAGGACCAAGTCAATGATGTGGAAGACTATGATGAAGATTACAACCTGGATAATTGGATCTTTCCTACCATTGGTGATGGACTCAACAACTGGGAGACTGAAGACGTTATTCCTATCTCTTTTAGTCAGGAGTAAATGCTATTTTGTTTTCTAATTTTAATTTTTGTAATTTTGAACAATTAAATACTTTTAAGCCTTGTGCCTTGCCCGGGGCACAATGGTGTGCTTTTTAGGATTGTCATTTCATTTTCGTATTTTCATTCAATAAAATCAATGGACGTTTCTCGCTTTCGTAAATATTGCGCTCTTTGTCTTTCTTTTATTTTTTCCTTTTATAAAAAAAAGCTATGTGTTCTTACACACACCCACATCACTAAAATGCAGATCCTCATCCACTCTGGATCCTGTTGATAACAGTTCTACTATTGCCAATTATGACTTTGAGATTCCGATCTATCAAGCCGAGGATGGAAAGGAGGAAGATTGTGAAGTACCTGTAGTGTTGGCTAGATTGCTACAACAAGAAGAGAAAGCTATACAGCCACATGAGGAACCAATTGAAGTTGTGAATCTGGGAACTGAGGAGAATGGGAAAGAGTTCAAAATAGGTGCTGAATTAGAAGATGGTGTTAAGAGCAGGTTGATTCAGATGTTACGTGACCATGTGGAAATTTTTGCTTGGTCTTATGAAGATATACCAAGGCTAGATATTGATATTATGGTTCACCGTCTACTAGTGAAAGAGGATTGTCGCCCAATAAAACAGAAAGTTCGTCGTATGCATCCTGAAATGTCAGAAAAGATTAAGGAAGAGGTGATGAAACAATTCAATGCAGGGTTTCTAGCTGTTACTTCTTATCCTCAGTGGGTTGCAAATGTGGTACCGGTGCCTAAGAAATATGGTAAAGTACGCATGTGTGTAGATTACAGGGATTTGAATAAAGCCAGCCCCAAATATGATTTTTCCACTTCCACATATTGATGTTCTGGTAGACAACATTGCTCAACATAAGGTATTCTCTTTTATGGATGGTTTCTCTAGTTACAATCAGATTAAGATGGCACCTGAAGATATGGAGAAGACTACATTTGTTACACAATGAGGCACTTTCTGTTATAAGGTGATGCCATTTGGTTTGAAGAATGTTGGGGAAACATATCAGCGTGCTATGGTGGCTCTGTTCCATGATATGATTCACCATGAGATAGAGGTATATGTGGATGATATGATAGCCAGATCTCATATTGAAGAAGAACATCTTGATCATCTGCACAAGTTGTTTAAAAGGTTAAAGAAATACTAGTTGAGACTAAATCCAAACAAGTGTACCTTTGGAGTTAGATCTGGTAAACTGTTGGGTTTTATTGTCAGTGGTAAGGGTATTGAAATTGATCCTGCAAATGTAAAAGCTATGCAAGAGATTCCTGCTCCCCGTATTGAGAAAGAAGTTAGAGGTTTCTTAGGACGACTGAATTACATTGCAAGATTTATTTTCCAGTTAACTGTTACTTGTGAACCAATCTTAAGGTTGTTGAAGAAAGATCAAGTAATGGAATGGAATGACGAATATGTAAACACCCCAAATTTCCCTCACTCATATCACACTATGGCTTGTGATCTTTCATTATTGAATAAGCATAAGCATACCACCTCACATTGCATATTTGTTTCATCTGCATAGTTCAAATTCATCTGTATCTAGGGTTTGTGATCTGGGCAATCCAAGATTCCATCTGAGCCACTCCAAAGGTCTTAAAACATTCCAAGAGGGTCCATGTGTGTTCTATCATCATAATATGCCTCTTAAAGTTCAAGGAAGTCAAGAAATCACAAGAACTGGCAAGGCATGGAAACAGAGCTAGGGTTTTCACTGCACAGATGACCAAAATTAGGGTTTTGGTTTCAGAGGCCTCAACTCCAAATTTTTGGGCCATTCTTATTTCTAATGTTCTTAAGATATTATAAGGATCATGTGTACTAAGTTTGATGAAGAAACTCATTGTGGAAGTCATCTGTTCACTGGGTAACTTCTTGAGCAAGTTAAGTCAAAATCAGGGCAGCTAAGGCCCCCAACAATGGAACCAAAGGGGTATTTTCATCAAATTGAAGTTCTATGATCTTTATTTGATCATTGAAGTGCTTGTAAGTTCACAAAATTGAAGAAAAATGAGCTAAACCAAAAGTTGCCAAAAATGGAAATGACTTGTAATGGAAACTTTCCATTTTGGGAAAGTTTTTCAACCTCCTCTTTCTTAACCAAAAATGCTTCAAATGAAAAATTCTTGGTTATGAAAGTTGTAGATTAGGTCTTTCACTTTTCAAAAAGTACAAGAACATGTTCTAATTCATTGTGGAACTCAAGTTATGATCCTTCAAAGTTGGCAAAAATCCTATAATTTTCAAGAATGCACCAAAGAGGATATTTTGCAAATTCACTTGCCAAGCTTATAAGTGATCTCTAATGCATCTCTAAAAAGCATACCATCACAGTACAACTCATTTTGATCATAATTGGCCCAAGAATTATGCATTTTCATGCCTTGAACTTCAAGAAATTTCAAAAGGGCCAAAATTCTCAAATTTGCAAAATGGTATAGATCTTCCCATACACTTGTGCCAGCATGCCAAATCTATTTCCATGGTCCTCCTTGAACTCAGCTGAGGCCAGACACCCCTTGCAACCAGGCCTGCCATGACCCATACCTCAAGTACAACCAAACTTGACTTTTTGCATTTCATATCATACCAATCATCATAGCCCACAACAATTCTTCTGACCTATCACATCTTCACATACATGCCCTAAGGATCACATTTCATAACATCTTAGAGCTTCAATCATCCCACACATTCAGATTGCCAAAATCCCTCTCAAACTTCATCTCTTCGAAATTCTCAAACCAACCATCAAACTTCAAACAAACTTCACCAATCATCTCCATACATCCTCTAGATCATTTCCCAACCATTAAACAAGCCTGAAACCTCAAGAATCAAAAACACGATTTCACCCTCTGAACCGAAACTTCAAAACAGCCCAAATAAATTCATTCCAAACATCAAAGCATCCTAAGGAGGTTCATTGGAGTTGATTGGCACCAAGGAGAGGCCCAAATAGCTCAGATTGAGAAAGCTCAAGCTCAGGTATCATCAAGAACAAATTTTCCAAAACTTGTATTTTTTGTTATAAAAATGTTCTTCATGCTTCACTGATCACATTGCACCTTTTACTTTTGAAAATGGTTGAGATTTGAGCTTGTATCGTGCTTCTGAAACTTTTGCAGTTTTTATGTTTTGATTCGAATCTCATGTTTGATGCAATATAAATGTTATTTGATGATTGAATCTTGCTTAAAATGATTAGGAAAGTTGATCTGGAGATTTAGAGCTCCTATTTTGGCCTAGGGAAGAAGTTAGGATTTTGGTCTTGCCGGAGAAGATGACCAGAGCTTGCTCCGGTCACCTGAAAGTTATTAGGGTTTGTAATTAGGGTTTAGTTGCCCAGTTTGAATTCTGGCCGTAGGATTGTGATTAGCGCGTAAATGTGTGGTCTGGATCATTTCAGTTAACCCTAATTTTCAATTAATTAAATTAATTAAGTAATTAACCCAGATTGAATGTGGGCCTTTGGATCTAGCGCGCAATCAATTCCCTCCCTTTTCCCTTTGAATCTCATCCATCAGATGCGTTGACTTCCCCTTTTATTCATTTTTATTTCATTTTTATTCATTTTTCTTGCATATTTATTTTAAAATACTTAGAAAAACCCCAAAAATATTTCCTTTTGCATTTTTGTTTCAAATATATTTCTTAATCAGAAAATGATTTTTATTTTATTTTTTGCACATAAAAAGTATTTTTAAAATATTTAAATGTTTATTTTAATTAATTAATAAAAATTAATTAATTAAAATAGCATTTAGGTTTCCAAAAATCACCCAAACATTCATGTTGCATCTTAACACATTTAGAAACATTTTCAAACCCCTCATACAAATTTCTTTTTGGTTTTGATCATCATTTGACAATTTTCTTTGAATTTAGGGTTCATAAAATCACATTTTTAACCCTAACCTTTGAAAAATCTTTTCTGCCTAACCATGAATGGTTTGAAGTTGGTTCTTTTTGAATTGTTTTACACATACCATATATATCTAGGATATTTTTGGCATGAATTTATCTTGCATTTTCAATTTGTTTGGCCTTTTATATTGAGGACCACCCAAAAAACCCTAGAAACTTAGGAAATTCATAACTCCTTCTAGGTTTAGCTTCTGACCTCCCCCTTTGGATGGTAACCTAGTATAGATTTAGGGTTCTTTTGAGTGCATTTTAAATTTTTTATCATATCATTTGCTTCTGTCTTTGCCATTTGCATCTCATCCTTTCATGTAACCCTAATTTTGCATCTTTACTTGCATCTTACATTGCATCTTACATTGCATTGCATGAACATATGAACTTGCCATGCCATTCTGAGCATTTGTATGCCATCATAGACATATTAAGACATTGCTTGAACATTTCTTGATCATTTATTCATACATTTGTTATGCTTTGCATCCATTTCATTCCATAAACATCCATGTGTTTACATGCTTCATTTGCATTCATTCCCTTGCATGATCACACATATGCATCTTGTATGTCCTTGCATCATATCATAACATCATTTACATCATGTACATGCTTCTGGTTTTGGTCTTGGCCCTTGCATAAGCATTGTTTCATTTCATTTCTTTCCTTATGCATCTTGTGCTAACTTTTCAGGTTAATGGTAAGTTTGTTTGGGAGGTGGATTTGCCTTCACCTCCCACCTATTCTCATCATTTCATATTGTATCCTTGTTGCGTTTTTGTTTGTCTTTGAGTGGGCTTGCTCACTTGTGTTTCTCTTTCTTTCTTTCTTCAAGTTACTTATCTTCTTTAATGAAGTAAGTAATTTGTTCTTCTTTCTCATCTTCCTTTCATCTGCTTCTTCCTTGGTGGCTTCCTTGAACACTTCTCTTGAGTGTAACACCCCAAATTTTCCCTCTTCTTTTTAAGCATCATATCACATCATATTCATCATGAACATATCATATTCTTGGCATCCTAGCATGGAAAGATGAGGCATAACATTTCTCATGACCTAGCATTAGGCATATGATCATCTGTGGATGTCTTTTGAAGCATCACAAGCCATGAAAAGGGACCCAATGGATTTTTACAAGTCCTATGAGGTGTCTAAATTGCATTTACAAGTTCAAGTTCATTTACAAAAGCTCAGAAGGTTGGAAGATCATCAGTGAATCCATGCTAGGGCAAAGCTCCTACACAATGATCCCAAACTAGGGTTTAAGTTTCAAGCATGAAAACCTCAAGACTTTGGCCATTTCATTTGGGAAAAGTCTTTTACATGTTAAGAGGACCCTAGGAATGAAATATGGTGAGAAAATTCCTTGTGGAAGTCAAGTATTTCTTCAGTTGCTTGTAAATGAAGAAATTGGTCAACTGTGCCTTAGAAAAGTCAACTGTGAGATTTCAAGGGGTCCAACCCCATTTTTCTAGCCAAGGGATGTTATTATAATGTTAAAAGAGGTTTGGCAAGTTCAAAGATCAAGAATCATGAGGTTTTGAGGTGTTTTGCAAAATTGGTGTGAAGTTGGTCATGGAAAATGCCATTTTTAGCAAGTTTTTGCCCTAAATTTCAACTGACCATAACTTGGTGAAAAAATCTTCAAATGGACCAAAGTCAAACATGAAAGTTGGAGATTAAAGCCTCCAATTTTCAAAAAGTACAAGTACTTTTTCATAGCCTTCATGGTTAAGAAGATAGGGCCCTCGAAAATTGGTGTAAAACTAGGGCAAAACTTGATTTCTCATTTGTACACCAAAGCAAAAAGTCATGAATCAATTTTTTGAGTGTTGGTACATACCAAATAAGGTTCCAATATTACAATGCAATGAAAATAGGTCATTTTGCTCCAAGAATTACACCAAATTCGTGCATAATGAGAATTTTATTCCCTAAGTGCAAAACTTGCATGATCATGAGAATTGTGTGATACCTGCATCCAAAGGCCAGGATCTTTTTGGTTTGAAATCAAGGGTAAGATTGTGAATGCACATGGGTAAGAAAGAAGGCAGTGCATGAGTGTTTCATGCTATCACCACAAATTTGCAAATTTTGCAAAATCTCTCACACACTCTCTTCCCACGTGCAAAGGCTGGCATTCTTTCAGCATTGATTCATGACCTCATTTATAAGCAAATTAGGGTTTTAGAAGGATCCAGATCTCACTCATTTCACAGCTCTCAAGTTTTGGCTCAGTTTGAAAATTCATTCGAATCATTCTCTACACTTGCTCTCTTCATAAACCAACCACAGATCCTTCATCCTTGAGAGCTCAGGATCACAAATCCATCCATTGTTCAAGCTAATTCTCAAGATCCAGTACCTTTCCATTTCAGGGCAGCTAGCTTCAAATTCTCAGATCCAGCAATTCTCAAGGCTTTAGTTGCATTTATTTTGCAACTAGAGTTCATTTGGAGTGGATTGGCAGCATTTTTGGCTAATCACAAGCTATTTCCAAATCTGCAAGTTTCAGGTGAGTTCAAAAGTCTCAGATCTAGAAATGAAAATAGAGGTGTGCATTATGATCTACTTGTTATGTTGATCACTCTGCTTGTTTTAAATTCGAATTTGGTGCATTATTGAGCTTGGTGTGATGATTTGAATTTTCATGATAGAAACTGTTTGCTTTCGATCTGGTAAATCCTTTGACCTATTGAGAATTCCATTGGCGTATTTGAACTCAGGATGACTTAATTACTTGATCTGGAGCATTTTGTGTTTTATTATTGAGTTTTGTTCTTGTTATGCATTTTCCGGTGCCGGAGCCCTAGCTCCGGTCACCGGATTCTGGACGTGTGTGTTAGGGTTTTCAGAGGAAGAAGAAAGCTCCTGGACCATCAGATCATTTCATCTGGACGCATGAGATTGTGACACCTCAATTAATGAGGCTGCTCCCTCTCACGTGCATTTCATTTCATATTTTCATTCTGATTATTCTTTTTGTTACGCACCACATGTTAACTATTGTCTGCCTTCACTCTGAGCCTATCATTTTGCCACGTCAATTAATGAGCTGACTGTTTGGATACGTCCATTTGATCCTTTGGCTATTGTTTTTCCCAGATTTTCCTGAATTTCCACCCTTATAAGTGTGTGCTGCGCAGACTGGGTGGGCTTGTCCCTGTTATCCACACCCCCTGTCTTAAGACCCAATTCATTTGAACTAATTTTCCCTTCTATTCACACCCGCAGCTTCTTCTTCATTTTTATTTCTTTTCTTTTATTTCATTTTATATCATTTTGGTTTCTAATTTTTAAAATTAGTTCTAAGTGTCCAAAAATTATGAAATAATTCATGGATGTTAATTTGAGTTATCTTTAATTTTTAATGTTTTTATTTTTCATTTATTTTATGCTGACACGTGGATATTAATTGTTCATTTTAATTAATTCATTTTAATTCTTTTCCAAGCATGCTGTCTTGTCCATTTTCCATAATGATCCTCATTTTGAATTTTTGATTGGTTCTTTTTGCTCTGGACTCCTATTAGAGTGTACTACATGTGTGATTTTTTTTCCTTATTTTTAGGAACTTGTTCATTTGGTTTTGGTCCTTGAATTGTGAAAGAAGTTTCTTAACCCTAGTTGTTGTTTGACTCCTCATTTGACCTACTCATCTTCTGAATTTCTTCCTATCCTTTTTTCATGTTGTTATATCATGATTGAAGATCTCTTGACTAAGGTTGTGGAATTTTTGGGTGCATTTTTTATTTGATTTGAATTTTGGTTCTTAACTTGTCCCATTTTGCTTCTTTTTGATCATAAGTCCTCTCGTTAGCTTAGAAGGGCACTTGTGCCAACTTCTTCATCTCATTTGGGGTCTCTTTAGGGCATTGATACCTTTCTGATTTTGGGTTGGGGTTTGTGTCTTGGAAATCTTGTATTTGGTTTACCTTTGAAGTTCTTCCTTTCTTATGTGCATCCACCTCACTTCTTTGCTCCTTTCTTCCCATAATGTGATTATTTAGCTTTGTGCTTCTCTTCTCTTCATCTCTCTTGCTTCTTAAGCACTTCTTTAACTTGGATATGGTTCTAGTCTTGTACCTTGAGATGGTTGTTTTGCTTATCTTGCTTTGTATCTTTCTTAATTTTGCTTTGCTTTGCCATGTGATTCATGTTGCCTCAGAATTGACTTGTTTGCTTCTTTTTTTCATTATTGTGACTTGCATTTGCATTGAGCCTTTATGTGCATGTCTTCACTTCTGTTTGTATGATGTTGGTATGTCATTTTGTTCATTTTTTTTTGCTTGTATGCTTGTGTTGCTAACCATTTCAGGGGCTATGGTAAGTGAGAGGTGTGGATGTGATTCCCACATCTCCAAATCTCATCTTTTCTCTTCTTATTCTTACTTGTGCTAACCTTTGATTGTTGGGCTTAGGCCTTACTTCCTCCTTCCCTCTTCTTCTTTCTTCTTCTTTTTTTCCTCTTTCTTTCTTCTTTAGGATAGTAAACCACACTAACCTAGGATATCCATGCATGACAACACTTAGGATTCTTTAGTCCCCCATTAGACTTTTGCCTTTGTGATCCTTTTGGTTTCTTTTTCTTCTCTCATCTCAAAATTCTAAAGAAAACAGTTAATAAAGTTTGAAGTGATACCTTGAGCAATAGCCTTATCCCATGAGGTACTTGTAGTCTTCCAATCTTGGGATAGTACAAGCTTATCTTGTGATGCACAAGTCTGATCAAGATATCATCTTCACCAAGAAAATCATAAAAAACACTTCATTGTAAATACCAAAAACACTTAATAATTTAATGAGTTAGTGAGCTTAAGCCCTATTCTCTGGGTTCAAGTTTTGGGGATCTTCTCCTTACTTGAGTGTGCTTGTTCTATTATTCCATCTTGGAATGTAGTGACAAGTGCACATTCCATGGAAAAGAGCTTGAGTTCACTTTCTTGTGACACACTCATAAAAAGCTTCATAAAAAACACAAACAAACAATAAGCGTCTCTCCTTCGGGAATTCTTTTCTCATCTCATTCGCTCTGTACGCGAACTTGCTCCTACTTGTCATTTTGTAAGACGGTAACGCACTCGTCGTCCGAGCCTGCAACACCTGAGCATTGACATAGGCAGTTCAAGCATTAATACACAAGCAATCCTTTCCACCCCTAGTTAGGGGAACTACGGCGTCTCTGATCCTCATTTTCCCGATGAGGTACGTAGGCAGCGGGGTAGGGCCCATTCGAGCACAATCTTTCTTTTCCCTACATTTTTTCCTTTTCTTTTCTTTGTCAGTTCCCTTTTTATTTCTTTTATCCAGTTCAGTTCCTTTTCTTTGCAGCAGATTTCATTTCTTCACCTTTTGAAACAGTTTCTTTGCAAGCGTGGATCCCGTCGGGTACGGCGGACGATCTAGGGTGCTAATACATTCCCAGGTCGTAACCGACTCCCGAACTCAGTCTCTTTGGTTCGCAGGACCCGTGTCCTTCCTCTTCTTTCTTCTGGTTTGTGCAACATTACCATTCCTGTTCCTTCGGGATAAAAATTCCTGGCTGGCGACTCTATTCTTTTTCGCGCCACTTTCGCATTTGTACCAGGATGGAAATCCGGGGAGCGACAGCTGGCGACTCTGCTGGGGACTTCCTAACCAGAGTATCTATGGTTCCCCTGTGAGTCTCTCCTAGCGCTTGTTTGTTTCTGTTTCTTTGGGTGTTGACTGTTTGTTGTTGTGTGTTGTATTTTATTGTTGTTTATTTACAGTTTTTTTACAACTTTATTTACAGTTTTCGGTATTTATTTTCTGCATCATATTATTACTGGACTGTCTGGACTGGATCTTCTGTTTGGTGGGTTTGGGTGATACTGTTTCTGAGAGATGAGCTCATTACCACGGCTCGAGTGTACCTTAGAACTTAGAGTGGTTCCACTTTGGCCTCATGAGATCTTGTCATGGGGGTAGTAGTGAGTTCCACGCCCAGATTTGCGACCGTCTTGGAAATATCTTGATTTGGGGATCTTCCTCTCTCATTTCATAAACTTGACAGTTATGTGCAGCTGGGGACCGATCATTGAGAACCTTGTGGAAACATCCCTCTCTAGTGATGACAGTGGCAGACCACATTTTGTGGCAAACCCATTCGCATCCGAGGTCCCACCTGGGACTTACATAGGATGACCTTGTTTTCCCGGACTCAGCTGAGGCCTCCCTGCGTAGTATATAATACCAAACGGATTCCCTGATCTGGTCATGAGCCATTTCTCGAAAATGGTGAAAGTATTATTTCTATTCAGCTTTGAGAGTCTTTGATGTTTGACCCGGAGCATATCAGTGAGATTGGGAGGGGTTTACAGGTTTGCAGGAACCCTTGGCCTCTATATACCCTCATTATTAGTGGTCCTTGTTATGATTTTGGTCCTATGGTTCTGGTGTTCTGGTTTTCTTGGTACTGTGGTTCTGAGATTTCTATCAGAGGGTTGTGACTCAGAGGATTTTGGTTTGCAGTTGATCAGAGGGTCCTTGTGTTCAGTGTCCAGTATCCAGATGGTCCCAGATTGATCATATGCATGCATTGCATTTGCATTTGCATCATTCTTGCATTAACTGTTTATGTTTCCATTTTTCAGGTCATTGTCCATAGTCAGCTCCCAGTTTTGGTAACTCTTATCTCCAGATGGCAAAAATCAGAAGAATTACAAGGAAAAAGAATGTTCACTATACTTTTCTTCAACCTGAAGTCAGAAGTGTTCAGAAATTAGCAGGTCTGATGAATGACCAAGTCTTGGGAAATTTCAGGAAAAGATATGGCCAGATATTGAAGTATGTGGACAAGCTCACTGCAGACCAGAAGGACAGTTTGCATACCTTGCTTCACTTTTATGATCCCCTGCTGCGGTGCTTTGTGTTTCCAGATTACATCTTGGCTCCTACCTTGGAGGAGATTGCCAACATTCTGAATGTTCCAGTCAGAGATACCTTGCCTTTCTATGGGTCTGAGGTGGTGCTCAAAGAAGAGGACATAACCAAAGTTTGTCGTTTACCAGCTGCTACAGTCAAGAAGGCTCTGAAGGATAGTGAAGGCAAAGGACTCCCTTGGAGTGTGCTCATACCAGAGGCTGAGGAGTATGCTAAAGAGGGTAAATGGGGGGACTTTGGTGTTGTGCTGGCTTTGATGGTGTATGGGTCTAGCTTATTCCCAGGAGAGAAGGAATTTGTGAGCTTGGAAGTGATCTCTATCTTTGCTAAAGGCAATCCTGTGCCAACTCTGTTGGGAGACTTCTACTACAACATTCATTACCGGAATGAGAAAGGTAGGGGTGGACCAGTAGGCTGCTGTGCTTCATTGTTTGCTGAGTGGTTTGCCAGACAACTGCCAAAATCAGGTGCTTTCAAGGAAATGAGGGATGAGTGGAGATGGTCTAGAAGGTTGATGGGGTTAACTGCTGAAGATATAGCCTGGGGATATGACAGAGCTCTGCTAGGAAAAGAGTTACTGGTCAGTTGTGGAAGATTTGCTGGAGTGCCTTTACTAGGAAGGAAGGGTGTGATCAGTTATCATCCAACATTAGCCAGGAAGCAATTTGGTTACCCTTTGAGAGATCCACCACAGATGGAAGAGTTTGCTGAATCTTTGTATTTTCCTGTGGAAGGAAACAAGGAGCTAGTTTTACAAACATCTCAAGCTTGGGCTCACAGGATAAGGAAGGGTAAGAAAGACTTTGGCAGAGTAGATCCCAAGACGTATCCTCCTTTTGCTGCATGGTTGCAAAAACATGTAGAAGAAGTTCCCATGCCTTTCTCAGTAGAAGCTCCACTTTATCCCAAAGAAGTGTCAAGTCAGAGTACTGTCTCCCTTGAAGAGTACAAGAAATTGGAAGCTCAACTGCATGAAGTTCGAGTGGAGAATGCTGAAATGGTCAACCTGTACCATCTTGCCAACAGGGCCAAAAATGAAGCAGAGGGAAAACTGCAGAAGATGCAAGCCTCCTTGGAAGCTAAAGAGAAAGACTTTGCTAGAAGGGAAGCTCACTTTCAAAGGATGGGTCTGATGGAGGCAAAAAGAGAAGCGGAATGCAAAAAGACTTTGAAAACTCTCAAGGAAGCTCGCCAATCCATTGTTTGGTTGTAAGGCCAAAGGGAGGAAGAGAAAAAGAGGTTTAAAGAAAAAGAAGAGTTCTTTGAGGTGCAAATGGCTTTCAAGAAGGAAGAGGTGGAGCAAGTCCACAACATACGGAGGGAAAAGACTCAGCAGTTAGCACAAAGCCAGTTAGCCTTGGAGGAGGCACGGAAGGAGATTGAAGAGCTCAAGCTGAGAGCAGGTGTAAAGAAGAACAGAGTAGAGGTGGCTGCAGAGGAGCCTGGGTCTCTAGTTTAGCTTATTTATTTGTTCAGACTACCTACAGACTTGTTGTAGGAGTCTTGCTTTATTTCTTTTGTCTTTTATTCATGTAATGACTTGTAACCCTTCGGGAATATTTCTGTTGTTGCTCTAACTTTTGGCCGGCAGTGGTTTGTCCATGATATACAGTGTTAATGTGCAAATTATCATTTCTGAATATGCAAGGCTCATTTGTCTGATACTGCTAATATCTGAACACTCTTCAAAGAGAAAGTCTGAAAGTTAATACTGAAAGTGGTTGTCTGGAGTAAATACCAGAACTGGGGCATGCAAGTGCTTAAAACTTGGGAACATGAGCAGTTACATTTCATGCATATGACGTGTTTGTTTGTTTTGCAGGTAGTTCTTCAGTTTCTAACGTTCTTGTTGTTTCAGGCACTATAGTGTAAACACCCCAAATTTGCCCTCACCCATTTCACCATGGCTTGTGATCATTCTCATATGCATAAGCACAATCATATCATCTCACATCTCATTTTTGATTCACTGCATGGTTTATAAGTCATCTGCACCTAGGGTTTGTGATCTGAGCAATCTCAGGGCTTCTTGAGCCACTCCAAAGGCAACCAATCACTTAAAAGGGATCCATATGTGTTCAAGCATCATAGTACACCCTCTCAAAGTCAAAAATGCAAAAGAATCACAAGAACTAGGGTTTGAGTGGATGCAGAGCCAGGATTGACTGCACAGTTGACCTAAAATTAGGGTTTTGGTTTCAGAGGCCATAACCCCAAATTTTTTGGTCATTCTTGTTTCCATTGGTCTCTATATGGTATAGGGAGTATGCATATCAACTTTCATGAAGAAATTCCATGGGGAAGTCATCTGATCAAGAGTTGACTTTTCAGACAAGTCAGTGTAAAATCAGGGCATCTGAGGCCCCCAATGACCTAACCAATGGGTGATCTTCATCATTTTGAGTGTATATGATCTTTATTTGGTCATGGAAGAAGGTTGAAGTTCACAAAAATCAAGAATTTAGGGTTTTTGCAAATGTTGACTTTTTGGGCATAGTTGACTTTTCAAGAATGCATCATTTTAGGTCATTTTTCAAGCCTTGATTCTTGATCCAAAAATGCTTCAAATGAAAAAACTTTGGTCATGAAAGTTGTAGATCTCATCTTTCCCTTTTCAAAAAGTACAAGAACATGATCAAACTCTTTTTGGATCAAAAGTTATGGTGTGACAAAGTTGGCTAAAATCATTGATTTTCAAGGCATGCCCTAAGTGAGAATTTTGCAAAATCATGGACCAAGGCCAATTGCAACCTCTAATTCATTCCAAACCAGTATGCAAACATTCTCTAAGTCATAAAATTCAGATTTGAACCAAGAATGCCCATGGTTATGGTTCATGTAACAAGACTTTTCACATGTGAACCAAAAAGTTACAACTTGCAAAATCTTCATGATCACTTCCTACAACTTGCTGCATTGGTTACTACACTTTGCTAGCCTCTCACCTCACCATGCTGCACCAGAACCAGCCTTGTACTAGCCTAGAAGCTGCCCATACTTTCTCTTACAAAGAAGTTGACATTTTGCAAAAGGTGACTTACCTATCATAGCAGGCCATGTCACATCATCCAGCCAATCAGATTTGTTTATACTTTCCATTTGCAAGCTAGACATAACACTAAGCAAGGCTGAAACCATACACAAGATCACATTCACAAAAACACACCAAACTGCATAAGCCTTCGAATCTCTCTTCTCAGCCAAGAAACACTCAAACCATTTTCACCATTCAACTTACCATGCATCATTAAGTAGAAACCAGCAAGAACACAAGCCTGAATCAACCAGAACACCCCATAGCCATTTCTCACCCCAAGCTGCAGTTCCATTCGAATCTCCCTCCCTAGCTCACAAACAGCCAAACAAACCTTGCAAAGCTTCTCCATACATCATCTGGACCACAAACCACCATTCACAATGACCTGAAAGTGCCAGAATCACCATTGCCATTTCTGACTGAGTTGAAGCAGGAGCTTTCGAAACTCACTATCCAGCCAACATAAACTCTTCTTGAGCATTCAAACATCATCTGGGGATCAAGTGGAGTGGATTGCACAAGGAGAAGTGGCCAGAAAGTCATCAGAGTGAAAGCTTCGAATCTCAGGTAGCTTGAAATTTATTTTTCCAGAAATCATTTTTCATGTTATAAAATTGTTCTATGTGCCTCACTGATCATCCTGATGTCTTTGGTTTCGAAAATGGCTTTGAAATGAGTATTTAATTTGCTTCTGAAGCTTGCGTGCCCTAGTTCTTATCCTCTTCGATTCAGCTTATTTAGGAAATATAAATTTGTTTTGAGAGAGGGGTTTGATTCGTGAGTGTGTAAGGAACATTTCCCAGTTCTTAGTTTTCATTTTTTATACGATTTGAGTGAGTTGGGAAGTTTTCAGGGGAGTTGCTCGCCGGAGAAGACGACCGGAGGTCTTCTCCGGCAGCCTGAATGTGATTAGGGCTAATTGTCATTAATTAGTGAACTTTAAACTTGGACCCTTGGATGCTGTTTCCCGCGCGCTAGTGAATGGTCCAGATCATGTCATTTTGCCCTAATCCACTTAATTAGTTTTAATTATTTCGTAATTAAATTAATTTGGCCAGATTGAATCCAGACCCTCCATTCACGCGCCAGTCAACCAATTTGAATCCAGAGCCCATCCTGGCCCTCCATCCTGATTACTTTTTTTTTTTTCTTATTTTAATTTCATTTTATTTCATTTAACTTGCATAATTAATTAAAAATAGTAAAAAATTCTTAAAAATTATGAAACTTTTTCCTAAAAGTTTTATTAATTTTTAAGACCCAAAAATATTTTTGTTTTATTTTTTATCATTAAAAAAGTATTTTTAAATATTTAAAAGATTATTTTTAATTGACTAATGGAAATTAATTAATTAAAAATACCTTTAGGTATTTAAAAATTACAAAAAAATTCATGAAATGTTCTAAGACATTTAGAAACATTGTCCAATCTTCAAACCAAATTTCTTTTTTGATCTTGATGCATTTTAAGAATTTTCCATTGAATTAAATCATATTTTGTGCATTGTTTTGATCATAAGTTCAAAAATTCATTTCTGCCTATCTAAGAAGGTTTGGACATTGATTCTTTTTGCTTTGTTTTGTGTTTAGCATGTAGTTTCTAGGATAAAATGGTCTTGATTTGATCCTTCAATTTCAAATTGTTTGGCATTTCTTTTGTTAAGAACCCTAAAAAACCCTAATAACTTAGAAAATTCATAACTTGAGATTGGTTAAGAGTTGAGACCTCCCCTTTGGACCTTGGTTTAGTATAGGTTTAGGGTTTCTTTGGGTGGCATTTTCCATTTTTTATCTTAGGGTTTGCTTCTGTTTTGGGTTTTTGTTTGATGTTTGATTCATAAACCCTAATTTGGGCTTTCTTTTGCATCCTTCTTGCATTCTCTTGCATAACATGACTTGCTATGACATTTCAAGCATCCATTTGGTTCATTTGACATCATAAGACATATAGAAAGCATCTTTGATCATTGCATCTTGCATTTGCCATGTTGTATGCCATGTATGTTTCATAACTTTTCATGTGTATCCATGCTTCTAAGCTTGCACCATTTGCACCCATGAACTTGTATGAGCATATTCATGCCTTGCCTCATGTTTGCATCATCACTTAGCATCATTAACATCACACACATGCTTCTGGTTTTGATTTGCATCATGCCATTTCATCTCATTTTGCATTGCATTGCATTTCTTTCACTAACTTTTCAGGTGGTAAGTTACTTTGAGAAGTGAATTTGCCTTCACTTCTCACAACCTCTTTTCATCTCTCTTATGCATCATTGCTGTATTTTGTCTTGTGTTTGAGATTGAGCTTGCTCTTTCTTCTTCATCTTACTTTCTTTCTTCAAGTGACTTGACTTCTTGAATGAAGCAAGTCACTTTGCTTCTCTTGATCTTGTTCATCTGCTTCCTGGTGGCTCCTTTGAGGATTGTTCTTGCAAACCACACAAACCTTAGGAACAACCAAGCATGACAATGAATTAGGGTTTTGATTAGTCTCCCCTCATAGTTTTACCTTTGTGTCTCTCTTTTGAGTCTTCTCTTCTCATCTCATAATCAGGGACTAAACCCTAAAGGCTTTAAGGCTTTGTGATTAAGCTTATGCCTGCATCCTTCTCTTAGGATGGAGTGTATAACTTTAATCCTAAGTGTTAAACCCTTAATGTGTTTAACTCCCTTAATCAATCCATCTAATAATCATCAAGACATCACACTTGTAACTTGGGCCTTGCATTAGGGTTCTAATTCTTCCTTAACTGGTTAAGAAGGACTAACCCTAGTGTTAATGGGCAAGTCCCCCTCAAGTTGTCTTACAAACCATAAAAAACACTTCATCATCTTATCATTAACTAAAATCCACTTAACCAAATGCTTGTTTTGTCATGAGTTTAATCCCTAATCATGGATTAAGTTGAGGAGCTTTCCTCAGCTTAAACATTCTCATCTATTATCCTTCTTTTAGGATGGTGTAATGAGTCTGTTTAACCCTTGATTATGGCTTAACCTCATTACTTAACACTAAACAAAAACACCAAAAACATCTAAATAATCACAAGTGGGTTAATGATATTAATCCTACACCAAAGGTGATTAAGTGTGAGAATCTGACTTCACACTTAAGGTATTCTCATCAGAGGGAAGATGTGATGAGTTTACTAACCCATTAGTTTAGGCTTAAGCTCATTAACTTATGACAAACTTTCAAAAGCAATAAAAGACTGAAAACTCAAAAAACAAACAATAATCGTCTCCTCCGGGATTCTTTTCTCATCTCATTCACTCATAAACGAGAACTTGCTTCTTCCGTCTAATGCAAGACAGTTTGCATCTGAGCCAGACAGGTCATACACTTGAGCATGGACAAGTAAGCAGTTCACAAGTCAATTCATCTTTCAGTTCCTTTGGGTCGAACTACGGTGTTCTGACTTCCTCATTGCACGAGAGGATACGTAGGCATAACTTAACAGTTATCGAACAAAAGTCTCTGTATATTCCCCCTCTTTCTAGCCTTATTCTTTTAAGCCTCATGATCTTGAGCATTCCATTCATTTCTTACACTGACACTTCATTTATACACTTCACTCTCTTTTACACTGACACCTGTACATCCTTTTCCAGCTCTTTTATGCACAAATTGCACTGACACTACCCCTTTATAGCACAAATATTTTAAGCGTGGATCCCGTCGAGTACGGCGGACAATCTGGGTGCTAATACCTTCCCAGGTTGTAACCAACCCCCTTTCTCAGTCTCTCTGGTTCGCAAACCGTCTTATCCATCTTTTCCTAGGCCCATGCAGCATTGCCTTTCCTCCGGGATAAAAATGCCTAGCTGGAGACTCTATTCATCTCCAGTGAGTTCACGGCTGTGTGTTCTCACTGTTCCCTCTCGGCGACCGTTCGCGTCTGTACCTTCATATGACCCTGTTTTCATTTGTCGGGAGCGACAGCTTGGCGACTCTGCTGGGGACTCTTATATTGCAACCAGGGCTTCTGGTTCTTTTTGTGGGTTCCTCCTAGCGCTTGTTTGATTTGTGTTTACTGGGGTGTTATGTGCTTATTTATGTTTGTATATTTGTATTTATCTTGATTTTATGTACAGTTTGCTTTACTGCTTTTCTTTAGTGCATTTGTATATATCATACTGTCATGTTGCTGGCTGGATCTGTTGTTTGCTTTGGTGGGTGGGGTTCTATTGAGAGTTAAGGTCCTATACCTGGGACCTGAGTGACACCTAGGCTAGAGTGAATCATATTCTTTCCCATTCCATTTCGGTCTGGTGCGGGAATATGAAACACGGTTCAGATATGGGTTTCTTTTTGAGAACTCTGTGTTGCAGATTTCCTGCAATGCTAGGGCTATCTGGGAAGCCTGCTAAGTCTGGATGACCTTTAGTATGGACCTTCAGAAACTGAGGTGAATTAGAGGAGGAACTTTTATGGTTATTGTAAACACTGTACCTCCGGGTTAGAAGTGTTTACACTTCTCATAACTGATCCAAGTCTAAGGATCCTTGTTTTAGAACACCACCTGTGAGGGGGTTGGGCTGTTTACAGGTTTGCAGGTACCTTGACCTCAGAATACCCTGTTACTTTGTTTTGATTAAGAATACTCCATGTTGGACAGTTCTTGTGATTCTAAAACCCTGGACATGTGACTCTTTATTTGAGTCCCCCACCCTGGTTACCGGATTTATAGACCTCCATCTGGAATTCTTGAACACATTTGGACCTATATCAGAGTTTTGATCAGATCCAGCTCAGTCACAAACCCTTGCATTTCATTTTCATACATACTCATTGCATCATATTAACATTTGCTTATTTGTGTTTCAGGGTATCCATTTTCATCTGGTTTTGGTTTTGACCCCATCTTCAGTTTTGACCTGCCTTCATCAGCACTTGCTACCAGTTATCTATTCCAGCCAATCAGTGGCCCTTCTCTTCAGTATCTTCATCAACATTTGTCATCATGGCTCCAAAGAAAAGCAACATCACCTATCACTTCTTCCAGCCAGACTTATCAGACATCAGGAGGATCCAAACCCTGATCACTCCAGATCACATACCCTTGTTCAGGGAGAGTTATGGAGATATACTGGACATGGTTATGGATCTGGACCCTTCACAGAGGAGCCTCATCCACACCTGCATTCAGTTTTATGATCCTCCACTGAGATGTTTTACTTTTCAAAACTTTCAGTTGGGCCCCTTATTGGAAGAGTACTCCTCATTAGTTGGTATGCCTATCAGGAGAGAAATTCCTTTCAACCCTGAGATGGTCTTTCCTGCTAATGGAGAAGTAGCAAAGGCTTTGCATCTGGAACCTGTTTTGGTTGAGCAGCATATGACCTCTAAAGCTGGGATCCCTGGTTTTCATCTGGACTTCTTAACCTCTCAAGCTATCCTGAAAGCTTCTCTAGGAGAGTGGAAAGCTGTTTGTGCCTTACTGGCCTTGAGTATATATGGGATTGTATTGTTTGCGGATGAGCCTCGATTCATTAGCAAGAATGCAATCCATCTGTTCATCTTGAAGAACCCAGTGCCAACTTTATTGGGGGATCTTTATTATTCAGTGCATCAGAGGAATGAAAAGCAGAGGGGGAGGTTAGTGAGGTTTTGTGCTCCATTGTTTCACACTTGGCTTCTCAGGCATCTACCCAGGACAGATGCATTCCTAAACCCTCATCAGCAGAGCAACTGGGCTAAGAGACTCACTGTTCTAACTTCAGCAGATATCAGATGGTGCACTCAAAGCACCAAGGGCAGGGATATCACCACCAGCTGTGGACATTTTCCCAATGTGCCTTTAATAGGAGTTAAGGGTAGCATCAATTACAATCCTCTGCTGTTCAGAAGGCAACTGGGCTATGCACTGGTCCACACTCCTAGGGCACAGGACTTGGTTGAGACTCTTTATTGTGAGAACAAGATTAGTTTGGCTGTTGTTAGGCAGGCTGCCTGGGCCTGGGATAATGTTCAAACCAAGGGAGTCACCATTCTGGGGAAGTGTAATAATGTGGCATCAGCACAATATTATGAGTGGTCCCGTGCCAGGGCCCAATTCTCTGGAATGCCCTTTACCATAGAAGACATGCCTGAGTCATCTTCAGCACCACCCCCTGCCACCATCAGTTTGGAGGAGTTTGAGAGCTTGAAGGAAAGAAATGAGAAGCTAACCCAGGCTTTGCAGAAGACCCTCCGGGAGAGGAGTGAAGGTATGAGGGAGAGTGAGAGATTGGAGAAGTTGAGAGTGGAGCATTTGACTAAGATTGAAAAGTCTGGGGATTATATCAAAAAGTCTAAGGCTGGTGAACAAATTCTGAAGAATGCTTGCAAAGAAGCCCAGTTCCAGAGAGCGAGGACAGACTTGTACTTGAAGGAGAGTCAAGCCCGGTGGGTCAGGATCACCGAGGCTCGTACCCTGGAAGACAAGAGAGTTCAAGACAAGATGGAGCAACTGGAAGCTAGTGCAAAAGAACAGCAAGAAGCCCTGGCAGCAGCCCAGAGGGAAATATCAGAATTGAAGATCAAAGCAGGGGTGAAGAGGTCCAAGGACCAAACTCAGCACAAAAAGCTAACAGCAGCTGTTACGACCCGGAATCTCCTCATCAGGAATCTCACGGAGCGTCCGGCTGATCCTGTGACCGAAGCACTTCTCAAGGAAGTTCGTGAGGATGAGTTTGGTCTTGGTGTTTGACCATTTGTTTGTTGTTGCTTTCTTTCCATGTACTTTTATTTTTGTACTGTATTTTGACCCCTTAGTGGGCTTGTGTTGTAAAACGAACAAATTGTATTATTTCACCTTATGTAATATATTCATGTTAGTTTACTTCGAAAGCAACTTCAACAGCAGCATCTTCAAGGGTCTGGAAGGGTCAAAACTGAAGGCCAAACCGGATACCTTGAGAGCAAATAAGCATAACTGCATTGCATACTAACCCTTTTGTTTGTTTTGTAGGTTTTTGTTTTTACTAACCTCTGTTGTGAATCTTAGGAATTATTGCTCGCCGCCGGGTATTTCCCCTCAACAGGCCACACAGGTACCCAACTAGAAACAATCTTCCGGGCATCCAGATGGACCAGATGCAGCAGGACCTTACGGAGGTCAGAAACCAGATGGCCAACGAAAGGTTGGAGATGAGAACTCAGATAACACAGTTCATGGAAGTAATGAACAACTTAGCTCAAAGCCAGGAGAGGCTCAGAGCTTTGGTAGAAGGGAGGAATCAAGAGGAACCCCATGTGGGAACTGCTGGCACAAGTAACAACGAGAGGGTCCAACCTCATGTCAATCCCCCAGTTTTTGGACCCCATCTCCATCTAGAGGCCAACATCCCTGTCAATATACAAGGGACTGCCACAGCAGGGAGGATACTACAGGAAGACCCTCAAGAAGACCAGTTCACAGTAATGGGTGCTGGGGAAGAGGCTTATGATAGAAGATTGGATGAAATAGCTGAGAAGTTGAGGTCCTTAGAATCTCAAAACTCTTTGGGCTTCGACGTTATGGACATGGGTTTGGTAGACGGGGTCAGGATCCCCCATAAGTTCAAGCCTCCTTGTTTCGAAAAGTATAATGGGACTTCATGCCCCCGGACTCATCTACAATCATTTCTGGGAAGGCTGAAGGCCTATACAATGGATGAGAAATTGTGGATGTTCTATTTTGAAGATAGCTTGACTGGAGCGTCGAGAGAATGGTACTCTCACTTGACAAGGGCAACTATTAGGTGCTGGAAGGACCTGGCAGAGGCCTTCATCAGACAGTATCAGTATAATCTAGACATGGCACCCAACAGGACCCTTCTAATGGGAATGTCACAGTCTTCAAGGGAGAGTTTTCGAGAATACGCCCAGAGATGGAGGCAACTGGCTGCTGCTGTTCAACCACCTATGTCTGAACGGGAAATGGAGGATATGTTCATGAACACCCTTCAGGGAACATATATTGACAGGTTGGCAGCTTTCTCTTCCACTAGCTTTGCAGATGTTGTCATAGCCGGGGAGAGAATTGAAAGCTTGTTAAAAATGGGAAAGATCTCAGACAACGGTGCAAGCTCGTCCAGTAGTACAAGAAAGCCTTTTGCAGGCCCGAGAAGAACTGGCGAGACCAATGCCATCCATTCAAACAGGGGTAGGCCCCAATATGCTCAGAGGTCCATAGCAGCAGTCACCATCCCTGCTCCAGCTCATCCTCAACCTGTCTATCAACCTCCTCAGCAAAGCTATCAACAACAACCTCAGTACCATCAGCAAAATCAGTATCCTCCAAGGAATTACAACAACAGCAACACCAACAACAACAGTCAACAAAGGCCATTCCAACAGAGGCCGTCTCAAGCTAACAGAGTGATCGATCCGATCCCAATGCCATATGCTACTTTGCTGCCACAACTTCTGAAACTCAACCTGGTTGAGCTAAGAACGTTGGCACCTCCGGATCCCAACAGTCTACCAAGGAATTATGACTCCAATGCTAGGTGTGCCTTTCATTCAAACGCACCTGGCCACAGCACAGAAAAATGCAGGGCTCTGCATATGAAGGTACAAGACCTGGTAGACTCAAAGGCTCTGAATTTCGCACCGCCACCCAATGTCAATAAAAACCCGATGCCAAACCATGGTGGTCCCCGGATTAACGCTATTGAAGAAGACAAGCCGTCTTATTTAATAACCAGTGTGGGACAGATCAGGACACCATTGGTAGAAATCAAAGCTCAGCTCTTGGAATGTCAAATGTTCCCGGGGTGTGAGTTAGGCTGTGCTTACTGCAATATCTCGGTAAATGGGTGCGATAATTTGAGGAATGGCATAGATGGCCTTATTCGGAGTGGCCAACTTCAGATCACCACATCATTTCCAACAAATCCAGCAATATCGTCAGCAACGGTTTCAGAACCTCCTACAACTGCAGCAACTATTGTTCCTGACAATTCTTCAGTTTCATCAACAAGTACGTCATCCATCATCTCAACTGATCAGTTTACAACAAATCTTCCTGCTACAACTTCAGCTTCACTCCACTTCGAGACTCCTACAACGACAACATCATTTCTTCCGACAATGTCTCCTACAACTCCAGCAACAAATCATGAAGACGTCTCTACTGTCACCATATTTTATGATCCTGAGAACAACTCTGCCTACCATTCAGAAGGTGCTGCTCCCATCAGAGCACCAGTTACAATCTTTTATGATCCACAAACGATTACAGTCCCTTCAACAGCAGCAATCAGTCCAGTCACTGTCACGGTGCCTGGACCAGTACCATATGAGAGCAACAGGGCCATCCCTTGGCACTATGGCTCTGACGTGTATTGCGAAGGAAAAAGAATCACTCTTGAAACATCAACACCTGCACCACAAGTAGATAATGTGGGGGGAGGCGGAGGCTTCACCCGAAGCGGACGTCTCTTCGCTCCACCAATTCAAAGACCTACTGCCGAAGCAGAAGCTGCTGCCAAGGCAAAGGGAAAGAGCCCGGTGCAGGAAGATCAAGCTGCCAAAGAAACCCTGAAAACACCGTTCGATCAAGAAGTTGATGAGTTTATGAGAATCATCAAAAAGAGTGACTACAAAATTGTGGATCAACTTCACCAGACGCCATCCAAAATCTCTATCCTCTCACTGCTTATGTGCTCCGAAGCCCATCGGAATGCACTACTCAAGGTCTTGCACGCAGCTTACGTGCCTGAAGAGATTACTGTCAACCAGTTGGAAACCGTGGTTGGAAATGTTACTGCTAGCAATGGGCTAGGGTTCACCAATACTGACTTGACAGCGGACGGCCGCAACCACAACAAAGCCTTGCACATAACCATGGAATGCAAAGGAGCTGTCCTTTCTCATGTGCTGGTAGACACAGGGTCGTCCCTTAATGTCTTACCAAAGAAGGCTCTGGTGAAGTTAGAATATGATGGTTTGGCATTGAGACCCAGCAACCTGGTGGTAAGAGCCTTTGATGGTTCTAAGAGATCGGTTCTGGGAGAGATTGAGCTACCTGTGACAATTGGCCCACAGACCTTTAAAACTATCTTTTATGTGATGGACATTCAGCCCGCCTACAGCTGTTTGTTGGGTAGACCCTGGATTCACGCCGCCGGCGCAATAACGTCTACCCTTCACCAAAAGTTAAAATTTGAGTGGGAAGGCCAAGTTGTCACAATCTGTGGAGAGGAGGACATTTTTGTCAGCCACCTGGCAACCTATAAGTACATTGAAATGGATGGGGAGATCCATGAAACAATGAGCCAGGGGTTTGAAGCTTTGAATGTGAATGAGGCATCTGCTGTATCTGGTACTCCAATGTCATCATACCAACAAGCCCGGAAGGTTGTTGAGGAAGGAACTGCCCAGGGCTGGGGAAAACTGCTATCGGTGGAGAAAAAAGAAGACAAGTTTGGGTTGGGTTACAGACCAACTCAACATCAAGCAAAGGCTGCTGAAGAGCCTGGTTTTGTCAGTGGAGGGATGCTTACCCCCGATGCTATCAACTGTCTGGAAGACGAGCTGGAAGAGGAGCGCAATCTGGAGAATTGGATTCGTCCAAAGATCCCGGGGAGCAGTGTCTCGAACTGGTCTTCCCAGGAAATTATAAGAGTTACTCGATCAGAGTAATTATTATTTCCTGCATTTTTATAAGCATGCATCAAAGTCTTGCATCTTGCCCAAGATGACAAGACTCATTTTGTAATCGGGCCATCTGTACTTTTTGTGCAAACAAGATCAATTAATGAAATATCAGACATCTTTTTGCAAACGCGTCTTTTTTCTTTTCGTTCACTGTTTTTCCATTTTTCTTTTTTGTACAAAAATAAATGGCAGTGTTTTCAAAATGACAACTTCATTTCACTTTTCTAAATAAGATTAAAATCAGATCACTAAAACGAACAACTTAACCCTTGCAGAGAGTGCCTTCCTGACAGCACCGACAACAGCACGGCTATGACATCGTATGACTTTGACAATCCGATCAATCAAGCTGATGAAGGGGTTGAAGAAGAATATGAGCTTCCTGAAGAGCTAGCCAGGTTGTTAAGACAAGAGGAAAAGGTTATTACCCCTCACCAGGAGGAGGTTGAAGTGATTAATCTTGGTACGGAGGAAGACGTGAAAGAGGTTAAAATCGGGGCCTGCCTGCAAGACTCAGTGAAGAAGCAACTGGTTGATCTACTTCAAGAGTATGTGGATGTGTTTGCTTGGTCGTATCAAGACATGCCAGGGTTGGATACCGACATTGTGGTGCACAAGCTGCCTTTGAGAGAAGAATGCCCTCCAGTCAAACAGAAGCTGCGCCGTACTCGTCCAGACATGGCTATGAAAATCAAGGAAGAGGTACAAAAGCAATGGGACGCCGGTTTCCTTGCTGTAACTAGCTACCCGCCGTGGGTTGCTAATATAGTACCTGTGCCTAAGAAGGACGGCAAAGTAAGAATGTGTGTTGATTACCGGGATCTGAACAGAGCCAGCCCGAAAGATGATTTTCCATTACCTCACATTGACGTATTGGTAGATAATACGGCTCAGTTCTCGGTATTCTCCTTCATGGACGGATTTTCAGGATACAATCAGATCAAAATGTCACCTGAAGACATGGAGAAGACAACTTTCATCACACCCTGGGGCACGTTCTGCTACAAGGTAATGCCATTTGGGCTCAAGAATGCTGGTGCAACGTATCAACGGGCTATGGTAACATTATTCCACGATATGATCCATAAAGAAATAGAGTGTTATGTGGATGACATGATTGCCAAGTCCCTTACTGAAGAAGATCATCTGGTGAATCTGCTCAAGTTGTTCAAGCGTCTGAGGAAGTACCAGCTGAAGTTGAACCCCAACAAATGCACATTCGGGGTGCGGTCTGGTAAGCTGCTGGGCTTTATTGTAAGCGAGAAAGGGATTGAAGTGGACCCTGATAAAGTCAAAGCTATTCAAGAGATGCCTGCACCGAAAACTGAGAAAGAAGTTCGAGGGTTCTTAGGTCGATTGAACTACATTTCAAGGTTCATATCTCACCTTACAGCAACCTGTGAACCCTTGTTCAAGCTGTTAAGAAAAGAACAAACGGTCAGATGGAACGAAGATTGCCAGGAGGCTTTTGACAAGATCAAGGAATATCTGCAAGAACCTCCAATCCTCATGCCGCCAGTTGAAGGAAGACCTCTGATAATGTACTTGACAGTATTAGAAGAATCAATGGGGTGTGTGCTGGGCCAACATGACGAGTCTGGTCGAAAAGAGTATGCAATATACTACCTAAGCAAAAAGTTTACCGACTGTGAACAACGTTATTCACTGCTCGAGAAAACTTGTTGTGCTTTAGCGTGGGCTGCTCGCCGACTGAGACAGTATATGTTGACCCACACTACTTTATTAATCTCGAAGATGGACCCAGTCAAGTACATTTTTGAGAAGCCAGCGCTTACCGGACGGGTTGCAAGATGGCAAATGATCCTTACAGAGTATGACATCCAATACACATCTCAGAAAGCCATCAAAGGCAGTATATTGTCTAAATATCTTGCTGAGCAACCCATCGATGATTACCAGCCTATGAGGTTTGACTTCCCTGATGAAGACATCATGTTCATTAAATCAAAAGATCATGAAGAGCCTATTCACACTGAAGGGCCTGACCCGGAGGAAGAATGGATTATGATGTTCGATGGGGCTGTTAACATGAATGGCCGTGGTGTTGGTGCAGTCCTCATTTCACCAAAGGGAGTTCACATGCCTTTCTCGGCAAAACTCACTTTCAACTGCACTAACAACGAAGCTGAATACGAAGCTTGCATTATGGGTCTTGAGGAAGCCATTGACCTCAGGATCAAGACATTGACCGTATTCGGAGATTCAGCTTTGGTAGTCAATCAGACCAATGGGAAATGGTATACACACCAGGATCATCTGATACCTTACAGGGATTATACAAGAAGGTTATTGACATTCTTCACAACAGTCAAGCTTGAGTATATCCCTCGGGACGAGAATCAGTTTGCAGATGCTCTTGCTACCATTTCGTCCATGATCAAAGTTCAAGCTGCTAACTTTGTACCTCAGATTTCAGTGTCCAGACTCGACAGGCCAGCATATGTATTTGCAGCAGATGTAGTCAAAGATGATAAGCCTTGGTTCCATGACATTAAGTGCTTCTTGGAGGATCAAACATACCCACCTGGGGCATCTTCCAATGATAAGAAGACCTTGAGAAGGCTTGCTGGAAGTTTCTTTCTGAACACTGATGGTTCCCTGTACAAAAGAAACTTTGATATGGTACTCCTCAGATGCGTTGATAGAACAGAAGCAGACTTGTTGATGCATGAAGTGCATGAAGGCTCTTTTGGTACCCATGCTGGAGGACATGCAATGGCTAAGAAGTTGTTAAGATCAGGCTATTATTGGATCACAATGGATGCAGACTGTTGTGCCTATGCCAGGAAATGCCACAAATGCCAGATCTACGCAGATAAAGTGCATGTGCCTCCCAACCCTTTGAACATTATGTCTTCACCATGGCCCTTTGCCATGTGGGGCATTGATATGATTGGCAAGATTGAGCCGACTGCTTCAAATGGTCACAGATTCATCCTGGTCGCCATTGACTATTTCACTAAGTGGGTTGAAGCAGCCTCATATGCAAATGTTACAAGGCAAGTGGTAGCCCGATTTCTGAAAAGAGATATCATCTGTCGATATGGAGTGCCCGAGCGAATCATTACTGATAATGGTTCTAACTTAAATAACAAAATGATGGCAGAGCTGTGCCGGGACTTCAAGATTCAACATCACAATTCTTCTCCTTATAGGCCAAAGATGAATGGCGCTGTTGAGGCGGAAAATAAGAATATCAAGAAGATTGTGCAGAAGATGGTAGTCACCTACAAAGACTGGCATGAAATGCTACCGTTCGCCTTGCATGGGTACCGCACGTCAATCAGAACATCCACTGGGGCAACACCGTACCAGCTTGTGTATGGTATGGAAGCAGTCCTACCAGTTGAAGTTGAATTGCCCTCCTTGCGAGTCTTGATGGATGTCAAACTGAGTGAAGCAGAATGGGTTAGGTCCCGATACGAGCAACTGAGTCTGATTGAAGAGAAGAGATTGGCTGCAATCTGTCATGGACAATTGTATCAGAAGAGAATGAAGAAAGCCTTCGATCAGAAAGTCAGGCACCGAGAGTACCAAGTGGGAGATCTTGTGCTGAAAAGAATCCTCCCTCCTCATACAGACCACAGGGGCAAATGGACTCCAAACTATGAAGGACCATTCGTGGTAAAGAAAGTTTTCTCTGGTGGAGCGCTGATGCTCAGCACCATGGATGGTGAAGATTTCCCGTCCCCTGTGAATTCAGATGCAGTTAAAAAATACTTCGCATAAAATGACCCGCTGGACATAAAAACAGAATGTAAGTCCAGGCAAAAATAGGGCATCCCGGCGAGTTAAAAACAGAATAAAAGACTCGGGCAAAAATAAGGGAAAATAAGCAAGAAATGTACACCCGCTGAGTTGAAAGGCCGCATTGGACAACTCAGGCAAAAATGGGTATCCCGATGGATCGAAAACCCGAAAGGGCGATCCATGCAAAATAAGGAAATAAGCGAACAACTGCACTCTGAATTCGTTTGTATCACTTACAACTTGGTTAAAACTCCAAAGGATCAAGCCTCAATCAGAATCAGTCTTCTTCAGAAAGCAAGACGAGAAGAAAGTCAAAAGTCATACGGGTCATAGCAGCAGAGGAAGCTCCTCAAAGCGTCGTCAACACTGCCAGCACTTTGTTTCTCAATTTGTAACAATCTCCTCATTTCAGGAGACATGTTTCTTTGACTATATCTTGCCAATTCAGGGCACATGAATTAATAAAATCAGATTTTTTCAGTCATGTTTCGTTTTGTATATTTTTATTTGCAAAGGATGTCTGATGTCTCTAAAAAATCAATTGCATAAGTACAGATGTTTTTCTCCCAAAAATAATAATAATAAAACACATGCTTACAGGGAATATACTTACTCTCGAAAATGCTTAACTCCTATGACGGAATCCATTAAAGGATACCTCGGGACCTTTTGTGCGTCTCCTTATCTTTGCAGGATTGCAGGTATCCAGAACGCAACCTGGGGCATGCAAGTTACGTCTCAGCAAGCTGGCGAATCATTATCAACTCGGTCTATCTTCCACGTGGCACTGGAAGGTGCCCACTTCCCCAGCAAAGTTGTCAAATCAACATACACTCAATCTCAGCATCTGAAATGCTCTATCCCCAGCTGAGTTGCCTTTTGTTGCTATCCCCAGCTGAGTTGCCTCTCACAATTCCCCAGCCGAGTTGCCATTTCATCCTCAGTTGAGTACAGGAGTCAGGGAACCATCTCCCCACAGAGTTCCAGCCTCTATCCAGAAGAGCAGCGCATAGAAGATCACAACAGAGTGAAGAAAGCTTCTACAAACCCCAGCTGGGTCCCGTATTATAAGGATATGTCAACCAGTGACCTATATCCCCAAGCAAATATCATCTTATTGGATCTACCAATGATCTCATCCCCAGCTGGGAGGTCCATTTCAAACAGATCAACCAGAGATCTTCACGGCAACGGGATCCGAATCCCGGTTTGATATTTTTGCATAATCATAGCATTCGCATCATACTATCCCCTCAGAGCGTAGCATTCCGTCTAATACGGAGCATTACGGCAAAAAAATCAAACGCATAGCATAATCATAAGCCATGTTCTGGATTAACGCTTGTGAATAATAACCGTTCATCATCATTGTACAGAAATCCTCACCAGAGTCCCAGCAAAAACAGTTGCCTCATATTCACAAATACCACCATATACACCCTTTGATACCCGTCCGTATCATCACTCCCCAGTAAAATCGCTGGAACACTCTTTATAACAAGATTACCCGTATCACGGATACTTCATGACACCCGTCCGTGTCATATTACCAGCAGAAAGCCAAAGACGTCCCCTTTGCACCCACACATACCTATGTATACACTCTCCTGACACCCGTCCGTGTCATATCCCCGGCGCAGTCGCCTAGACTTTGTATAGCAGATACTTGTTCATATTACACTTTTCTCTCTTGGCACCCGTCCGTGTCATTCTCTCCAGCAGTTAAAATACTCATCTATATATACTCACTACTCATGATACACTTATACAGATACTCGTCCGTATCTTGTATACACCACTCATAACCCCACAGATTCAACAATAGTCCTTGTTCTTTGTTAACCAGTTGGTACTCGTCCGTATCATCATCTCAGAACATTGCGTCTAATGTTTGTTTCTACATGATGCTCGTCCGTGTCATAAGTCTTAAGGATGCTCGTCCGCATCTTTAATCCATACACTATGTCAAACACTTGTGTCTTCTTGAATATAGATACTCGTCTGTGTCTACTATTCCCCAGAAGAGTCCCTTCAGATGCAACATTCGTCCGTGTTCTTTGTTAACCAGATGGTACTCGTCCGTATCATCATCTCTGAACATGTGTCAGTTTGTTTCTACATGATACTCGTCCGTATCATAGTCTTAAGGATGCTCGTCCGCATCATTAATCTATACATAATACCAAACACTTATACTTTCCTTTCTTGGTTGTAAACGCTCGTCCGTGTTTACTATACCCCCAGTAGATCGCCAAGTAAGCTTTTTTCCTTTATCTAACACTCGTCCTGTGTTATGATACCCCGAGAGCAGCCGTCCCCTGCTGAGTGGTCGTCCTCCACTTCTTGATGGTCGTCCTCCATCATGCTCATCCGATGGCCGTCCCCATCGTTGATCTTTTTAGCAGCCGTCCCCTGCTGAGTGGTCGTCCTCCGCTTCTTGATGGTCGTCCGATGGCCGTCCCCATCGTTTACCTTTTCTATCCGATGGCCGTCCCCATCGTTGATATTTTCGGCAGCCGTACCCTGCCAGGTGGTCGTCCTCCACCTTTGATGGCCGTCCCCATCATATTTCTTCTATTCCCAACAGAGCAGCCGTCCCCTGCTAGGTGATCGTCCTTCACCTTTGATGGCCGTACCCCATCATCTGTTTATTTCATTTATTCTTTAACCCGATGGCCGTCCCCGTCGTGGTCCTTTTTCCTTTTAGCCCGATGGCCGTCCCCATCGTTGGTTACTTTACCTTTATGAACTTGATGGTCGTCCCCGTCATGTTTCATTAATTTCCAGAGAATTTTACAGCTTTATCTTGATGGCCGTCCCCATCACGATTTTATTTTTCCCAGCTAGTCGGCCGTCCCCGTCTTGGCTTTACCTTTTATCCCCAGCATGTCGGCCGTCCCCGTCATTGCTATTTACCCAGCAGTCGTCCTCTGCTCGACGGTCGTCCTCCGTCGCCCACACTTTACAATATACTTTATTTTCCTTTTACAATCTATATCCCTTTTCTTCTTCATTCTGTGAGTGCAAATTTTGGACTGTCTTTGGTATTCAACCACAAGTTATCTTGTTTGCCTGATAAGCCGTCGCTTACATCCTGCACAGCTAACTCATGTTTGAATAGGGGCAGCTGTAAACACCCCAAATTTGCCCTCACCCATTTCACCATGGCTTGTGATCATTCTCATATGCATAAGCACAATCATATCATCTCACATCTCATTTTTGATTCACTGCATGGTTTATAAGTCATCTGCACCTAGGGTTTGTGATCTGAGCAATCTCAGGGCTTCTTGAGCCACTCCAAAGGCAACCAATCACTTAAAAGGGATCCATATGTGTTCAAGCATCATAGTACACCCTCTCAAAGTCAAAAATGCAAAAGAATCACAAGAACTAGGGTTTGAGTGGATGCAGAGCCAGGATTGACTGCACAGTTGACCTAAAATTAGGGTTTTGGTTTCAGAGGCCATAACCCCAAATTTTTTGGTCATTCTTGTTTCCATTGGTCTCTATATGGTATAGGGAGTATGCATATCAACTTTCATGAAGAAATTCCATGGGGAAGTCATCTGATCAAGAGTTGACTTTTCAGACAAGTCAGTGTAAAATCAGGGCATCTGAGGCCCCCAATGACCTAACCAATGGGTGATCTTCATCATTTTGAGTGTATATGATCTTTATTTTGTCATGGAAGAAGGTTGAAGTTCACAAAAATCAAGAATTTAGGGTTTTTGCAAATGTTGACTTTTTGGGCATAGTTGACTTTTCAAGAATGCATCATTTTAGGTCATTTTTCAAGCCTTGATTCTTGATCCAAAAATGCTTCAAATGAAAAAACTTTGGTCATGAAAGTTGTAGATCTCATCTTTCCCTTTTCAAAAAGTACAAGAACATGATCAAACTCTTTTTGGATCAAAAGTTATGGTGTGACAAAGTTGGCTAAAATCATTGATTTTCAAGGCATGCCCTAAGTGAGAATTTTGCAAAATCATGGACCAAGGCCAATTGCAACCTCTAATTCATTCCAAACCAGTATGCAAACATTCTCTAAGTCATAAAATTCAGATTTGAACCAAGAATGCCCATGGTTATGGTTCATGTAACAAGACTTTTCACATGTGAACCAAAAAGTTACAACTTGCAAAATCTTCATGATCACTTCCTACAACTTGCTGCATTGGTTACTACACTTTGCTAGCCTCTCACCTCACCATGCTGCACCAGAACCAGCCTTGTACTAGCCTAGAAGCTGCCCATACTTTCTCTTACAAAGAAGTTGACATTTTGCAAAAGGTGACTTACCTATCATAGCAGGCCATGTCACATCATCCAGCCAATCAGATTTGTTTATACTTTCCATTTGCAAGCTAGACATAACACTAAGCAAGGCTGAAACCATACACAAGATCACATTCACAAAAACACACCAAACTGCATAAGCCTTCGAATCTCTCTTCTCAGCCAAGAAACACTCAAACCATTTTCACCATTCAACTTACCATGCATCATTAAGTAGAAACCAGCAAGAACACAAGCCTGAATCAACCAGAACACCCCATAGCCATTTCTCACCCCAAGCTGCAGTTCCATTCGAATCTCCCTCCCTAGCTCACAAACAGCCAAACAAACCTTGCAAAGCTTCTCCATACATCATTTGGACCACAAACCACCATTCACAATGACCTGAAAGTGCCAGAATCACCATTGCCATTTCTGACTGAGTTGAAGCAGGAGCTTTCGAAACTCACTATCCAGCCAACATAAACTCTTCTTGAGCATTCAAACATCATCTGGGGATCAAGTGGAGTGGATTGCACAAGGAGAAGTGGCCAGAAAGTCATCAGAGTGAAAGCTTCGAATCTCAGGTAGCTTGAAATTTATTTTTCCAGAAATCATTTTTCATGTTATAAAATTGTTCTATGTGCCTCACTGATCATCCTGATGTCTTTGGTTTCGAAAATGGCTTTGAAATGAGTATTTAATTTGCTTCTGAAGCTTGCGTGCCCTAGTTCTTATCCTCTTCGATTCAGCTTATTTAGGAAATATAAATTTGTTTTGAGAGAGGGGTTTGATTCGTGAGTGTGTAAGGAACATTTCCCAGTTCTTAGTTTTCATTTTTTATACGATTTGAGTGAGTTGGGAAGTTTTCAGGGGAGTTGCTCGCCGGAGAAGACGACCGGAGGTCTTCTCCGGCAGCCTGAATGTGATTAGGGCTAATTGTCATTAATTAGTGAACTTTAAACTTGGACCCTTGGATGCTGTTTCCCGCGCGCTAGTGAATGGTCCAGATCATGTCATTTTGCCCTAATCCACTTAATTAGTTTTAATTATTTCGTAATTAAATTAATTTGGCCAGATTGAATCCAGACCCTCCATTCACGCGCCAGTCAACCAATTTGAATCCAGAGCCCATCCTGGCCCTCCATCCTGATTACTTTTTTTTTTCTTATTTTAATTTCATTTTATTTCATTTAACTTGCATAATTAATTAAAAATAGTAAAAAATTCTTAAAAATTATGAAACTTTTTCCTAAAAGTTTTATTAATTTTTAAGACCCAAAAATATTTTTGTTTTATTTTTTATCATTAAAAAAGTATTTTTAAATATTTAAAAGATTATTTTTAATTGACTAATGGAAATTAATTAATTAAAAATACCTTTAGGTATTTAAAAATTACAAAAAAATTCATGAAATGTTCTAAGACATTTAGAAACATTGTCCAATCTTCAAACCAAATTTCTTTTTTGATCTTGATGCATTTTAAGAATTTTCCATTGAATTAAATCATATTTTGTGCATTGTTTTGATCATAAGTTCAAAAATTCATTTCTGCCTATCTAAGAAGGTTTGGACATTGATTCTTTTTGCTTTGTTTTGTGTTTAGCATGTAGTTTCTAGGATAAAATGGTCTTGATTTGATCCTTCAATTTCAAATTGTTTGGCATTTCTTTTGTTAAGAACCCTAAAAAAACCTAATAACTTAGAAAATTCATAACTTGAGATTGGTTAAGAGTTGAGACCTCCCCTTTGGACCTTGGTTTAGTATAGGTTTAGGGTTTCTTTGGGTGGCATTTTCCATTTTTTATCTTAGGGTTTGCTTCTGTTTTGGGTTTTTGTTTGATGTTTGATTCATAAACCCTAATTTGGGCTTTCTTTTGCATCCTTCTTGCATTCTCTTGCATAACATGACTTGCTATGACATTTCAAGCATCCATTTGGTTCATTTGACATCATAAGACATATAGAAAGCATCTTTGATCATTGCATCTTGCATTTGCCATGTTGTATGCCATGTATGTTTCATAACTTTTCATGTGTATCCATGCTTCTAAGCTTGCACCATTTGCACCCATGAACTTGTATGAGCATATTCATGCCTTGCCTCATGTTTGCATCATCACTTAGCATCATTAACATCACACACATGCTTCTGGTTTTGATTTGCATCATGCCATTTCATCTCATTTTGCATTGCATTGCATTTCTTTCACTAACTTTTCAGGTGGTAAGTTACTTTGAGAAGTGAATTTGCCTTCACTTCTCACAACCTCTTTTCATCTCTCTTATGCATCATTGCTGTATTTTGTCTTGTGTTTGAGATTGAGCTTGCTCTTTCTTATTCATCTTACTTTCTTTCTTCAAGTGACTTGACTTCTTGAATGAAGCAAGTCACTTTGCTTCTCTTGATCTTGTTCATCTGCTTCCTGGTGGCTCCTTTGAGGATTGTTCTTGCAAACCACACAAACCTTAGGAACAACCAAGCATGACAATGAATTAGGGTTTTGATTAGTCTCCCCTCATAGTTTTACCTTTGTGTCTCTCTTTTGAGTCTTCTCTTCTCATCTCATAATCAGGGACTAAACCCTAAAGGCTTTAAGGCTTTGTGATTAAGCTTATGCCTGCATCCTTCTCTTAGGATGGAGTGTATAACTTTAATCCTAAGTGTTAAACCCTTAATGTGTTTAACTCCCTTAATCAATCCATCTAATAATCATCAAGACATCACACTTGTAACTTGGGCCTTGCATTAGGTTTCTAATTCTTCCTTAACTGGTTAAGAAGGACTAACCCTAGTGTTAATGGACAAGTCCCCCTCAAGTTGTCTTACAAACCATAAAAAACACTTCATCATCTTATCATTAACTAAAATCCACTTAACCAAATGCTTGTTTTGTCATGAGTTTAATCCCTAATCATGGATTAAGTTGAGGAGCTTTCCTCAGCTTAAACATTCTCATCTATTATCCTTCTTTTAGGATGGTGTAATGAGTCTGTTTAATCCTTGATTATGGCTTAACCTCATTACTTAACACTAAACAAAAACACCAAAAACATCTAAATAATCACAAGTGGGTTAATGATATTAATCCTACACCAAAGGTGATTAAGTGTGAGAATCTGACTTCACACTTAAGGTATTCTCATCAGAGGGAAGATGTGATGAGTTTACTAACCCATTGGTTTAGGCTTAAGCTCATTAACTTATGACAAACTTTAAAAAGCAATAAAAGACTGAAAACTCAAAAAACAAACAATAATCGTCTCCTCCGGGATTCTTTTCTCATCTCATTCACTCATAAACGAGAACTTGCTTCTTCCGTCTAATGCAAGACAGTTTGCATCTGAGCCAGACAGGTCATACACTTGAGCATGGACAAGTAAGCAGTTCACAAGTCAATTCATCTTTCAGTTCCTTTGGGTCGAACTACGGTGTTCTGACTTCCTCATTGCACGAGAGGATACGTAGGCATAACTTAACAGTTATCGAACAAAAGTCTCTGTATATTCCCCCTCTTTCTAGCCTTATTCTTTTAAGCCTCATGATCTTGAGCATTCCATTCATTTCTTACACTGACACTTCATTTATACACTTCACTCTCTTTTACACTGACACCTGTACATCCTTTTCCAGCTCTTTTATGCACAAATTGCACTGACACTACCCCTTTATAGCACAAATCTTTTAAGCGTGGATCCCGTCGAGTACGGCGGACAATCTGGGTGCTAATACCTTCCCAGGTTGTAACCAACCCCCTTTCTCAGTCTCTCTGGTTCGCAAACCGTCTTATCCATCTTTTCCTAGGCCCATGCAGCATTGCCTTTCCTCCGGGATAAAAATGCCTAGCTGGCGACTCTATTCATCTCCAGTGAGTTCACGGCTGTGTGTTCTCACTGTTCCCTCTCGCCGACCGTTCGCGTCTGTACCTTCATATGACCCTGTTTTCATTTGTCGGGAGCGACATATAGCTCCCAGGAAAGTTCGAGAACAGCCAGTCGCACACAGATATCCCACAAAGGTCAACAGAGAGAGAGTCATGGATCAAATGCAAGCTGATTTAGCTGACTTGAGACTGAGGATGGACAATTTTATGACCCTTATGGGTCAGAATCAGGAATGTCTGCGGGAGTTGGTTGAAAATAGTCAAGCCAAGAACAACGGTACTGCTGATGGAGGTAACCGTAATGGTGCGAGCGCCCGTCAAGTTGAAATCCCTATAGCACAACCAGGGGTTACCATTATCAATGATGGACTGAACAATGTACAGATGGACGGTCAAGACGAACAGTTTACGTTGCTGGACAAAACTGAAGGCCAGGGGGCTGAAATGAACAGGAAATTTGAGGAGATGGCAGAACAGATCAGGGCTATTCAATCTCAGAACTCTTTAGGGTTCGACATTAATGACTTGGGCTTGGTTCCAGGGGTTAGAATCCCTTACAAGTTCAAGGTCCCGACTTTCGAGAAGTACAACGGCACGGCGTGTCCAAAGACTCATCTTCAGTCCTTTGTAGGAAGGATTGCTGCCCACACTGATGATGAAATGCTATGGATGTACTATTTCCAGGACAGCCTGGTTGGGGCTTCCTTGGAATGGTATATGAAGCTAAATAGAGTCAACATTAAGAGCTGGAAGGACCTAGCATAGGCTTTTGTGAAGCAATACCAGTACAATTTGGACATGGCTCCAAATCGCACTCAACTGCAAAACATGTCTCAAACTGCTAAGGAAGGGTTTAAAGAATATGCTCAAAGGTGGCATCAGCTCGCTGCCAGAGTGCAACCACCACTGCTAGAGAATGAGATGGCTGATATGTTCATGGGGACATTGCAAGGAGTGTTTATCAAAAGATTGGCGTCTTGTTCGGCTACCAAGTTCAATGATATAGTAATTGCTGGAGAGAGGGTCGAGACTTTGTTAAAGATGGGAAAGATTCAGGATACAAGTGCGAGCAGCTCGAATGGAGTAAGAAAAGCTTTCAGTGGACCCCCGAGAAGGAGGGAAGGTGAGACCAATGCTGTGTTTGGCCGAGGACGGGGCCGAGGGTATAGAAGATCATATGAGCAAGTGGCAGCTGTCACAATCCCTTCCAATCCTGTGCAACAGGTGCAACCTCAACAACAGCAACAACAACAGCCACAACGTAACAACTATCAACAAAGACCTTATCAGCCAAGGCAAGCTCGCCCGACTAATAGGGTGCTTGAGGCAATTCCCATGACATACGCTGCATTGCTACCGAGATTGTCGGACCTAAATTTGATACAACTGAGGACTTTGGCACCCCCACCACCTAGAGAGCTTCCGGTGGGATACGATGTCAATGCTAGATGCGCTTTCCATTCTGGGGCACCCGGGCACTCAACTGAGAAGTGCAGGACGCTACAGCACAAAGTTCAAGATCTGATTGACTCCAAGGCGATTAACTTTGCACCACCGCCAAATGTTACTTCAAACCCTATTCTGAACCACGGAGGGGCTAGAATAAATGTTGTTGAGGGTGGTGAGAAGTTAAGTCTGATTCTGAGCATAGAAGAAGTGAAGACTCCGCTGTTGGTAGTGAAAGAGAGGCTGTTGAAAGGACAAGTGTTTCCGGGATGCAGTTCTGATTGTGAGAAGTGTGTGAATTCAGGGAACGGATGTGAATACCTGAAGATGGGGTTGTAGAATCTGATTGATGAAGGATCTTTACAGTTTGACAAAGTTGTTAATGAAATTGATGATGTGTCCACTATAACCATTTTCTATGATCCAGCTGAGATGCCTGCTAGAAGAGAACCCGTGACCATTTATGCTCCTGAAGTCAGTCCTGTGACTATCACTGTTCCTGGGCCTGTTCCTTATACAAATGATAAAGCCATTCCATGGCATTACGGCTCAGATGTGTATGTGGAAGGACATAAAGTGGAGAGTAAGTCAGTTGTTGTTGACCCGATTGTAGTGAACGTCAGAGGGGCTGGAGGTTTTACAAGAAGTGGTCGTCTATTTGCTCCCCCAGTTCTGAGAGGAGATCCTGAGGCTGAGGCTTCGGCAAAGGCTAAAGGAAAGCAAACAGCGATTGAAGAAACAACAACTCATGTTGCTGGACAGGGTACCTTTGAGAAGGAGGTCGAGGAATTTATGCGCATAATTAAAAAGAGTGATTATAAGGTGGTCGAACAGTTGAACCAGACACCTTCCAAAATATCAATTCTGTCATTGCTGATGTGTTCTCCTGCACATAGGGAAGCCTTGCTGAAAGTGTTGCAGATGGCGTATGTTCCTCAAGAAATAACTGTTAATCAACTGGAAGTTGTAGTGGGCAGTGTGAATGCAAGCCACATGTTGGGCTTTACAGATAGAGACCTTACGTCAGAGGGCCGTAACCATAACAAAGCACTGCATATTACTATGGAGTGCAAGGGTGCTGTGTTGTCGCATGTCCTTGTTGACACAGGCTCTTCTCTTAATGTACTTCCGAAGAAAGCATTAATGAAGCTCAATGTTGATGGTATAGTCCTAAGACCCAGTGATTTGATAGTCAAAGCTTTTGATGGGTCCAGAAGGTCAGTGTTTGGAGAAGTTGAGTTACCCGTGAAAATAGGTTCTCAAGTATTCAAAAGCATCTTCTACATCATAGACATTCAGCCCGCGTACAGCTGCTTGTTGGGACGCCCATGGATTCATGCTGCCGGAGCTGTAACTTCCACTCTACATCAAAAGCTCAAATATGTGGTTGATGGCCAAGTAATCACTGTGTGCGGAGAGGAAGACATCTTTGTGAGCCACTTATCAACTTTCAAATATGTAGAGATGGACAGAGAGATCCACGAGACGCTGTGTCAGGCCTTCAAAGTGGTTAATGTCAGCATCTTGACTCCAGTAGAGAAGAGCAGTGAGAAAGAAGGTACCTCCATTCATTCCTACAAGCAGGTGAAGGAAGTGGTTCAGTCAGGAAGCGCCCAAGGCTGGGGCAAATTGCTGGAATTGGAAAAGAAAGACGACAAGTTTGGTTTGGGTTATCAGCCTAGTGGGTCTAATTGGTCTTAAAGTGGTAAAGCTATTACTTTTACAAGCACTGGGATGCTTGACCACAACCAAATCTGTGCAACTAATGAAGAGGGAGACAGTGATGGTGACTGGGACAACTGGATTCATCCGTGTGCGCCCGGAGAGGAGCTGAAGAACTGGTCTGCTGAAGACATTGTCCAAGTTACCTGACACTCAGAGTAATTTATTTGTTTCCTTTTCTTATCATACTGCATTGTCAAATCCAGCATTCTGCCCAAGATGCTAGGATCCATTGTATGGGCCACCATGTTTGTTATGCACTTATTTTACCATGAAATAAAGGACATTTTCAGACAAATTGTGTTCTCTTTCTTTTTTAAATTTTTCACAAAAAATATAAAAATGGCAATGTGTTTTTCCTTCTTGTTTTTGTGTTTGCGTCTCTTTTTAAAAATAAACAGATTCTGAAATAAGCACATCATTTGTGCAGTGTTGATCCTCCGGATTCCATTGATAACGTTCATGCTATTACCATGCATGACTTTGACAATCCTATCTACCAAGCTGATGAAGGGGTTGAGGAAGACTGTGAACTCCCTGAAGAATTGGTCAGATTGTTGAAACAAGAGGAACAGGTTATTCAGCCTCATCAGGAAGAAATTGAGATCATCAACATCGGCACTGAAGATGTGAAGAAAGAAATCAAGATTGGGGCCAGTCTGCAGGCCGAAGTAAAGAAAGAGATGATTGGTATGCTGCGTGAGTATGTGGATATCTTTGCTTGGTCGTATCAAGATATGCCAGGGTTGGATACCGACATTGTTGTGCATAAGCTACCATTGAGAGAAGACTGTCCTCCTATGAAACAAAAGTTGAGAAGAACGCGTCCTGACATGGCAATGAAGATTAAGGAGGAAGTTCAGAAGCAATGGGATGCCGGATTCCTTGCCGTAACTAGTTACCCACCTTGGGTAGCTAACATTGTACCTGTACCAAAGAAGGACGGCAAGGTCCAGATGTGCGTTGATTACCGGGATTTAAATAGAGCGAGCCCAAAAGATGACTTTCCATTACCTCACATTGATGTGTTGGTAGATAATACTGCTCAATTCTCGGTATTTTCTTTCATGGATGGTTTCTCCGGATATAATCAGATTAATATGGCACCGGAAGACATGGAGAAAACAACGTTCATTACCCTGTGGGGTACATTCTGCTACAAGGTCATGCCCTTTGGTTTGAAGAACGCCGGGGCAACTTATCAGCGGGCTATGGTCACATTGTTACACGACATGATACACAAGGAGATTGAGTGTTATGTGGACGATATGATTGCAAAGTCCCGAGACAAAGAAGAGCATCTGTTCAACCTCAAGAAGTTGTTTGATAGACTGATAAAATACAAGCTGAGGTTGAATCCAAACAAGTGCACTTTCGGAGTGCGTTCCGGGAAACTGATGGGTTTCATTGTTAGTCAGAAAAGAATTGAGGTAGATCCTGCAAAAGTAAAAGCAAATCAAGATATGCCTGCACCAAAAATAGAAAAAGAGGTGCGCGGGTTTTTAGGGAGGTTGAACTACATTTCACGATTCATATCTCATCTACTGCCACGTGCGAGCCAATATTCAAATTTCTAAGAAAAGAGCAAACGGTCAGGTGGAATGAAGACTGCCAAAGAGCCTTCGACAAGATAAAAGAATATTTGCAGGAGCCTCCAATTCTAATGCCTCCAGTGGAAGGAAGACCTTTAATCATGTACTTGACTGTGCTAGAAGGGTCAATAGGGTGTGTTCTAGGCCAACATGACGAGTCTGGTCGAAAAGAGTACACTATTTATTACCTTAGCAAAAAGTTTACCGACTGTGAATCCCGTTACTCACTGCTCGAGAAAACTTGCTGCGCTTTGGTATGGGCTGCTCGCCGACTGAGACAGTACATGT
The DNA here is from genome assembly GCA_963966055.1 of Lathyrus aphaca. Taxonomy (NCBI): domain Eukaryota; kingdom Viridiplantae; phylum Streptophyta; class Magnoliopsida; order Fabales; family Fabaceae; genus Lathyrus; species Lathyrus aphaca. The sequence continues at coordinate 513,844,022 of OZ014520.1, forward strand.
TTACCCATACCACACTGCTAATTTCCAAAATGGATCCTGTCAAGTACATCTTTGAGAAACCAGCGTTAACCGGAAGGGTTGCTAGATGGCAAATGATCTTAACTGAGTATGACATACAATATACTTCTCAAAAAGCCATCAAGGGAAGTGTATTGTCAGATTACCTTGCACAATAACCTCTTGAAGATGATTATCAGCCAATGAAGTTTGATTTCCCTGATGTGGACATCATGTACCTCAAAGCAAACGATTGCGAGGAACCACTTCTGGAGAAGGGGCCAGACCCTAAATCCAAATGGAAGCTGATGTTTGATGGGGCAGTCAATATCAATGGACGTGGAGTTGGTGCTGTTCTTATCACTCTCGAAGGTGTTCACTTTCCCTTCGCTGCCAGAATTACTTTTGGCTGCACCAACAATGAAGCGGAATACGAGGCATGCATAATGGGAATAGAGGAGGCTATTAATCTTCGGGTTAAGACCCTCGATATATTCGGAGATTCAGCCCTCGTCATTAATCAAGTTACCGGCAAGTGGTATACGCATCAAGAGCATCTAATTCCTTATAGGGATTATGCCAGAAAACTGTTGACGTTCTTCACGACAGTTAAGCTTCAGTACATACCACGTGATGAAAATCAATTCGCCGATGCATTGGCCACTCTTTCTTCGTCTATCAAAGTCTTGTGTTGGAATTATGTGCCCAGAATTGACATTTCCAGGCTTGACGCTCCAACTCATGCTTTCTCTGTAGATGCAGTGTCTGACGAGAAACCTTGGTACTTTGATATCAAGCTATTCCTAGAAAAGCAAGAATACCCAGCCGGGGCATCTTCCAATGACAAGAAGACCTTAAGGCGACTTGCTGCTAGCTTCTTCCTGAATACAGACGGGATTTTGTACAAGAGAAACTTTGACATGGTCTTGCTCAGATGCGTGGATAGACACGAAGCAAGCCTGTTAATGCAGGAAGTCCACGAGGGATCTTTCGGTACCCATCCAGGAGGGCATGCTATGGCTAAGAAATTGCTGAGATCGGGGTATTATTGGATGACAATGGATGCAGACTGTTGTTCATACGCCCGTTAGTGCCACAAGTGCCAGATTTATGCAGACAAGGTGCATATTCCTCCAAGCCCGCTCAACGTCATGTCATCTCCTTGGCCCTTTTCTATGTGGGGCATTGACATGATCGGGAAAATAGAGCCTACTGCTTCAAATGGTCATCGCTTCATCTTGGTCGCGATTGATTACTTCACAAAGTGGGTTGAAGCAACATCTTATGCCAACGTCACTCATCAAGTGCTTGCGAAATTTTTGAAGAGAGACATTATCTGCAGATACGGAGTGCCCGAAAGAATCATTACTGACAATGGTTCTAACTTAAATAATAAGATGATGGCAGAGTTATGTCGGGACTTCAAGATCCAGCATCACAATTCTTCTCCTTACCGACCAAAGATGAATGGTGCGGTAGAGGCAGCAAAAAAGAATATCAAGAAGATTGTTCAAAAGATGGTTGTCACTTACAAAGATTGGCATGAGATGTTACCATTTGCATTGCATGGGTACCGAACGTCAATCAGGACGTCAACTGGGGCAACTCCCTTCTCTCTGGTATATGGTATGGAGGCAGTTTTGCCCATTGAAGTAGAGATTCCTTCATTGCGTGTGATGATGGATGTGAAGCTTGATGAGGCTGAATGGGTGTGTGCTCGTTACAATCAGCTATGTCTAATTGAGGAAGAGATATTAGCGGCTATCTGTCATGGTCAGCTTTATCAGAGGAGAATGAAGCGAGCATTCGACCAACGAGTACGTACTCGGGAGTATCAAGTGGGAGAGCTGGTGCTCAAGAGGATCGTTCCTCCAGGTTCAGATCACAGGGGCAAGTGGACCCCAAAATACGAAGGACCATTCATAGTGAAGAAAGTTTTCTCAGGCGGAGCACTGATGCTCACCACTATGGATGGAGAAGATTTTCGGTCCCCTGTTAACTCGGACGCAGTTAAAAAATACTTCGCATAAAGAGACCCGCTAGACACAAAAACAAAATTAAAGTCCAGGAAAAAAAGGGCATCCTGGCGAGCTAAAAACAGAATAAAAAGCTCGGGCAAAAGTTAGGGAAAATAAATAAAAAAAATGTACACTCGCTGAGTTGAAAAGCCACATCGGACAGCTCAGGCAAAAAAGGGTATCCCGGTGGATTGAAAACCCGAAAGGGCGATCCACGCAAAACAAGGGAATAAGCGAACAACTGCGATCCGAGTAATCTGAACCAAATCATCATTTCGTACAACCTGACAATATCAAAAGGATAGGAATCATTCCCCTCATATTCTCAGAAAGCAAAGGCAAGAATGGAGAGTTTTGAAGACATGCTGGTCATAGCAGAAAGGGAACTCATTGGGATGTCGTGCCCATTGCCATTAGGATAGTTTATTTTCTCAATTTTATGGTGGCTACCTCTTTCCAGGTGGTTGATTCCTGATGTAAATCTTTGCCTATTCAGAGGCCTTTCAATAAAAAGAATATTCAGTCAAAAAGCTGTGTTGTGTTTGTTTGCAAAATGTCCTGAATTTTTGGCAAAAATAGCATTGCATTTAAAACATGGTGATAATTTGAAAGAAAATGACATTGAAGGGAAACACTTGAAATTCCCTTTGAGTGTCGGGCGATGATGGATGAACAGATCATACCATGCAAGTCCCCGGGGCACACTTGTGTTTTCTGTTGTTGCAGGTTTTGCAGGATGGCGTCACATTCTCCCAAGCAGAATTTTCCCCAGCTAAGTCATGGCAGGTGGGATCCCCAAGTAGTTTATTCTCCCCAGTGGAGTATGTAACACGGTGGGAGAACTGACTTTAGTTAAATGTTGCGGATAGTAAGAGTCGCCACGGACTTTTATTTTATCCAAAGGAAAGGGCATAAAAGAACAGGAAAGACCTTAAAAGATTTTTGGGTTCGGGGGGTAGGTTATGTAAAGGGAAGGTATTAGCACCCTTTACATCCATGGTTATCCATGGGCTCTTAGTTACTTAGCTCACTTTAAATTGTTTTGAGAAATGTGAAGTGTGTGAATAGAAATTTTCATAAAAGTTTGATAATGATCCATGTGCGGATGCGTAAAAAACTTGAGTTTGAAAATAGTTGGAAATTTGTGAAGTGTTTGAAAAGTTTGAATAGTGAGCAAGTAACTATGAGGAACCTACCCTAAAGTTTAAGTCTTTCTGTTCTTTATCCTTTAAATGGTAAGACTATCCCTATTATTAAGGAATAGGTAGTCATTACCTTGGATGTTAGGGACAAGTGAGGGACATCCGTTTAATGAAGGCAACTGTAGGGTGTATTAAGCATTTTGGAGGGACTGTCATCATTATTCGAAAGGGACTAAATCATTATGAAAGGCAACCATTTAAGGGACTTGATCTTTGATTATGAAGGGACTAGATGACTTTTTTTTAAGGTACTTTTGCTTTATACACCCCACTTGACCTTTTAATTAGGCAACATTGAGAGGCAACCCTAGAAAGTGAGATGGCGATCAAAGATCGACTTACGTGTGTGAGTGTTTATTTTAAATATTTATCTTATAATTTAAATGATCTAAATTAATTTTAAATATACATACATGTTACACTCCCTATTTTTACTAACCATGACATAAAAATAAATAATATAAATATTACAAAAAATTGCATCCAGAAACAATTACAAAAAATAATGATAAAGCAATTTAAATAAATAGTAAAATAAATAAATAAATAAATAAGCAAAATATAAATAATAAGTAAAATAAATAAGCAATTTAATTGGGTTAGTAATAATAATAATAATCACAATTTAAAATAAAGGGGGTTAGTAAAAAAAAATAATAATAATAACAATTTTAAATGGGGTTAGCAATAAACATGATTAGTAATAATAATAACAAATCAAAATATTATAATAAACAAGAATTAAAAATTAACAAGGAAATATGAACAATTTAATTATAAAATTTTAAATTATATGCAACTTATAAAAGTTAAATTAATTATAAACATATTATAATTAAATTAACATAGATTTAATTATTTCTAAACATATATTTAAAAATTATTTATATATAAAATTTAAATTATAAACAAGTTATAGAAACATTTACATATTATATAAAAAAAAATAGAATTGATTATAATTGTATTTACAAAATTTAATTTAATTAAATAAAATATGTACATAATAATTATATTTACAAAAATTAGAAATTAAAATCACAAGATAAAATTAGGTTTTTTAATTGTTTAGAAAAAATAAACTAGGGTTTATAAAATTAGGGTTTGTCAAATATTAGGGTTTATTTTATTTACAAAAATTAATTTAATGAATATATACATATTATAATCTAAATACATAAAAAAACTAATTTTTGAATTAATAAAAATAGTTTTAGAATTTAGAGAATATTGAATATATATATATATATATATATATATATATATATATATATATATATATATATATGTGGAATTATTTAATTATATGTATATCTATGATTATTAATAAAAATAATTAAACAAAATCAATTAAACAAAATAAAATAGAAAAAGAAACCAAAACTTACTTGGCTGGGGTTTGAACCCAGCACCTTATGCTTGCCAACAACAGCACACACCACTAGGTTATCCATGCGCAGGTGATAAAAGAATGAGACCAATTGTTTTTAAGCCTTATCCTGGAAAATCACAAAAAATAAGAAAAAAAAACAAAAGGCCTGGGGGATTCGAACCCAGGACCTTACACACAAACACACAAGTACATGACCATTCCAGCTAGATGAGCGAACCTGTATACAACTTCACAATAATTCATAATATATTATAATAGCTTAATGTCTGGAAAAATGAGCAAAAAGAACTGAAGCCAGGATTCGAACCCTTGCCCTTCAACCAAACACACGCTAGCCTTACCACTGGGACAAGCGTTGGCTTGTGAAATAAAACAGACAACAAAACATAAAATATTTAAAATGAAATTCAAATTTCCAGAACGCGCGCAGGGGTCATCTTCTACCTCTGGATGTTTGAATTTTGCTGCGAAAATTGTTGCAAGCTTACCTGCGATTTTTCCTACACACATAAACCTGCGAAATGCAAACTATACCAAACGAGTACAATTTTATCCAATTGAGCACACCATTGTAATCTACACAGTTCACACAATCAACCTACGGTCTCAGAATGCATTTATATTTGCTGGATTAGGAAACCCTAATTCAAAGGTGTGAACCCTAGCCATGGCCGTTTGCGATTCAAGCCATGAAGCTTTGATTTAATTGTCCAGAAACCATCTAGGCATCACAACAAACACATATCCATCATCAAAAACAGTTCATAATGCATATATTAATGAATTCGAAAATTTGAAATTTAAGATAAAAGTGAATTCGGTATTCATGATTCATGATGCTTCTGATGCAAATAAGAGCTGGGATCGCATCTGGGATGTTCAAGGAATGTTTCTATGTTCTCAAATTACCTTCAAATTCCCTCTATGATTGAAACCGAATTTGAGTTTGTGAAGGATTTTTGGAAGATGCAACTTACACTTGGGGAGGCTAGAATTCGTGGCTTGTGTTAGGGTTGCACTATGTACTTATAGAACAATGAATTTAGGTTAAAAAATCAGGTCATTGTGTGGAAGATTTGATCTAAAAAGATTCAAAATGATAAGGCCTTAAAAATCAAATATTCTTGTATGAACACTTGCTATTTTAGGCTAATCATCATAACTTCCATATCAATTTGATCCAAGGCATAATTATGATTTTCTAGAAGCTTGATCATATTTAAATCTTTTGATTTTATATTTTATTTTAATTTAAAATGATTTTAAATGAATTAAATCAAAATAAATAAAAATAAAATAATAAAAAATCTGATTTTTGATGATTTGGGTCGTACATGAAGTCATAGTGTGGATTGGGTCATCATTTGGCAAGCCCATTTGGAAGAAATTGGTTTTAGACCTCCATTTTCATCATAAACCAACCCAAAATTTCCCAACTTTGCAAGGGCACACATCCTTCAATTTTAATGCTATGAGGGTGTTCTTGGACATTTTGGAAATCTTGAAGAGTCCTCTAACCAACCCCACTGGTTTCATGTCCATATCATTTACCAATCTCAAGTTATGCCCTTTTGAAGTTGTTGACTTTTTGTTGACTTTCAAAAGGACCTATAATGTCTTAGCTCATACCTTCCAAATGAAGCATTTTTGGGCTTGGCTTGTGAGACACAAAGTTGTAGAGAATTCAATTTACTTCAAAATGAGCTTTGGATGGAGACTTGGTGATGAAGCATGTGAAAGTTATGGCTGGTCAAAGTTCAGTTGACTTTTCCTATGAAAACCCTAATTTAGAAACTCCTGATTCTTGATGATCTGAAATCTCCTTGATGAATTATGATCAATCCTTGATCAAATAATGAATTTTACTTCATATACTTGATGTTGGCAAAAAATCATGAAGTTTGACTTTGGTTTGACCATAGTTGACCTCAGTTTGACTTTTTAACTGCTTTGACTGATTTTGACTTATCTGATCATTTGACTGAGCAAACCTTTGAGAAAAGTCTTGAAACTTGTCATGGGGGTTCTTACACACATATAAGATGTTATGAATCTCACTTGAAGTCTTGGAAATCCATCTAGCCTGCTTAAAGTCAAAACCCTAGTTTTGGATGCACTGCTTAGGAGGTGCATTGTCTGAGGGAATTGTCAACTCCTCTGACCAATTGTGAACTTTGTGAACCTTGTGAACCATCATAAAATGTCTTGTGAACCTCATGGGAGGTCTTGTGAACCTTGTGAACCATCATAAAATGTCTTGTGAACCTTGTGAACCTCATGGGAGGTCTTGTGAACCTTGTGAACCTCATAAAGTGACTTGTAGACTCCATGAACCTCATGAAAGGTTTTGTAAGCATTGTGGATCTTGTGAACCTTGTGAACCTTCTTAGCACACAAAGTCTTGTATTGTGAGGGCAAATTTTGGGGTGCAACAGCTGCCCCTGTTCAATTTTCTGAAACCTGAAGGGTTAGATTGGTATATTTGTCAGTCGTGACCTGGAAGGTTGAAGGGGATTGAACACAAAAGCCCAAAAATTTGCACTCATCAGTGCATAGAGTGATACAGATGGCTAGTTGAATATACTTGAGTGGGCTTAAAGATGCCACTTGGAGAAAAGTTATTCATATACATTTCTTGGAGGATAAAGCAGTCCAAAATATGGAGGTATAATGATAGCTGTCAGGAGGATGAAGCAGTCCTGAGGTGATAATATGTTTTCAGGAGGATAAAGCAATCCTGAGGTATAAGAAGCTGTCAGGAGGATAAAGCAATCCTGAGGGAATAATAAGCTTTCAGAAGGATAAAGCAATCCTGATGTAGTGATGATAACTTTCAGGAGGATAAAGCAGTCCTGATGTAATATTATGCTTTCAGGAGGATAAAGCAGTCCTGACGTAGTAATGATAACTTTCAGGAGGATGAAGCAATCCTGAGATATTGATAATATGCTTTCAGGAGGATGAAGCAGTCCTGATGAAGTGATAGTAGCTATCAGGAGGGTAAAGCAATCCTGAGGTAATAGTATGCTTTCAGGAAGATAAAGCAGTCCTGAAGAGATAATAAGCTTTCAGGAGGATAAAGCAGTCTTGATGTAGTGATGCTTTCAGGAGGATGAAGCAGTCCTGATGTACTAGGAGTTTTCAGGAGGATATAGCAGCCCTGATGGATGATATGCTTTCAGGAGGATAAAGCAATCCTGAGGGATGATAACTTTCAGGAGGATAAAGCAGTCCTGATAATCACAAGTCTGTTTTCTGGAGAATTAACCTCAAAACAAGGTAGCATTCTGTATAACAATATTAGTTTATGCTTTATGTATGCATGTATGATATGATGCACTTAAATAATGTATTATGTATCTATGGACATGTATGTTATGGTATGATGTAAATGATGTATGTATGATATGATACTGCCTGAGACGTCTGGATATCTTCGTATGACAACTGCTGGCCAGAGAAAATAAATCCCGGTTTGTTGCTGAAGAATACGAGGAATTCGTTCCCGTCTTGTTTGATAATAAGGCATATATAACCTCCCGTATGATGGGGATAGCAAGGTATATATAACCTCCCGTCTGCTGGGGATAGCAAGGTATATATAACCTCCCGTCTGCTGGGGATAGCAAGATATATATAACCTTTGTCTGCGTTTGATAGTAGGGTAGATATAACCTCCCGTCTTCGTTCGATAGTAGGGTAGATATAACCTCCCGTCTTCGTTCGTCGTACTCTTATTGGAAAGTAAATTCCCGAATATCCGTATGAGGATAAAAGAGATGGATATAAATTCCAGGGGAGATGTGACTTTATGAAGATGGATTTGTCCTACTGAGGGTTTGTAACTGTCTTGTAAATATGAACCGGCGAAGCTTCGTTGAAATCCTTCCCTCGTTCGTCCTTAGTAAATACTATTACTGCATTTTCATGCATTTCTGGTAAACATCAATCATATTAAGCATACATGCATTTCTTGTAAATATCAATCATATTCAAAAGCATACATACGTTCAAACACAACCAATGGACGTTTCGCTTATGTAAATAGGGTAAAAGTAAATCAGGATTCAAAAATGGATTTTTATTTATATCAAAGAGTGACCCATACATGGGTAAGTTTGTACAGGGAGACATAAACCCTAGTAAGAGGATTTTGTCATAAAGTTTTACAAAACAAAGAGAATCAGCTATGTGGGAAATAATCCTATTGAGTTTCAATTCTACTATTGCCATTATCTTCAAGTATCTCATCTTCTGCTGTTGAGACGGAAACAATTTGATTGAGCTTTATCTGTTCAAACTTGCGTAAGTAGCACAACTGGTTGCAGTTTCATGGGTGATCCAAACGAGACATAGTCATACGCTCTAATCCCTAACTTTTGCCTGGATTGCCCTTTCAGGTTTTCAATCCACCGGGATACCCTTTTTTGCCCAAGCCGCTTTTTCAGGTTTTCGACTTGCCGGGTGTACATCTTTTTATATATATCCCTAATTTTTGCCCAAACCCTTTTGGTTTGCCGGGACGCCCTTATTTTTGCCTAGGCCTGTCAACCTAGCGGGTCTCTTTTTATGCGTAGTATTTTTTAACTATGTTTGCGTTTACAGGTTGCGGGAAGTCTTCACCATCCATTGTAGAGAGTATCATGGCACCTCCTGAAAATACTGTCTTGACCACAAAAGGTCCTTCATATGTAGGAGTCCACTTGCCCCTAGGATCACCCTGTGGTAATATGATACGCTTGATTACCAAATCACCAGCCTGATATACCTTTGGCTTAACCTTCTTGTTAAAAGCTTTGATCATTCGTTTCTGGTACATCTGGCCATGACAAACTGCTGCTAGCCTCTTCTCATCAATCAAATTTATCTGGTCAAGTCGAGTCTGAATCCACTCATCTTCATCCAAGCCTGCATCCTTCATAATTCTTAAGGAAGGAATCTGAACTTCGATGGGCAGAACTGCTTCCATACCATAGACTAAGGAGAATGGGGTTGCCCCTGTTGAAGTACGTATTGTAGTGCGATAACCATGAAGAGCAAATGGTAACATCTCATGCCAATCCTTATAAGTAACAGTCATCTTCTGTACAATCTTCTTAATGTTCTTATTAGCAGCTTCAACTGCCCCATTCATCTTTGGACGATACTGAGAAGAGTTATGATGCTTAATCTTGAACTGCATGCAGAGATAAGTAATCATAGTGTTGTTCAGATTAGAGCCATTGTCAGTAATAATCCTTTCAGGGATGCCATACCTACATATGAGATTATTCTTAATGAATCGAGCCACAACATTCTTGGTAACAGATGCGAATGAAGCTGCCTCCACCCACTTCGTGAAGTAATCAATAGAGACCAGGATGAAACGATGCCCATTAGAAGCAGTAGGTTTGATCTCACCAATCATATCAATGCCCCACATGGCAAAAGGCCAAGGAGCAGTCAACACATTCAATGGTGATGGAGGTATATGTACTTTATCAGCATAAATTTGACACTTGTGACACGTTCTGGAATGTTGATAGCAGTCAGCTTCCATGGTAGACCAATAGTAACCTGCTCTCAATATCTTCTTTGCCATGGTATGTCCACTAGAATGAGTGCCAAAGATCCCATCATGCATGTCTTCCATAATCTCTGTTGCTTCTTTCTTATCCACACAACGAAGCAAAGTTGAATCATGATTGCGCTTGTACAAAATCCCATTACTCAAAAAGAACTTAGTAGAAAACCTTCTCAGAAACTTCCTATCTTTGACAGATGCCCCTTCAGGGAACTCCTGAGCTTCAAGATATCTTTTTACTTCATAGAACCAAGGCTTCTCCTCTACCCCTTCTGTGTCAATCTCATTGCAGTATGCAGGCTTCTCAAATCTATCAATAGTAATCTTGGGAGCTTCATCATCCCAGCTGATCTCAAACATAGATGCCATGGTAGCTAATGCATCTGCCAACTGATTCTCTCTTCGTGGAACATGTCCAAAGGTAATCTCTTTAAAACATGGGATCAAAGACAACACATACTCTCTGTAAGGAATGAGATTATCATTCTTGGTGTCCCAATCTCCTTTAATTTGACTAACTACCAGGGCTGAATCTCCATATACATCAAGGAACTGAATCTTCATATCAATAGCAGCTTTAATACCCAGGATACATGCCTCATACTCAGCCATGTTATTGGTACAATAGAAACAAAGTCTGGCAGTAATCGGGGTATGACAACCTTCAGGGGAACTAATCACAACACCAACACCATTACCAAGTGCATTAGAGGCACCATCAAAAACCATAGTCCATCGGGATCCTTGTTCAGGTCCGTCATATTGTCCAGGTTCTTTGGTAATGATCATAATGTCTTCATCAGGGAACTCAAAACTCATTGACTGGTAATCATCTACTGCTTGATGAGCCAAATGATCTGCTACAATACTTCCCTTAATGGCCTTCTGAGTAGTATACTGTATGTCATATTCTGTCAAGATCATTTGCCATCTTGCAATTCTTCCAGAGAGAGCAGGTTTCTCAAATATGTACTTGATTGGATCCATCTTCGAAATCAATAAGGTAGTATGGGTCAACATATACTGTCTTAGTCGGCGAGCAGCCCATGCCAAAGCGCAACAAGTTTTCTCGAGCAGTGAGTATCTTGTTTCACAGTCGGTAAACTTTTTGCTAAGGTAGTATATTGCCTGCTCTTTTTGACCAGACTCGTCATGTTGCCCCAACACACACCCCATTGAATTGTCTAACACAGTTAAGTACATAATCAAGGGTCTTCCATCAACTGGTGGCATCAAAATTAGTGGTTCTAGCAGATATCTCTTGATTTCATCAAAGGCAGTCTGGCACTCATCATTCCATTCCATCACCTGATCTTTCTTCAACAATTTGAAGATTGGCTCACAGATGGCAGTTAATTGGGAAATAAATCTTGCAATGTATATCAATCGTCCCAAGAAACCTCTAACCTCCTTCTCAGTACGGGGAGCTGGCATCTCTCATATAGCTTTCACTTTTGCAGGATCCACTTCAATACCTTTTCCACTGACAATAAAACCCAGGAGCTTTCCAGATCTAACTCCAAAAGTACACTTGTTTGGGTTCAATCTCAACTTGTATTTCTTCAACCTCTCAAACAATTTATGCAAATGATCAAGATGTTGCTCTTCATTCTGAGACCTGGCTATCATATCATCCACATATACCTCTATCTCATGATGAATCATATCATGAAACAAAGCCACCATAGCACGCTGATATGTTGCCCCTGCATTCTTCAAACCAAATGGCATCACCTTATAACAAAAAGTGCCCCACTGTGTAACAAATGTTGTCTTCTCCATATCTTCAGGTGCCATCTTGATTTGATTGTAACCAGAGAAACCATCCATAAAAGAGAATACCTTATGCTGAGCAGTGTTGTCTACCAGAACATCAATATGAGGAAGTGTAAAGTCATCTTTGGGGCTGGCCTTGTTCAAATCTCTGTAGTCTACACACATACGTACCTTGCCATCTTTCTTAGGTACCGGTACCACATTTGCAACCCACTGAGGATAAGAAGTCACTGCTAAGAACCCTGCATCAAACTGTTTCATTACCTCTGCTTTGATCTTTTCTGACATCTCAGGACGCATACGACGAACCTTCTGCTTCTTTGGACGACAATCTTCTTTTACTGGTAAACGGTGAACCACAATGTCTGTATCCAACCCTGGCATATCTTCATAAGACCAAGCAAAGATCTCCACATAGTCACGTAGCATCTGAATCAGTCTGCTCTTGACACTATCCTCTAATTCAGCCCCTATCTTGACTTCTTTCCTGTTTTCTTCAGTTCCCAGATTCACAACTTCGACTGGCTCTTCATGTGGCTGTATGGCTTTCTCTTCTTGTTGTAACAACCTAGCAAGCTCTACAGGTACTTCACAATCGTCCTCATTTCCTTCTTCAGTTTGATAGATCGGATTCTCGAAATTATAATTGGCAATAGTAGAACTGTTATCAACAGGATCCAGAGTGGATGAGGATCTGCATTTTAGTGATGTGGGTGTGTATAAGAACACATAGCTGATAAAACAAAAATAAAAAGAAAGAAAGACAAGGAACACAATATTTACGAAAACGAAACGTCCACTGATTTTTATTGAATGAAGTATGCAAATGAAATGACATCCCGTAACAAGCACACCATTGTGCCCCGGGTAAGGCACAAGGCTTAAAGAGTTCAATTGTTCAAAAAATTACAAACTTAAAAGCGACAACACAGTAATAGTATTTACTCCTGACTAAAGGAGATAGGGATAACATCTTCAGCTTTCCAATTATTGAGTCCAGCACCCACAGTAGGAAAAATCCAAGCATCCAGATTGTAGCCTTCATCATAGTCTCCCACAGCATTGATCTGATCTTTCATAACCCCTTGATTGGTGATACGAACAGCACGAGCACGACGAACAGCCTTCTGGGACTCTGTAGTGAAACCCAAACCAAATTTGTCAGACTTGTATGGGATATCAGGAAGCTGACCCCAAATAGTACAACCACCTTCATCCACCACAGCTCTAGCATCGTTGAGGGAAGCCATTGCCATTGTTGGAGGTACTCTGGTGACTACAGGAACTTTCTTGGCAACCGGAGGAGCTACATAATCATTGACAATCCAGGGAACCACTTCAAATGTCTGACACGGAGTTTCAATGTATTCACCTTCCATTTCCAGATACTTGAAAGTGTTTACATGGCTGACAAAATATTCTTCTTCTCCATAGACAGTAACAACCTTTCCTCCTACCGGATATCTCAGCTTCTGATGCAATGTAGAGGTTACAGCACCTGCCCCATGGATCCAGGGACGACCAAGCAAACAAGAGTACGAAGGACGAATATCCATCACAAAAAATGTAGCATTAAAAATCTGAGACCCAACTTTGATTGGGAGATCAATTTCCCCATGCACTACTCTTCTAGAACCATCAAAAGCCTTCACCACAATACTACTGGGCTTCAGCACAGCATCTTCAAGACTCAGTTTATTCAGGACTTCCTTGGGCAACACATTCAGAGAGGAACCATTGTATATCAATACGTGTGACAGGGTAGTGCCCCTGCATTCAATTGAGATATGCAAGGCCCTGTTATGATCCCTCTTGGCAGGGGTCAAATCAGCATCAGAAAATCTTAACCCATTATCATAGGTCAGGTGGGCAACACAATTCTCAAACTGGTCAACAGAAATGGCATTGGGTACATGAGCAGTCTTCAGAAACTTGATCAAGGCCTTGGCATGAGCCTCAGAGCATAATAACAAGGACAACATAGAAATCTTTGAGGGAGTATGCCCCAACTGATCAACAATGTCATAATCACTCTTGCGAATGATTTTCAATACTTCTTCCATCTGCTTAGCAAGATCATCATCAGCTGGCACATCAGTAGATACAGGTTCAATAACAGGACCTTTGCCCCGAGCATCAGTGGTGGAGGTAGCAGCAGGAGTAACTGCATTCTTTGAAGCAACTGGAGGAGAAAAGACTCTTCCACTACGTGTGATCTTACTAGATCCAGCAATATTATCAACATCAACAGGCACATCAGCTAAGGGCTCTTGCTTAACACCATGGATGTAAACATCAGATCCATAGTGCCAAGGCACAGCTTTATCATACGTATACGGAATAGGACCAGGAGTGGTAATGACCATATGAGCCACTCTGGCTTCAGCAACAACTCTCACAGGACCTTCAGCAGTAATTTTGATTGGACCCCTGTGAGTGATTTTAACAGGACCTTTGGAAGTGATCCTCACTGGCACTTTGTCAACCATATCAACCTATTCAGTCTTCTTACCTTTAGTAATATGATCCACCATACTTTCCATAGAGGGTGGTCTCCTTTCAAACACTATGGTGTAATTATTCATGAGACGTTGAATTCCATCCTTCAACCTCCAACAACTATCTGGATTATACTCACAATAGACACAATCTTCACGACAACCCGGAAAGAATCCAACTTGTACTAACTTCTTCCTGATGACAGACAATGGTGTGGTCAACTCCGCAACTGAATAGATATGTAAATCTTCATCAATGGCATTGACAGTCTTCTCGTGATTTGGCATTGGAGCAGTAATCACATTTGGAGTACCCGGAGGATCAAACTCAATCTCTCCGGCATCAATCATGTCTTGAATTTTATTCTTCAAGATCCAGTAGTTATTAGTATCATGTCCTTGACAGTTTGAATGGTATGCACACCGTGCATTGGGATTGTACCTGGGAGAGGTAACATTGGGATTCTGAGGAGCCTCTTTCAGAGTAATAAGTTCAGCCTTCAACAAGTGTTGCAATGCCTGAGCCATTGACATGTTGATCTTTGTGAACTGCCTTCTAGCCCTCTGTTGGTTGCCCTGTGGCTGCTCTGTTGTTGCAGGAGTTGGATTTGAAATATGGACTGCACTCACAGACTGATGCCTTCTGTTACGATCAGGTTGGCCATAAAAAGCATTGGATTCTTTCTTCCCAGTGGGAGGCTTTTTTGCAGCACCTGATGAAGAAGTACCCACTTGGATCTTACCATTCTTTATACCATTTTCTACTCGCTCTCCTGTCATTATCAACTCAGTGAAGCCAGATGATGAGCTTCCAATGAGATGACTGTAAAACGGACCATTCAGCGTACACATGAACATATCAACCAATTCCCTGTCAGTTAAAGGGGGTTGAACTCTTCCAGCTAAGTCTCTCCACTTCTGAGCATACTCCTTAAAACTTTCTTTGGCACCCATAGACATGCTTTGCAGCTGCATGCGAGTGGGAGCTAAGTCAGCATTGTATTGATACTGCTTATAGAAAGCCTCAGCAAGATCATTCCAATCCCTGATGTTGACACTCTCCAATTGATAATACCACTCCAATTGAGCTCCAGATAAGCTCTCTTGGAAAAAGTGGATCCACAACTTCTTATCAGCAGTGTGGGGTTGAATTCTTCTGACATAAGACCTCAGATGTAGCTTGGGACAAGAGACCCCATCATAAACAACAAAGGTAGGAACCTTGAAACCAATGGGTATGACTACCCCAGATATCAAACTCAAATCTTCAAAATCCAGCCCAGATGACTTCTGCAACTCCATAGCATCCATTCTATCCACCAGCATCTTGAATTTGTCTTCATTAGGCTTATGATAGTAATTAGCCTCAGAATCAGAGTCCCCCATAGTGTTGTGGAGACTGCCTCCCTCTTTTTCAGATTCTTCAGATTCATAGTCTTCAACTGGTTCTTTGGTCTTAGCAAGACCTTTGAACCTTCTTCCCATGTTGATCAGGCCACCTGACCTTCTAGTCTTCTTAGTCTTCTTGGCCAGCAGTGCCTTCAATTCATCCTGCCCCTTGGACAGGTTCAGGATCAGCTCTTGGAACTGTGCATTTTGTGCCTGGAGATCCTTAACTGATTGTTCAAGAGCCATTGCTGAAATAAACAGCGAGAAGATGAGAAACCTGTGCACAATTATAAACCTGTGATGTAATGAAATGATATGTGAATGCATATGCAATGTTTTCAAGGACCGCAGGATTTAAATTTGCTTAGACAAACAAGAAGGTAAACTTTTATTAGTAATAAATTTGTTTTGCCTCTTGGGCTTACAAAAAAAATGAAATGGAATAAGTACAAAAGATGGGGTTTTAAGTCTCACATGGACGTTTCCTCTTTGTGTTGAGGTATGAGTTGAGATTCCGTTCCTCGTGAAGTTGCTTTGTTAGTTCCAGGATTCTTTCTTGGCTTGCTTTGTAATGAGCCTCGAAAGTATCCCTTTGCTCCTTCAGTTGGATCCAGGATCTCTGCAAGTCTTCCATGTCAGTAGGCATGTCTGGGTGAAGGATGGTATAAGCTGTGTCTCCTTCAGCAACAGGTTCCATGGTAACTGGCAGGACAGCAGGATATGGCATCATGAGAGTCTGAGCACGAGTTCGCACCCATCTGAGATAAGCTTCCATAGGAATAGTGTACTTAGGCTCCAGTGTCTTGCTGTCAACCCTATTTAATTTTCCCCATGCTCGTATGAATCTCTGACGGTAACCTTGAAGATCGTTGTCATAGTCAAACACAATGCCCTGAATCAGCATGTCATGTGGGCCATCACTCCGAGCGTAACCAAACTGTCGTAAAGCTAGAGAGGGGTTGTAGGTGATGCCTCCTCTTATTCCTAGAAGTGGCACATTAGGAAACTCCCCGCAACGGTCAATGATAGTGACATTATCCATAGATCTGGAGCACCAATGGATATCTGAGTGAGAAAGTGACATGATCCTCTTGGACCATCTGAACCCTTGCTCATTATTCATTACTGAGCGAGGAAGGTGAGAAATAAACCACCTAGAAAGCAAATGTATGCAGCACATCAAAGTTCCTCTTGCTCTTGTAGTACGGGTATGAAGAGAATGTAGGATGTCTCCAAGTAAGGTAGGCACTGGATTGTGACTCAGGAATATATTGATGGCATGAACGTCTATGAATTGATCTGGATTGGGGAACAATACTAAGCCATATATCAGCAAGGCTAAGATCTCCTCAAAAGCATCATAGCTCATGGCCTTCAAGAACACCTGAGCTTTTTCTATCAACACCTTGGCAAGAATACCCTTAACTCCGCTTCTCGTTTCTAGAACAATGTCAGACTTCTTCAGATGTAAAGCTGCAGCAATAACCTCTGGTTTAAGCTCCTTCTCCAAGCCTGTGAAGGGTCTTTGATCAAGAACAGGTATGCCCAGAAGTTTAGAGAACTCTTCCATGGTTGGAACCAGCTGGTAGTCGGGGAATGTGAAGCAATGGTGTTTAGGATCAAAGAACTGAAACAGAACACTCATCATGTCTTCATTGAACCCTGAAGTGACTAGATCCAATAGGTGACCATGTCTCTTGATGAACTGGGAATGATCAGACACTTGAGAAACCAACTCTTTAAGCTTGGCAGGTATGCCCACAAAGTTGATCCTGATGGTGTTTCTACGAGCAGAAGCCATGGCCTGCAACAAAGAACAAAGATAAATCCTTTGGTCCTTGAAATGATTAGAGAAAATGCTATGCTTATGATGCATGATGATGTCATGATGTTATGTTCAATCACAAACATGTGGCACACACAAACAAGTCACCCAATAGCCCTAGGTTTAAAGGCTTGCATGAGGTTCAAAGGTAAGTACCCTCCCCTGATGTTAGATGGTTCATCCTGTCCTACAAAAGTAACCAGGTTCTAAGGGATCTCAATATCATTGATCCTTCACAAGGGTGGTTGTTCAGAAGGCAACTTACTTGCCAACCAAAACCCTCCAAGTTTAGAATCTCAATGAGCGTAGTATCGAGTGTCAACCAACTTCAGTCTGCACCAAAGTCGGTTACCTCACTACTTTCTAAAGGCCAAGATGGGATAACTAGGGTTCTAAAAGTTAGTTAGTGCATTGACAACATATGGCAACCTCATATTATCCTCAACTTGACTTAAGGAACATAAGCACCAACCAAGAAGTCACACTAACTATGGCCACCAGATCAACCATATCGATATACGTCGTACAGTTTCCTTGGTCTATTGCCATTTACCTAAGGTACACTAGATCCGGGTTAGGATCTTTCACACATAAGAGCACCCAACAGATAAGTATAAAGCAAACAAAGCAAACAAGTTTAGAGTGATCTAATTCCTAAGGGTACCCCTCTTTTATTTAATTCCCCAGCAGAGTCGCCAGTTCTGTAACACGGTGGGAGAACTGACTTTAGTTAAATGTTGCGGATAGAAAGAGTCGCCACCGACTTTTATTTTATCCAAAGGAAAGGGCATAAAAGAACAGGAAAGACCTTAAAAGATTTTTGGGTTCGGGGGGTAGGTTATGTAAAGGGAAGGTATTAGCACCCTTTACATCCATGGTTATCCATGGGCTCTTAGTTACTTAGCTCACTTTAAATTGTTTTGAGAAATGTGAAGTGTGTGAATAGAAATTTTCATAAAAGTTTGATAATGATCCATGTGCGGATGCGTAAAAAACTTGAGTTTGAAAATAGTTGGAAATTTGTGAAGTGTTTGAAAAGTTTGAATAGTGAGCAAGTAACTATGAGGAACCTACCCTAAAGTTTAAGTCTTTCTGTTCTTTATCCTTTAAATGGTAAGACTATCCCTATTATTAAGGAATAGGTAGTCATTACCTTGGATGTTAGGGACAAGTGAGGGACATCCGTTTAATGAAGGCAACTGTAGGGTGTATTAAGCATTTTGGAGGGACTGTCATCATTATTCGAAAGGGACTAGATCATTATGAAAGGCAACCATTTAAGGGACTTGATCTTTGATTATGAAGGGACTAGATGACTTTTTTTAAGGTACTTTTGCTTTATACACCCCACTTGACCTTTTAATTAGGCAACATTGAGAGGCAACCCTAGAAAGTGAGATGGCGATCAAAGATCGACTTACGTGTGTGAGTGTTTATTTTAAATATTTATCTTATAATTTAAATGATCTAAATTAATTTTAAATATACATACATGTTACACTCCCTATTTTTACTAACCATGACATAAAAATAAATAATATAAATATTACAAAAAATTGCATCCAGAAACAATTACAAAAAATAATGATAAAGCAATTTAAATAAATAGTAAAATAAATAAATAAATAAATAAGCAAAATATAAATAATAAGTAAAATAAGTAAGCAATTTAATTGGGTTAGTAATAATAATAATAATCACAATTTAAAATAAAGGGGGTTAGTAAAAAAAAATAATAATAATAACAATTTTAAATGGGGTTAGCAATAAACATGATTAGTAATAATAATAACAAATCAAAATATTATAATAAACAAGAATTAAAAATTAACAAGGAAATATGAACAATTTAATTATAAAATTTTAAATTATATGCAACTTATAAAAGTTAAATTAATTATAAACATATTATAATTAAATTAACATAGATTTAATTATTTCTAAACATATATTTAAAAATTATTTATATATAAAATTTAAATTATAAACAAGTTATAGAAACATTTACATATTATATAAAAAAAAATAGAATTGATTATAATTGTATTTACAAAATTTAATTATATTAAATAAAATATGTACATAATAATTATATTTACAAAAATTAGAAATTAAAATCACAAGATAAAATTAGGTTTTTTAATTGTTTAGAAAAAATAAACTAGGGTTTATAAAATTAGGGTTTGTCAAATATTAGGGTTTATTTTATTTACAAAAATTAATTTAATGAATATATACATATTATAATCTAAATACATAAAAAAAACTAATTTTTGAATTAATAAAAATAGTTTTAGAATTTAGAGAATATTGAATATATATATGTGGAATTATTTAATTATATGTATATCTATGATTATTAATAAAAATAATTAAACAAAATCAGTTAAACAAAATAAAATAGAAAAAGAAACCAAAACTTACCTGGCTGGGGTTTGAACCCAGCACCTTATGCTTGCCAACAACAGCACACACCACTAGGTTATCCATGCGCATGTGATAAAAGAATGAGACCAATTGTTTTTAAGCCTTATCCTGGAAAATCACAAAAAATAAGGAAAAAAAACAAAAGGCCTGGGGGATTCGAACCCAGGACCTTACACACAAACACACAAGTACATGACCATTCCAACTAGATGAGCGAACCTGTATACAACTTCACAATAATTCATAATATATTATAATAGCTTAATGTCTGGAAAAATGAGCAAAAAGAACTGAAGCCAGGAATCGAACCCTTGCCCTTCAACCAAACACACGCTAGCCTTACCACTGGGACAAGCGTTGGCTTGTGAAATAAAACAGACAACAAAACATAAAATATTTAAAATGAAATTCAAATTTCCAGAACGCGCGCAGGGGTCATCTTCTACCTCTGGATGTTTGAATTTTGCTGCGAAAATTGTTGCAAGCTTACCTGCGATTTTTCCTACACACATAAACCTGCGAAATGCAAACTATACCAAACGAGTACAATTTTATCCAATTGAGCACACCATTGTAATCTACACAGTTCACACAATCCACCTACGGTCTCAGAATGCATTTATATTTGCTGGATTAGGATACCCTAATTCAAAGGTGTCAACCCTAGCCATGGTCGTTTGCGATTCAAGCCATGAAGCTTTGATTTAATTGTCCAGAAACCATCTAGGCATCACAACAAACACATATCCATCATCAAAAACAGTTCATAATGCATATATTAATGAATTCGAAAATTTGAAATTTAAGATAAAAGTGAATTCGGTATTCATGATTCATGATGCTTCTGATGCAAATAAGAGCTGGGATCGCATCTGGGATGTTCAAGGAATGTTTCTATGTTCTCAAATTACCTTCAAATGCCCTCTATGATTGAAACCGAATTTGAGTTTGTGAAGGATTTTTGGAAGATGCAACTTACACTTGGGAAGGCTGGAATCCGTGGCTTGTGTTAGGGTTGCACTATGTACTTATAGAACAATGAATTTAGGTTAAAAAATCAGGTCATTGTGTGGAAGATTTGATCTAAAAAGATTCAAAATGATAAGGCCTTAAAAATCAAATATTCTTGTATGAACACTTGCTATTTTAGGCTAATCATCATAACTTCCATATCAATTTGATCCAAGGCATAATTATGATTTTCTAGAAGCTTGATCATATTTAAATCTTTTGATTTTATATTTTATTTTAATTTAAAATGATTTTAAATGAATTAAATCAAAATAAATAAAAATAAAATAATAAAAAATCTGATTTTTGATGATTTGGGTCGTGCATGAAGTCATAGAGTGGATTGGGTCATCATTTGGCAAGCCCATTTGGAAGAAATTGGTTTTAGACCTCCATTTTCATCATAAACCAACCCAAAATTTCCCAACTTTGCAAGGGCACACATCCTTCAATTTTAATGCTATGAGGGTGTTCTTGGACATTTTGGAAATCTTGAATAGTCCTCTAACCAATCCCACTGGTTTCATGTCCATATCATTTACCAATCTCAAGTTATGCCCTTTTGAAGTTGTTGACTTTTTGTTGACTTTCAAAAGGACCTATAATGTCTTAGCTCATACCTTCCAAATGAAGCATTTTTGGGCTTGGCTTGTGAGACACAAAGTTGTAGAGAATTCAATTTCCTTCAAAATGAGCTTTGGATGGAGACTTGGTTATGAAGCATGTGAAAGTTATGGCTGGTCAAAGTTCAGTTGACTTTTCCTATGAAAACCCTAATTTAGAAACTCCTGATTCTTGATGATCTGAAATCTCCTTGATGAATTATGATCAATCCTTGATCAAATAATGAATTTTACTTCATATACTTGATGTTGGCAAAAAATCATGAAGTTTGACTTTGGTTTGACCATAGTTGACCTCAGTTTGACTTTTTAACTGCTTTGACTGATTTTGACTTATCTGATCATTTGACTGAGCAAACCTTTGAGAAAAGTCTTGAAACTTGTCATGGGGGTTCTTACACACATATAAGATGTTATGAAGCTCACTTGAAGTCTTGGAAATCCATCTAGCCTGCTTAAAGTCAAAACCCTAGTTTTGGATGCACTGCTTAGGAGGTGCATTGTCTGAGGGAATTGTCAACTCCTCTGACCAATTGTGAACTTTGTGAACCTTGTGAACCATCATAAAATGTCTTGTGAACCTTGTGAACCTAATGGGAGGTCTTGTGAACCTTGTGAACCATCATAAAATGTCTTGTGAACCTTGTGAACCTCATGGGAGGTCTTGTGAACCTTGTGAACCTCATAAAGTGACTTGTAGACTCCATGAACCTCATGAAAGGTTTTGTAAGCATTGTGGATCTTGTGAACCTTGTGAACCTTCTTAGCACACAAAGTCTTGTATTGTGAGGGCAAATTTTGGGGTGCAACAGAGTATGCCCAGCAAGCAGTGGGAGGCCCACTCCCCACAGAGTTTATCTAGTAGAACTTTTGTCACCAACAGTGGATATTTGAGGAGGTATCTTCCCAACCATCAGGGAAACATTCTCCAACACTCGTCTGTGTTCATACTTTATTGTCGATCGTCTGCATTTCTCAACACTCATATGTGTTATCCCTTTGGTATTGCTCGTTTGCTTTCCCCAGCAGTGGCCCATGATTACTTTGTTGTTGCTCGTCTGCGCTTTCCAACACTCGTCTGTGTTTGAGATATTTATTGCTCGTCTGCACTTTCCAACACTCGTCTGTGTTATCCCTTTGTATTGCTCTTATGCATTCTCCAGCACTCGTATGTGTCTGTTATCTGTTTTAAGCTCGTCTGCATTGTTTAGATACTCGTTTGTATCATCCATAACACTCGTCTGTGTTAGCTTATATCTATATGTGTTGATTTGCTTATCATCCCTCACATTTGTCTGTATTGCTACTCCAAATGCTCGTCTGTGTTTGAATTTCTGGTATTCGTCTATACCAGTGGCTGATATTCGTCTGTATCATTGCTTGAAGCGCTCGTATGTGTTTCTTAGATCATCGTCTGATACTCGTTTGTATCATTGACTTTTGGCACTCGTCTGTGTTCTCTTGATGATCATCCAATACTCGTCTGTATTGAAGAGGTTTAAAGTCCTGACTGTGGGAATAAATGTCAAAATGGTTACCGATCCTGGCGTAACAGGTATATCCGAAGGAGGCTCGTCTGTCTCAAGCACCACTTATTAAAGTTGCACCTGGCGTAACAGGTTCGCTCGAAGAAGACTCGTCTGTCTTATACCATATATCCACGGATAATATATGAAGAGGGTTCGTCTACCTTGATTATGCATGTCTATCCCACAGACTTAAGTTCATCACCGGTCCTGGCGTAACAGGTATATCTGAAGGAGATTCGTCTGTCTCAAGTTATATGTCTTGCAGAGTATATGAGGGCTCGTGTGTCCAGCTCCTGGCATAACAGGATTATTCGAAGAAGACTCGTCTGTCAAAGTATTCTGACTCCAGATATTAGTTCCAACTTGGGAGGAGCTCGTCAGCTTTCCCTTCACTTCAGATCACCAAAGCGTCATTTGGTTGGGTTTATTTCCCAGTGTTTGCATTCTTCGTCAGAGTGCAAATTTCAGGTCTTCTTGGTATTCAACCACAATTTATCTTGAACGGTCGATAGCCCGTGCTACCGTCCTTTTCAGATTAATAGTTGTTTGAATAGGGGCAGCTGTAACACCCCAAATTTTCCCTCTTCTTTTTAAGCATCATATCACATCATATTCATCATGAACATATCATATTATTGGCATCCTAGCATGGAAAGATGAGGCATAACATTTCTCATGACCTATCATTAGGCATATGATCATATGTGGATGTCTTTTGAAGCATCACAAGCCATGACAAGGGACCCAATGGATTTGTACAAGTCCTATGAGGTGTCTACATTGCATTTACAAGTTCAAGTTCATTTACAAAAGCTCAGAAGGTTGGAAGATCATTAGTGAATCCAGGCTAGGGCAAAGCTCCTACACAATGATCCCAAACTAGGGTTTGAGTTTCAAGCATGAAAACCTCAAGACTTTGGCCATTTCATTTGGGAAAAGTCTTTTACATGTTAAGAGGACCCTAGGGATGAAATTTGGTGAGAAAATTCCTTGTGGAAGTCAAGTATTTCTTCAGTTGCTTGTAAATGAAGAAACTGGTCAACTGTGCCTTAGAAAAGTCAACTGTGAGATTTCAAGGGGTCCAACCCCCATTTTTCTAGCCAAGGGATGTTCTTATAATGTTAAAATAGGTTTGGTAAGTTCAAAGATCAAGAATCATGAGGTTTTGAGGTGTTTTGCAAAATTGGTGTGAAGTTGGTCATGGAAAATGCCATTTTTAGCAAGTTTTTGCCCTAAATTTCAAGTGACCATAACTTGGGTAAAAAATCTTCAAATGGACCAAAGTCAAACATGAAAGTTGGAGATTAAAGCCTCCCATTTTCAAAAAGTACAAGTGTTTTTTCATAGCCTTCATGGTTAAGAAGATAGGGCCCTCAAAAATTGGTGCAAAACTAGGGCAAAACTTGATTTCTCATTTGTACACCAAAGCAAAAAGTCATGAATCAATTTTGAGTGTTGGTACATACCAAATAAGGTTCCAATATTACAATGCAATGCAAATAGGTCATTTTTCTCCAAGAATTACACCAAATTCGTGCATAATGAGAATTTTATTCCCTAAGTTCAAAACTTGCATGATCATGAGAATTGTGTGATACCTGCATCCAAAGGCCAGGATCTTTTTGGTTTGAAATCAAGGGTCAGATTGTGAATGCACATGGGCAAGAAAGAAGGCAGTGCATGAGTGTTTCATGCTATCACCACAAATTTGCAAATTTTGCAAAATCTCTCACACACTTTCTTCCCACGTGCAAAGGCTGGCATTCTTTCAGCATTGATTCATGACCTCATTTATAAGCAAATTAGGGTTTTAGAAGGATCCAGATCTCACTCATTTCGTAGCTCTCAAGTTTTGGCTCAGTTTGCAAATTCATTCGAATCATTCTCTACACTTGCTCTCTTCATAAAATAACCACAGATCCTTCATCCTTGAGAGCTCAGGATCACAAATCCATCCATTGTTCAAGCTAATTCTCAAGATCCAGCACCTTGCCATTTCAGGGCAGCTAGCTTCAAACTCTCAGATCCAGCAATTCTCAAGGCTTTAGTTGCATTTATTTTGCAACTAGAGTGCATTTGGAGTGGATTGGCAGCATTTTTTTGGCTAATCACAAGCTATTTCCAGATCTGCAAGTTTCAGGTGAGTTCAAAATTCTCAGATCTAGAAATGAAAATAGAGGTGTGCATTATGATCTACTTGTTATGCTGATCACTCTGTTTGTTTTAAATTCGAATTTGGTGCATTATTGAGCTTGGTGTGATGATTTGAATTTTCATGATAGAAACTGTTTGCTTTCGATCTGGTAAATCCTTTGACCTATTGAGAATTCCATTGCCGTATTTGAACTCAGGATGACTTAATTACTTGATCTGGAGCATTTTGTGTTTTATTATTGAGTTTTGTTCTTGTTATGCATTTTCCGGTGCTGGAGCCCTAGCTCCGGTCACCAGATTTTGGACGTGTGTGTTAGGGTTTTCAGAGGAAGAAGAAAGCTCCTGGACCATCAGATCATTTCATCTGGGCGCATGAGATTGTGACACCTCAATTAATGAGGTTGCTCCCTCTCACGTGCATTTCATTTCATATTTTCATTCTGATTATTCTTTTTGTTACGCACCACATGTTAACTATTGTGTGCCTTCACTCTGAGCCTATCATTTTGCCACGTCAATTAATGAGCTGACTATTTGGATGCGTCCATTTGATCCTTTGGCTATTGTTTTTCCCAGATTTTCCTGAATTTCCACACTTATAAGTGTGTGCTGCGCAGACTTGGTGGGCTTGTCCCTGTTATCCACACCCCCCTGTCTTAAGGCCCAATTCATTTGAACTAATTTTCCCTTCTATTCGCACCCCTAACTTCTTCTTCATTTTTATTTCTTTTCTTTTATTTCATTTTATATCATTTTGGTTTCTAATTTTTAAAATTAGTTCTAAGTGTCCAAAAATTATGAAATAATTCATGGATGTTAATTTGAGTTTTCTTTGATTTTTAATGTTTTTATTTTTCATTTATTTTATGCTGACACGCGAATATTAATTGTTCATTTTAATTAATTCATTTTAATTCTTTTCCAAGCATGTTGTCTTGTCCATTTTCCATAATGATCCTCATTTTGAATTTTTGAGTGGTTCTTTTTGCTCTGGACTCCTATTAGAGTGTACTTCATGTGTGATTTTTGTTCTAATTTTTAGGAACTTGTTCATTTAGTTTTGGTCCTTGACTTGTGAATGAAGTTTCTTAACCCTAGTTGTTGTTTGACTCCTCATTTGACCTACTTGTCTTCTGAATTTCTTCCTATCCTTTTGGCATGTTGTTATATCATGATTGAATATCTCTTTACCAAGGTTGTGGAATTTTTGGGTGCATTTTTGATTTGATTTGAATTTTGGTTCTTAACTTGTCCCATTTTGCTTCTTTTTGATCATAAGTCCTCTCCTTAGCTTAGAAGGGCACTTGTGCCAACTTCTTCATCTCATTTGGGGTCTCTTTAGGGCATTGATACCTTTCTGATCTTGGGTTGGGGTTTGTGTCTTGGAAATCTTGTATTTGGTTTACCTTTGAAGTTCTTCCTTTCTTATGTGCATCCACCTTACTTCTTTGCTCCTTTCTTCCCATAATGTGATTGTTTAGCTTTGTGCTTCTCATCTCTTCATCTCTCTTGCTTCTTAAGCACTTCTTTAACTTGGATATGGTTCTGGTCTTGTACCTTGAGATGGTTGTTTTGCTTATCTTGCTTTGTATCTTTCTTAAGTTTGCTTTGCTTTGCCATGTGATTCATGTTGCCTCATAATTGACTTGTTTGCTTCTTCTTTTCATTCTTGTGACTTGCATTTGCATTGAGCCTATATGTGTATGACTTCACTTCTGTTTGTATGATGTTGGTATGTCATTTTGTTCATTTTGTTTTGCTTGTATGCTTGTGTTGCTAACCATTTCAGGGGCTATGGTAAGTGAGAGGTATGGATGTGATTCCCACATCTCCAAATCTCATCTTTTCTCTTCTTATTCTTACTTGTGCTAACCTTTGATTGTAGGGCTTAGGCCTTACTTCCTCCTTCCCTCTTCTTCTTTCTTCTTCTTTTCTTCCTCTTTCTTTCTTCTTTAGGATAGTAAACCACACTAACCTAGGATATCCATGCATGACAACACTTAGGATTCTTTAGTCCCCCATTAGACTTTTGCCTTTGTGATCCTTTTGGTTTCTTTTCTCCTCTCATCTCAAAATTCTAAAGAAAACAGTTAATAAAGTTTGAAGTGATACCTTGAGCAATAGCCTTATCCCATGAGGTACTTGTAGTCTTCCCATCTTGGGATAGTACAAGCTTATCTTGTGATGCACAAGTCTGATCAAGATATCATCTTCACCAAGAAAATCATAAAAAACACTTCTTCATTGTAAATACCAAAAACACTTAATAATTTAATGAGTTAGTGAGCTTAAGCCCTAATCTCTGGGTTCAAGTTTTGGGGATCTTCTCCTTACTTGAGTGTGCTTGTTCTATTATTCCATCTTGGAATGTAGTGACAAGTGCACATTCCATGGAAAAGAGCTTGAGTTCACTTTCTTGTGACACACTCATAAAAAGCTTCATAAAAAACACAAACAAACAATAAACGTCTCTCCTTCGGGAATTCTTTTCTCATCTCATTCGCTCCGTACGCGAACTTGCTCCTACTTGTCATTTTGCAAGACGGTAACGCACTCGTCGTCCGAGCCTGCAACACCTGAGCATTGACATAGGCAGTTCAAGCCTTAATACACAAGCAATCCTTTCCACCCTTAGTTAGGGGAACTGCGGCGTCTCTGATCCTCATTTTCCCGATGAGGTACGTAGGCAGTGGGGTAGGGCCCGTTCGAGCACAATCTTTCTTTTCCCTACATTTTTTCCTTTTCTTTTCTTATTCAGTTCCCTTTTCATTTCTTTTATCCAGTTCAGTTCCTTTTCTTTGCAGCAACTTTCATTTCTTCACCCTTTGAAACAGTTTCTTTGCAAGCGTGGATCCCGTCGGGTACGGCGGACGATCTGGGGTGCTAATACCTTCCCGGGTCGTAACCGACTCCCGAACTCAGTCTCTTTGGTTCGCAGGACCCGTGTCCTTCCTCTTCTTTCTTCTGGTTTGTGCAGCATTACCATTCCCGTTCCTTCGGGATAAAAATGCCTGGCTGGCGACTCTATTCTTTTCCGCGCCACTTTCGCGTTTGTACCAGGATGAAAATCCGGGGAGCGACATTGAGCCTCACAAACCATAGGATAACCAAGCATGATAATAATTAGGGTTATGATTAGTCCCCCCTTAGCTTTTTACTTTGAGTCTCCTTGAGTCTCTCTTCTCATCTTCATAATCAGAGACTAAACCTTTAAGGTTTTAGGACTTTGGAATTAGGGTTATGCCTGCATCCTTCTCTTAGGATGGAGTGTATAACTTTAATCCTAAGTGTTAAACCCTTAATTTGTTTAAACCTCTTAATTAATCCACCTAACAATCACTAAGACATTAACTTGTAACTTGGGCCTTACATTAGGGTTCTAATTCTTTCTTTATGTTTAAGAAGGACTAACCCTAGTGTTTAATGGACAAGTCCCTCTCAAGGTGTCTTACAAATCATAAAATCTATTTCTTAATTTCATCTTACATTAAAATCCATTTAATAAAAGGCTTGTTTTGTCATGAATTTAATCCCTAACCATGGATTAAGTTGAGGTATCTTCCTCAACTTAAGTGGTCTCATCTATTATCCTTCTATTAGGATGGTGTAATGAGCTCACTAATCCTTGATTAGAGATTAAACTCATTACTTAACACTAAACAAAAACCCAAAAAACATCTAATTAATCACAAGTAGGTTAATGATCTTAATCCTACATCATCATGGCAATTAAGTTGAGATGCTTATCTTATGCTTAAGTATTCTCATTATCCCTAATCACAGGGAGGATATAATGAGTTTACAAGCCTTTGATTTAGGCTTAAGCTCATTAACTTATGCAAAACACCAAAAAAAATAAAAAACTTAAAACACAAAAACAAACAATAATCGTCTCCTTCGGGATTCTTTTCTCATCACACTCATTCACAAACGGGAACTTGCTTCGTCCGTCTAATGCAAGACAGTTAGCACTCGAGCCAGACGAGTCATACACTTGAGCATAGACAAGTAAGCAGTTCACAGTCAATTTTATCTTTCAGTCTCTTTGAGTCAAACTACGGTGTTCTAACTTCCTCATTGCATGCGAGGATATGTAGGCATAACTTAACAGTTATCGAACAAAAGTCTCTGTGTCTTCTCCCCCTTTCAGCATTCTCTTTTCTAAGCCTCAGTTCCTGAGCAATTTTCATTTTCTTGCAATGACACTTGTACATTCCTTTTCCAGCTTTTGCACACAGATAGCACATACACTACCCCTTTAAACACAATCTTTTAAGCGTGGATCCCGTCGAGTACGACGGACAATCTGGGTGCTAATACCTTCCCAGCTTGTAACCAACCCCCTTTCTCAGTTTCTCTGGTTCGCAACCGCCTTATCCATCTTCTTCTAGGTTTATGCAGCATTACCTTTCCTTCGGAATAAAAATTCCTAGCTGGCGACTCTATTCATCTTCACCTCATTTCTCTTTTCACCGACCGTTCGCGCTTGTACCGGGATGCAAATCTTTGGGAGCGACAGCTTGGCGACTCTGCTGGGGATCCTTATATTGCAACCAGGGCTTCTGGTTCTTTTTGTGGGTTCCTCCTAGTGCTTGTTTGATCTGTGTTTACGGGGGTGTTATGTGCTACTTGTGCTTATTTATTTTTTTCTTTATTTATTGCTTTCTGTACAACTTTATTTATTGCTTTCATTTACAGTTTTTATGCATTTCATACTGTTATCATATCACTGGTGCTGGATCTCTTGTCTGTTTTGGTGGGTGGGGATCATTGAGTGATTAAGGTTCTATATCGGGGACCTGAGTGACACATAGGCTAGAGTGGCTTCATATTCTTTCCCATTCCATTTCGGTCTGGTGCGGGAATATGAAACACGGTTCAGACATGGGTTTCTTCTTGAGAACTTTGTGCTACGGATTTCTTGTAGTACTAAGGCTATCTGGGAAGCCTGCTAAGTCTGGATGACCTTTTATGACCTTCAGCATCTGAGGTAAATTAGAGGAGGATCTTTTATGGTTATTGTAAACACTATACCTCCGGGTTAGAAGTGTTTACACTTCTCATAACCGATCCAAGTCTGAGGATCCTTGTTCTAGAACAATACATGTGAGGGGGTTGGGATGTTTGCAGGTTTGCAGGAACACTTGGCCTCATCATACCCTTGTTACTGGATTTGTTAAGGTTTTATTATTTGGGACAGTTCTTGTGAAAGCCTGGACTTGTGACTCTTTATTTGAGTCCCCCACCTGGTTACTGGTTTTCCAAGCATCCATCCGGACTTATGAACACATGGACCCAATCAAGGCAGATAACAAATCCAGCACGTGATCACAAACCCTTTGCATATCATTCTGCATACATCATTTTTGCATCATTTAACATTTTCCTATTTGTTTTACAAGGTATCCACCTTATTATCTTTGGTTTGGTTTTGACCTGTTCTGCTGCTCAGACTTCTTCAGTTATCTGCACCAGCATCTTCATCAGAGTCCCTTCTTCAACACCTTCATTAGTTTGTCTTCATCAGAGACTCTTCTCCAGTTATCTTCATCAGTTTTCAGCAGTTACCTCCATCAGGGTTTCCCATCAGTTTCTTCACCAGCATCCATTATCAGCATGGACACTTCCAGGAAGAGCAACATCACATACCATTTCTTTGAGCCCACCCTGACAGGCATCAGAAAGATCCAGTCTCTCATCACTCCTGATCATGTCCCATTATTCAGGGAACATTATGGAGGCATATTGGACATGATCATGGACCTAGATGCATCCCAGAGGAGCATGATCCACACCTGTCTCTAGTTTTATGATCCTCCTCTCAGATGTTTCACATTCCCTGATTTTCAGTTGGGACCACTACTAGAAGAATTTTCCATGTTGCTAGGTGTCCCTATCAAGAGAGGGATTCCTTTCAACCCTGAGATAGTTGCTCCCAAGAATGAAGATATAGCTAAGGCCTTGCACTTGGAGTCTACCCTCATTGATCAGAGCATAACCACTAAGGCTGGAGTCCTAGGCCTTCACTTGGACTTCTTGATCTCCCAGGCCACCCTGCATGCTGCAGTAGGGAAATGGGATGTTGTTTGTGCACTCTTAGCCCTCATCATATATGGAGTTATCTTGTTTGCAGACGAGCCAAAGTTTGTAAGCAAGAATGCTATTCACTTGTTCTTACTAAGGAACCCAGTTCCTACCTTGCTTAGAGACTTCTACTACTCAGTGCACCAAAGGAATGAGAAGCAAAGAGGAAGACTGGTTAGATGTTGTGCACCCCTCTATTACTGTTGGCTGTTAAGACACTTGCCAAAATCAGACACTTTCCTGAACCCTCATCAGCCAAGGAACTGGGCTAAGAGATTGATTGCCCTTACATCAGAAGACATCAGATGGTGCACTCAGAGCACCAAGGGCAAAGACATTATTACTAGATGTGGGAAATATCCTAATGTGCCTTTGATTGGAGTAAAAGGTTGCATCAATTACAACCCTTTTCTTTTTAAGAGACAATTAGGGTGTGATTTGGTTCATCCCCCTAGAGGACAAGACTTGACTGAAACCCTCTATTGTGACATCCAACACAACTCTGCTATTATCAGACAAGCTGCCTGGGCTTGGGACAATACTCAGACAAAGGGGACAGCTATCCTTGGCAAATGCAACAATATAGCTTCAGCACAGTATCTTGATTGGTCTCGTACCAGGGCACATATCACCCGGATGCCATTCACCTTAGAAGATGTACCTGGACCTTCAACAGTGCAACCTGCAGCCACTGTCAGCTTAGAGGAATTTGAGAAACTAAAAGAGAGGAATACTCAACTCTCTGAAGCCTTGAAGAAGACCCTCTGGGATAGGAATGACAGTCGTCTAGATAATGAGAGGTTAGAGAAGCTCTGGATTAAGCACTTAACCAAGATTGAGAAGACGGATGACTACATCAAAAAGGCTAGAGCAGGGGAGTTAGTACTGAAGAATGCTTGCAAGGAAGCAAAGACTCAGAAGGCTAGGGCAGAGCATTATTTAGAGGAGAACCGGGCTAGGTGGATCAGGATCACTGAGGCTCGTGCACAAGAGGATCAAAGGACCCAAGCTAAGATAGAGCAACTGGAGGCTAGTAAGAAGAAGCATCAGGAGGCATTGTTAGCAGCACAGAAAGAGATCTCTGAGTTGAAACTCCGAGCGGGGTTGAAGAGGTCAAATGATCAGGATAAGCATAAGAAGTTGACCAATGCCATCGCCACCAGGAACCTCCTCATCAGGACTATCATAGAGCACCCGGTTGGTCCAGTGACTGAGGCCCTCCTGAAGGAAGTCAAAGAAGATGACTTTGGATTGAATGTTTGACTCTTTTTGTTTGTACTTCATTTTGATTGTATTTTCCTTTTGTTGATGTATTTTGACCCGCCATGGGAATGTTATTGTAATCAAACTATGTATCTTCACTCTTTGTAATATATATGGTTTGTATTATTTTTGGTGGGCTTTATCTCTCTCTGCAACATCATCAGCATTTCTTCGAGGTCTGGAAAGGTCAAAACCAAAAAACCAAACCGGATACCCTTGGAAGACAAATAGGCATCCTGCATTGCATACTAACATTTTCTTTGTTTTGTAGGTTTTTGTTTGTTGTTGTTTCTCACTTTGTTGTGGTTTCAAGAAACATTGCTCACAGAAGAGTGTTCCCTATCAACAGAATACACTGGTACCCGACAAGAAACAACCTTTCGGGACTACAGATGGATCAGGTTCAACAAGACTTGACTGAAGTGAGGGCCCAGATGGCCAATGAAAGGACAGAGATGAGGGCCCAAATGAATCAATTTATGATAGTGATGACTGGTCTAGCTCAAAGCCAGGAAAGACTGAGGGAGTTAGTTGAGCGACAAACTCCCGAAGAACACCATCTGGGTACAGGGGGTACCAGTAACAACGATCACGTGCAGCCTCGCACTGATCCACCAGAGTTTGGACCTCATCTAAACCCAGACATCAATGCCATAAGAAATACCCATGGTAACACTACTGGAGGAAGGGTCTTGCAGGAGGATCCTCAAGAAGAGCAGTTTATTGTTGTCGGGGCTAGAGATGAAGTTTACGATCATCGGTTGGATGAAATTGCAGAGAAGCTAAGGTCTCTTGAATCCCAAAACTCTCTAGGTTTTGATGTCATGGACATGGGATTGGTGGAAGGGGTGAGAATTCCTCACAAGTTCAAACCCCCTTGTTTTGAAAGATACAATGGCACATCCTGCCCACGTACCCACCTTCAGTCTTTCTTGGGAAGATTAAAAGCATACACCATGGACGAGAAGTTGTGGATGTTTTACTTAGAGGATAGCTTGACAGGGGCATCCCGAGAATGGTACTCCCACTTGACCAGAGCCACAGTAAGAAACTGGAAAGACTTGGCTGAAGCTTTCATCCGTCAGTATCAGTATAATCTGGATATGGCTCCAAACATAACCCTTCTGATGGGAATGTCACAATCTTCCCGTGAAAGCTTTAGAGAATATGCCCAAGTTGGAGGCAACTAGCTGCTGCCGTTCAACCCCCGATGTCAGAACGGGAGATGCCAGACATGTTCATGAATACTCTCCAGGGTACCTATATTGATAGATTGGCTGCATTTTCTTCCACCAGCTTTGCAGATGTGGTGATAGCTGGGGAAAGAATTGAGAGCTTACTGAAGATGGGAAAGATATCCGACAACGGTGCCAGTTCAAGCAGTGCAAGGAAGCCATTTGCTGGGCCTCGTAGATCTGGTGAAACAAATTTTGTGCATATGGGGAGAGGAAGACCCCAATATCTACCCAGATCAGTTGTTGCCGTTACTATCCCCACTCCACCTCCTCAGTATACTCAACAACCACATCACTTTCTGCAACAACCACAGTTCCCTCAACAGAGATCATACAACAACAATAACAACAATCAACAATAACGCCCTTTTCAACAGCGGCCATCTCAGATCAATAGGGTGATTGACCCTATTCCAATGTCATATGCCACACTGCTGCCACAACTCCTAAAGCTCAATCTTGTTGAGTTGAGGACATTGGCTCCACCTGATCCTCAGAACCTTCCAAGAAACTACGATGTCAATGCTAGGTGTGCTTTTCATTCTAACGCACCTGGTCACTCCACAGAAAAATGCAGAGCTCTGCATATGAAGGTCCAAGATCTGGTAGATTCAAAGGCCCTAAACTTTGCACCACCTCCCAATGTCATGAAAAACCCTATGCCAAGCCACAGTGGGCCAAGGATTAATGCTATAGAGGAAGGCTCACCCATGAGTTTAATAGAAGATATTGCAAGTATTCAGACACCTCTGGCAGAGGTTAAAGCCCAGCTTTTGAAATGCCAAGTGTTTCCAGGTTGTGAGGCCTATTGTGAATCTTGCAAGGTTTCCGTGAACGGGTGTTCGGGCTTGAGGAATGGCATCAATGGCTTGATTAAAGAAGGCATTCTGCAAATAACCACAACAACTTCTACAACACTAGCAACTCTTTTGTCAACAACAAGTGATTCTTCTACAACTACAACAACCATTGTTCCTACTGATTCATCTACAACTTCAGCAACCATTTCTTCCTTCACTTCAACAAACAATAGTTCCATTTCATCTCCTTCTACAACTCCAGCAACTACCAACAACGACGTCTCCATAGTTACTATCTATTATGACCCTTCAACGGTCCCAAATTCCAGCAACTTTCAACAATCTCAACAACAGTTTCAATCGAGCTTCAATTCACCTCCACCAACATCCACCAGAAGTCCTGCCACTATCTTCTATGATCCGCAGACAATAATGGTCCCAACTTCTGCTGCAGTGAGCCTAGTCACTATCACGGTGCCAGGGCCAATCCCATATGATAAAGACAGTGATGTACCATGGCATTATGGTGTTGACCTTTACTGCAACAGAGAAAAAGTCCTTCTCGATTCTTCAGTTCCTACCCCACAAGTGGACAATGTCAGAGGAGGAAGAGACTTCACCCGAAGCAGACGTCTCTTCACGTCACAAGCTCCCAGAAATAAGACTGAGGCAGAGGCTGCTGCCAAAGCCAAGGGAAAAGTGTGATACCTGAAGAATCTGCACCAAAAGAGACCCATAAATCATCCTTTGATCAGGATGTGGATGAATTTATGAGGATAATTAAAAGAAGTGACTACAGAGTTGTGGATCAACTCCACCAGACTCCTTCTAAGATCTCTATATTATCCATGCTGCTGTGTTCCGAAGCTCATCGGGATGCACTACTCAAAGTTTTGCATGCTGCCTACGTGCCAGAAGAGATCACAGTGAATCAGCTTGAAACAGTGGTGTCTAATGTCAACACTAGCCATGGGCTAGGTTTCACTGATGCTGATTTAACAACAGAAGGACGTCACCACAATAAAGCTTTGCACATCACCTTGGAATGCAAAGGAGCTGTACTCTCTCATGTTCTTGTAGACACTGGGTCCTCACTCAATGTCTTACCTAAGAAAGCTCTTGTCAAGCTCGAATATGATGGACTATCTCTCCGGCCAAGTAACCTTGTGGTCAGGGCTTTTGATGGCTCAAAGAGGTCTGTTCTTGGAGAGGTGGAGCTGCCTGTGATAATCGGTCCACAGGTCTTTAAGACTACTTTCTATGTGATGGACATTCAGCCGACCTACAGCTGTTTGTTAGGGCAACCATGGATTCACGCCACAGGCGCAGTAACGTCGACCCTTCACCAGAAATTGAAATATGAGTGGGAAGGACAGATTATCTCCATCTATGGTGAGGAGGACATCTTTGTTAGCCATCTGGCTACATATAAATACATTGGGATGGATGGTGAAATCCATGAAACTATGAGCCAGGGGTTCGAGGCCCTGAATGTCAATGAGGCGACGACTGAAGTATTTGCTGCATCCCAGGAGGATAGGATGGGTACTTCAATTGTCTCCTATCAGCAAGCCTGGAAGGTTGTTGAAGATGGTAATGCCCAAGGCTGGGGCAAGCTGCTGCCGGTGGAGAAGAAGGAAGATAGATTTTGTTTGGGTTACAGACCATTTCGACAAGATCAATCAGAGGCTGCAAAAGAGCCAAAGTTCATCAGTGGGGGGATGCTCACCCCAGATGTTGTTAACAACCTGGAAGACGAGGCGGAAAGCGACCTCAACCTGGAGAGCTGGATACGTCTGAGGATCTCGGGGAATCAAGTCCTTAACTGGTCTTCCCAGGAAATTATAAGGGTTACTCCTGTAGAGTAATTATTATTTCCTGCCTTTCTAGCATGCATCAAGACCTGCATCTTGCCCAAGGTGTCATGACTCATTTTGTAATAGGGCCATATTTTAATTTTGTGCAAATGAATTATCAATGAATATCGGGCATCTTTTGCAAACAAGTCTCTTTTTCTCTCACTGTCTTTTCATTTTTTACTTTTGTACAAAACAATAAAATGGAAATGTTTTCAAAATAAATAACTTCATTTTCACTTTTTCTAAACAAGATTAAAACTGATCACTAAAAAGAACAAATCTCAACCCTTGCAGAGATTATCCTCCAGATTGCACTGACAACAGCACTGCTATGACCTTGTATGACTTCGACAATCTGATTAATCAAGCTGATGAAGGGGTTGAAGAAGACTATGAGTTACCTGAAGAGTTAGCCAGATTGTTGAGGCAAGAAGAGAAAGTGATTACTCCTCATCAGAAGGAGGTTGAGACAGTTAATCTTGGTAGCGAAGAGGATTTGAAAGAAGTGAAGATTGGGGCCGGCCTGCAAGCTTCAGTAAAAGAACAGCTTATCAACATGCTTCGAGAATACGTTGACGTCTTTGCTTGGTCCTATCAGGACATGCCAGGTCTAGATACGGATATTGTTATGCACAAGCTTCCTTTGAAAGAAGATTGCCCTCCAGTGAAGCTAAAGCTACGCCGTACTCGTCCGGATATGGCCATGAAAATTAAAGAAGAAGTACAAAAACAGTGGGACGCCGGTTTCCTTGCTGTAACTAGTTACCCGCCGTGGGTTGCTAACATTGTACTTGTACCTAAGAAGGATGGAAAAGTACGGATGTGTGTGGATTACCGGGATCTGAACAGAGCTAGCCCAAAGGATGATTTCCCATTACCTCACATTGATGTATTGGTCGACAACATAGCTCAGTTCTCGGTGTTTTCCTTCATGGATGGTTTTTCCGGTTATAATCAGATCAGGATGTCACCCGAAGACATGGAGAAGAATACCTTCATCACACCTTGGGGCACGTT
The DNA here is from genome assembly GCA_963966055.1 of Lathyrus aphaca. Classification (NCBI taxonomy): domain Eukaryota; kingdom Viridiplantae; phylum Streptophyta; class Magnoliopsida; order Fabales; family Fabaceae; genus Lathyrus; species Lathyrus aphaca. The sequence continues at coordinate 513,881,685 of OZ014520.1, forward strand.
TTGTTACAAGGTAATGCCATTTGGGCTTAAGAATGCCGGTGCGACTTATCAACGGGCTATGGTAACGTAATTCCACGATATGATCCATAAAGAAATTGAATGTTACGTGGATGACATGATTGCCAAGTCCCTCACTGAAGAAGACCATCTGGTAAATCTGCTGAAGTTGTTCAAGAGTCTGAGAAAGTATCAGCTGAAGCTAAACCCCAACAAATGCACATTCGGGGTACGTTCCGTTAAGCTGCTGGGATTTATCGTAAGTGAGAAAGGAATTGAAGTTGATCCTGATAAAGTCAAAGCCATTCAGGAGATGCCTGCACCTAGGACTGAAAAAGAAGTTCGAGGGTTCTTAGGTAGATTGAACTACATATCAAGGTTCATATATCATCTTACCGCAACCTGTGAACCCCTGTTCAAACTATTAAGAAAGGAACAAACGGTCAGATGGAACGAAGATTGTCAGAAGGCTTTTGACAAGATAGAGGAGTACCTGCAAGAACCTCCAATTCTTATGCCTCCAGTTGAAGGAAGACCTCTAATAATGTACCTGACAGTATTAGAAGGATCAATAGGGTGTGTGTTGGGCCAGCATGACGAGTCTGGTCGAAAAGAGTATGCAATATACTACCTAAGCAAAAAGTTTACCGACTGTGAACAACGTTATTCACTGCTCGAGAAAACTTGATGTGCTTTAGCGTGGGCTGCTCGCCGACTAAGACAGTATATGTTGACTCACACCACTTTATTGATCTCAAAGATGGAACCTGTCAAGTACATATTTGAGAAGCCAACACTTACCGGAAGGGTTGCCAGATGGCAAAGGATTCTGACAGATTATGCCATTCAGTACACATCTCAAAAATCCATCAAAAGCAGTGTACTGTCTGACTATCTAGCTGAGCAACCCATTGATGATTACCAACCAATGAGATTTGACTTCCCTGATGAAGACATCATGTACCTAAAAGCAAAAGATCATGAAGAGCCTGTTCACACTGAATGGCCTGACCCAGAAGAAGAATGGACAATGATGTTTGATGGGGCTATCAATATGAATGGTCGTGGAGTTGGTGCATTGCTCATTACACCTAAAGGAGTTCATATGCCTTTCTCGGTAAAACTCACCTTTGCATGCACTAACAACAAAGCTGAATACGAAGCCTGTGTCATGGGTCTGGAGGAAGCCATTGACCTTAGGATCAAGACTTTAATTGTATTCAGAGATTCAACTTTGGTAATCAATCAGACCAACGGCAAATGGTACACTCACCAAGAGCATCTGATTCCGTACCGTGACTACATAAGGAGATTATTGATTTTCTTCACAACAGTCAAACTTGAGTACATCCCTCGGGACAAAAATCAGTTCGCAAATGCTTTAGCTACCATTTCCTCCATGATCAAGGTTCAGACTGCCAATTATGTGCCTCGGATTTCGGTATCCAGACAAGACCGACCAGCATACGTATTCTCCGTGGACATTGCTAAAGATGACAAGTCGTGGTTCCATGACATCAAATGCTTCTTGGAGGATCAAACATACCCACCTGAGGCATCATCCAATGATAAGAAGACATTAAGAAGGTTGGCCGATAGTTTCTTCCTTAATGCTGATGGTTCATTATACAAGCGAAACTTTGATATGGTACTAATCAGATGTGTTGATAAGAAAGAAGCAGACTTGTTGATGCACGAGGTGCATGAAGGATTTTTTGGTACCCATGTTGGAGGACATGCAATGGCTAATAAATTGCTACGATCAGGTTACTACTGGATCAAAATGGATGCAGACTGTTGTGCCTATGCCAGAAAGTGCCATAAATTCCAAATTTACGCAGATAAGGTGCATGTGCCTCCAAATCCTTTGAACGTGATGTCTTCACCTTGGCCCTTTGACATGTGGGGCATTGGCATGATTGGAAAGATCGAACCGACTGCTTCAAATGGCCACAGATTCATCCTGGTAGCCATTGATTACTTCACCAAATGGGTTAAAGCAGCTTCATATGCAAATGTCACCAGACAAGTGGTAGCCAGATTCCTGAAAAGAGACGTCATCTGTCGATATGGAGTTCCTGAGCGAATCATTACTGGAAATGGTTCCAATTTGAACAACAAAATGATGGCAGAACTGTGTCGGGACTTCAAAATCCAACATCACAACTCTTCTCCTTACAGGCCAAAGATGAATGGCAATGTTGAGGCAGCTAACAAAAACATCAAGAAGATTGTGTAAAAAATGGTGGTTACTTACAAAGACTGGCATGAAATGTTACCATTTTCCTTGCATGGGTATCGAACCTCAATCAGAACGTCTACTAGGGCAACACCTTATCAACTTTTATATGGTATGGAGGCAGTCCTACCTGTTGAAGTGGAGCTACCCTCCTTACGGGTAATGATGGATGTGAAGCTGGACGAAGCAGAATGGGTCCGGTCTCGGTACAATCAATTGAATCTGATCGAAGAAAAGAGGTTAGCTACAATTTGTTATGGGCAGCTATATCAGAAAAGGATGAAGAAAGCCTTCGATCAGAAAGTCAGGCTTCGGGAATACCAAGTGGGAGATCTTGTGCTGAAAAGACTCCTTCCTCCTCATACAGACCACAGGGGTAAGTGGACTCCAAATTACGATGGTCCATTCATAGTAAAAAAGGTTTTCTTTGGTGGAGCACTGATGCTCACTACTATGCAGTTAAAAAATAGGGCATCCCGGCGAGTTAAAAAATAGGGCATCCTCATGCAGTTAAAAAATAGGGCATCCTCATGCAGTTAAAAAATACTTCGCATAAAATGACCCGTTGGACATAAAAACTGAATGTAAGTCCAGGCAAAAATAGGGCATCCCGGCGAGTCAAAAACAGAATAAAAGACTCGGGCAAAAATAAGGGAAAATTAAAAAAAATGAGTACATCCGCTGAGTTGAAAAGCCGCATTGGACAGCTCAGGCAAAAATGGGTATCCCGGTGGATTGAAAACCCGAAAGGACGATCCACGCAAAATCAGGGAATAAGCGAACAACTGCATTCTGAATTCGTCTGTATCATTCACAACATGACAAGCTTCAAAAGGACAAAGCATCAGTCAGAATCAACCTTCTTCAGAAAGCAAGATGAGAAGAACGTCAAGGTCATACAGGTCATAACAAAGGAAGCTCACCGGAGCATCGTCAGCATTGCCAACACTTTTACTTTTCTCAATTTATAGCAATCTCCTCATTCTAGGGGATTTGTTTCTTTGACTGATTTGCCAATTCAAGGCACCCAGATTAATAAAATCAGAATTTTCAGTCACATCTTTTTTTGTACATTTTTGTTTCATTTGCAAAATGTCCAATATTCATAATAAGTACTTGCATAAAACAAATGAGCCATTTTTAATAAATGTTTGCGGGAAATATATTTACTTTCAGGAATATCTAATTCCTATGAAGGAATCCGGTAAGGGATACCTCGGGATACTTGTGCATTTCCCTTGTCTTAACAAGATTGCAGGCATTCAATACGCAGCATGGGGCATGCCAATCACACTTCCCCAGCATACCTCCTCCCCAAGCAGTATCTGGAATGCTTTTCCCCAACGGAGTTGTCAAAGCCTCCTCATCCCTAGCACATGTTTATTCAACAGGAGCATCCCCAACCAAGCTCCCCACAGAATTTCCAGCCTCTCCCCAGAATAGCAATGCCTGAAACTCTTGCACAACAAAGTGACGAAAGCTTCCTTCTCACCAGCTGATTTCTCCTCACAGGGTAGATTAACCAATGATCTCTTCCCCAGCTAGGATATCCTTCTAAGAAGAACAGCCGGAGATGTTCGTCACAGCAGGATCCGAATCCCGGATCGGTTTCTCTTTTGCATAATCATAGCATTCGCATCATATTTACAAAATAAGCGTAGCATTCCGTCTAATACGGAGCATTACGGCAAAAATCAAACATTTTCATGATCACAAGCCAGGTTTGATCCAGTCACCTGCAATTACCATCAGTATTTCATCCGCAATATATATAAGAGCTCACATCCCTTGCAAATAAAAGCCAAAGCGTCCCCTTTGCACTCTCCAACACAAGTGCCTGTTTATATATACTCTTTCGACACTTGTCCGTATCATATTATTCCCCGCAGATATAAGCCAACGCATACCTTTTTCACTTTCAAATACAAATACCTATACATACCTTTTTAACACTCGTCCGTGTCACTTTTCCCCAGCACGGTTGCCAAAACACTTATTGCCAATCAAACACTTGTTTATAACAACACTCCTTTCGACACCCGTCCGTGTCATCCTATCCCCACAGGTCGCCAGAACACCTTTTACACTCTCACATACAAATATTTGTTCATAACTTATACACATTTTCTTTTGACACCCGTGTGTGTCATACTTTCCCCAGCAAGTTGAACACTCGTCCGTGTCTTGCTCATACTTCACCAACAATATCCACTCATACTTATACAAAAGATACTCATCCGTATCTTGTATATATATATCACTCCTCAAACAGATCTGACACGCGTCAGCGTTTGTTTCTATCGATAATCGTCTGCATCTTTAATCTATACACAGTAAGTTACCAATAGAACAACTTTTCTTATATCCGACATTCGTCCTATGTCGTGATATTTTCGGCAGCCGTACCCTGCCAGGTGATCGTCTTTCACCTTTGGATGACCGTCCCTCATCATTTCCCCAGCGGAGACTCCATTATTGGAACCCTTTTCCATCCGGCATTCGTCCTATGTCGTGATATTTAGCAGCCGTCCCCTGCTAGGTGATCGTCCTTCACCTTTTGATGACTGTCCCTCATCATTTCATCTGATGGCCGTCCCCATCGTTGATCTCGTTATCCGACATTTGTCCTATGTCGTGATAAACCACGAGAGCAGTCATACCCTGCTAGGTGATCGTCCTTCACCTCTTGATGATCGTCCTTCATCATGCTTATCAGATGGCAGTCCCCATCATCGACCTTTTCTTTCCAACATTCGTCCTATGTCGTGATAAAGAGCAGCCGTCCCCTGCTAGGTGATCGTCCTTCACCTTTGATGACCGTCCCTCATCAATATTTCATTTATTCTTTAACCTGATGGCCGTCCCCATCGTTGTTTACGTTACTTTTCAAATATGATGACCGTCTCCATCATTGCCTTTACTTTAATCCCCAGAGAATCTTGTTTCTTTACCTGACGGCCGTCCCCGTCATGGTCTCTTTATTTCCCCAACTTGTCGGTCGTCCCCGTCATTGCTTTACTTACCATTTATCCCCAGCAGTCGTCCTCTGCTCGATGGTCGTCCTCCATCGCCTTCATTTGATAATCATACTATACTACCTTTCACAATTTATATCCCTTTTCATCTTATCCCCAGTGAGTGAAAATTTCGGACTGTCTTTGGTATTCAACCACAAGTTATCTTGTTTGACTTTTAAGCCAGGTGCTTACACCCTGCACAGCTAACTCATGTTTGAATAGGGGCAGCTGTAAATACCCCAAATTTGCCCTCACTCATATCACACCATGGCTTGTGATCTTTCATATTTGCATAAGCATAAGCATACCACCTCACATTGCATATTTGTTTCATCTGCATAGTTCAAATTCATCTGCATCTAGGGTTTGTGATCTGGGCAATCCAAGATTCCATCTGAGCCACTCCAAAGGTATTAAAACATTCCAAGAGGGTCCATGTGTGTTCTATCATCATAATATGCCTCTCAAAGTTCAAGGAAGTCAAGAAATCACATGAACTGGCAAGGCATGGAAATAGAGCTAGGGTTTTCACTACACAGATGATCAAAATTAGGGTTTTGGTTTCAGAGGCCTCAACTCCAAATTTTGGGCCATTCTTATTTCTAATGTTCTTAAGATGTTATAAGGATCATGCGTCCCAAGTTTGATGAAGAAACTCATTGTGGAAGTCATCTGTTCACTGGGTAACTTCTTGAGCAAGTTAAGTCAAAATCAGGGCATCTGAGGCCCCCAACAATGGAACCAAAGGGGTATTTTCATCAAATTGAAGTTCTATGATCTTTATTTGATCATTGAAGTGCTTGGAAGTTCACAAAATTGAAGAAAATTGAGCTAAACCAAAAGTTGCCAAAAATGGAAATGACTTGTAATGGAAACTTTCCATTTTGGGAAATTTCTTCAACCTCCTCTTTCTTAACCAAAAATGCTTCAAATGAAAAATTCTTGGTCATGAAAGTTGTAGATTAGGTCTTTCCCTTTTCAAAAAGTACAAGAACATGTTCTAATTCATTATGGAACTCAAGTTATGATCCTTCAAAGTTGGCAAAAATCCTATAATTTTCAAGAATGCACCAAAGAGGATTTTTTGCAAATTCACTTGCCAAGCTTCTAAGTGACCTATAATACATATCTAAAAAGCATACCATTATAGTACAACTCATTATGATCAGAATTGGCCCAAGAATTATGCATTTTCATGCCTTGAACTTCAAGAAATTTCAAAAGGGCCAAAACTTCTCAAATTTGCAAAATGGTATAGATCTTCCCATACACTTGTGCCAGCATGCCAAATCTATTTCCATGGTCCTCCTTGAACGCAACTGAGGCCAGACACCCCTTGCAACCAGGTCTGCCATGACCCATACCTCAAGTACAACCAAACTTGACTTTTTGCATTTCACACCATACCAATCAGCATAGCCCACAACAACTCTTCTGACCTATCAAAACTTCACATACATGCCCTAAGGATCACATTTCATAACATCTTGGAGCTTGAATCATCCCACACATTCAGATTACCAAAATCCCTCTCAAACTTCATCTCTTCGAAATTCTCAAACCAACCATCAAAACTTCAAACAAACTTCACCAATCATCTCCATACATCCTCCAGATCATTTCCCAACCATTAAACAAGCCTGAAACCTCAAGAATCAAAAACACGATTTCACCCCCCTGAACTGAAACTTCAAAACAGCCCAAATAAATTCATTCCAAACATCAAAGCATCCTCAGGAGGTCCATTGGAGTTGATTGGCACCAAGGAGAGGCCCAAATAGCTCAGATTGAGAAAGCTCAAGCTCAGGTATCATCAAGAGTTTTTTTTCCAGAACTTGTATTTTTTGTTATAGAAATGTTCTTCATGCTTCACTGTTCACACTACACCTTTTACTTTTGAAAATGGTTGCAATTTGAGCTTGTATCGTGCTTCTGAAACTTTTGCAGTTTTTATGTTTTGATTCGAATCTCATGTTTGATGCAATATAAATGTTGTTTGATGATTGAATCTTTCTTAGAATGATTAAGAGAGTTGATCTGGAGATTTAGAGCTCCTATTTTGGCCTAGGGAAGAAGTTAGGATTTTGGTCTTGCTGGAGAAGATGACCGGAGCTTGCTCCGGTCACCTGAAAGTCATTAGGGTTTGTAATTAGGGTTTAGTTGCCCAGTTTGAATTCTGGCCGTAGGATGGCGATTAGCGCGTAAATGTGTGGTCTGGATCATTTCAGTTAACCCTAATTTTCAATTAATTAAATTAATTAAGTAATTAACCCAGTTTGAATGTGGGCCTTTGGATCTGGTGCGCAGTCAATTCCCTCTCTTTTCCCTTTGAATCTCATCCATCAGATGCGTTGACTTCCCCTTTTATTCATTTTTATTTCATTTTTATTCATTTTTCTTGCATATTTGTTTTAAAATACTTAGAAAAATCTCAAAAATATTTCCTTTCGCAATTTTGTTTCAAATATTTTTCTTAATCAGAAAATGATTTTTATTTTATTTTTTGCACATAAAAAGTATTTATAAAATATTTAAATGTTTATTTTAATTAATTAATGGAAATTAATTAATTAAAATAGCATTTAGGTTTCCAAAAATCACCAAAAAATTCATGTTGCATCTTAACACATTTAGAAACATTTTCAAACCCCCCATAAAAATTTCTTTTTGGTTTTGATCATCATTTGACAATTTTCTTTGAATTTAGAGTTCATAAAATCACATTTTTAACCCTAACCTTTGAAAAATCTTTTCTGCCTAACCATGAAGGGTTTGAAGTTGGTTCTTTTTGAATTGATTTACACATACCATGTAGTATCTAGGATATGTTTGGCATGAATTTATCTTGAATTTTCAATTTGTTTGGCATTTTATATTGAGGACCACCCAAAAAACCCTAGAAACTCAGGAAATTCATAACTCCTTTTAGGTTTAGCTTCTGACCTCCCCCTTTGGATGGTAACCTAGTATAGGTTTAGGGTTCCTTTGAGTGCATTTTCAATTTTTTATCATATCATTTGCTTCTGTCTTTTCCATTTGCATCTCATCCTTTCATGTAACCCTAATTTTTCATCTTTACTTGCATCTTACATTGCATTGCATGAACATATGAACTTGCCATGCCATTATAAGCATTTTTATGCCATCATAGACATATTAAGACATTGCTTGAACATTGTTTGATCATTTATTCATACATTTTCTATGCTTTGCATCCATTTCATTCCATAAACATCCATGTGTTTACATGCTTCCTACATGCTTCATTTGCATTCATTCCCTTGCATGATCACACATATGCATCTTGTATGTCCTTGCATCATATCATAGCATCATTTACATCATGTACATGCTTCTAGTTTTGGTCTTGGCCCTTGCATAAGTATTGTTTCATTTCATTTCTTTCCTTATGCATCTTGTGCTAACTTTTCAGGTTAATGGTAAGTTTGTTTGGGAGGTGGATTTGCCTTCACCTCCCACCTATTCTCATCATTTCATATTGTATCCTTGCTGCATTTTTGTTTGTCTTTGAGTGGGCTTTCTCACTTGTGTTTCTCTTCCTTTCTTTCTTCAAGTTACTTATCTTCTTCAATGAAGTAAGTAACTTGTTCTTCTTTCTCATCTTCCTTTCATCTGCTTCTTCCTTGGTGGCTTCCTTGAAGACTTCTCTTGAGCCTCACAAACCATAGGATAACCAAGCATGATAATAATTAGGGTTGTGATTAGTCCCCCTTAGCTTTTACCTTTGAGTCTCCTTGAGTCTTTCTTCTCATCTTCATAATCAGAGACTAAACCTTTAAGGTTTTAGGACTTTAGAATTAGGGTTATGTCTGCATCCTTCTCTTAGGATAGAGTCTATAACTTTAATCCTAAGTGTTAAACCCTTACTTTGTTTAAACCTCTTAATTAATACACCTAACAATCACTAAGACATTAACTTGTAACTTGGGCCTTACATTAGGGTTCTAATTCTTCCTTTATGGTTAAGAAGGACTAACCCTAGTGTTTAATGGACAAGTCATTCTCAGGTTGTCTTACAAATCATAAAATCCATTTCTTAATTTCATCTTTAATTAAAATCCATTTAATAAAAGGCTTGTTTTGTAATGAATTTAATCCCTAACCATGGATTAAGTTGAGGTATCTTCCTCAGCTTAAGTGGTCTCATCTATTATCCTTCTATTAGGCTGGTGTAATGAGCTCACTAATCCTTGATTAGAGATTAAACTCATTACTTAACACTAAACAAAAACCCAAAAAACATCTAATTAATCACAAGTAGGTTAATGATCTTAATCCTAGATCATCATGGAAATTAAGTTGATATGTTTATCTCATGCTTAAGTATTCTCATTATCCCTAATCACAGGGAGGATATAATGAGTTTACAAGCCTTTGATTTAGGCTTAATCTCATTAACTTATGCAAAACACCAAAAACAATAAAAAAACTTAAAACACAAAAACAAACAATAATTGTCTCCTTCGGGATTCTTTTCTCATCACACTCATTCACAAAAGGGAACTTGCTTCTTCTGTCTAATGCAAGACAGTTAGCACTCGAGCCAGACGAGTCATACACTTGAGCATAGACAATTAAGCAGTTCACAGTCAATTTTATCTTTCAGTCTCTTTGAGTCGAACTACTATGTTCTGACTTCCTCATTGCACGCGAGGATACGTAGGCATAACTTAATAGTTATCGAACAAAAGTCTTTGTGTCTTCTCCCCCTTTCAGCATTCTCTTTTCTAAGCCTCAGTTCCTGAGCAATTCATTTTCATGAACTGACACTTGTACATTCCTTTTCCAGCTTTTGCACACAAATATCACATACACTACCCCTTTAAACACAATCTTTTAAGCGTGGATCTCGTCGAGTACGACGTACAATCTGGGTGCTAATACCTTCCCAGGTTGTAACCAACCCCCTTTCGCAGTTTCTCTGGTTCGCAACCGTCTTATCCATCTTCTTCTAGGTTTATGCAACATTACCTTTCCTTCGGGATAAAAATGCCTAGCTGACGACTCTATTCATCTTCACCTCATTTCTCTTTTCGCCGACCGTTCGCGCTTGTACCGGGATGCAAATCTTTGGGAGCGACAGAATGCCAGGTAGCTTTTGATGAGATCAAGAAATACCTACATGAACCTCCTATATTGATGCCACCAGTTGAAGGAACACCCTTGATTATGTACCTGACAATATTGGATAACTCGATGGGGTGTATGTTGGGGAAACATGATGAGTCTGGTCGAAAAGAGCAAGCAATATACTACCTTAGCAAAAAGTTTACCGACTGTGAAACAAGATACTCATTGCTCGAGAAAACTTGTTGCGCTTTAGCATGGGCTGCTCGCCGACTAAGACAGTATATGTTGACTCATACCACTTTATTGATTTCAAAAATGGATCCAATCAAGTACATATTCGAGAAACCTGCTCTCTCCGGACGAATATCAAGATGGCAAATGATCTTGACAAAATATGACATACAGTACACTACTCAGAAAGCAATTAAAGGAAGTGTAGTAGCTGATCATTTGGCTCATCAAGTAGTGGATGATTATCAATCTATGAATTTTTAGTTTCTAGATGAGGATATTATGATTGTTACTAAAGAACCTAGACAATATGAAGGACCTGGACAAGGATCCCGATGGACTATGGTTTTTGTTGGAGCTTATAATGCGCTTGGTGATGGTGTTGGTGTTGTTAGATTATCTCTCCTAAGGGTTATTATACACCAATCACTGCAAGACTTTGTTTTGATTGTACCAATAATATGGTTGAGTATGAAGCATGCATAATGGGTATCAAGGATGCCATTGAGATGAAGATTCATTTTTTGAATGTGTATTGAGATTCAGCCCTGGTAGTTAGTCAAGTTAAAGGAGATTGGGACACCAAGCATCCTAATCCCATCCCTTACAGAGAGCATGTGTTGTCTTTGATCCCGTACTTTGAAGAGATTAACTTTGGACATATTCCACGAGAAGAGAATCAGTTGGCAGATGCATTAGCCACCATGGAATCTATGTTTGAAATCAGTTAGGATGATGAAGCTCCTAAAATTACTATTGATCGATTTGATGAACCTGCATACTGCAATGGGGTGGGTATTGAAGGAGTAGACGAAAAGCCTTGGTTTTATTAAGTAAAAAGGTATCTTGAGGCTCAAGAGTTCCCTGAAGGGGCATTTGTCAAGGATAAGAAGTTTCTGAGGAGATTTTCTTCTAAGTTTTTCCTAAGTAATGGAATTTTGTACAAGCGCAATTATGATTCAACTTTGCTTCGCTATGTGGATGAGAAAGAAGCAACATAGATTATGGAGGACATGCATGATAGGATCTTTGGTACTCATTCTAGTGGGCATACCATGGCCAAGAAGATATTGAGAGCAGGTTACTATTAGTCTACCATGGAAGCTGATTGCTATCAGCACTCCAAAACTTGTCACAAATGCCAAAATTTATGCTAATAAAGTTCATGTGCCTCCAGTTCCATTGAATGTTCTGACTTTTCCTTGGCCTTTTGCAATGTGGAGCATTGATATGATTGGTGAAATCAAACCTACTGCTTCCAATGGACATCGATTCATCCTTGTGGCTATTGATTACTTCACAAAGTGGGTAGAGGCAGCTTCATTTGCTTCTATTACCAAGAATGTCGTGGCTCGATTCATCAAGTATAATCTGATATGTAAGTATGGCATCCCTGAAAGGATTATCATAGATAATGGTACCAATTTGAACAATACTATGATTACTGATCTCTGTACGCAGCTCAAGATTAAGCATCACAATTCTTCTCCATATCGTCCAAAGATGAATGGCGCAGTGGAAGCCACCAACAAGAATATTAAGAAGATCTTGCATAAGATGACAGTTACGTATAAGGATTGGCATGAGATGTTACCATTTTCTCTTCATGGTTACCATACCACAATACGTACTTCAACAGGGGCAACCCATTTCTCCCTTGTCTATGGTATGGAAGCAATTTTATCCATTGAAGTTCAAATTCCTTCCTTGATAATTATGAAGGATGCATGCTTAGATGAAGATGAATGGATTCAAAGTCGACTTGACCAGATAAACTTGATTGATGAGAAAAGGTTAGCATGTGTTTGTCACGGTCATATGTATCAGAAACGTATGATCAAAGCCTTCAATAAGAAAGTTAAACAACAAGTATATCAGGCTGGTGATTTGGTGATCAAGCGTATTATATTACCACAGGGTGATCCCAGAGGCAAATGGACCCCCACCTATGAAGGAACATTTGTTGTTAAGAGAGTATTTTCTGGAGGAGCCATGATGCTTACCACTATGAATGGTGAAGATTTCCCACAACCTGTGAACGCAACCATAGTTAAAAAATACTACGCATAAAAAGAGACCCGCTAGGTTGACTGGCCTATGCAAAAATAAGGGCATCCCAAAGAACCAAAAGGGTTCTTGAAAAAATTAGGGATATATATAAAAAAAATGTACACCCGGCAGGTCGAAAACCTGAAAAGGCGGCTTGGGAAAAAAAGGGTATCCTGGTGGATTGAAAACCTGAAAAGGCAATCCAGGCAAAAGTTAGGGATTAAAGCGTATGACTATGTCTCGTTGGATCACCCATGTAACATCTACTAGTTGTGTTATCTATGTCAAATTCAACAGATACAGATCAGTCCAATCATTTATTTTCTAATAGCTGAAGATGAGATACTTGAAGATAATGGCAATAGCAGAATTGAAACTCAATAGGATTAGTTACACATAGCTATCTTTCCTTGTTTTTGTATTCTTTTAAAAAATTTCTTCAATGAATTCCTCTTACTAGGATTTCCGTCTCTGTGTTAAAACTCACCTATTTATAGGCCACTTTCTAAATAAATAAAATTCCATTTTTGTATTCAGGTTTACTTTTCCCCTTTATTCAGGTTTACTTTTCCATCTTTATTCAGGTTTACTTTTCCCTTTTTACTAAAGCGAAAAACGTCCTTTGATTATGTTTGAATGTATATATGCTTTTGAATATGATTGATGTTTACCATAAATGTATAAAATACAATAATCGCATTTACTAAGAACGAACGGAGGTAGGAATTCAACGAATCTTCGTTGGTTCATCCCCACAGATTAATCTTTACGGATATTCTTACGAAATACTTCAAGTAATATCTTGTACTTACAAAACTACGAAGTCGTCAATCAGTTTCATATCCTCCGAAGAATTGATACTTAACCGAATAGGTCTCCCGGATCTATGTCCATCTCTTTTATCCTTAGTCAGGATATTCAGGATTTTAATCCTTCAATGAGAAGTACGACGAACGAAAACGAGAGGTTCTAAGTACAATATTCTTAAACAAGACGGGAACGAAGTCTTCATATTTCTCAATAACGAACCGAGATTTATTTTCCCCAGCCAGTAGTTGTTCTATGAAGCTACTTATATGCTTCAAACTACACAATTCATATATACATCACATCACATCATATCATATCATATCATATCATATCATATCATATCATATCATATCATATCATATCATATCATATCATATCATATCATATCATATCATATCATATCATATCATATCATATCATATCATATCATATCATATCATACACATACAACATTATCATGAGATATTATCTTGCAAAGTGTTATATACATCATGATATTTACATAGAACTAACTTTGTTTTTTAGGTTAATCCTCCAGCAGAAAAACGTCATCAACAAACTTATACCTCGAGCTGCTTTAGTATGTAGCCCAACATAACATTTCATTTAGGGGAATATTTTGGTTATTTCTATATTTAAATACTTTTCACCTTGATCTCATGAGTGTCTATCATCACTCATGCCATCTGGTAAAGTTATTTAAATATGGGCAACTATCACACCCCAAATTTTACCCCTATCATTTCATTTCATATATCATCAGTTTACCATAGTGCATACAAGGCGTTCTGTTTTTTTGCAGGAATGACAAGAGGATCTGTTGTTTTTGTAACCAGTCATGGAGACCTGGTCTTTTGGCTCAAGAAGCTAGGGTTTTAAACTTGGAAGTTTAGATTGGCGGAATGATCTTATAAGTTATGGATTAAGGAATTTCAAGGTTAAATCTTGGTCATGTTCAAGACCTCCAATCATTTGTGGTCTTCTTTAGTGAGGTACCTTAGTGAGAACTGTTGATATTTGGTTCAGAAGATCGTCTGGTTGTATTTTTTCTTGGTCAACTCACAAATTCCAAAAATTATGCTTCAAGATTCCTATTCAATTTCAAGTTTAGTTTGAATTATCTTTCAGTTGCAAAGTCCAAAGTTTATTTTCAAGTTTTGATCCTAATCCCAAATGCCAACTCCAAATTTTATTTCCAAGTCATTTCAATTCCTAGTGTCTAAATTATTTATTTATTTTAGTTGTGGTTCAATGTTTTAATTCTTTTTAAAAAAAATTATATTTCTCATTACAAGTTCCATTTAAAGTTTCTATTTTCATTTCAATTCCTGTTTCAAGTTTTAATTACAAACTCAAAATCTCAAATCTCAACGCATACTCAAGTCTAAGTTAGAATCTTAAGTCCTAGTTTTGATTTCTTTTCAAAATCCTAAATTCCTAGTCATAGTTCCCAATCTCAAATCCTAAGTCAAAATGTCATTCAAAATCCACATTTCTTTCTAAATTGATGTTACATTTGTTTGATGGATTTCAATTGAGAAATTTACTTTTTCATATACCTTGAGCCCAAGTTTAACCCATTGAATTATTTCATTCACAATCCAACACATTCATGTTTAAAGTTGATTTACTCATTCATTTTTTTCGACCGTATTGTTCACAATTGTCAACATATAAAGAAAACTACACCTAATGCATAAGGTCCTTGAAAATACAAGAAAGATCATATGGTTTTACAAGAAAATACATTCATTCCAAATATGAGAAAGCCTAAGCCTAATGAATTACAAAGTGTATGGTTTCCTTCCAAGCCAAGAAAGAAAAGTTTGTGCTTAATATTTCCAAAATCAATATCATCATTTTCTCAAGCTTCATGATAAGCCTCGATCCTCATGCTAAGTTTTCCGCTTCATCATGACGAGCTCAATGCACATGAAAAGAAATAAGAATTAGTATTCTCCATCTCAAACATTCTCATACACATTCATACAAAGATACATTCATTCATACGTACATTTTGTACATAATCAAAACAAGTCCATCATTTATCAGTCCAAGCATATGCCAAGGACAATGCCACAATTAAAAAATCTCTAAGTTAAAGTCACTACAACTAAAGAAGGACAGCAGAACCAGTATCAATAATAGAAGTTTAGAGAAGTATGGAAAAGGCAACAAAATCAGACCTGCTGCAAAAAGAACAGGAGCCGCAGGGTCCTCTTCCAGGTCACTCCATGACAAATTGGTGTCTCTGCAGGTCAACTACAAGCCTGCAACAGTCTAGCTTACACCAAAGTATGAAAATCCTTTCCCTCCATAAGCAGGACCTACAGATTGAAAGGGACACAACATTAGCATCAATACCAAAACTATGCTATCATAAACTTAACCAATAAGTTTTCACAAGTTCAAATGGAAACTCTAATTCTACCCTATTTAAAGGGATGAATTTCATAGACAAAGGGGGAGTTTTGAAAAAAAAACTCAGAAAAAAGTTCAAAACAAAAACTCACCAACAGACCTTCTTCAACAGTACAGAGTCACTGCTCCGCCGCGAAACCGCCTTCGACCACCGCAAAGATCCCACCAAAAACATTACGTCGCGGAAACCATAATCATTCATCATCCTTCACGGACTCAGAAATGAACTCACCAACTGACCTTCCTCAAACGACCTTTCCGCCGATTCAAAGCCGCAACCACCACTTCTGCTGATTCACAAACAAGCATCAGAGGAAGACAAGCGAACAGCAGAGGAAGACAAGCAAGAAAATGGACGAGAACGAAATTGTACATCCAACGTTTCGACATTGGACTTGCTCCGATTTGGATGAGAATCTCCCTATCCAACATTTAAACTTTCATTATCTTTACTTTCTACTGGCTTTGTGTTTAAAAGTTTCTTGCTCTTCGTCTGGTTTTACCCTTAGTAGATTTAGGATCTCCCCCTTTATACGTTTGGTCTGAGTTTAAGAGAATGATTTGAGGGAGGAAGAAACGTGATTGAGAGTGAGAATGAGAGGGTGAGTCGAGCGATTTGAGATACTTCCATGCGTGATAGAGAGAGGGTGAGCGTTTGAGAGGATAGTCGTTTCTTTTTTCTCTGAGTTTGGGAAAGAGATTTTCAGCCGCATTTGTTTTTAGGGCTTTTCTTTCCCCTTTTAGTTCATAAAACCGAACCGAGTTCAGGACCGGGTCCGACCCATCATACCCATCAAACCCATCAGACCCGGTCTCGCCCCATGGGCCTGCTGGGCTGTCCTTTCAACACCCCCCTGTTTTCACTATTTCCTTCATAGTTTTTTGTTTTTATGTTTTATTTTTTTAAAGTTCTTTTAAGCTTTTTTTCTAATATTTCTTTTAAAATAAATTTAGAAAATACTTTATGTTAGTTAAATTATGTTAAATAATTTTATTTAATTATTTTGTTAATTAATTTTTGATAAATAATTGTATTAATTTTAGTTGGTTAATTACTTTTTGCTTAATTATATTTGTAAGGTGTTTGCTTATATTTTCTTGCACTTTATTTAGTTATAATGATAATGTATGACTTGTGCAAATGTGAATCTTATTCTCGATTTTCGATCATAAATTGTTAAGCAAGACATGAACATAATATTTCAAAATAATAATTAAATCATTTCAAAAATATTAAGTCTTGGTCCAACGCCAAGTAAATTCACACGCCTATATTTCGCACACACGTAATTCAGTCACCTATGTGGTCGCCATCTACACAACTTTACTCATCACAATTAATAAATAAGGAAATGAACTTCGGAATCTAGCATTCTGCGGGTTCTTTAATGAACCACTCTTGAGGCTAGCCCTCAGGTTGTGTTTCATTTACTCCTTCGTTTATAAAAACCATTATAAACCCTAAATAATTTTAAAACAAACGTAAATTTAATACAAATCAAAATATCAATTAAGTACGAGGAACTGAACTCTGGAATCTAGCATTCCTCGGGTTCTTTAATGAACCACTCTTGAGGCTAGCCTTCGAGTTTTGTTTCATTTACTCCTTCGTTTCTAAAATTAAACCATAAGTCACTTAAACCAATTCAATAATCTTATCTAATTCTTTTATTAAAAAATACACGTTACAATTAACTAATGAAAGAACTAAACTTAGGAGTCCAGCATTCCTCAGGTTTTTTGAATGAGTCACTCTTGAGGCTAGCCCTCGAGTTGTGTCTTATTCTCTCTTTCATTTCTGAAATACTCAAGAAATCAACTGTTAATTCACATATGAAGTAAGGGAAAAACTGGACTCAGGAATCTAGAATTCTTTGGGTCCTTGAATGAATTACTCTTGAGGCTAGCCCTTGGGTTGTGACTCATTCGACCTTTCGCCTCTCAAAGCTTAAAACATACTCAACAAATTCAAATAATTTTCATAATTAATTAATGAAGAACTGAACTCAGGAATCTAGCATTCCTCGGGTTCTTGAATGAAATCACTCCTGGGCTAGCCCCATGTGTTGTGGTCCATTTGCCCTTTCGTTTAAAACAACTTAACAAAGGTCAAACACTTTTCTCTAAATGAACATTGTTTAAATCTTTCTATCTCGCAAACAAGCTAGCGCTTCAGCCTCCACCACGAGTAAAATCCAATGCTTAGCAGTTAAAAAACGTCTTAAACAATTGTTCATTAAAACCCAACAACCGTAGTTGCACAAACTACGAAGCTCTGACTTTCCCATTGCACAAGGGAATACGTAGGCATAGGGATTTTAGTCCTTCGCGAGTACAATAATAAAAAATTTAATCTTTTCTCCATAATAATAATAATTAAAATTATTTTCCCTTAGAACAAACATATTAACAAATATTTAGAAGACAAAGACATAAATCAACATTTAATCGCATAGTTAGACTAAGAGGTTCTCGTTGAGTACAACTAACGTGAGGGGTGTTAATACCTTCCCCTTGCATAATCGACTCCCGAACTTAGAACTTGGTTTCATTGACCATTTTTTATCCTTTATTTAGGTTGTATATATATCTCCCTTTTCTCTCGTAGAATAAATAGAATTAGGTGGCGACTCTGTTGTTTCTTTCTGCGTCCCATCGCGAGGATCATAATTTTCGAGGTACGACAATATGGATGAAGTTAGAGAGAAATGCTTGACTCTTGAGAAGAGGGTAAGAGGTTTAGAAGGAAAATATGTATTTGGTGCTGCTGCAATAGACATGTGTTTGGTCTCTGACCTAGTTTTGCCTAACAAGTTCAAAGTTCATGCATTCGAGAAATACAATGGGCATACTTGTCCTAAGATTCATTTGTTGATGTATTGTCGCAAAATGTACGCACATGCCAAGGATGACAAGCTTCTTATTCACTGTTTTCAAGATAGTTTGAGTGGTGCTTCTGTGAAGTGGTATGTGGGACTTGAGAAGAGTCACATCCAAAGCTATAAGGATTTATCTGATGCTTTCATAAAGCAGTATAAGTACAATTTGGACATGGCGCCTGACCATCGTCAACTTCAAAACATGTCACAGAAATAGAAAGAATCATTCAAAGAGTACGCTCAACGTTGGAGAGATCTAGCTGCTTAAGTGGAGCCACCTTTGGACGAAAAAGAATTAACTAGTTTTTTCATGGACACTCTTCAACCTTTCTTTTGGGAGAAAATGGTAGGAAATGTTTCATCTAGTTTTGCTGACCTAGTCACTGTTGGAGAAAGACTAGAAGAAGGTATCAAGAAGGGTAAGATTACCAATGCTGAATCTTCTAATACTGCAAGAAAGTCTCATGGGAACTTTCAGAAGAGAAGAGATGGTGATGCTTATGATGTTTCAACTGAAAGGAAGCCTTATCGCCAACAACAACGATATGTTCAACCATATGTAGCTGCAGTTGCTCTTGTTGTCAAAGCTCAACCAGCTCAAGCTCAAGCTCAAGCTCAGGCTCCTCGTCCTACTGCTAGACCAAATAAGTATCGCATTAGAATAGATTATGATCCTATCCCGATGACTTACACTGAGTTGTATCCTTATTTGATTAAGAGTGGTATGATTACTACTAGGCCTCCGCCTTCGCCTCCTGTTTCAGATCCTCTTCCAGCTAACTATAGATCTGATCTTCGCTGTGAGTTTCATCAAGGTGGAACTGGTCACGACTTGGAACATTGCTTTGCACTGAAGGCTAAAATGCAAGAGTTTATGAGGAACAACATCCTTTCCTTTCATGACACAAATCCTAATTTTATCAACAATCCTTTGCCGAAGCACGAGAAGTGAATCTTCTAGACGACTTCAACAGTCTGATCATCTTCAAGGCCAGAATATCAGACGGGACAGCTCATCCTTGTTGCTGGTGGATCACTAGGCCATTGTTTCTTTATGTTTGCAATTTTCTTCAATTGTATTGACTTGTATGATTTTAAACTTTGTTTGTACTTTCATGTTGATTTTAATGAAATGATCATTGCTTTGTTTTGATTCAATTTTGTTCACTATTTTCATCTTTATGCTTTACATTTCAAGTTAATTTTCTTTTCTCAAGCTTTTACAATGACTGGAGGGAGAATGATGAAAACGAAAAACCCATAATTATTGTTGGTATGCTTTCAATTGAGACTTGGCTAATGATATACAAGCATTGTTTCAAATCCCAAACACTGGAGAAATAAGGAAGTTAATCCCTTATCAACCCCTTTGAGCCTTGAAGTTGGAGTTTCTTTCTGTTTGGAAAAAAACCCACAATTTTAACCTTGGGATGGGTAGTTCTCAATTAATTCAAATGTGCATTCAAGTACAAAAGAATGATTCAAGACACTGAAGGGGCGTAAAACACAAGGAAGTGGGATTGGAATTGGGTTTTCTTAACAACTTAAAAATAACTTCTATAACAAGTTCATTTATCCTGGTTCGTTTGAACTCAAACTACATCCAGTCCACCCGCCAAGGTGATTTTGCCTCTATCACTGAGGTCTTAATCCACTATTCAATATTTAGATACAGTCACAATGACCTACTGTCAAAGTCTTCTTGAGTCTACTGACTAACTAGTCACTCAAGGAAAATCACTTTTATAATAAACAATAATGTAACTAGTATGCTTCTAATAAGCTTTTGATTGTTACAAAGTTTTGGCGCAATAATACAATATATGAAAAAGTAATTTGTCAGCTTCTTTTTCAATCTTCAAAATCATTCCTTTATATAGGCTTGAATAAAGTGACCGTTGGGAACAACTTGAGCCTGTTTTGGATATAAATTATTATCATAAATTCCTTCCAAAATGAGAGATACTTGTCTTTACCATTAATTGATATATTATTTAATTAATTCCTTGAATATGAGAATCATTATCTTCTAGACATAAATCAAAGAGAATTAAATCTTGATACGCATCCAATAAATCACGTCTTTAATGATGGATTCTTCAATAAATGTATCTTCTATATAGGGCGCAATGTTTCTTCTAATTAAACACGTCTTCCTTTCAATAACTTCCTTTTCTACAACTTCTACACATATAACAAATAAAGTTATATTCAGTATGTATTAGAACTTCTATTCTTGCATAATAATAATTGTTATCATCAAAACTCTTAGAGGTTTAGAACCAGAATTGTTCTAACAATCTCCCCCTTTTTGATGATGACAAAACATTATTTAGATTTTAAGAATAGAGTTTAATAAGATTAGAAGAACTCCCTTTGTTTAATTTAATTCAGAGATTTCCATTAGAGGTTCCTTCAGAAGTTTTATCCTTCAGAAGTTTTATCAGCTTTAGCTCCCCCTGAGTTGGTTACTTGACCTGTTTCTATTTTAGAATCACAACTCAAACAGTTTTATTAGAATATATATGTTAGAGGTTAATCTTGATAACTGCTATAGATCAAAATCTTCTACGTTTCTCCCCCTTGTTGTCATAATCAAAAAGTAAAGATGCAGAAGGAAAAACAAAAAGAGTGAAGAAGCAAAACGAAACAAGTTTACATTAATCAGGGGCATAGCCAAAAAGAAACAAATAGTAGTAATTAAACAGATAAGATTATTAGAAGATAAAACTAAAGGTTAATAGAAAATCAGGGTAGGGGATTCATCTTAGTAACTAATGCTTCCAGAAGAGACTTGATTTCAGAAGAAGATTCCACTTGCTTGCCAATCATAGTCTTCAGTTCAGCATTAGTTTCATCCTGTTTGTCCAATATTTGCTTGACCATTTCATTCTCCTTTTTCAATTCTTCTAGAGTCTTCAGCACAAGAGATGTTGGTAGAGGTTCTTCAGTTGTTGTAGCAGCTTGATTTCCAGAATTTGCTTCAGTTGATGGTGGTGGAACAAAGTCAACTTCCTGAGCTTCATCAGAAGGAACAAAAACCATCTGAAGTTCAGAGTATAATTCCAGAGGTTCTGGTTCAGTCCAGGGTTTGTTATCCAGAAGTAATGGCTTGTTCTTTTCAATGTTGGAGACGATTGCTTTGAGGTATTCACAGAAGTTCTGATGAGCGATATCATAGCAGATATCCTTCAGCCTTTTGGTCTCAACATTGAACCATTTTCTGAATGTAGCCCAAAGAAAATCAGAAGTTGCTGGATCAGGAAGCTCTGAGCAAGCAACTTTCAGATCCTCTAACTTGATTTTCATTTCTGCTTCAAAGGCAAGCAGTAATGCATCAATGTCTGTTTTGGTTGGTTTTGGTTTTGGGGCCGAAATGGCAGTTTTGTTGGAAATAGAAGATAGTTTTTGGAGAGCTTCTATGTTAATGGATGTTCTAAGAGGATTTTCTGGCTCAGATTCTTCTGGAGGTGTGTCTGGTATTGTTATGAATGTTGGTGAGTTTGGTGGAGTTGATTCATAAGAGGACAAAGAGCTTTCTCTAATGGGTGAAAGGTCAAAAACTAGTGCATGGCCATCAGCATTCAGAGGATGGAAATTTCTAGGTGGGTTTGTTTTATAAGTTTGAATAGGTGGAATTTGTTGGGATTTAGGAGGTTGGAATGCGTCAATATCAAAAAGAACGTTTTGGAGATCAGTGTGTGTTTCAACGAATTGGGAGCGGTCTATATCAGAGAGTGGTGTTGGATCAATGGGTATACCAAAATCAGATAGAGTTTGTGGTTGATGAGTTTCATGTTCAGGTGGATTTAGTGAAGTTAAGATAGAGGAAACAACAGAAGTTGTGGGTATCACAGAGGGACTTGGTTAAAAACAGTTATGGGTACAGAAGGTGGGATGGGTTCAGAAGGAATTGGATCAGAAGGAGGTGGGTCAGAAGAAGTTGGTTCAGACATGACCACTTTTACTGCTTCTACCACAGAAACAAAATCAGAAGTAGAGGAAGAAGTGTTACCTGTCTTTTTGATCGTTTTAGAAACCTTCTGAGAAGTTCCTTCCCCAGCTTTCCTTTTCTTGCTCTTTTTTAATACAACTTCTGGAGCTGGTTGTGTGAGTTCCTCTGGGTTGAACATAGTGTAACACGGTGGGAGAACTGACTTTAGTTATGTTGCGGATAGCAAGAGTCGCCACCGACTTTTATTTTATCCAAAAGGAAAGGGTATAAAAGAACAGGAAAGACCTTAAGAGATATTTTTGGGTCTGGGGGGTAGGTTATGTAAAGGGAAGGTGTTAGCACCCTTTACATCCATGGTTATCCATGGGCTCTTAGTTACTTAGCTCACTTTTGAATTGTTTTTGAAAGTGTAGTGTGTGAATAGAAAAATTTTCATAATAGTTGATAATGATCCATGTACGGATGCGTAAAAACTTGTTTTTGAAAATTTGTTTGAAATTTGTTAAGTGTTTGAAAAATGGAGTGAGCAAGCAACTAGGAGGTACCTACCCTAAAGTTTAAAATCTTTCTTGTTCTTTATCCTTTAAATGGTAAGACTATCCCAACTATTAAGGAGTAGGTAGTCATTACCTTGGATGTAAGGGACATGTGAGGGACATCTGGTTATGAAGGCAACTGTGGGGTGTATTAAGCATACTGGAGGGACTATCATCATTATTCGAAGGGACTTGATCTTTAAAGGCAACCATTAGGGACTTGATGATTTTTCTTTTTAAGGGACTTGCTTTATACACCCCACTTGACCTTATGATTTAGGCAACTTGAGGGATAACCTTAGGAATGTGAGATGGCGATTAGAAATCGACTTACGTGTGTGAGTGTTCAATATTATTTATCTTTAATTAAAATGATCTAAATTTATTTTAAGAGAATACATGTTTACACTCCCTAAATTACTAACCATAGCATGAAAATTAAATAAATTCAATATTTACAAAATTACACCAAGAAGCAATTACATAATTATAATAATAAGCAAATTAAAATAAATAGCAAAAATAAATAATTAGCAAAATATAAATAAATAAGCAAAGATAATAAATAAATAATAAATAAATAAATAGGGGTTAGTGATAAATATAATTAAAAAAAAATAAGGTTAGTAAAAATAAAATAACTAAATTTAGTGAAATAATAATAATTAGAAAAAATAAACAAGGTTAGAGAAATAATAATATAAGATAATAATAAACAAAAATAATAAATAATAATATAGTTAGTAATAATAATTAAAATAAATAGAAAAATATTATAATGACATGATTAGAATAATAAACACAAATTTTAATTTTAACATATAACATTTATTTAGAAACAAGAATAATTAAATAAAATTTTTTTAAACATAATACAATTATAAATTTTAATTATTACAAATTTAATCATTGTTAAACATATATTAACATTTATTTATTAACAAAACAATTATTTACACATTATAAGGAGAAAATAAGTTTTAAATATTATATTCACAAAATTAATCATATTTATAAAATTTAATTTTATTAGTTATTATATTTACAAATTATTATAAACATATACAAAATATAATTATTGTAAGTTAAATTGTTTCTAAACATATATTAAAAGAAAAATAATTTGGATTATAAATATATTTACAAATAAGTTATAATTATTTTTAAATAAACATGTACAATAATAATTACATCACAAATTAGAAAATAAACAATTAGGTTTTAATAGGTATTTAGAAAATAAATTAGGGTTTTGTTAGAAAAATATTTTTAGGGTTTAATTTATAATATACATATATTTATAATTTAATCACAAGATAAAGAAAATAATTTAAGAACATTTATATATTTTTAGAAATTTGAAAAAAAATATTAAGCATGCTTCATTGTTTTTAATTATTTAGAAAAAAACATATATACAAAACTATATTTAATTTAATTAATAGAATAATCAAAATAAAAGAAAAAAAATATGAAAAAAAAAACTTACCTGACTGGGATTTGAACCCAGGTCAGTGTGTTTGCCAGCAAGAAGAGCCACCATCAAGCCACTATGCACGCAGGCAACAAGTGAGAGTGCGAAATTTGTTTTATGCTTTGTCTTGATAAACCCAGAAAATAATAAAAAAACAAAAGGGCCTGGGGTGGTGTTGAACCCAGGACCCTTGATCATTCATGCGCATGCCTTACCGCCTGGCTGGGAGAGCCTTTCTGGTAGTTGAATGGCAAGTAACTATAATATATTAAGTTTGCTTTTAACCTGAAAAAATAACAAAAAAACAATGCACCAGCCAAGTATCGAACCAGTGACCTCACACCATACGCGTATCAGTCTTACCACTAGGACAAACGTAAGTTTGTGATATAAAACAACAATTAATTCATAAAATATTATGCGCAGTATTTGAATTCTGGAAAACGCGCGCAGGGCCTTCATCTTCTTCCTATTACCTGCGAAATTTGATATGATTTCTCCTGCGAATTTTCCTGGGTGTTCATGAACCAGAAACCCTAGGTTTTTGGATCATCACGCAAACAGCAAAATCAATACAAATTGCTAGTCCAGATCAAACATACAGAGTTTATACATCATAATCATGTTTTTAAAAGTCATTTATATTCACTAAATCATGAATTCCCAATTTGAGAACTCAAACCCTAACAATGGTGTCTTTCGGTTTAGGGCATATTTCTTCAATGTTTTTGTCCAGAATCCATCTAAGCATCATGATAAACAAGATTAAACACACAAAAACGATTTACAATGGTTAAATAAATGAAATCGAAAAATCAAACAAGAGTAAGAAGATGCATTCGGGATATGCTATATGAGGGGCTTTGGATGCAAGTAGGTATTGGTTTTGACTCAATGATGTCCAAGGATCATTGTGGTGTCCTCAAATTACCTTCTAATGGCTTGTATATGAAAATCCGATTTGAATTTTGGTATGGTTTTTGAAAATTGGAACTTACACTTTGGAGGCTGCAAATTCGTGAATGAGGGCTAGGGTTGTGATCAGTACTTATATGTGAATCATTTAGGTCAGAAAAATTCATTGGTTGTGTGGAAGTTTGGATATTTGAAGATTGAAAAAGATTATGCCATGAAATTCAAATATTGGCTCATGAAAGCTTGCTATTTTTGGATAAATCACATGATTTCTTTCTCTTTCAACTTCAATCAATATTGATGAGATTCTAGAAGCTCAATCTTCATCCAAAAATATATTTTCATATTTTATATTTATTTAAAATGATTTTTTATGAATTAAATCAAAATAAATAAAAATAAAATAATAAAAATTATGATTTTTAATCAATTGGGTCGTGCATGATGATATGATATGGATTGGATCACAATTTAGCAAGCCCATTTGGAAGGAATTGGTTCTAGGCCCCCATTTTCATCATAAACCATCACAAAATTTCCCAACTTTGCAAAGGCACATCTCCCTCAATTTTAAAGGTATGAGGGTGTTCTTGGACATTTTTGAAAGCTTGAAGAGTCCTCTAAACAACCCCATTGGTTTCAGGTCCATATCATTTACCAATCTCAAGTTATGACCTTTTGAAGTTGTTGACTTTTGAAATGACCTATAATGTCTTAGCTCATATCTTCCAAATGAAGCATTTTTGGGCTTAACTTGCAAGATCAAAGTTGTAGAGAATTCAATTTCCTTAAAAATGAGCTTTGGATGGAGACTTGGTGATGAAGTATGTGAAAGTTATGGCTGGTCAAAGTTCAGTTTACTTTTACTGAGGAAACCCTAATTTAGAAACTCCTGATTATTGATGATCTGGAATCTCCTTGATGAATCATGATCAACCCTTGATCAAATGATGAATTTTACTTCATATACTTGATGTTGGCAAAAAATCATGAAGTTTGACTTTGGTTTGACCACAGTTGACCTCAGTTTGACTTTTTAACTACATTGACTGATTTTGACTTATCTGATCATCTGACTGAGCAAACTTTTGAGAAAAGTCTTGAAACTTGTCATGGGGGTTCTTATACACATATAAGATGTTATGAAGCTCACTTGAAGTCTTGGAAGTTCATTTAGCCTGATTAAAGTCAAAACCCTAGTTTTGGATGCACTGCTTAGGAGGTGCATTGTCTGAGGGAATTGTCAACTCTTCTGACCAATTGTGAACTTTGTGAACCTTGTGAACCATCATAAAATGTCTTGTGAACCTCATGAGAGGTATTGTGAAGCTTGTGAACCTTGTGAACCTCATAAAGTGACTTGTAGACTCCATGAACCTCAGGAAAGCTTTGTAATCATTGTGAATCTTGTGAACCTTGTGAACCTTCAAGAAGTAACTTGTAGACTTCATGAACCTCATGAAAGGTTATATAAACATTGAGAGACTTGTGAATCTTGTGAACCTTCATAAAGTAGCTTGTAGACTTCATGAACCTCATGAAAGGTTATGTAAACATTGTGCATCTTGTGAACCTTGTGAACCTTCAAGAAGTAACTTGTAGACTTCATGAACCTCATGAAAGGTCCTGTAAATGTTGAGAAACTTGTGAACCTTGTGAACCTTCTTAGAACACAAAGTCTTGTATTGTGAGGGCAAATTTTGGGGTGCAACAGCTGCCCCTGTTCAATTTTATGAAACCTGAGGGGTTAGATTGGTATGTTTGCCAGTCGTGACCTAGAAGGTTGAAGGGGATTGAACACAAAAGCCCAAAAATTTGCACTCACCAGTGCATAGAGTGATACAGATGGCTAGTTGAATATGTTTGAGTGGGCTTAAAGATGCTACTTGGAGAAAAGTTCTTCAGATGCATTTATTGGAGGATAAAGCAGTCCATAATATGGAGGTATAATGATAGCTGTCAGGAGGCTGGAGCAATCCTGAGGTAAGAAACTGTCAGGAGGCTGGAGCAGTCCTGAGTTGATAATATGATTTCAAGAGGATAGAGCAATCTTGATGTATAAGAAGTTGTTAGGAGGCTGGAGTAATCCTGAGGTATTGGTATGATTTCAGGAGGATATAGCAATCCTGATGTATAAGGAGCTATCAGGAGGATAAAGTAACCCTGAGGTGACGATAAAGCAGTCCCGAAGTAATAAAAAGCTTATCAAGAGGATAAAGTAACCCTGAGGTGACGATAAAGCAGTCCTGAAGTAATAAAAAGCTTATCAAGAGGATAAAGTAACCCTGAGGTGACGATAAAGCAGTCCTGAAGTAATAAAAAGCTTATCAAGAGGATAAAGTAACCCTGAGGTGACGATAAAGCAGTCCTGAAGTAATAAAAAGCTTATCAAGAGGATAAAGTAACCCTGAGGTGACGATAAAGCAGTCCTGAAGTAATAAAAAGCTTATCAAGAGGATAAAGTAACCCTGAGGTGACGATAAAGCAGTCCTGAAGTAATAAAAAGCTTATCAAGAGGATAAAGTAACCCTGAGGTGACGATAAAGCAGTCCTGAAGTAATAAGAAGCTGTCAGGAGGATAAAGTAACCCTGAGGTGACGATAAAGCAGTCCTGAAGTAATAAAAAGCTGTCAGGAGGATAAAGTAACCCTGAGGTGACGATAAAGCAGTCCTGAAGTAATAAGAAGCTGTCAGGAGGATAAAGTAACCCTGAGGTGACGATAAAGCAGTCCTGAAGTAATAAAAAGCTTATCAAGAGGATAAAGTAACCCTGAGGTGACGATAAAGCAGTCCTGAAGTAATAAGAAGCTGTCAGGAGGATAAAGTAACCCTGAGGTGACGATAAAGCAGTCCTGATGATCATAAGTTTGTTTGCTGGATAATCAACCTGAAAACAAGGTAGCATTCTGTATAAATAGTATTAGTTCATGTATTATGTATGTATGTATAACATGATGCACCTAAGTAATGTATTATGTATTCATGGGTATGTATGCTATGGTATGATGTAAATGATGTATGTATGATATGACACTGCTGGAAATGTCTGGATATCTTCGTATAACAACTGCTGGCCAGGGAAAATAAATCCCGATTCGTTGTTGAAGAATATGAGAAGCTCGTTCCCACCTTGTTTGATAATGTGTTATACATAACCTTCCATATGATGGGGATGGCAAGGTATATATAACCTCCCGTCTGCTGGGGGATAGCAGGGTATATATCACCTCCCATATGCTGGGGATAATAAGATATATATCACCTCACGTATGCTGGGGATAGTAAGGTATATATAACCTTCGTCTTCGTTTGATAGTAGGGCAGATATAGCCTCCCGTCTTCGTTCGTCGTACTCTTATTGGAAAGTAATTTCCCGTATATCCGTATGAGGATAAAAGAGATGGATATAAATTCCAAGGGAGATGAGACTTTTTGAAGATAGATTCGTCCTACTGAGGGTTTTGTAACTGTCTTGTAGAGATGAACCGGCGAAGCTTCGTCGAAATCCTTCCCTCGTTCGTCCTTAGTAAATACTATTACTGCATTTCATGCATTTCTGGTAAACATCAATCATATTCAAAAGCATACATACATTCAAACACAACTAATGGACGTTTCGCTTAGAGTAAAAGTAAATCTGGATTCAGAGGGAAAAGTAAAGCTGAATTTGGAAAGAAAATCGTTTCAACTTCGAGAGTGTATAACCAGTTGGATTTAGAGCTCCTGAAATTTTTAATTTTCCTGAATACCCTCCCAGAAATCCTCATAGCTGGATCTGAAGACATGATATTGACACCATCTGATACTACTGGCGTAGACCATTAATTCCCACAATGACTTCTGCTGAGAACTCCAAATCAAGGTAATCTAACGAGAGGAATGTATCTTCAAATTGTAATGGACCATATACGCTCCGGCTACTAGTTTTGAAAAGAAAGCATTGCCCCTTGGTTGGGGATGAATTGTCCCATAATGGAAGTATCTGAAATGAGCTACCTCAAGAGAAACAAGCAGAATGCCCCATAAGCATATGCCCTTGGCATCATGAACTTTGCAGTGTTACCCTTGGTAATTCAAATATATGAGAAGAGCTGCCCCTGGCTATTAAGCACTGTTGGATCTGGAACTGATTGCCCCGAATGATTTGAACAGTAACTTGGTATGCCCCCTTGATTAGGAAACAATGACCATGCCCCTGGCATTATGACTTCTGTAATGTTACCCTTGGCACTTCAGATAGATGAGGAGATCTGCCTCTGGCTGCTTAAACATAGTTGAATCTTGTCCTGATTGCCCCAAATGAATTAGGCAGTATCATGGTCTGCCCCCTTGATTGGGAGATAATGATTATGCCCCTTTGTATACATGGACTTTGATCCAGGAAGCAACTTTGTTTATCGGAAGGACTTTGGTTCATTGAACATTCATCCTGTAAGCTTCTCAATTTGTCAAACACTCAGGTATATGCAAACAAATATATTAAAAAATGCAATGCTTATGTCTGTCTTGAAGTTTTGAAACAAGTTATTTTTTAGAAAAACTGTTTTTTTTTTTTTTTAAAACTGTGATATTAACTCAAGTTTTATACCAAGCCCTAAAAGAGTCAGGATACCTTTTGTAGCAGTACGCTTTCGAACTAACCATGCTTCAGTTAGGACTTTTAAAGGGTTGTAACGTGGCCTGGTTCATGGTTTAAGAAACAAAAGATAAAGGCTCAAATTTATTTGTACCCAACCCATTCTCCATGATGTTCTTCAATCCTATACTCAGTTAACTTATGCATTGAAATTCCAAAGAAGTTTGGTATTGTAACACTGATATTTGTGATGGTTCAGAGACCCAAAATTTATTTGAATATTCAGTCATCTTTCTTTGTTGAGGATTCATACTGACCCCCTTTTTTTTTCTTTTTAACTTTGTTATCCCCTTCTTTTTGCCTGAACTGTTTATTTTAAGGTTACAGTCAGCGGGATGTCTTAATTTTTATTAAGTCTCCTTCATAGGTTTTGACTTAGTGAGCTTCTCTTTTACTGGATATTGACTGTCAGGTTTAATGATTACAGAGAACCATCATTAGTTGTGTACAACACAAACAATTGGCATATTTGAGTTAACTGAGTAACTACCCTGCCCCAGGTTATGAATAAGGGTTTTGATTTGTGCGAGAATAAAAACTCCTACTTCATAGGCTCAAAAGGGTTGGCTAGGGATTAACTTCCTTATATCTCCACTGTTTAGGAATTGAAACAATGCATGTACATCGTCAGCATAGTCTGTTCAAAAGCATACCGCATAAGATTATGGTATTGTTTTCGTCATCCTCCCTCTACAGGCTTATAGCTTTATCAGGAGTTAAATATCACAAGATAGAAATAAGAAGCATAATTCAAAACATAGTGGAACGAATGGATTAATTCAAGACAAACATATGCAATGTATTAATGAAAACAAAAGTTTAACATAATAGTAAGTGTTCAAACAAATAAAAGAAATTACAAATGAAAATTCAAACGTTGTCCCATCCAGTTGGCTGAATGTCCTCAATTGCAATCTGTGAACTATGAGGAGCAGTATACTTCACCATGAAATCAAATTTGTCACTTGGATGTCTCAAGGTGCCCCATATCTCAACAGGAATAGGTAGGCTTCCTTTCTTGCTATACTGGGCAACTTGTCTTGCAGCTTTGGTGTTTGATGGATGATAGTAGAACTCAACTTGACCCTCTGGAGTAACCTCGAGTGTTCCTTCGTCAATTAGGTCTTGAATCTTATTCTTCAACATCCAGCAGTTATTAGTATCATGTCCAGGACTGTTGGAGTGATACTCACACCTTGCCTTGGGATTATAGCGAGGGGAAGAGGTTTTAGGATTTTGAGGAGGACTCTTCAAAGAAACTAGTTTCATTTCCAACAAGCATTGCAGAACTTGTGACATTGGAGTGCTGAACTTGATAAACTGCCTTCTACATTCCTTGTGTTGAGGTAGATTAACCTTATCAGGTCTTTCTCCTTCAACTGAAGAACAATCAATGGCAACCTGTTTCTTACCCTCTTTTATCCTCATCTTCCTTTCATCCAAATCAGCTTGTTTTAATGGAAGTTAACTGACAATTAGATTCCTGACTCCATTACTTTGAAGTTTTTGGACAAAGGTTCTCAGCTCTTCTTGCCCTTGAGCTAAACTTTGAATAAGGGCCACCTGGTTATTCATCTGGGTCCTTATTTCTGCTATCTCAGCTTGTAGTTGTTTCAGCTTATCATCCTTGTTGTCCTCAGGATCCTTCTTCTTAGCCAGTAGTGTCTTCAATTCATCCCGCCCCTTAGTCAGGTTCAGGATCAGCTCTTGGAACTGTGCATTTTGTGCCTGGAGATCTTTAACTGATTGTTCAAGAGCCATTGCTGTAATAAACAGCGAGAAGATAAGAAACCTGTGCACAATTATAAACCTGTGATGCAATGATATGGGATGTAAATGCGTATGCAATGTTTTCAAGGACCGCAGGATTTAAATTTGCTTAAACAAACAAGAAGGCAAACTTTTATTAGTAATGACTTTGTTTTGCCTTTTAGGCTTACAAAAATGAATTAAGTACAAAAGATGGGGTTTTAAGTCTCCCATGGACGTTTCCTCTTTGTATTGAGGTATGAGTTAAGGTTTCGTTCCTCGTGGAGTTGCTTTGTTAACTCTAGGATTCTTTCTTGGCTTGCTTTGTAATGAGCCTCGAAAGTATCCCTTTGCTCTTTCAGTTGGATCCATGATCTCTGCAAGTCTTCCATATCAGTAGGCATGTCTGGGTGAAGGATGGTATAAGCTGTGTCTCCTTCAGCAATAGGTTCCATGGTAACTGGTAGGACGGCAGGATATGGCATCATGAGTGTCTGAGCACGAGATCGTACCCATCTGAGATAAGCTTCCATAGGAATAGTGTACTTAGGCTCCAGTGTCTTGCTGTCAACCCTGTTTACTTTTCCCCAGGCTCGTATGAATCTCTGACGATAACCTTGAAGATCGTTATCATAGTCAAACACAATACCTTGAATCAGCATGTCATGTGGACCATCACTCCGAGCATAACCAAACTGTCGTAAAGCTAGAGAGGGGTTGTAGGTGATGCCCCCTCTTATGCCTAGAAGTGGCACATTAGGAAACTCCCCACAACGGTCAATGATAGTGACATTCTCCATAGATCTGGAGCACCAATGGATATCTGCATGAGAGAGTGACATAATCTTTTTGGACCATCTGAACCCTTGCTCATTCTTCATTACTGAGCGAGGAAGGTGAGAAATAAACCACCTAGAAAGCAAAGGTATGCAGCACATCAAAGTTCCTCTTGCCCTTGTAGTACGGGTATGAGGAGAATGTAGAATGTCTCCAAGCAATGTAGGCACTGGATTGTGACTCAGGAATATGTTGATGGCATGAACGTCTATGAACTGATCTGGATTGGGGAACAATACTAAGCCATATATCAGCAAGGCTAAGATCTCCTCAAAAGCATCATGGCTCATGACCTTCAAGAACATTTGAGCCTTATCCATTAGCACCTTGGCAAGAATACCCTTGACTCCACTTCTCGTTTCTAGGACAATGTCAGACTTCTTCAGATGTAGAGCTGCAGCAATAACTTCTGGTTTAAGCTCCTTCTCCAAGCCTGTGAAGGGTCTTTGATCAAGAACAGGTATACCCAGAAGCTTAGAGAACTCTTCCATGGTTGGAACCAGCTGATAGTCAGGGAATGTAAAGCAGTGGTGCTTAGGGTCAAAGAACTGAAACAGAACACTCATCATGTCTTCATTGAACCCTGAAGTGACTAGATCCAATAGGTGACCATGTCTCTTGATAAACTGGGAATAATCAGACACTTGAGAAACCAACTCTTTAAGCTTGGGAGGTATCCCCACAAAGTTGATCCTGATGGTGTTTCTACGAGCAGAAACCATGACCTGCAACAAAGAACAAAGATAAATCCTTTGGTCCTTGAAATGGTTAGTGAAAATGCTATGCTTATGATGCATGATGATGTCATGATGTTATGCTCAATCACAAACATGTGGCACACACAAACAAGTCACACCATAGCCCTAGGTTTAAAGGCTTGCATAAGGTTTAAGGTAAGTACCCTCCCCTGAAGTTAGATGGTTCATCCTGTCCTACAAAAGTAACCAGGTTCTAAGGGATCTCAATATCATTGATCCTTCACAAGGGTGGTTGATCAGAAGGCAACTTACTTGCCAACCAAAACCCTCCAAGTTTAAGATCTCAATGAGCGTAGTATCGAGTGTCAACCAACTTCAGTCTGCACCAAAGCCGGTTACCTCACTACCTTCTAAAGGCCAAGATGAGTTAACTAGGGTTCTAAAAGTTAGTTAGTGCATTGACAACATATGGCAGCCTCATATTATCCTCAACTTGACTTAAGGAACATAAGCACCAACCAAGAAGTCGCACTAACTATGGCCACCAGATCAACCGTATCGATATACGTCGTACAATTTCCTTGGTCTATTGCCATTTACCTAAGGTACACTAGATCCGGGTTAGGACCTTTCACACATAAGAGCACCCCAACAATATAATAATAAAGCAAACAAATCAAACAATATTAAAGTGATCTTAATTCCTAAGGGTACCCCTCTTAAATTTAGATCCCCAGCAGAGTCGCCAGTTCTGTAACACGGTGGGAGAACTGACTTTAGTTATGTTGCGGATAGCAAGAGTCGCCACCGACTTTTATTTTATCCAAAAGGAAAGGGTATAAAAGAACAGGAAAGACCTTAAGAGATATTTTTGGGTCCGGGGGGTAGGTTATGTAAAGGGAAGGTGTTAGCACCCTTTACATCCATGGTTATCCATGGGCTCTTAGTTACTTAGCTCACTTTTGAATTGTTTTTGAAAGTGTAGTGTGTGAATAGAAAAATTTTCATAATAGTTGATAATGATCCATGTACGGATGCGTAAAAACTTGTTTTTGAAAATTTGTTTGAAATTTGTTAAGTGTTTGAAAAATGGAGTGAGCAAGCAACTAGGAGGTACCTACCCTAAAGTTTAAAATCTTTCTTGTTCTTTATCCTTTAAATGGTAAGACTATCCCTACTATTAAGGAGTAGGTAGTCATTACCTTGGATGTAAGGGACATGTGAGGGACATCTGGTTATGAAGGCAACTGTGGGGTGTATTAAGCATACTGGAGGGACTATCATCATTATTCGAAGGGACTTGATCTTTAAAGGCAACCATTAGGGACTTGATGATTTTTTCTTTTTAAGGGACTTGCTTTATACACCCCACTTGACCTTATGATTTAGGCAACTTGAGGGATAACCTTAGGAATGTGAGATGGCGATTAGAAATCGACTTACGTGTGTGAGTGTTCAATATTATTTATCTTTAATTAAAATGATCTAAATTTATTTTAAGAGAATACATGTTTACACTCCCTAAATTACTAACCATAGCATGAAAATTAAATAAATTCAATATTTACAAAATTACACCAAGAAGCAATTACATAATTATAATAATAAGCAAATTAAAATAAATAGCAAAAATAAATAATTAGCAAAATATAAATAAATAAGCAAAGATAATAAATAAATAATAAATAAATAAATAGGGGTTAGTGATAAATATAATTAAAAAAAATAAGGTTAGTAAAAATAAAATAACTAAATTTAGTGAAATAATAATAATTAGAAAAAATAAACAAGGTTAGAGAAATAATAATATAAGATAATAATAAACAAAAATAATAAATAATAATATAGTTAGTAATAATAATTAAAATAAATAGAAAAATATTATAATGACATGATTAGAATAATAAACACAAATTTTAATTTTAACATATAACATTTATTTAGAAACAAGAATAATTAAATAAAATTTTTTTAAACATAATACAATTATAAATTTTAATTATTACAAATTTAATCATTGTTAAACATATATTAACATTTATTTATTAACAAAACAATTATTTACACATTATAAGGAGAAAATAAGTTTTAAATATTATATTCACAAAATTAATCATATTTATAAAATTTAATTTTATTAGTTATTATATTTACAAATTATTATAAACATATACAAAATATAATTATTGTAAGTTAAATTGTTTCTAAACATATATTAAAAGAAAAATAATTTGGATTATAAATATATTTACAAATAAGTTATAATTATTTTTAAATAAACATGTACAATAATAATTACATCACAAATTAGAAAATAAACAATTAGGTTTTAATAGGTATTTAGAAAATAAATTAGGGTTTTGTTAGAAAAATATTTTTAGGGTTTAATTTATAATATACATATATTTATAATTTAATCACAAGATAAAGAAAATAATTTAAGAACATTTATATATTTTTAGAAATTTGAAAAAAAATATTAAGCATGCTTCATTGTTTTTAATTATTTAGAAAAAAACATATATACAAAACTATATTTAATTTAATTAATAGAATAATCAAAATAAAAGAAAAAAAATATGAAAAAAAAAACTTACCTGACTGGGATTTGAACCCAGGTCAGTGTGTTTGCCAGCAAGAAGAGCCACCATCAAGCCACTATGCACGCAGGCAACAAGTGAGAGTGCGAAATTTGTTTTATGCTTTGTCTTGATAAACCCAGAAAATAATAAAAAAACAAAAGGGCCTGGGGTGGTGTTGAACCCAGGACCATTGATCATTTATGCGCATGCCTTACCGCCTGGCTGGGAGAGCCTTTCTGGTAGTTGAATGGCAAGTAACTATAATATATTAAGTTTGCTTTTAACCTGAAAAAATAACAAAAAAACAATGCACCAGCCAAGTATCGAACCAGTGACCTCACACCATACGCGTATCAGTCTTACCACTAGGACAAACGTAAGTTTGTGATATAAAACAACAATTAATTCATAAAATATTATGCGCAATATTTGAATTCTGGAAAACGCGCGCAGGGCCTTCATCTTCTTCCTATTACCTGCGAAATTTGATACGATTTCTCCTGCGAATTTTCCTGGGTGTTCATGAACCAGAAACCCTAGGTTTTTGGATCATCACGCAAACAGCAAAATCAATACAAATTGCTAGTCCAGATCAAACATACAGAGTTTATACATCATAATCATGTTTTTAAAAGTCATTTATATTCACTAAATCATGAATTCCCAATTTGAGAACTCAAACCCTAACAATGGTGTCTTTCGGTTTAGGGCATATTTCTTCAATGTTTTTGTCCAGAATCCATCTAAGCATCATGATAAACAAGATTAAACACACAAAAACGATTTACAATGGTTAAATAAATGAAATCGAAAAATCAAACAAGAGTAAGAAGATGCATTCGGGATATGCTATATGAGGGGCTTTGGATGCAAGTAGGTATTGGTTTTGACTCAATGATGTCCAAGGATCATTGTGGTGTCCTCAAATTACCTTCTAATGGCTTGTATATGAAAATCCGAATTTGAAGTTTGGTATGGTTTTTGAAAATTGGAACTTACACTTTGGAGGCTGCAAATTCGTGAATGAGGGCTAGGGTTGTGATCAGTACTTATATGTGAATCATTTAGGTCAGAAAAATTCATTGGTTGTGTGGAAGTTTGGATATTTGAAGATTGAAAAAGATTATGCCATGAAATTCAAATATTGGCTCATGAAAGCTTGCTATTTTTGGATAAATCACATGATTTCTTTCTCTTTCAACTTCAATCAATATTGATGAGATTCTAGAAGCTCAATCTTCATCCAAAAATATATTTTCATATTTTATATTTATTTAAAATGATTTTTTATGAATTAAATCAAAATAAATAAAAATAAAATAATAAAAATTATGATTTTTAATCAATTGGGTCGTGCATGATGATATGATATGGATTGGATCACAATTTAGCAAGCCCATTTGGAAGGAATTGGTTCTAGGCCCCCATTTTCATCATAAACCATCACAAAATTTCCCAACTTTGCAAAGGCACATCTCCCTCAATTTTAAAGGTATGAGGGTGTTCTTGGACATTTTGGAAAGATTGAAGAGTCCTCTAAACAACCCCATTAGTTTCAGGTCCATATCATTTACCAATCTCAAGTTATGCCCTTTTGAAGTTGTTGACTTTTTGTTGACTTTTGAAATGACCTATAATGTCTTAGCTCATATCTTCCAAATGAAGCATTTTTGGGCTTAACTTGCAAGATCAAAGTTGTAGAGAATTCAATTTCCTTCAAAATGAGCTTTGGATGGAGACTTGGTGATGAAGTATGTGAAAGTTATGGCTGGTCAAAGTTCAGTTGACTTTTACTAAGGAAACCCTAATTTAGAAACTCCTGATTATTGATGATCTGGAATCTCCTTGATGAATCATGATCAACCCTTGATCAAATGATGAATTTTAATTCATATACTTGATGTTGGCAAAAAAATCATGAAGTTTGACTTTGGTTTGACCACAGTTGACCTCAGTTTGACTTTTTAACTGCATTGATTGATTTTGACTTATCTGATCATCTGACTGAGCAAACTTTTGAGAAAAGTCTTGAAACTTGTCATGGGGGTTCTTATACACATATAAGATGTTATGAAGCTCACTTGAAGTCTTGGAAGTTCATTTAGCCTGATTAAAGTCAAAACCCTAGTTTTGGATGCACTGCTTAGGAGGTGCATTGTCTGAGGGAATTGTCAACTCTTCTGACCAATTGTGAACTTTGTGAACCTTGTGAACCATCATAAAATGTCTTGTGAACCTCATGGGAGGTATTGTGAAGCTTGTGAACCTTGTGAACCTCATAAAGTGACTTGTAGACTCCATGAACCTCAGGAAAGCTTTGTAATCATTGTGAATCTTGTGAACCTTGTGAACCTTCAAGAAGTAACTTGTAGACTTCATGAACCTCATGAAAGGTTATATAAACATTGAGAGACTTGTGAATCTTGTGAACCTTCATAAAGTAGCTTGTAGACTTCATGAACCTCATGAAAGGTTATGTAAACATTGTGCATCTTGTGAACCTTGTGAACCTTCAAGAAGTAACTTGTAGACTTCATGAACCTCATGAAAGGTCCTGTAAATGTTGAGAAACTTGTGAACCTTGTGAACCTTCTTAGAACACAAAGTCTTGTATTGTGAGGGCAAATTTTGGGGTGCAACACATAGGATCCACACCATCTTGTTTGCAAGATTCTAAATATCTGACCACAACCTCTGGAGGTGTGTCAGCAGAAAATAATGGGAAATTCTGTAGAGGAATCTTCCTTGTTGTGATAACCTCCCTGGAGTACAAGATTGGGTCCTTCTTGATAGAGGTGATGAATTTCATTTTCTTAAGATTCTTAGCATTTAGGGGCTTTCCAACATCAGGTTCTAGAAGTTATACTTGCTTAGCTTCAATCAGATAATCCACCAATTTATTTTCATTGAGGATATCAGAAATTAAGCGTCCTAGAGGTATCCAGTCCCTCTTGGTCTTTTCTCCTTCTCTTGTTTCTTTGACACTGTTCTTCAGATGATTGAATAATGAATGGGATAGGTTTACCTTCTTCTTCTTGGCAATGAAATAAAGCAAGAACTGCTGGTCCATGTTGATGTAGTCAGGGGAGTTGGTTGCTTTTCTATGACAAATGCTACCAAGGATGATCTTAGCCCATATTCTGAGATGATCCTTCAGATCCTTAATTTTGACCCTAAGATTTTTTGCATCTTATTTGCATCTTGCATACAAACAAGATCACACACTGGTTTGTTTATCCTTCTCGGGTAAATATTTATGCCTCACATGGGATCACCGCGTTTTTACTCACCTTTATTTGTTTATATTTACTAACCTCTAACCAAAATACAAAAATATGTTGCAGTTTACTTCTTCTTCTTCTCTGTGTGTGTGCAGGTTTTTAAAGATAAGGCAGTGATTTCAATTATAATGTGGTTGTTCAGTTATGATTCAATTCAGATGGAAGTTTGATATAATCTTGGTCAAAATATCAAAAGATTGTTTCAACTACAAGTTATTAGTGCCAATGGCTATTTCTCAGCAGTGCATATTCAAAGTTCAAGTTGTGTTGTGCTGAATTTATTAGGGTATCGAGCAGTGGTTCATATGGAAGTTTGGTTCATATTGGCTTGATTGAGTATTCATCGGTGATTCATCTGTGGATTTATTTTCCTCAGTATGAACTGAAATAATGAGGGCAATTTTCAGACGATTCAAGTGGTTGTGGCTTAATGTGCAAATTATTCAGTGGTTCAGGAGTGACT
The DNA here is from genome assembly GCA_963966055.1 of Lathyrus aphaca. NCBI lineage: Eukaryota > Viridiplantae > Streptophyta > Magnoliopsida > Fabales > Fabaceae > Lathyrus > Lathyrus aphaca. Next base: position 513,921,545 of record OZ014520.1, read on the forward strand.
ATGTTATTTTATCAGAGGCTTGTGAGAAAAAAATCAAGATCTGGTTTTGGGCTAAAAAAAACATCACTTCATCCATTTTCAATTTTTTTAGATTAAACCATCACTTTATATCCGATTATCCATTTCTATTCAATTTTTTTTTATTATTCATTCACCTCCATCTTATAAACCATTATCCATTATTATTCAATAACCACTTTTTTTCCATTTTTTTCTCGATTAGTCGATTATCCAAATTACCATTTTTACTAACCAATTTCCAATTTTCTATAATATCAAATTTGATTTCTAATTTCCATTTTTTTATTCACTTCTAAATTACCTCCATACCAATTAAGCCCATGTTACCATTACTTCAAAAAATATCAAAGCCCATCATTTTTGTTTAAACCCATTTCATTATTTTTTATAACAAAAAATACATTGAAAAGAAAATGAAAAAAAAAGCTTATCAGCTACATTACATTTAGTAAGTTGTTTGTTTTTACTTGAAGCCATCAGCAATATTCACGCTGACTTTTCCAAGCCACACTACCCATGTTTCATGCAACACAACTCAACTGCTACTTTTTAAAACTCTCAAGTCGCAACGCAAACCTCCCAGCCATATACACATGAATCACACAACTTCTACAATATCAGCTACAACTCAAAACGATCAAAACGCGCGTTCCACACCCCAAATGATAACATCAAAACACAGCAGAAGTGTTAACAAAACGCAAAGATCCACACAGATTCACACGTACAAAACAACACCCAAAACATAAGAGAAAAGCTCATAAAATGCACGTCGTACGCACCTCTCAACCGAAACAGCAAACGCAACTCCCACGAGATCCAAATTGCATTACAAAACAACATCAAACACACTCTAAAACACAGAATAGAAACAAATAAAACGCATCACAAAAACTCAATTGCAAGCATACGAAACTCATGAACACAAAACGTAGGAATTTCAAATTATACACATAAGTGAACACACTTTTCCCATCATTCAAAACGCGGGCTGAATTGCTTCAAAATAACATCATCTTCTTCTCAATTATTCTTCAATTTCTTCTATTTAAAAAACATTTATCTCACAAATTCTTCAAGCTTTGACATCCCCTAATCTCCCTGCAAAAATCAGAACAAAGCTTCAGCCATCAATTCTTCAATTCCTTCTTCACTTTCAATCCGAAATCAAAACTTCATAAACCTTCAATCTCCCTGATTCTCTGTTCATAAAAGCTTCCAAAGAACAACTTAACGGAAACGAGATTTCACAATACCTCGTTTTTTTCCGGATTCACAACTTCAAATTCCAAATCAACAACAACAATTTAGAAGAAAGGAGAAGAGAAAGAGAACTGTGCGATTGGTATAGGAGTGAAGTGCGAAATCAGCGATTTGAGAGAGGTATAGGCCGGTGGCATGTTTATGGAGGAAGGAGAAGCTAAATTGTTTATGCGTCTTTTTGTTTATAAAACTTCTTTTATTGTTTTGTTTTTTTTTCTTTTACAAATGTTAAGTGTGATTTGGGCCTAGTGCCATTTGATCTTGTATCCAATTACTAACCACACTCACTTTCCTGCACAATACTCCCCTTTCTTTGTTATTTGTTTTTCTATTTTTTTGTTTAAAATTGAATGGATTTTAGAAAAATATTTTAATTGTTTTTTTTTATGGATTTCATGTTAGATCCATATTTCTCATCATCTAATTTTTCTCTTGGTCGATGAGATCTCCGATTCGATGATTATTGGTTTTCGAAGATGCTTAATCTTCATTATTTCAAATATATGGATGAATGATCATTTGGATCATTCTCCATACTTTGGGATCGTGATAGGTTGCCTTTGATAAATCAATGTTAAATCTCGATTAAGATTAGACTGTTACCACTTTTTCTTTACACGTGACATGTTTTCGGAGGATGATACATTATATCATTTCTCTAACATGTATTAACACAAATATCGTTCAACTTAATTGGTGTTGGCCGACCTCATTTGTAGGGTAATTACTTAGTAAATTACTCAGATATTGCTTAACATAGCCTAAACTTATCCCGAATTCGAAATAAAAATCCAATTGGATACTTGCACTTTCATGGACCGGACCTCTTATTGGCCGCGTAATCCCAAAGTGATTGATCATTTTGCTTTAAGAATCGAGACTTATGAATGTTTGATGTGTAGGTGCTTTGGGTCTCCCAATCTCCTTTCAAACTTCATTGAATTCGATCCTATTTGCCTTGATTGATCACTATAGTGTAAGATACTAAGCGGATCCGGTTGCCTTTCGATTTTGGTTACTCTTTTTGGTTGTGGTTGATTAAGTTCACCATACCATTATTATGTAAATATTATTATACTATTAATATACTAACATTTTAATTCCTTCTCGTACCTTATCCTCTTTATTTTAATCTCTTGCTCCCTATCTCTTTTATTATGCTTTTATTATACTATATCATTCATCATATTATTTATGTTTATATTCATATTCTTGTACTTTTTCTTTTATCCATTTGGACACAAAAAAATATTAATAAAGGATTAAACAACTAAAAAACTTGTGACTTTAATTTTGGACTATGGCCACTATCCTTAGCATTGGACTTGGAGTTTTGGACTTAGATTTTAGGATCTTGCCCTTTGCTTGAGTTATTATGGATTGAAGACCTTAGCCTTAATTTGGTTTACTTGTTTATGAAGATGATGTCCTATTGTTGCTTCGAAGAATATTCACCATAGGTTTGATCGTTCATCCTTTAACTTTTACTTTAAGTCATAGGATAGATCCTTCATCTCTTCCCACTTCTTAAATTTTCAAAGCTTCTCCCTATTCAAAAACCTTCTATGTTTTCAAACTTCAAATCTCTTTCATAATCAAACCTTGACTTAGGTCAAGTGGTTTTACTTTTTTCAATTTCATTTCTTAATAAATGCTAAACCACATAAGCATATCAAAACTCTTTTCAAAATACTTTAAAAAATGCAAAACTCATTCAATTATTTTTGTGCCCTCGTGCACTTTTCTTTTTAACCATTTTCATATGTTTAGGTATGATTCATTCTTTTTAGCGGAATTATTCGCTAAAGACTGACGACTTTTCTTTTTAACATTTCTTTTCTCATCTCTTCAATCTCTTTTAAACAAACCTTTTTCAAACCAAAAGCAATAAATATTTCAAAGGGCTCCCGTGGAGTACCACATACATTTTGGGTATGTAAAACCTTCCTAATTTGTAACCTATCCCCTTGCCCATTCTATGCTCGATTCTTTTAGATTTTTGATTTTAGATTCATTAGGTTTTTATTGACTCTTTCTTCCTTTTCCATTTGGAATAAAATAAAAGCGCGGTGGTGACTCTGTTTACTTTGAGTTAAGTTAACGAATAACTTACATTCATGATTTTACCGCTACAGACGGTATAACTTTCCTTCTTTTGTAGGTCTCTATCACACCCCATAATTCTTTTTAACTGACCATTTTATCATGACACTCCTTCACTTTTTCTTTGTACAACTTGCTTGAGTGGTATTCATTGTTGTGTATTTCCTCTAACTTGTGAAATTGCACCTTCCTTTTTCGCCGACCAAGTTTGGATCAAAATTCAACAACTTCAACGCCCATAGAGCCTTATGTTCCAATTCAACCGGTAAATGGCATGTCTTGCCATAACCATTAAAAAAGGAGTTAAACCAATCGGAGTCTTATAAGCGGTATGATATGCCTACAAGTCCTCATCAAGATTTTGGGACCAATTCTTCTTAGAACTTGACACAATCTTTTCTTAAATCCTTTTCACCTCACGATTCAAAACTTCGGCCTGACCATTGGTTTGTGGGTGGTATGGAGTTACAACTTTGTGTTTTACACAATAATGCTCTAAAACGTTTTCGAGCGGTGCATTGTAAAAGTACGAACCTCCATCACTTCTCAACACCCTAGGCATTCCAAAACGGGAAAAAATATTTTTCTTTAAAAACTTGATAACTGTTTTTCCATCCGCTTTAGGTGAGGAAATCACTTCCACTCACTTTGAAACATAGTCTACTACAACCAAAATATATTCATTTTAAAATGATGACGAAAATGGACCAACAAAATCAATTCCCCAACAGTCGAAGACTTCAACTTCCAAAATAGTTTTCAAGGGTATTTCGAGTTTTTTGATTCCGCCACTTCTCTTACACACATCACAACTCCTCGAATGGAGGTTTGCATCTTTAAACAATGTAGGCCAATAAAAGCCCGATTGAAGGACTTTTGTTGTCGTTCTTATATCATTGTAGTGCCATCCATATTGTGAGTTATGACAATGCCACATGATACTTTTCGCTTCTTCCGCAGTGACACACCTTCTCAGTAAGTTATCACTGTCGCTCCCGACAAATGAAAACAGGGTCATATGAAGGTACAGACGCGAACGGTCGGCGAAAGGGACAATGAGAACACACAGCCGTGAACTCACTGGAGAATGAAGAGAGTCGCCAGCTAGGCATTTTTATCCCGGAGGAAAGGTAATGCCGCATAGACCTAGAAAAAGATGGATAAAACGGTTTGCGAACCAGAGAGACTGAGAAAGGGGGTTGGTTACAACCTGGGAAGGTATTAGCACCCAGATTGTCCGTCGTACTCGACGGGATCCACGCTTAAAAGATTTGTGCTATAAAGGGGTAGTGTCAGTGCAATTTGTGCATAAAAGAGCTGGAAAAGAATGTACAGGTGTCAGTGTAAAAGAGAGTGAAGTGTATAAATGAAGTGTCAGTGTAAGAAATGAATGGAATGCTCAAGATCATGAGGCTTAAAAGAATAAGGCTAGAAAGAGGGGGAATATACAGAGACTTTTGTTCGATAACTGTTAAGTTATGCCTACGTATCCTCTCGTGCAATGAGGAAGTCAGAACACCGTAGTTCGACCCAAAGAGACTGAAAGATGAAATTGACTTTGATGAACTGCTTGCTTGTCTATGCTCAAGTGTATGACCTGTCTGGCTCAGGTGCAAACTGTCTTGCATTTAGACGGAAGAAGCAAGTTCTCGTTTGTGAGTGAATGAGATGAGAAAAGAATCCCGGAGGAGACGATTATTGTTTGTTTTTGAGTTTTCAGTCTTTTATTGCTTTTGAGAATTTGTCATAAGTTAATGAGCTTAAGCCTAAACCAATGGATTTAATAAACTCATCACATCTTCCCTCTGATTAGGGGTAATGAGAATACCTTAAGTGTGAAGTCAGATTCTCACACTTAATCACCTTTGATGTAGGATTAAGATCATTAACCTACTTGTGATTATTTAGATGTTTTTGGTGTTTTTGTTTAGTGTTGAGTAATGAGATTAAGCCATAATCAGGGATTAAACAGACTCATTACACCATCCTAATAGAAGGATAATAGATGAGAATGTTTAAGCTGAGGAAAGCTCCTCAACTTAATCCATGATTAGGGATTAAACTCATGACAAAACAAGCCTTTGATTAAGTGGATTTTACTTAATGATATGATGATGAAGTGAATTTTATGATTTGTAAGACAACTTGAGGGGGACTTGTCCATTAACACTAGGGTTAGTCCTTCTTAACCATTTAAGGAAGAATTAGAACCCTGATGCAAGGCCCAAGTTACAAGTGTGATGTCTTGATGATTATTATGTGAATTGATTAAGAGATTTAAACACATTAAGGGTTTAACACTTAGGATTAAAGTTATACACTCCATCCTAATAGAAGGATGCAGGCATAAGCTTAATCACAAAGCCTTAAAGCCTTTAGGGTTTAGTCCCTGATTATGAGATGAGAAGAGAAGACTCAAAGAGACACAAAGGTAAAACTATGAGGGGAGACTAATCAAGACCCTAATTCATTGTCATGCTTGGTTGTTCCTAAGGTTTGTGAAGTTTTCAAGAGCAATCTTCAAAGGAGCCACCAGGAAGCAGATGAACAAGATCAAGAGAAGCAAAGCAACTTGCTTCATTCAAGAAGTCAAGTCACTTGAAGAAAGAGAGTGGGAGGAGAAAGAATGAGCAAGCTCAAACTCAAACACATATAGAAATGCAGCAATGGATGCAAGAGAGATGAGAAGAAAAGTTATGAGAAGTGAAGGCAAATTCACTTCTCAAGTTACTTACCACCTGAAATGTTAGGAAGAAATGCAATGCAATGCTAGATGGGATGAAATGGTATGAAGCAAAACAAAACCAGAAGCATGTTGATGATGATAATGATGCTATGAGATGATATAAACATGAGGCAGCACATGGGAATGTTCATACAAGATCATGGATGCAGATGATGCAAGTTAAGGAGCATGAATGGACATGAAAAGTTATGAAGCACACAAGGTAAATGACATGGCAAATATGTGATGCAATGATCAAACATGCTTCCTACATGTCTTAAGATGTCAAATGGAACACAAGCATGCATAAAATGCAAAGACAAGTCATGTTATGCAAGAGAATGCAAGAGGGATGCATATGAAAGCCCAAATTAGGGTTTATGGACAATGCATCAAACAAAAACCCAAAACAGAAGCAAACCCTAAGATAAAAAATGGAAAATGCCACCCAAAGAAACCCTAAACCTATACTAAACCAAAGTCCAAAGGGGAGCTCTCAACTCTTAACCAATCTCAAGATATGAATTTTCTAAGTTATTAGGGTTTTTTAGGGTTCTTAACAAAAGAAATGCCAAACAATTGGAAAATGCAAGATCAAATCATGGCCATTTTATCCTAGAAACTACATGCTAAACATAAAACAATGCAAGAAGAACCAATGTCCAACTCTTCCTAGATAGGCAGAAATGAATTTTTGAACCCATGATCAAAATAATGCATAAAAAATGATTTAATTCAATGAAAAATTCTTAAAATGCATCAAGATCAAAAAAGAAATTTGGTTTGAAGGTTGGACAATGTTTCTAAATGTCTTAGAACATTTCATGAATTTTTTTGTAATTTTTAAATACCTAAAGGTATTTTTAATTAATTAATTTCCATTAATCAATTAAAAATAATCTTTTAAATATTTAAAAATACTTTTTTAATGATAAAAAATAAAACAAAAATATTTTTGGGTCTTAAAAATTAATAAAACTTTTAGGAAAAAGTTTCATAATTTTTAAGAATTTTTTACTATTTTTAATTAATTATGCAAGTTAAATGAAATAAAATGAAATTAAAATAAGAAAAAAAAGAAAAGTAATCAGGATGGAGGGCCAGGATGGGCTCTGGATTCAAATTGGTTGACTGGCGCGTGAATGGAGGGTCTGGATTCAATCTGGCCAAATTAATTTAATTACGAAATAATTAAAACTAATTAAGTGGATTAGGGCAAAATGACATGATCTGGACCATTCACTAGCGCGCGGGAAACAGCATCCAAGGGTCCAAGTTTAAAGTTCACTAATTAATGACAATTAGCCCTAATCACATTCAGGCTGCCGGAGAAGACTTCCGGTCGTCTTCTCCGGCGAGCAACTCCCCTGAAAACTTCCCAACTCACTCAAATCGTATCAAAAATGAAAACTAAGAACTGGGAAATGTTCCTTACACATTCACGAATCAAACCCCTCTCTCAAAACAAATTTATATTTCCTAAATAAGCTGAATCGAAGAGGATAAGAACTAGGGCACGCAAGCTTCAGAAGCAAATTAAATACTCATTTCGAAGCCATTTTCGAAACCAAAGACATCAGGATGATCAGTGAGGCACATAGAACAATTTTATAACATGAAAAATGATTTCTGGAAAAATAAATTTCAAGCTACCTGAGATTCGAAGCTTTCACTCTGATGACTTTCTGGCCACTTCTCCTTGTGCAATCCACTCCACTTGATCCCCAGATGATGTTTGAATGCTCAAGAAGAGTTTATGTTGGCTGGATAGTGAGTTTCGAAAGCTCCTGCTTCAACTCAGTCAGAAATGGCAATGGTGATTCTGGCACTTTCAGGTCATTGTGAATGGTGGTTTGTGGTCCAGATGATGTATGGAGAAGCTTTGCAAGGTTTGTTTGGCTGTTTGTGAGCTAGGGAGGGAGATTCGAATGGAACTGCAGCTTGGGGTGAGAAATGGCTATGGGGTGTTCTGGTTGATTCAGGCTTGTGTTCTTGCTGGTTTCTACTTAATGATGCATGGTAAGTTGAATGGTGAAAATGGTTTGAGTGTTTCTTGGCTGAGCAGAGAGATTCGAAGGCTTATGCAGTTTGGTGTGTTTTTGTGAATGTGATCTTGTGTATGGTTTCAGCCTTGCTTAGTGTTATGTCTAGCTTGCAAATGGAAAGTATAAACAAATCTGATTGGCTGGATGATGTGACATGGCCTGCTATGATAGGTAAGTCACCTTTTGCAAAATGTCAACTTCTTTGTAAGAGAAAGTATGGGCAGCTTCTAGGCTAGTACAAGGCTGGTTCTGGTGCAGCATGGTGAGGTGAGAGGCTAGCAAAGTGTAGTAACCAATGCAGCAAGTTGTAGGAAGTGATCATGAAGATTTTGCAAGTTGTGACTTTTTGGTTCACATGTGATTCCTTTGTCCAACCAACCATAGAACCATGGGCATTCTTGGTTCATTCTGAATTTTATGACTTAGAGAATGTTTGCATACTGGTTTGGAGTGAATTAGAAGTCACATTGGGCTTTGGTTCATGATCTTGCAAAATTTCCATTTGAGGCATGCCTTGAAAATCAATGATTTTGGCCAACTTTGTCACACCATAACTTTTGATCCAAAAAGAGTTTGATCATGTTCTTGTACTTTTTGAAAAGGGAAAGATGAGATCTACAACTTTCATGACCAAAGTTTTTCCATTTGAAGCATTTTTGGATCAATAATCAAAGCTTGAAAAATGACCTAAAATGAAGCATTCTTGAAAAGTCAACTATGCCCAAAAAGTCAACATTTGCAAAAACCCTAAATTCTTGATTTTTATGAACTTCAACCTTCTTCCATGATCAAATAAAGATCATATACACTCAAAATGATGAAGATCACCCATTGGTTGGGTCATTGGGGGCCTCAGATGCCCTGATTTTACACTGACTTGTCTGAAAAGTCAACCCTTGATCAGATGACTTCCCCATGGAATTTGTTCATGAAAATTGATATGCATACTCCCTATACCATATAGAGACCAATGGAAACAAGAATGACCAAAAAATTTGGGGTTATGGCCTCTGAAACCAAAACCCTAATTTTAGGTCAACTGTGCAGTTTAACCTGGCTCTGCATCCACTCAAACCCTAGTTCTTGTGATTCCTTTGCATTTTTGACTTTGAGGAGATGGAATATGATGTAAGAAAACTCCTGGACCTCTTTGAAGTGATTGGTGATCTTTGGAGTGGCTCAAGAGGCTTTGGGATTGCTCAGATCACAAACCCTAGGTGCAGATGCCTTATAAACTATGCAGTGAATCAAAAATGAGATGTGAGATGATATGATTGTGCTTATGCATATGAGAATGATCACAAGCCATGGTGAAATGGGTGAGGGCAAATTTGGGGTGTTTACAGCTGCCCCTATTCAAACATGAGTTAGCTGTGCAGGATGTAAGCGACGGCTTATCAGGCAAACAAGATAACTTGTGGTTGAATACCAAAGACAGTCCAAAATTTGCACTCACAGAATGAAGAAGAAAAGGGACATAGATTGTGAAAGAAAATAAAGTATATTGTAAAGTGTGGGCAACGGAGGACGACCGTCGAGCAGAGGACGACTGCTGGGTAAATAGCAATGACGGGGACGACCGACATGCTGGGGATAAAAGGTAAAGCCAAGACGGGGACGGCCGACTAGCTGGGGAAAATAAAATCGTGATGGGGACGGCCATCAAGATAAAGCTGTAAAATTCTCTGGAAATTAATGAAACATGACGGGGACGGCCATCAAGTTCATAAAGCAAAGTAACCAACGATGGGGACGGCCATCGGGTTAAAAGAAAAGGAAAAGGGACCACGACGGGGACGGCCATCGGGTTAAAGAATAAATGAACTAAACAGATGATGGGGTACGGCCATCAAAGGTGAAGGACGATCACCTAGCAGGGGACGGCTGCTCTGTTGGAAAATAAAGGAAGTATGATGGGGACGGCCATCAAAGGTGGAGGACGACCACCTGGCAGGGTACGGCTGCCGAAAATATCAACGATGGGGACGGCCATCGGATAGAAAAGGTCAACGATGGGGACGGCCATCGGACGACCATCAAGAAGCGGAGGACGACCACTCAGCAGGGGACGGCTGCTAAAAAGATCAACGATGGGGACGGCCATCGGATGAGCATGATGGAGGACGACCATCAAGAAGTGGAGGACGACCACTCAGGCAGGGGACGGCTGCTCTCGGGGTATCATAACACAGGACGAGTGTTAGATAAAGGAAAAAAAGCTTACTTGGCGATCTACTGGGGGTATAGTAAACACGGACGAGCGTTTACAACCAAGAAAGGAAAGTATAAGTGTTTGGTATTGTGTATAGATTAAAGACGCGGACGAGCATCCTTAGACTATGATACGGACGAGTATCATGTAGAAACAAATACGGACACGTGTTCAGGGATGATGATACGGACGAGTACCATCTGGTTAACAAAGAACACGGACGAGTGTTGCATCTGAAGGGACTCTTCTGGGGAATAGTAGACACAGACGAGTATCTATATTCAAGAAGACACAAGTGTTTGACATAGTGTATGGATCAAAGATGCGGACGAGCATCCTTAAGACTTATGACACGGACGAGCATCATGTAGAAACAAACATTAGACGCAATGTTCTGAGATGATGATACGGACAAGTACCAACTGGTTAACAAAGAACAAGGACTATTGTTGAATCTGTGGGGTTATGAGTGGTGTATACAAGATACGGACGAGTATCTGTATAAGTGTATCGTGAGTAGTGAGTATATATAGATGAGTATTTTAACTGCTGGAGAGAATGACACGGACGGGCGCCAAGAAAGAAAAGTGTAATATGAACAAGTATCTGCTATACAAAGTCTAGGTGACTGCGCCGGGGATATGACACGGACGGGTGTCAGGAAAGTGTATACATAGGTATGTGTGGGTGCAAAGGGGACGTCTTTGGCTTTCTGCTGGTAATATGACACGGACGGGTGTCATGAAGTATCCGTGATACGGGTAATCTCGTTATAAAGAGTGTTCCAGCGATTTTACTGGGGAGTGATGATACGGACGGGTATCAAAGGGTGTATATGGTGGTATTTGTGAATATGAGGCAACTGTTTTTGCTGGGACTCTGGTGAGGATTTCTGTACAATGATGATGAACGGTTATTATTCACAAGCGTTAATTCAGAACATGGCTTATGATTATGCTATGCGTTAATTTTTTGCCGTAATGCTCCGTATTAGACGGAATGCTACGCTCTGAGGGGATAGTATGATGCGAATGCTATGATTATGCAAAAATATCAAACCGGGATTCGGATCCCGTTGCCGTGAAGATCTCTGGTTGATCTGTTTGAAATGGACCTCCCAGCCGGGGATGAGATCATTGGTAGATCCAATAAGATGATATTTGCTTGGGGATATAGGTCACTGGTTGACATATCCTTATAATACGGGACCCAGCTGGGGTTTGTAGAAGCTTTCTTCACTCTGTTGTGATCTTCTATGCGCTGCTCTTCTGGATAGAGGCTGGAACTCTGTGGGGAGATGGTTCCCTGACTCCTGTACTCAACTGAGGATGAAATGGCAACTCGGCTGGGGAATTGTGAGAGGCAACTCAGCTGGGGATAGCAACAAGAGGCAACTCAGCTGGGGATAGAGCATTTCAGATGCTGAAATTGAGTGTATGTTGATTTGACAACTTTGCTGGGGAAGTGGGCACCTTCCAGTGCCACGTGGAAGATAGACCGAGTTGATAATGATTCGCCAGCTTGCTGAGACGTAACTTGCATGCCCCAGGTTGCGTTCTGGATACCTGCAATCCTGCAAAGATAAGGAGACGCACAAAAGGTCCCGAGGTATCCTTTACTGGATTCCGTCATAGGAGTCAAGCATTTTCAAGAGTAAGTATATTCCCTGTAAGCATGTGTTTTATTATTATTATTTTTGGTAGAAAAACATCTGTACTTATGCAATTGATTTTTTAGAGACATCAGACATCCTTTGCAAATAAAAATATACAAAACGAAACATGACTGAAAAAATCTGATTTTATTAATTCATGTGCCCTGAATCGGCAAGATACAACCAAAGAAACATATCCCCTGAAATGAGGAGATTGTTTACAAATTGAGAAGCAAAGTGCTGGCAGTGTTGATGACGCTTTAAGGAGCTTCCTCTCCTGCTACGACTCGTATGACAATGACGTTCTTCTCGTCTTGCTTTCTGAAGAAAGTTGATTCTGATTGAAGCTTGATTTCGTCGGAGCTTTCCAAGTTGTAAGTGATACAGACGAATTCAGAATGCAGTTGTTCGCTTATTTCCTTATTTTGCATGGATCGCCCTTTCGGGTTTTCGATCCATCGGGATACCCATTTTTTCCTGAGTTGTCCAGTGCGGCTTTTCAACTCAGCGGGTGTACATTTTTCTTTTATTTCCCTTATTTTTGCCCGAGTCTTTTATTCTGTTTTTAACTCGCCGGGATGCCCTATTTTTGCCTGGACTTACATTCTGTTTTTATGTCCAGCGGGTCATTTTATGCGAAGTATTTTTTAACTGCATCTGAATTCACAGGGGACGGGAAATCTTCACCATCCATGGTGCTGAGCATCAGCGCTCCACCAGAGAAAACTTTCTTTACCACGAATGGTCCTTCATAGTTTGGAGTCCATTTGCCCCTGTGGTCTGTATGAGGAGGGAGGATTCTTTTCAGCACAAGATCTCCCACTTGGTACTCTCGGTGCCTGACTTTCTGATCGAAGGCTTTCTTCATTCTCTTCTGATACAATTGTCCATGACAGATTGCAGCCAATCTCTTCTCTTCAATCAGACTCAGTTGCTCGTATCGGGACCTAACCCATTCTGCTTCGTTCAGCTTAACATCCATCAATACCCGCAGAGAGGGTAGTTCAACTTCAACTGGTAGGACCGCTTCCATACCATACACAAGCTGATACGGTGTTGCCCCAGTGGACGTCCTGATTGACGTGCGGTACCCATGCAAGGCAAATGGTAGCATTTCATGCCAGTCTTTATAGGTGACTACCATCTTCTGCACAATCTTCTTGATATTCTTATTTGCTGCCTCAACAACACCATTCATCTTTGGTCTGTAAGGAGAAGAATTGTGATGTTGGATCTTGAAGTCCCGACATAACTCAGCCATCATTTTGTTATTTAAGTTAGAACCATTATCAGTAATGATTCGCTCGGGCACTCCATATCGACAGATGATATCTCTTTTCAGAAATCGGGCTACCACTTGCCTTGTAACATTTGCATATGAGGCTGCTTCAACCCACTTAGTGAAATAGTCAATGGCGACCAGGATGAATCTGTGACCATTTGAAGCAGTCGGCTCAATCTTGCCAATCATATCAATGCCCCACATGGCAAAGGGCCATGGTGAAGACATAATGTTCAAAGGGTTGGGAGGCACATGCACTTTATCTGCGTAGATCTGGCATTTGTGGCATTTCCTGGCATAGGCACAACAGTCTGCATCCATTGTGATCCAATAATAGCCTGATCTTAACAACTTCTTAGCCATTGCATGTCCTCCAGCATGGGTACCAAAAGAGCCTTCATGCACTTCATGCATCAACAAGTCTGCTTCTGTTCTATCAACGCATCTGAGGAGTACCATATCAAAGTTTCTTTTGTACAGGGAACCATCAGTGTTCAGAAAGAAACTTCCAGCAAGCCTTCTCAAGGTCTTCTTATCATTGGAAGATGCCCCAGGTGGGTATGTTTGATCCTCCAAGAAGCACTTAATGTCATGGAACCAAGGCTTATCATCTTTGACTACATCTGCTTCAAATACATATGCTGGCCTGTCGAGTCTGGACACTGAAATTTGAGGTACAAAGTTAGCAGCTTGAACTTTGATCATGGACGAAATGGTAGCAAGAGCATCTGCAAACTGATTCTCGTCCCGAGGGATATACTCAAGCTTGACTGTTGTGAAGAAAGTCAATAACCTCCTTGTATAATCCCTGTAAGGTATCAGATGATCCTGGTGCGTATACCATTTCCCATTGGTCTGATTGATTACCAAAGCTGAATCTCCGAATACAGTCAATGTCTTGATCTTGAGGTCAATGGCTTCCTCAAGACCCATAATGCAAGCTTCGTATTCAGCTTCGTTGTTAGTGCAGTTGAAAGTGAGTTTTGCCGAGAAAGGCAAGTGAACTCCTTTAGGTGTAATGAGTACTGCACCAACACCACGGCCATTCATATTAACAGCCCCATCAAACATCATAATCCATTCTTCCTCCGGGTCGGGCCCTTCAGTGTGAATAGGCTCTTCATGATCTTTTGATTTAATGAACATGATGTCTTCATCAGGGAAGTCAAACCTCATAGGCTGGTAATCATCAATGGGTTGCTCAGCAAGATATTCAGATAGTACACTGCCCTTGATGGCTTTCTGAGATGTGTACTGTATGTCATATTCTGTAAGGATCATCTGCCATCTTGCAACCCGTCCGGTAAGAGCTGGCTTCTCAAATATGTACTTAACCGGGTCCATCTTTGAGATCAACAAAGTAGTGTGGGTCAGCATATACTGTCTTAGTCGGCGAGCAGCCCACGCTAAAGCACAGCAAGTTTTCTCGAGCAGTGAATATCGTTGTTCACAGTCGGTAAACTTTTTGCTTAGGTAGTATATTGCATACTCTTTTCGACCAGACTCGTCATGCTGGCCCAGCACACACCCCATCGACTCTTCTAATACTGTCAAGTACATAATCAGAGGTCTTCCTTCAACTGGCGGCATAAGGATTGGAGGTTCTTGCAGATACTCCTTGATCTTGTCAAAAGCCTTCTGGCAATCTTCATTCCACCTGACCGTTTGCTCTTTTCTTAACAACTTGAACAAGGGTTCGCAGGTTGCCGTGAGGTGAGATATGAACCGTGAGATGTAGTTCAATCGACCTAAGAACCCTCGAACTTCTTTCTCAGTCCTCGGTGCAGGCATCTCTTGAATAGCTTTGACTTTATCAGGGTCAACTTCAATCCCTTTCTCGCTTACAATAAATCCCAGCAGCTTACCGGATCGCACCCCGAATGTGCATTTGTTGGGGTTCAACTTCAGTTGATACTTCCTCAGACGTTTGAACAATTTGAGCAGATTTACCAGATGATCTTCTTCAGTAAGAGACTTGGCAATCATATCATCCACATAACATTCTATTTCTTTGTGGATCATATCGTGGAATAATGTTACCATAGCCCGTTGATACGTTGCACCAACATTCTTGAGCCCAAATGGCATTACCTTGTAGCAGAACGTGCCCCAGGGTGTGATGAAAGTTGTCTTCTCCATGTCTTCAGGTGACATTTTGATCTGATTGTATCCTGAAAATCCGTCCATGAAGGAGAATACCGAGAACTGAGCCGTATTATCTACCAATACGTCAATGTGAGGTAATGGAAAATCATCTTTCGGGCTGGCTCTGTTCAGATCCCGGTAATCAACACACATTCTTACTTTGCCGTCCTTCTTAGGCACAGGTACTATATTAGCAACCCACGGCGGGTAGCTAGTTACAGCAAGGAACCCGGCGTCCCATTGCTTTTGTACCTCTTCCTTGATTTTCATAGCCATGTCTGGACGAGTACGGCGCAGCTTCTGTTTGACTGGAGGGCATTCTTCTCTCAAAGGCAGCTTGTGCACCACAATGTCGGTATCCAACCCTGGCATGTCTTAATACGACCAAGCAAACACATCCACATACTCTTGAAGTAGATCAACCAGTTGCTTCTTCACTGAGTCTTGCAGGCAGGCCCCGATTTTAACCTCTTTCACGTCTTCCTCCGTACCAAGATTAATCACTTCAACCTCCTCCTGGTGAGGGGAAATAACCTTTTCCTCTTGTCTTAACAACCTGGCTAGCTCTTCAGGAAGCTCATATTCTTCTTCAACCCCTTCATCAACTTGATTGATCGGATTGTCAAAGTCATACGATGTCATAGCCGTGCTGTTGTCGGTGCTGTCAGGAAGGCACTCTCTGCAAGGGTTAAATTGTTCGTTTTAGTGATCTGATTTTAATCTTTTTTAGAAAAGTGAAATGAAGTTGTCATTTTGAAAACACTGCCATTTATTTTTGTACAAAAAAGAAAAATGGAAAAACAGTGAACGAAAAGAAAAAAGACGCGTTTGCAAAAAGATGTCTGATATTTCATTAATTGATCTTGTTTGCACAAAAAGTACAGATGGCCCGATTACAAAATGAGTCTTGTCATCTTGGGCAAGATGCAAGACTTTGATGCATGCTTATAAAAATGCAGGAAATAATAATTACTCTGATCGAGTAACTCTTATAATTTCCTGGGAAGACCAGTTCGAGACACTGCTCCCCGGGATCTTTGGACGAATCCAATTCTCCAGATTGCGCTCCTCTTCCAGCTCGTCTTCCAGACAGTTGATAGCATCGGGGGTAAGCATCCCTCCACTGACAAAACCAGGCTCTTCAGCAGCCTTTGCTTGATGTTGAGTTGGTCTGTAACCCAACCCAAACTTGTCTTCTTTTTTCTCCACCGATAGCAGTTTGCCCCAGCCCTGGGCAGTTCCTTCCTCAACAACCTTCCGGGCTTGTTGGTATGATGACATGGAGGTTCCAGATACAGCAGATGCTTCATTCACATTCAAAGCTTCAAACCCCTGGCTCATTGTTTCATGGATCTCCCCATCCATTTCAATGTACTTATAGGTTGCCAGGTGGCTGACAAAAATGTCCTCCTCTCCACAGATTGTGACAACTTGGCCTTCCCACTCAAATTTTAACTTTTGGTGAAGGGTAGACGTTATTGCGCCGGCGGCGTGAATCCAGGGTCTACCCAACAAACAGCTGTAGGCGGGCTGAATGTCCATCACATAAAAGATAGTTTTAAAGGTCTGTGGGCCAATTGTCACAGGTAGCTCAATCTCTCCCAGAACCGATCTCTTAGAACCATCAAAGGCTCTTACCACCAGGTTGCTGGGTCTCAATGCCAAACCATCATATTCTAACTTCACCAGAGCCTTCTTTGGTAAGACATTAAGGGACGACCCTGTGTCTACCAGCACATGAGAAAGGACAGCTCCTTTGCATTCCATGGTTATGTGCAAGGCTTTGTTGTGGTTGCGGCCGTCCGCTGTCAAGTCAGTATTGGTGAACCCTAGCCCATTGCTAGCAGTAACATTTCCAACCACGGTTTCCAACTGGTTGACAGTAATCTCTTCAGGCACGTAAGCTGCGTGCAAGACCTTGAGTAGTGCATTCCGATGGGCTTCGGAGCACATAAGCAGTGAGAGGATAGAGATTTTGGATGGCGTCTGGTGAAGTTGATCCACAATTTTGTAGTCACTCTTTTTGATGATTCTCATAAACTCATCAACTTCTTGATCGAACGGTGTTTTCAGGGTTTCTTTGGCAGCTTGATCTCCCTGCACCGGGCTCTTTCCCTTTGCCTTGGCAGCAGCTTCTGCTTCGGCAGTAGGTCTTTGAATTGGTGGAGCGAAGAGACGTCCGCTTCGGGTGAAGCCTCCGCCTCCCCCCACATTATCTACTTGTGGTGCAGGTGTTGATGTTTCGAGAGTGATTCTTTTTCCTTCGCAGTACACGTCAGAGCCATAGTGCCAAGGGATGGCCCTATTGCTTTCATATGGTACTGGTCCAGGCACCGTGACAGTGACTGGACTGATTGCTGCTGTTGAAGGGACTGTAATCGTTTGTGGATCATAAAAGATTGTAACTGGTGCTCTGATGGGAGCAGCACCTTCTGAATGGTAGGCAGAGTTGTTCTCAGGATCATAAAATATGGTGACAGTAGAGACGTCTTCATGATTTGTTGCTGGAGTTGTAGGAGACATTGTCGGAAGAAATGATGTTGTCGTTGTAGGAGTCTCGAAGTGGAGTGAAGCTGAAGTTGTAGCAGGAAGATTTGTTGTAAACTGATCAGTTGAGATGATGGATGACGTACTTGTTGATGAAACTGAAGAATTGTCAGGAACAATAGTTGCTGCAGTTGTAGGAGGTTCTGAAACCGTTGCTGACGATATTGCTGGATTTGTTGGAAATGATGTGGTGATCTGAAGTTGGTCACTCCGAATAAGGCCATCTATGCCATTCCTCAAATTATCGCACCCATTTACCGAGATATTGCAGTAAGCACAGCCTAACTCACACCCCGGGAACATTTGACATTCCAAGAGCTGAGCTTTGATTTCTACCAATGGTGTCCTGATCTGTCCCACACTGGTTATTAAATAAGACGGCTTGTCTTCTTCAATAGCGTTAATCCGGGGACCACCATGGTTTGGCATCGGGTTTTTATTGACATTGGGTGGTGGTGCGAAATTCAGAGCCTTTGAGTCTACCAGGTCTTGTACCTTCATATGCAGAGCCCTGCATTTTTCTGTGCTGTGGCCAGGTGCGTTTGAATGAAAGGCACACCTAGCATTGGAGTCATAATTCCTTGGTAGACTGTTGGGATCCGGAGGTGCCAACGTTCTTAGCTCAACCAGGTTGAGTTTCAGAAGTTGTTGCAGCAAAGTAGCATATGGCATTGGGATTGGATCGATCACTCTGTTAGCTTGATATGGCCTCTGTTGGAATGGCCTTTGTTGACTGTTGTTGTTGGTGTTGCTGTTGTTGTAATTCCTTGGAGGATACTGATTTTGCTGATGGTACTGAGGTTGTTGTTGATAGCTTTGCTGAGGAGGTTGATAGACAGGTTGAGGATGAGCTGGAGCAGGGATGGTGACTGCTGCTATGGACCTCTGAGCATATTGGGGCCTACCCCTGTTTGAATGGATGGCATTGGTCTCACCAGTTCTTCTCGGGCCTGCAAAAGGCTTTCTTGTACTACTGGACGAGCTTGCACCGTTGTCTGAGATCTTTCCCATTTTTAACAAGCTTTCAATTCTCTCCCCGGCTATGACAACATCTGCAAAGCTAGTGGAAGAGAAAGCTGCCAACCTGTCAATATATGTTCCCTGAAGGGTGTTCATGAACATATCCGCCATTTCCCGTTCAGACATAGGTGGTTGAACAGCAGCAGCCAGTTGCCTCCATCTCTGGGCGTATTCTCGAAAACTCTCCCTTGAAGACTGTGACATTCCCATTAGAAGGGTCCTGTTGGGTGCCATGTCTAGATTATACTGATACTGTCTGATGAAGGCCTCTGCCAGGTCCTTCCAGCACCTAATAGTTGCCCTTGTCAAGTGAGAGTACCATTCTCTCGACGCTCCAGTCAAGCTATCTTCAAAATAGAACATCCACAATTTCTCATCCATTGTATAGGCCTTCAGCCTTCCCAGAAATGATTGAAGATGAGTCCGGGGGCATGAAGTCCCATTATACTTTTCGAAACAAGGAGGCTTGAACTTATGGGGGATCCTGACCCCGTCTACCAAACCCATGTCCATAACGTCGAAGCCCAAAGAGTTTTGAGATTCTAAGGACCTCAACTTCTCAGCTATTTCATCCAATCTTCTATCATAAGCCTCTTCCCCAGCACCCATTACTGTGAACTGGTCTTCTTGAGGGTCTTCCTGTAGTATCCTCCCTGCTGTGGCAGTCCCTTGCATATTGACAGGGATGTTGGCCTCTGGATGGAGATGGGGTCCAAAAACTGGGGGATTGACATGAGGTTGGACCCTCTCGTTGTTACTTGTGCCAGCAGTTCCCACATGGGGTTCCTCTTGATTCCTCCCTTCTACCAAAGCTTTGAGCCTCTCCTGGCTTTGAGCTAAGTTGTTCATTACTTCCATGAACTGTGTTATCTGAGTTCTCATCTCCAACCTTTCGTTGGCCATCTGGTTTCTGACCTCCGTAAGGTCCTGTTGCATCTGGTCCATCTGGATGCCCGGAAGATTGTTTCTAGTTGGGTACCTGTGCGGACGGTTGAGGGGAAATACCCGGCGCCTAGCAATAGTTCCTGAGATTCACAACAGAGGTTAGCAACAACAAAACAAAAACCTACAAAACAAACAAAAGGGTTAGCATGCAATGCAGTTATGCTTATTTGTTCTCAAGGTATCCGGTTTGGCCTTCAGTTTTGACCCTTCCAGACCCTTGAAGATGCTGTTGATGTTGCTTCCGAAGTAAACTTGGATGGAACAAACACAAAACGAATATATTACAGGAGGTGAAATAATACAACTTGTTCATTTTACAACACAAGCCCTTTAAGGGGTCCAAATACAATACAAGAAAATAAAAGTACACGGAAAGAAAGCAACAACAAACAAATGGTCAAACACCAAGACCAAACTCATCCTCACGAACTTCCTTGAGAAGTGCTTCGGTCACAGGATCAGCCGGACGCTCCGTGAGATTCCTGATGAGGAGATTCCGGGTCGCAACAGCTGCTGTTAGCTTCTTGTGCTGATTTTGTTCCTTGGACCTTTTCACCCCTGCTTTGATCTTCAGCTCTGATATCTCTCTCTGGGCTGCTGCCAGGGTTTCTTGTTGTTCTTTTGCACTAGCTTCTAGTTGCTCCATCTTGTCTTGAACTCTCTTGTCTTCCAGGGTACGGGCCTCGGTGATCCTGACCCACCGGGCTTGACTCTCCTTCAAGTACAAGTCTGTCCTTGCTCTCTGGAACTGGGCTTCTTTGCAAGCATTCTTCAGAATTTGCTCTCCAGCCTTAGACTTTTTGATATAATCCCCAGACTTCTCAATCTTAGCCAGATGCTCTACTCTCAACTTCTCCAATCTCTCAATTTCCCTCATACCTTCACTCCTCTCCCGGAGGGTCTTCTGCAAAGCTTGAGTTAACTTCTCATTCCTTTCCTTCAAGCTCTCAAACTCTTCCAAACTGATAGTGGCAGGGGGTGGTGCTGAAGATGACTCAGGCATGTCTTCTATGGTAAAGGGCATTCCAGAGAATTGGGCCCTGGCACGGGACCACTCATAATATTGTGCTGATGCCACATTATTACACTTCCCCAGAATGGTGACTCCCTTGGTTTGAACATTATCCCAGGCCCAGGCAGCCTGCCTAACAACAGCCAAACTAATCTTGTTCTCACAATAAAGGGTCTCCACCAAGTCCTGTGCCCTTGGAGTGTGGACCAGTGCATAGCCTAATTGCCTCCTGAATAGCAGAGGGTTGTAATTGATACTTCCCTTAACTCCTATTAAAGGCACATTGGGAAAATGTCCACAGCTGGTGATGATATCCCTGCCCTTGGTGCTCTGAGTGCACCATCTGATATCTGCTGAAGTTAGAACAGTGAGTCTCTTAGCCCAGTTGCTCTGCTGATGAGGGTTTAGGAATGCATCTGTCCTGGGTAGATGCCTGAGAAGCCAAGTGTGAAACAATGGAGCACAAAACCTCACTAACCTCCCCCTCTGCTTTTCATTCCTCTGATGCACTGAATAGTAAAGATCCCCCAATAAAGTTGGCACTGGGTTCTTCAGAATGAACAGATGGATTGCATTCTTGCTAATGAATCGAGGCTCATCTGCAAACAACACAATTCCATATACACTTAGGGCCAACAAAGCACAAACAACTTTCCACTCCCCCAGGGAAGCCTTTAGGCTAGCTTGAGAAATCAGGAAATCCAAATGAAAACCAGGGATTCCAGCTTTAGAGGTCATATGCTGCTCAACCAAAACAGGCTCTAGATGCAAAGCCTTTGCTACCTCTCCATTAGCAGGAAAGACCATCTCAGGGTTGAAAGGAATTTCTCTCCTGATAGGCATACCAACTAATGAGGAGTACTCTTCCAATAAGGGGCCCAACTGAAAGTTTTGAAAAGTAAAACATCTCAATGGAGGATCATAAAACTGAATGCAGGTGTGGATGAGGCTCCTCTGTGAAGGGTCCAGATCCATAACCATGTCCAGTATATCTCCATAACTCTCCCTGAACAAAGGTATGTGATCTGGAGTGATCAGGGTTTGGATCCTCCTGATGTCTGATAAGTCTGGCTGGAAGAAGTGATAGGTGATGTTGCTCTTTTTAGGAGCCATGATGTTGAGACTGAATAGAGACAGGTGATGATGATAATACTGAAGAAGTGGGCCACTGACTGTCTGGTGCAGGTGATAATTGAAGCAGATAGCTGAAGCAAATGCTGATGAAGATAGGTCAGTACTGAAGATGGGGTCAAAACCAAAACCAGATGAAAATGGATACCCTGAAACACAAATAAGCAAATGTCAATATGATGCAATGATTATGTATGCAAATGAAATGCAAAGGTCTGTGACTGAGCTGGATCTGATCAAAACTCTGATATAGGTCCAAATGTGTTCAAGAATTCCAGATGGAGGTCTATAAATCCGGTAACCAGGGTGGGGGACTCAAATAAAGAGTCACATGTCCAGGGTTTTAGAATCACAAGAGCTGTCCAACATGGAGTATTCTTAATCAAAACAAAGTAACAGGGTATTCTGAGGTCAAGGTACCTACAAACCTGTAAACAGCCCAACCCCCTCACAGGTGGTGTTCTAAAACAAGGATCCTTAGACTTGGATCAGTTATGAGAAGTGTAAACACTTCTAACCCGGAGGTACAGTGTTTACAATAACCATAAAAGTTCCTCCTCTAATTCACCTCAGTTTCTGAAGGTCAATACTAAAGGTCATCCAGACTTAGCAGGCTTCCCAGATAGCCCTAGCATTGCAGGAAATCTGCAACACAGAGTTCTCAAAAAGAAACCCATATCTGAACCGTGTTTCATATTCCCGCACCAGACCGAAATGGAATGGGAAAGAATATGATTCACTCTAGCCTAGGTGTCACTCAGGTCCCAGGTATAGGACCTTAACTCTCAATAGAACCCCACCCACCAAAGCAAACAACAGATCCAGCCAGCAACATGACAGTATGATATATACAAATGCACTAAAGAAAAGCAGTAAAGCAAACTGTACATAAAATCAAGATAAATACAAATATACAAACATAAATAAGCACATAACACCCCAGTAAACACAAATCAAACAAGCGCTAGGAGGAACCCACAAAAAGAACCAGAAGCCCTGGTTGCAATATTTATTCCCCAGCAGAGTCGCCAAGCTGTCGCTCCCGACAAATGAAAACAGGGTCATATGAAGGTACAGACGCGAACGGTCGGCGAAAGGGACAATGAGAACACACAGCCGTGAACTCACTGGAGAATGAAGAGAGTCGCCAGCTAGGCATTTTTATCCCGGAGGAAAGGTAATGCCGCATAGACCTAGAAAAAGATGGATAAAACGGTTTGCGAACCAGAGAGACTGAGAAAGGGGGTTGGTTACAACCTGGGAAGGTATTAGCACCCAGATTGTCCGTCGTACTCGACGGGATCCACGCTTAAAAGATTTGTGCTATAAAGGGGTAGTGTCAGTGCAATTTGTGCATAAAAGAGCTGGAAAAGGATGTACAGGTGTCAGTGTAAAAGAGAGTGAAGTGTATAAATGAAGTGTCAGTGTAAGAAATGAATGGAATGCTCAAGATCATGAGGCTTAAAAGAATAAGGCTAGAAAGAGGGGGAATATACAGAGACTTTTGTTCGATAACTGTTAAGTTATGCCTACGTATCCTCTCGTGCAATGAGGAAGTCAGAACACCGTAGTTCGACCCAAAGAGACTGAAAGATGAAATTGACTTTGATGAACTGCTTGCTTGTCTATGCTCAAGTGTATGACCTGTCTGGCTCAGGTGCAAACTGTCTTGCATTTAGACGGAAGAAACAAGTTCTCGTTTGTGAGTGAATGAGATGAGAAAAGAATCCCGGAGGAGACGATTATTGTTTGTTTTTGAGTTTTCAGTCTTTTATTGCTTTTGAGAATTTGTCATAAGTTAATGAGCTTAAGCCTAAACCAATGGATTTAATAAACTCATCACATCTTCCCTCTGATTAGGGGTAATGAGAATACCTTAAGTGTGAAGTCAGATTCTCACACTTAATCACCTTTGATGTAGGATTAAGATCATTAACCTACTTGTGATTATTTAGATGTTTTTGGTGTTTTTGTTTAGTGTTGAGTAATGAGATTAAGCCATAATCAGGGATTAAACAGACTCATTACACCATCCTAATAGAAGGATAATAGATGAGAATGTTTAAGCTGAGGAAAGCTCCTCAACTTAATCCATGATTAGGGATTAAACTCATGACAAAACAAGCCTTTGATTAAGTGGATTTTACTTAATGATATGATGATGAAGTGAATTTTATGATTTGTAAGACAACTTGAGGGGGACTTGTCCATTAACACTAGGGTTAGTCCTTCTTAACCATTTAAGGAAGAATTAGAACCCTGATGCAAGGCCCAAGTTACAAGTGTGATGTCTTGATGATTATTATGTGAATTGATTAAGAGATTTAAACACATTAAGGGTTTAACACTTAGGATTAAAGTTATACACTCCATCCTAATAGAAGGATGCAGGCATAAGCTTAATCACAAAGCCTTAAAGCCTTTAGGGTTTAGTCCCTGATTATGAGATGAGAAGAGAAGACTCAAAGAGACACAAAGGTAAAACTATGAGGGGAGACTAATCAAGACCCTAATTCATTGTCATGCTTGGTTGTTCCTAAGGTTTGTGAAGTTTTCAAGAGCAATCTTCAAAGGAGCCACCAGGAAGCAGATGAACAAGATCAAGAGAAGCAAAGCAACTTGCTTCATTCAAGAAGTCAAGTCACTTGAAGAAAGAGAGTGGGAGGAGAAAGAATGAGCAAGCTCAAACTCAAACACATATAGAAATGCAGCAATGGATGCAAGAGAGATGAGAAGAAAAGTTATGAGAAGTGAAGGCAAATTCACTTCTCAAGTTACTTACCACCTGAAATGTTAGGAAGAAATGCAATGCAATGCTAGATGGGATGAAATGGTATGAAGAAAAACAAAACCAGAAGCATGTTGATGATGATAATGATGCTATGAGATGATATAAACATGAGGCAGCACATGGGAATGTTCATACAAGATCATGGATGCAGATGATGCAAGTTAAGGAGCATGAATGAACATGAAAAGTTATGAAGCACACAAGGTAAATGACATGGAAAATATGTGATGCAATGATCAAACATGCTTCCTACATGTCTTAAGATGTCAAATGGAACACAAGCATGCATAAAATGCAAAGACAAGTCATGTTATGCAAGAGAATGCAAGAGGGATGCATATGAAAGCCCAAATTAGGGTTTATGGACAATGCATCAAACAAAAACCCAAAACAGAAGCAAACCCTAAGATAAAAAATGGAAAATGCCACCCAAAGAAACCCTAAACCTATACTAAACCAAAGTCCAAAGGGGAGCTCTCAACTCTTAACCAATCTCAAGATATGAATTTTCTAAGTTATTAGGGTTTTTTAGGGTTCTTAACAAAAGAAATGCCAAACAATTGGAAAATGCAAGATCAAATCATGGCCATTTTATCCTAGAAACTACATGCTAAACATAAAACAATGCAAGAAGAACCAATGTCCAACTCTTCCTAGATAGGCAGAAATGAATTTTTGAACCCATGATCAAAATAATGCATAAAAAATGATTTAATTCAATGAAAAATTCTTAAAATGCATCAAGATCAAAAAAGAAATTTGGTTTGAAGGTTGGACAATGTTTCTAAATGTCTTAGAACATTTCATGAATTTTTTTGTAATTTTTAAATACCTAAAGGTATTTTTAATTAATTAATTTCCATTAATCAATTAAAAATAATCTTTTAAATATTTAAAAATACTTTTTTAATGATAAAAAATAAAACAAAAATATTTTTGGGTCTTAAAAATTAATAAAACTTTTAGGAAAAAGTTTCATAATTTTTAAGAATTTTTTACTATTTTTAATTAATTATGCAAGTTAAATGAAATAAAATGAAATTAAAATAAGAAAAAAAAGAAAAGTAATCAGGATGGAGGGCCAGGATGGGCTCTGGATTCAAATTGGTTGACTGGCGCGTGAATGGAGGGTCTGGATTCAATCTGGCCAAATTAATTTAATTACGAAATAATTAAAACTAATTAAGTGGATTAGGGCAAAATGACATGATCTGGACCATTCACTAGCGCGCGGGAAACAACATCCAAGGGTCCAAGTTTAAAGTTCACTAATTAATGACAATTAGCCCTAATCACATTCAGGCTGCCGGAGAAGACTTCCGGTCGTCTTCTCCGGCGAGCAACTCCCCTGAAAACTTCCCAACTCACTCAAATCGTATCAAAAATGAAAACTAAGAACTGGGAAATGTTCCTTACACATTCACGAATCAAACCCCTCTCTCAAAACAAATTTATATTTCCTAAATAAGCTGAATCGAAGAGGATAAGAACTAGGGCACGCAAGCTTCAGAAGCAAATTAAATACTCATTTCGAAGCCATTTTCGAAACCAAAGACATCAGGATGATCAGTGAGGCACATAGAACAATTTTATAACATGAAAAATGATTTCTGGAAAAATAAATTTCAAGCTACCTGAGATTCGAAGCTTTCACTCTGATGACTTTCTGGCCACTTCTCCTTGTGCAATCCACTCCACTTGATCCCCAGATGATGTTTGAATGCTCAAGAAGAGTTTATGTTGGCTGGATAGTGAGTTTCGAAAGCTCCTGCTTCAACTCAGTCAGAAATGGCAATGGTGATTCTGGCACTTTCAGGTCATTGTGAATGGTGGTTTGTGGTCCAGATGATGTATGGAGAAGCTTTGCAAGGTTTGTTTGGCTGTTTGTGAGCTAGGGAGGGAGATTCGAATGGAACTGCAGCTTGGGGTGAGAAATGGCTATGGGGTGTTCTGGTTGATTCAGGCTTGTGTTCTTGCTGGTTTCTACTTAATGATGCATGGTAAGTTGAATGGTGAAAATGGTTTGAGTGTTTCTTGGCTGAGCAGAGAGATTCGAAGGCTTATGCAGTTTGGTGTGTTTTTGTGAATGTGATCTTGTGTATGGTTTCAGCCTTGCTTAGTGTTATGTCTAGCTTGCAAATGGAAAGTATAAACAAATCTGATTGGCTGGATGATGTGACATGGCCTGCTATGATAGGTAAGTCACCTTTTGCAAAATGTCAACTTCTTTGTAAGAGAAAGTATGGGCAGCTTCTAGGCTAGTACAAGGCTGGTTCTGGTGCAGCATGGTGAGGTGAGAGGCTAGCAAAGTGTAGTAACCAATGCAGCAAGTTGTAGGAAGTGATCATGAAGATTTTGCAAGTTGTGACTTTTTGGTTCACATGTGATTCCTTTGTCCAACCAACCATAGAACCATGGGCATTCTTGGTTCATTCTGAATTTTATGACTTAGAGAATGTTTGCATACTGGTTTGGAGTGAATTAGAAGTCACATTGGGCTTTGGTTCATGATCTTGCAAAATTTCCATTTGAGGCATGCCTTGAAAATCAATGATTTTGGCCAACTTTGTCACACCATAACTTTTGATCCAAAAAGAGTTTGATCATGTTCTTGTACTTTTTGAAAAGGGAAAGATGAGATCTACAACTTTCATGACCAAAGTTTTTCCATTTGAAGCATTTTTGGATCAATAATCAAAGCTTGAAAAATGACCTAAAATGAAGCATTCTTGAAAAGTCAACTATGCCCAAAAAGTCAACATTTGCAAAAACCCTAAATTCTTGATTTTTATGAACTTCAACCTTCTTCCATGATCAAATAAAGATCATATACACTCAAAATGATGAAGATCACCCATTGGTTGGGTCATTGGGGGCCTCAGATGCCCTGATTTTACACTGACTTGTCTGAAAAGTCAACCCTTGATCAGATGACTTCCCCATGGAATTTGTTCATGAAAATTGATATGCATACTCCCTATACCATATAGAGACCAATGGAAACAAGAATGACCAAAAAATTTGGGGTTATGGCCTCTGAAACCAAAACCCTAATTTTAGGTCAACTGTGCAGTTTAACCTGGCTCTGCATCCACTCAAACCCTAGTTCTTGTGATTCCTTTGCATTTTTGACTTTGAGGAGATGGAATATGATGTAAGAAAACTCCTGGACCTCTTTGAAGTGATTGGTGATCTTTGGAGTGGCTCAAGAGGCTTTGGGATTGCTCAGATCACAAACCCTAGGTGCAGATGCCTTATAAACTATGCAGTGAATCAAAAATGAGATGTGAGATGATATGATTGTGCTTATGCATATGAGAATGATCACAAGCCATGGTGAAATGGGTGAGGGCAAATTTGGGGTGTTTACAATCACCACCCAACTTAAACAAGTATGGCTCATCCCAAACATAAAATTTAGCATCCGACAAGAATTTTTGTTGGTTCCAAGTTATATCCTCGTAATAAACCTGGTCGCCTTTGTTGCACCCCAAAATTTGCCCTCCACAAGACAAGTCATTGTGTACTAAGAGGCTCACAAGGTTCACAAGGTTCACAAGACATCTCATGAGGTTCACAAGGTTCACAAAGTTCACAATTAGTCAGAAGATTTGACATTTCCCTCAGACAATGCATCCTCCTAAGCAATGCATCCTAAACTAGGGTTTTGACTTTAATCAGGCTAAATGGACTTCCAAGACTTCAAGTGAGCTTCATAACATCTTATATGTGTTCAAGAATCCCCATTAAAAGTTTCAAGACTTTTCTCAAAGGTTTGCTCAGTCAAATGATCAGATAGGTTAAAATCAGTCAAAGTAGTTAAAAAGTCAAACTGAGGTCAACTGTGGTCAAACCAAAGTCAAACTTCATGATTTTTTGCCAAAATCAATTATATGAGGTAAAATTCATCATTTGATCAAGGTTTGATCATGATTCATCAAGGAGATTTCAGATCATCAAGAATCAGGAGTTTCTAAATTAGTGTTTTCACAGGAAAAGTCAACTGAACTTTGACCAGCCATAACTTTCACATTCTTTATCAAAAATTTTCCATCCAAAGCTCATTTTGAAGGAAATTAAATTCTCTACAACTTTGTGTCTCACAAGCCAAGCCCAAAAATGCTTCATTTGGAAGGTATGAGCTAAGACATTATAGGTCCTTTTAAAAGTCAACAAAAAGTGAACAACTTCAAAAGAGCATAACTTGAGAATGGTAAAAGATATGGACATGAGACCAAAGAGGTTGGTTAGAGGACTCTTTAAGCTTTCCAAAATGTCCAAGAACACCCTCATAGCATTAAAATTGAAGGATTTGTGCCCTTGCAAAGTTGGGAAATTTTAGGGAAGTTTATGAAGCAAATAAGGCCTTAAATCAAATTTTTGCTAAATGAGCCCACCAAATTGCCATCCCATCTTTACAAAAACACCAAGCACGACCCAACCCACCTATTTTCTGATTTTTTATTTTTTATTTTATATTTATTTGAATTTTATTCATTAAAAGACAATTTAAATTGAAATAAAATATAAAATCATATATTTGAAAAGGGATTTTGCTTCTAGAAAGTCATAAAGATTATTTGGATCAGATTGATACACAAGTTATGAGGATTGTCCCAAAATAGCAATGTTTTATCAAAGAATATTCAAATTTCATGACATATCTTTTTCAATCTTCAAACATCAAAAAAATCCAAAGAGTGATAGCATATTTCTGACCTAATTCAATCCATATATATATACCTAAACACATTGCCAATGAGAGGACACGATTTTGCAGCCTCTAAGACTACTTTCAAACTTTCAAAATTCATCATATTTTTTGAAATTCGGATTCTAACATTTGGTAGTTTTTCAGGTGAATGGAGCATGCTAATCTCTTCCTTACATATCACTGAACATATACCAATGATCATATGCATCTAAAAGCCCACAAATTGGCCAAACCGAATCAAAATTCTTTGACATTCATGAGTTTTTCGTTTTCATACATTGGTATAAAATAAATTGCATTTGACTGTTGATTCTTGTTTGTGATGAACTAACAATCGTTTCTGGATACTTTGATTTGAGTTTTGATACAGAATGGGTGATCCACCATTGTTAGGGTTCTTCGGCCGTTTTAGGGTTTCACGATTTATCAATGATAAATGAAATCTAAAACCATAGATCAATTCTAATTAACCTCTGGATCATGTTGGTACACTTAATTTAATGAAATTTTACTCTTTAATTGATGGTTGAAATTCGTAGGATTTGCTGCAAGTGAAAAATCGCAGGTAAATTTGAAGCAAAATTCGCAGGAAATATTGCAGGTCTGGAGGTTGAAGATGACTGGCGCGAATTCAGATATTTGAATTTAAACATATATTATATATTATGGTTTGTATTATATATCCTGAGAAACACTGATGGCTTGGTGGTGAGGATACGCGTATGTGAGAGCAAGGTCCTGGGTTCGAAACTAGCCTCTGGGCATTTTTTTGGTTCAATTATTTTGTTTTTCCAGGATATGAACAAAAGCATATGGAAGCAACATGTTGACAGCCAGCGCGCGCTAGCCCAGTGGTAATGCTGTGAGTTTTCCAGGTAAAGGACCTGGGTTCAAATCCCAGGTCCTGTCTTTTTGGTTTTAATTTTTTGTTTTGTTTCTTTTATTATTTCTTTAAATGATTTTCTAAAAAAAAACTAATTTAAATAATCCTCAAAAACAATATATGTAAAATATTTTTCTTCTAAAAAACTCATATTACATTTTTTGTTTTGTATATTATTTAATAATTTTGTATATTAAAAAAAAATTTCTAATATGTTTATATAAAACTTAATTATTTTCTTTATAAACCTTAATTCATTTTAAAACCCTAATTATATTTATAAACCCTAATTTATTTTCCTAAACAATTAAAAACCCTAATTTTATTTTATGATTTCAATTTCTAGTTTTTATCATGCTTATATAATTATAATTAACAAATATTTTTAATATGTATATATAATTAAATTATTAGAACTATTAATCATATTTATTAGTATATAACTATTATTATTTATTTCTTTTTCTTAAAAATTCTAAAAAATAATTATTTATCTATATTTGAACTTTTAATTTATTATTATATTATTATGCTAATTTCTTCTTCTTATATTTATTTTGTTTATTATTACTAACCTATTTATTTATTTGTTTATTATATGATTATTTATTTAAATTATTTTATTATTATTATTATAATGTAATTGTGCACAATATGTAATAGTTGTAGAATTATTCTTATTATTTATTTTAAATTGCCATGGTTAGTAAAATAGGGGGTGTAAACATGTTTGTATTTAAAATTGAATTTAGATCACTAATTTTAAGATAAATATATGAACTTGTACACGCACACACGTAAGTCGATCCTGGATCGCCATCTCACTTCTTAAGGGTTACCTCTCATGTTGCCTAAACAAAAAGGTCAAGTAAGGTGTAAAGCAAAGTCCCTTCTCTCATATCATCTAGTCCCTTAAAAGATAATAAGATCAAGTCTCTTCATGGTTGCCTTCGTAAATGATCTTGTCCCTTTCAAATAAAGATGATAAGTCCCTTCGAATTGCTAAATACACCTTACAGTTGCCTAATCACAGTTGTCCCTTCACTTGTCCCTCATACATCCAAGGTAATGACTACCTATTCCTTAATAATAGGGATAGTCTTACCACTTAAAGGATATTTAAGAATAGAAAAGATTTAACTTAGGGTAGGTTCCTCTTATGTACTTGCTCACCTTTTCAAAACATTTCAAAAACTCTTCACATTTTTCAAGCAATTTTCAAAACAAAGGCTTTATATATATCCGTACATGGATCATTATAAAGTACTTAAGAAAATTTCTAATCACACACTACACTTCTCAAAAACATTTTAATGTGAGCTAAGTAACTAAGAGCCCATGGATAACCATGGATGTAAAGGGTGCTAGCACCTTCCCTTTACATAACCTACCCCCCGAACCCAAAAATCTTTTAAAGGTCTTTCCTGTTCTTTTATGCCTTTCCTTTGGATAAAATAAGAGTCGGTGGCGACTCTTGCTATCCGCAACATTTAACTAAAGTCAGTTCTCCCACCGTGTTATAGAACTGGCGACTCTGCTGGGGATTTAATAAAAGAGGGGTACCCTTAGGAATTAGATCACTTTAAAATTGTTTGCCTTGTTTGCTTTATACTTATCTGTTGGGCTCTTATGTGTGAAAGATCCTAACCCGGATCTAGTGTACCTTAGGTAAATGGCAATAGACTAAGGAAACTGTACGGCGTATACCGATATGGTTGATCTGGTGGCCATAGTTAGTGTGACTTCTTGGTTGGTGCTTATGTTCCTTAAGAAAGTTGAGGATAATATGAGGCTGCCATATGTTGTCAATACACTAACTGACTTTTAGAACCCTAGTCATCCCATCTTGGCCTTTAGAAGAGTAGTGAGATAACCGGCTTTGGTGAAGACTGAAGTTGGTTGATACTCGATGCTACACTCATTGAGATCCTAAACTTGGAGGGTTTTGGTTGGCAAGTAAGTTGCCTACTGAACAACCACCCTTGTGAAGGATCAATGATATTGAGATCCCTTAGAACCTGGTTACTTTATAGGACAGGATGAACCAACTAAACTTCAGGGGAGGGTACTTACCTTTAAACCTCATGCAAGCCTTCAAACCTAAGGCTATTGTGTGACTTGTTTGTGCCACATGTTTGTGATTGAGCATAACATCATAACATCATCATGCATCATAAGCATAGCATTTTCACTAACCATTTCAAGGACCAAAGGATTTATCTTTGTTCTTTGTTGCAGGTCATGGCTTCTGCTCGTAGGAATACTATTCGGATCAACTTTGTAGGGATACCTCCTAAGCTTAAGGAATTGGTCTCTCAAGTTTCTGAAGACTCCCAATTCATCAAGAAGCATGGTCACCTTCTGGATCTAGTTACTTCAGGGTTCAATGAAGACATGATGAGTGTTTTGTTTCAGTTCTTTGATCCTAAACATCACTATTTCACATTCCCCGACTATCAGTTGGTTCCTACAATGGAAGAGTTCTCTAAACTACTGGGTATACCTATCCTTGATCAGAAACCCTTCACAGGCTTAGAGAAAGAGCCCAAACCTGAAGTCATTGCTGCAGCTCTACATTTGAAGAAATCAGACATTATTCTAGAAACGAGAAGTGGAGTCAAGGGTATTCTTGTTAAGGTGTTGATAGAGAAGGCTCAAGTGTTCTTGAAGGCTATGAGCTATGATACTTTTGAGGAGATCTTATCCTTGTTAATTTATGGCTTAGTGTTGTTCCCCAATCCAAATCAGTTCATAGACGTTCACGCCATCAACATATTTCTGAGTCACAATCCAGTGCCTACATTACTTGGAGACATTTTGCATTCTCTTCATACTCGTACTACGAAGGCACGGGGAACTCATATGTGTTGCATACCCTTGCTATCTAGGTGGTTTATTTCTCACCTTCCTCGATCAGTGATGAAGAATGAACAAGGGTTCAGGTGGTCCAAGAGGATTATGTCACTTTCTCACTCAGATATTCATTGGTGCTCTAGATCCATGGAGAATGTTACTATCATTGACCGTTGTGGGAAGTTTCCTAATGTGCCACTCCTTGGCATAAGAGGGGGCATTACCTACAACCCTTCTTTAGCTTTACGTAAGTTTGGTTACGCTCGGAGTGATGGTCCTCATGACCTGTTGATTCAGGGTATTGTGTTTGACTACGACAACGATCTGCAATGTTATCGTTAAAGGTTTATACGAGCGCGGGGGAAAGTGAACAAGGTTGACAGCAAGACTATGGAGCCTAAATACACCATTCCTATGGAAGCTTATCTCAGATGGGTACGAGCTCGTGCTCAGACTCTTATGATGCCATATCCTGCCGTCTTGCCAGTTACTATGGAGCCTATTTCTGAAGGAGATACTTCTTATACCATCCTTCACCCAGACATGCCCACTGACATGGAAGACTTACAAAGGTCCTGGATCCAATTTAAGGAGCAAAGGGATACTTTTGAGACTCATTACAAAGCAAGTCAAGAAAGAATCCTGGAACTAACAAAGCAACTTCACGAGGAGCGGAATCTCAACTCATACCTCAACACAAAGAGGAAACGTCCATGGGAGACTTAAAACCCCATCTTTTGTATTTATTTCATTTTTATTGTACGCCCAAGGGGCAAACAAATTTATTACTAATAAAAGTTTACTTTCTTGGTTGTTTAAACGAATTTAAATCCTGCGGTCCTTGAAAACATTGCATACGCATTTATACACCATACCATTGCATCACAGGTTTCTTATGTACATGTATCTTATCTTCTCGCTGTTTATTTCAGCAGAAATGGCTCTTGAACAAACAGTCAAAGATCTCCAGGCACAGAATGCCCAATTCCAAGAGCTGATCCTGAACTTGTCCAAGGGACAGGATGAATTGAAGACACTGCTGGCTAAGAAGACTAAGAAGACTAGAAGGTCAGGAGGCCTAATCAACATGGGAAGAAGGTTCAGAGGTCCTGTCAAGACCAAGGAACAGGTTGAAGATTATAAGTCTGAAGAGTCTGAGAAAGAGGGAGGCAGTCTCCATAATACAATGGGGGATTCTGATTCTGAAGCTAACTACTATCATGATCCTAATGAAGATAAGTTCAAGATGCTGGTGGATAGAATGGATGCTATGGAATTGCAAAAGTCTTCTGGGCTGGATTTTGAAGACCTGAGTTTGATATCTGGAGTGGTTATACCCATTGGTTTCAAGGTCCCTACTTTTGTAGTGTATGATGGTGTTTCCTGTCCCAAGCTGCATCTGAGATCCTATGTCCGGAGGATCCAACCCCATACTGCTGATAAAAAGTTGTGGATCCATTTCTTCCAAGAGAGCTTATCTGGAGCTCAATTGGAATGGTACTATCAGTTGGAGAGTGTCAACATCCGTGATTGGAATGATCTTGCTGAGGCCTTTTATAAGCAATATCAATACAATGCTGATCTAGCTCCTACTCGCATGCAACTACAAAGCATGTCTATGGGTGCTAAAGAAAATTTCAAGGAGTATGCCCAGAAGTGGAGAGATTTAGCTGGAAGAGTACAACCTCCTCTAATTGACAGGGAGTTAGTGGATATGTTCATGTGTACGTTGAATGGCCCTTTTTACAGTCATCTCAATGGAAGCTCATCATCTGGCTTCACTGAGTTGATAATGACAGGAGAACGCATAGAAAGTGGTATAAGGAGTGGCAAGATCCAAGTGGGTGCTTCTTCATCCAGTACTACAAAGAAGCCCCCTAGTGGGAAGAAAGAGTCGAATGCTGTTTATGGTCAATTTGATCGTAATAGGAGGCATTAATCTGTGAGTGCGGTTCATATCTCTAATCCTACTCCTGCAACACCAGAATTACCACAGGGAAATCAACAGAGGCCTAGAAGACAGTTCACTAAGCTCAACATGTCACTGGCCCAAGCCTTGCAACACTTGTTGAAAGGTGAACTCATCACTTTGAGGGACCCTCCTCAGAATCCCAATGTTACCTCTCCCAGGTACAATCCTAATGCACGATGTGCATATCATTCAAATTGTCAGGGACATGATACCAATAGTTGCTGGATATTGAAAAACAAGATCCAAGATATGATTGATGCTGGAGAGATTGAGTTTGACCCTTCGGGTACTCCAAATGTGATTACTGCTCCCATGCCTAATCATGAAAAGACTGTTAATACCATTGATGAAGTTTCGCATATTTCCTCAGTTACAGATGTAACCACACCATTGTCTGTTATTAAAAAGAAGTTGGTACAAGCTGGGTTCTTTCCAGGTTGTAATGAAGATTGTTTCTATTGTGCTTACAAACCGGATAGTTGCTGGAAGTTGAAGGACGGAATTCAACGCCTCATGGACAATTATACATTATTGTTTGAGAGGACACCTTCTGTGGAGAGCATGGTTGAACACATAACTAAAAGTGCGAAGGTTGAAGAGGTGGATATGGTTGATAAAATGCCAGTAAGGATCACTTCCAAGGGCCCTGTCAAAATCACTCATAAGGGTCCAATTAAGATTACTGCTGAAGGCCCTGTGAAGATTGTTGCTGAAGCTAGAGTGGCTCCTATGATCATTACCACTCCGGGTCCTATTCCATATACTTCTGATAAGGCGGTGCCTTGGCATTATGGCTCCGATGTGTATATTCATGGTGTCAAGCAGGAATCCTTAGCTGATGCACCTGTTATTAATGAAAATCTTGATGTTGATAATATTGATGGATCTAGTAAGATCACACGAAGCGGAAGAGTTTTCTCCCCTCCAGTTACCTCCAAGAATACAACTACTCCAACTACTACCTCCACTGCTGATGCTCGGGGCAAAGGTCCTGTTATTGAACCTATACAAACTGATGTACCAGCTGCTGATGATCTTTCTAAGCAGATGGAAGAAGTACTGAAGATCATTCGCAAGAGTGATTATGACGTTGTTGATCAATTGGGGCATACTCCCTCCAAGATTTCCATGTTGTCTTTATTGTTGTATTCTGAGGCTCATGCCAAAGCCTTGATTAAATTCTTGAAGACTGCTCACATACCTAATGAGATTTCTGTAGACCAGTTTGAAAATTGTGTTGCACACTTGACCTATGATAATGGGTTAGGTTTCTCCGATGCTGATTTGACTCCTGCCAAGAGGGATCATAACAGGGCTCTACATATTTCTATTGAATGCAGGGGCACTACCCTGTCCCATGTGTTAATAGACAATGGTTCCTCGCTGAATGTGTTGCCTAAAGAAGTCCTGAATAAGCTTAGTCCTGAAGATGCTGTGTTGAGGCCCAATAATATAGTGGTGAAGGCTTTTGATGGTTCGAGAAGAGTGGTGCACGGAGAAATAGATCTCCCAATAAAAGTAGGTTCTCAAGTCTTCAATGCTACCTTTTATGTAATGGATATTCGTCCTTCGTACTCTTGTTTGCTTGGGCGCCCCTGGATCCACGGGGCAGGTGCTGTAACCTCCACCTTACATCAGAAGTTAAGATATCCAGTGAAAGGAAAGGTTGTTACTGTTTACGGAGAGGAAGGATATATGATTAGCCATGTGAACACATTTAAATATCTTGAAGTGGAAGGTGAATATGTTGAAACTCCGTGCCAGATGTTTGAAGTAGTTCCTTGGGTTGTTCCTAGTTCTGAAGCTCCTCCTGTTGTCAAGAAAGTTCCTGTGGTCACCAGAGTACCTCCTACAATGGCTTCCCTCAAAGATGCCAGAGTTGTGGTTGAAGAAGGTGGTTGTACTATTTGGGGTCAACTTCCTGACAATCCTTACAAGTCTGACAAGTTTGGTTTGGGTTTCACTGCAGAGTCCCAGAAGGCTGTTCGTCGTGCTCGTGCTGTTCGTATAACTAATCAAGGGATTATGAAGGATCAGATCAATACTGTGGGTGACTATGATGAAGAATACGATTTGGATGCTTGGAATTTTCCTATTGTGGGTGCTGGGCTCAATAATTGGAAAGCTGAAGATGTTATTCCTATTTCCTTTAGTCAGGAGTAAATACTATTACTGTGTTGTTATTCTTAAAGTTTGTAATTTTTGAACAATTGAACTATTAAGCCTTGTGCCTTACCCGGGGCACAATGGCATGCTTGTTTCGGGATGTCATTTCATTTGCATACTTCATTCAATAAAAATCAGTGAACGTTTCGTTTTCGTAAATATTGTGTTCCTTGTCTTTCTTTTATCATTTTTTCTTTTATCAGCTATGTGTTCTTACACACACCCACATCACTAAAATGAAAATCCTCATCCACTCTGGATCCTGTTGATAACAGTTCTACTATTGCCAATTATAATTTCGAGAATCCGATCTATCAAGCTGAAGATGGAAATGAGGACGATTGTGAAGTACCTGTAGAGCTTGCTAGGTTGTTACAACAAGAAGAGAAAGCTATACAGCCACATGAAGAGCCAATCGAAGTTGTGAATCTAGGAACTGAAGAAAACAGGAAAGAGGTCAAGATAGGGGCTGAATTAGAGGATGGTGTTAAGAGCAGATTGATTCAGATGTTACATGATTATGTGGAGATCTTTGCTTGGTCCTATGAAGATATGTCGGGGTTGGATACAGACATTGTGGTTCACCGTTTACCAGTGAAAGAAGACTGTCGTCCCAAGAAGCAGAAGGTTCGTCGCATGCGTCCTGAAATGTCAGAGAAGATCAAAGCAGAGGTAATGAAACAGTTTGATGCAGGGTTCTTAGCTGTAACTTCTTATCCTCAATGGGTTGCAAATGTGGTACCGGTACCTAAGAAAGATGGTAAGGTATGTATGTGTGTAGATTATAGGGATTTGAACAAGGCCAGCCCCAAAGATGACTTTCCACTTCCTCATACTGATGTTCTGGTAGACAACACTGCTCAGCATAAAGTATTCTCTTTCATGGATGGTTTCTCTGGTTACAATCAAATCAAGATGGCACCTGAAGATATGGAGAAGACAACATTTGTTACACAGTGGGGCACTTTTTGTTATAAAGTGATGCCATTTGGTTTGAAGAATGCAGGGGCAACATATCAGCGTGCTATGGTGGCTTTGTTTCATGATATGATTCATCATGAGATAGAGGTGTATGTGGATGATATGATAGCCAGGTCCCAGAATGAAGAGCAACATCTTGATCATCTGCATAAGTTGTTTGAGAGGTTGAAGAAATACAAGTTGAGATTGAACCCAAACAAGTGTACTTTTAGAGTTAGATCTGGTAAGCTCCAGGATTTCATTGTCAGTGGAAAAGGTATTGAGGTGGATCCTGCAAAAGTGAAAGCCATACAAGAGATGCCAGCTCCCCGTACTGAGAAGGAAGTTAGAGGTTTCTTGGGGTGATTGAATTACATTGCAAGATTTATTTCCCAATTAACTGCTACATGTGAGCCAATCTTCAAGTTGTTGAAGAAAGATCAGGTAATGGAATGGAATGACGAGTGCCAGACAGCCTTTGATGAAATCAAGAAATATCTTCTAGAACCTCCAATTTTGATGCCACCAGTTGATGGAAGACCCTTGATTATGTACTTAACAGTATTAGACAACTCAATGGGGTGTGTATTGGGGCAACATGACGAGTCTGGTCGAAAAGAGCAGGCAATATACTACCTTAGCAAAAAGTTTACCGACTGTGAAACAAGATACTCACTGCTCGAGAAAACTTGCTGCGCTTTGGCATGGGCTGCTCGCCAACTAAGACAGTATATGTTGACTCATACTACCTTATTGATTTCGAAGATGGATCCAATCAAGTACATATTTGAGAAACCTGCTCTCTCCGAAAGAATAGCAAGATGGCAAATGATCTTGACAGAATATGATATACAATACACTACTCAGAAGGCCATTAAAGGAAGTGTTGTAGCTGATCATTTGGCTCATCAAGCAATGGATGATTATCAGTCAATGAGTTTTGAGTTCCTTGATGAAGATATTATGATTATTACCAAAGAACTTGGACAATATGACGGACCTGAACAAGGATCCCGATGGACTATGGTTTTTGATGGAGCTTCTAATGCACTTGGTAATGGTGTTGGTGTTGTGATCAGTTCCCCGGAAGGTTGTCATACCCCAATTACTGCCAGACTTTGTTTATATTGTACTAATAACGTGGCTGAATATGAGGCATGTATCCTGGGTATCAAAGCTGCCATTGATATGAAGATTCAGTTCCTTGACGTGTATGGAGATTCAGCCCTGGTAGTAAGTCAGATCAAAGGAGATTGGGATACCAAGCATGATGATCTCATTCCTTACAGAGAACATGTGTTGTCTTTGATCCCATATTTCAAAGAGATTACCTTTGGAAATATTCCACGAAGAGAGAATCAGTTGGCAGATGCACTAGCCACCATGGCATCTATGTTTGAGATTAGCTGGGATGAGGAAGCTCCCAAGATTACTATCGATAGATTTGAGAAGCCTGCATACTGCAATGAGATTGATACTGAAGAAACAGAGGAGAAGCCTTAGTTCTATGAAGTGAAAAGATATCTTGAAGCTCAGGAGTTCCCTGAAGGGGCATCTGTCAAAGATAGGAAGTTTCTGAGAAGGTTTTCTGCTAAGTTCTTTTTGAGTAATGGAATTTTGTACAAGCGCAATCATGATTCAACTTTGCTTCGTTGTGTGGATAAGAAGGAAGCAACTGAGATTATGGAAGACATGCATGATGGAATCTTTGGCACTCATTCTAGTGGTCATACTATGGCAAAGAAGATATTGAGAGCAGGTTACTATTGGTCTACCATGGAAGCTGACTGCTATCAACATTCCAGAACATGTAACAAGTGTCAAATCTATGCTGATAAAGTCCATATACCTCCATCACCATTGAATGTGTTGACTGCTCCTTGGCCTTTTGCCATATGGGGGATTGATATGATCGGTGAGATCAAGCCAACTGCTTCTAATGGGCATCGTTTCATCCTGGTTGCTATTGATTACTTTACTAAGTGGGTGGAGGCAGCTTCATTTGCATCTGTTACTAAGAATATGGTGGCTCGATTCATTAAGAATAATCTTATATGTAGGTATGGCATCCCTGAAAGGATTATTACTGACAATGGCTCTAATCTGAACAACACTATGATTACTGATCTCTGCACGCAGTTCAAGATTAAACATCACAACTCTTCTCCGTATCGTCCGAAGATGAATGGGGCAGTAGAAGCTGCTAATAAGAATATTAAGAAGATTCTACAGAAGATGACTATTACTTATAAGGATTGGCATGAGATGTTACCATTTTCTCTTCATGGTTATCGTACTACAATACGTACTTCAACAGGGGCAACCCCATTCTCCTTAGTATATGGTATGGAAGCAGTTCTGCCCATTGAAGTTCAGATTCCCTCCTTAAGAATTATGAAGGATGCAGGCTTGGATGAAGATGAGTGGATTCAGACCCGACTTGACCAGATAAATTTGATTGATGAGAAGAGGTTGGCAGCTGTTTGTCATGGCCAGATGTACAAAAAACGGATGATCAAAGCTTTTAATAAGAAGGTTAAACCAAAGGTATATCAGGCTGGTGACTTGGTAATCAAGCGTATCATATTACCACAGGGTGATCCTAGGGGCAAGTGGACTCCTACATATGAAGGGCCATTTGTGGTCAAAACAGTATTCTCAGGAGGTGCCATGATACTTACTACTATGGATGGTTAAGACTTCCCACAACCTGTAAACGCAGACATAGTTAAAAAATACTACGCATAAAAAGAGACCCGCTAGGTTGACTGGCCTAGGCAAAAATAAGGGCATCCCGGCGAACCAAAAGGGTTCGGGCAAAAATTAGGGATATATATATATAAAATGTACACCCGGCAAGTCGAAAACCTGAAAAGGCGGCTTGGGCAAAAAAGGGTATCCCGGTGGATTGAAAACCTGAAAGGGCAATCCAGGCAAAAGTTAGGGATTAAAGCGTATGACTATGTCTCGTTTGGATCACCCATGTAACTCCAACCAGTTGTGCTACTTAACTAAGATCTAACAGATAAAGATCAATCCAATCGTTTCCGTCTTAACAACAGAAGATGAGATACTTGAAGATAATGGCAATAGTAGAATTGAAACTCAATAGGATTATTTCTCACATAGCTGATTTTCTTTGTTTTGTAAAAACTCTTATGACAAATTCCTCTTACTAGGATTTCTGTCTCCTTGTACAAACTTGCCTATGTATAGGACACTTTGTGATATAAATAAAATTCCATCTTTGAATCCAGATTTACTTTTACCCTATTTACATAAGCGAAACGTCCATTGGTTGTGCTTGAATGTATGTATGCTTTTGAATATGATTGATGTTTACCAGAAATGCAAAATGCTTAATATGATTGATGTTTACCAGAAATGCATGAAAATGTAGTAATAGTATTTACTAAGGACGAACAAGGGAAGGAATTCAACGAAGCTTTGCCGGTTCATCCCCACAAGACAGCTACAAATCCCCCAGTAGGGCAAATCCATCTTCATAAATACTTCGAGTTACATCTCCCCTGTGTCGCTCCCACCAGATGACACCGGGTCAAATGGGGTACAGAAGCGAACGGTCGGTGAAAAGGAGGGTGTGAGAACACACTGGAGTGAACTCACAGGGAATGAATAGAGTCGCCAGCTAGGCATTTTTATCCCGGAGGAAAGGTAATGCTGCATAGACCTAGAAAAGAGATGGATAAGACGGTCGCGAACCAGAGAGACTGAGAAAGGGGGTTGGTTACAACCTGGGAAGGTATTAGCACCCAGATTGTCCGCCGTACTCGACGGGATCCACGCTTAAAAGATTTGTGTTTTAAAGGGGTAGTGTCAGTGCAATTTGTGTATAAAAGAGCTGGAACAGGATGTACAGGTGTCAGTGTAAAAGAAGTGAAGTGTATAAATGAAGTGTCAGTGTGAGAACAAGAATAAGATGCTCAAGATCATGAGGCTTAAAGAATAATGCTGGAAGGAGGGGGTGTCGCTCCCGATAAATGGGAATGGCCCAAATAAAGGTACAGACGCGAACGGTCGGCGAGAGGGACAATGAGATCACACAGCCGTGAACTCACTGGAGATGAATAGAGTCGCCAGCTAGGCATTTTTATCCCGGAGGAAAGGTAATGCTGCATAGACCTAGAGAGAGATGGATAAGACGGTTGCGAACCAGAGAGACTGAGAAAGGGGGTTAGTTACAACCTGGGAAGGTATTAGCACCCAGATTGTCCGCCGTACTCGACGGGATCCACGCTTAAAAGATTTGTGTTTTAAAGGGGTAGTGTCAGTGCAATCTGTGTATGAAGAGCTGGAAAAAAGGATGTACAGGTGTCAGTGTACAGTGTATAAGTGATATGAAGTATGAAAG
This sequence comes from Lathyrus aphaca, assembly GCA_963966055.1. Taxonomy (NCBI): domain Eukaryota; kingdom Viridiplantae; phylum Streptophyta; class Magnoliopsida; order Fabales; family Fabaceae; genus Lathyrus; species Lathyrus aphaca. The sequence continues at coordinate 513,964,361 of OZ014520.1, forward strand.
TGTCAGTGTGAGAACAAGAATAAGATGCTCATGAGAATGAGGCTCAAAGAATAATGCTGAAAGGAGGGGGAATATACAGAGACTTTTGTTCGATAACTGTTAAGTTATGCCTACGTATCCTCTCGTGCAATGAGGAAGTCAGAACACCGTAGTTCGACCCAAAGAGACTGAAAGATGAATTGACTTGTGAACTGCTTTCTTGTCTATGCTCAAGTGTATGACCTGTCTGGCTCAGGTGCAAACTGTCTTGCATTAGACGGAAGAAGCAAGTTCTCGTTTATGAGTGAGTGAGGTGAGAAAAGAATCCCGGAGGAGACGATTATTGTTTGTTTTTGAGTTTTCAGTCTTTTATTGCTTTTGAAAGTTTGTCATAAGTTAATGAGCTTAAGCCTAAACCAATGGGTTAGTAAACTCATCACATCTTCCCTCTGATTAGGGGTAATGAGAATACCTTAAGTGTGAAGTCAGATTCTCACACTTAATTACCTTTGATGTAGGATTAAGATCATTAACCTACTTGTGATTATTTAGATGTTTTTGTTGTTTTTGTTTAGTGTTAAGTAATGAGGTTAAGCCATAATCAGGGATTTAACAGACTCATTACACCATCCTAATAGAAGGATAATAGATGAGAATGTTTAAGCTGAGGAAAGCTCCTCAACTTAATCCATGATTAGGGATTAAACTCATGACAAAACAAAGCCTTTATTAGATGGATTTTATTTAATGGTATGATGATGAAGTGAGTTTTAGGGTTTGTAAGACAACTTGTGGGGGACTTGTCCATTAACACTAGGGTTAGTCCTTCTTAACCAGTTAAGGAAGAATTAGAACCCTAATGCAAGGCCCAAGTTACAAGTGTGATGTATTGATGATTATTAAGTGAATTGATTAAGAGATTTAAACACATTAAGGGTTTAACACTTAGGATTAAAGTTATACACTCCATCCTAAGAGAAGGATGCAGGCATAAGCTTAATCACAAAGCCTTAAAGCCTTTAGGGTTTAGTCCCTGATTATGAGATGAGAAGAGAAGACTCAAAGAGACACAAAGGTAAAACTAAGTGGGGAGACTAATCAAAACCCTAATCATTGTCATGCTTGGGTGTTCCTAAGGTTTGTGAGGTTTACAAGAACACTCTTCAATGGAACCACCAGGAAGCAGATGAAAGGATCAAGAGGAACAAAGTAACTTGCTTCATTCAAGAAGTCAAGTCACTTGAAGAAAGAAAGTAAGAAGAACAAGAATGAGCAAGCTCAAACTCAAACACATACAAGAATGCAGCAATGGATGCAAGAGAGATGAAAAGAAAAGTTATGAGAAGTGAAGGCAAATCCACTTCTCAACATCACTTACCACCTGAAAGATTAGAAAAGAAATGCCATGCAATGCAAAATGGGATGAGATGACATGATGAGAAACAAAACCAGAAGCATTTACATGATGCTAATGATGTTATGAGATGCTATAAACATGAGGCAGCACATGGAAATGATCATACAAGTTCATGAATGCTAATGAAGCAAGTTGAGAAGCATGAACATGCATGAAAAGTTATGGAGTGCACATGACATACAACATGGCAAATTCATGATGCAATGATCAAACATGCTTGAAACATGTCTTATGATGTCAAATGAATCAAATGAATGCTTGAAATGTCATGGCAAGTCATGCTATGCAAGAGAATGCAAGTGGAATGCAAATAAAAGCCCAAATTAGGGTTTATGAACCAAACATCAAACAAAAACCAAAAACAGAAGCAAACCCTAAGATAAAAAATGGAAAATGCCACTCAAAAGCCCCCTAATCTCATACTAAACCAATGTCCAAAGGGGAGGTCCCAACTCTTAACCAATCTCAAGTTATGATTTTTACAAGTTATTAGGGTTCTTAGGGTTCCTAAACAAAAGAAATGCCAAACAAATTGAAAATGAGGAATCAAATCAAGGCCATTTAATCTCAAAAACTACATGCTAAACACAATGCAATGCAAGAAGAATCAATGTCCAATTCTTCATGGATAGGCAGAAATGATTTTTTGAACTTAGGATCAAAATAATGCACAAAAATGATTTTAATTCAAAGAAAAATTCTCAAAATGCATCAAGATCAAAAAAGAAATTTGGTTTGAAGGTTGGACAATGTTTCTAAATGTCTTAGAACATTTCATGAATTTTTTGGTGATTTTTAGATACCTAAAAGTATTTTTAATAAATTAATTTTCATTAATCAATTAAAAATAATCTTTTAAATATTTAAAAATACTTTTTTAATGATAAAAATAAAAACAAAAATATTTTTGTGTCATAAAAATTATTAAAACTCTTGAGAAAAAGTTTCATAATTTTTAGACAAATTTTACTATTTTTAATAAATTATGCAAAACAAATGAAAAAGAAAAGAAAATAAATGAATTTAATCTGAATTAAATAAAAGTCAGCACATCCTAGGGCCTGGATTCAAAGCTACACGCGCGGGAAGAGACTTGGCGCCACATCCTACGGTTCAAATTCAAAATCAGCTAATTAATGTTTATGCCCTAACCACGCCGTTAAACACTTTCAGATGACCGGAACAGTGTTCCGGTCATCTTCTCCGTCCACCCCAAAACCTAAACTCACTCCATACGCATCTAAAATGAATTCTAAAAACACAGAAATGATTCCCACAAGCTCACGATTCAAAACCCCCACTCAAAACAAATTTATCATTCATGAAATAGCTGAATCGAAGCAAACAAAAACTAGGGCAGGAAAGTTTCAGGGAGCAATTAAATCCTCATTTCATCACCATTTTCGAAACTAAAAGCATACTCATGATCAGGAAGACATATAGAACAAGTTTAGAACTTAAAAATCCATTTCTGGAAAAAAAGTTCTTGAGCTACCTGAGATTCGAAGCTTTCACTCTAGCAACTTTCTGACCTCCCCTCTTGGTGAAATCCACTCCTTATGACCTCTTGATGATGCTTGAATGCTTAGGAGAAATTTATATTGGCTGGATGAAGAGTTTGAACAGCTTCTGCTCAAGCTCAGTTGAAAATGGCAATGGTGATGCAGGCTGTTTCTGGCAATGGTGAAGGGTTGTTTGTGGTCCAGATGATGAGTGGAGAAGGTTTGTGTAGTTTGTTTGGATGTTTGTGAGCTGTGGAGAGAGTTTCGAAAGAAACTGCCGGTTGGAGTGAAAATGGTGAAGTGATGTTATAGCTTGTTTCAGGCTTGGTTCTTTGTTGGTTTAGGCTTAGTGGAGTATGGTGAGATGATTAATGAAACTGGTTTAAGTGTTTGTGAGCTGGGCAGAGAGATTCGAAGAGAGATGCAAGAAAGGTGAGTTTTGTGTATGTGATGCCCTAGAGTGTTTCAGCCTGGCTTCTCCTTATGTTTTGCTTGCCAAAGGATAGTATAAACAATTCCAAGTGGCCAGAGGATGTGACATGGCCTGCTGTGATTGGGATGTTTGCTTTTGCCAAAAGTCAACTTTTTTGTAAGAGAGGCATGGGCTTGGTGCTAGCTTGGTACAAAGGCTAGGGCTGGCGCAGCATGATGTGTGTGTGATGCTAGGAAGGTTCAGCATCCAAGGCAACTAGTTGGTGAAGTGTGATCATGAGTTTTGCAAGTTGTTACTTTTTGGAACTTCATGAAAAAAAGTCTTGTTACACAAACCATGGACATGAGAAACTTTGGTCCAATTCTGATTTTTAGAGCTCATGGAATGTTTGTGTCATGGTTTGATGTCAACAAGAGGTTACAAACAGCCTTGGTTCATGATTTTGCAAAATTCACATTTGGTGCACATCTTAAAAATCAATGATTTTGGCCAACTTTGTCACACCATAACTTTTGATCCAAGAAGAATTTGATCATGTTCTTGTACTTTTTGAAAAGGGAAAAATGTATTCTACAACTTTCATGACCAAAGTTTTTTCATTTGAAGCATTTTTGGATCAAGAATCAAGGCTTGAAAAATGACCTAAAATGACACATTCTTGAAAAGTCAACTATGCCCAAAAAGTCAACATTTGCAAAAACTCCAAATTCTTGAATTTTGTGAACTTAAACCTTCTTCCATGATAAAATAAAGATCATATACACTCAAAATGATGAAGATCACCCATTGGTTGGGTCATTGGGGGCCTCAGATGCCCTGATTTTGCACTGACTTATCCAAAAAGTCAACCCTTGATCAGATGACTTCCCCATGGAATTTCTTCATGAAACTTGATATGCATACTCCCTATATCATATAGAGACCAATGGAAACAAGAATGACCAAAAAATTTGGAGTTATGGCCATTGAAACCAAAACCCTAATTTTAGGTCAACTGTGCAGTCAAACTTGGCTCTGCTTCTATACCAATCCCAGTTCTTGTGATTCCTTGGAAATCTTGACTTTGTGGGGATGTAATATGATGCTTGAACACACATGGACCCCTTTGAAGTGATTGGTTGCCTTTGGAGTAACTCAAGTGGCTCCTGGATTGCTCAGATCACAAACCCTAGGTGCAGATGACTTAGAATCTATGCAGTGAATCAAAAATGTAATATGAGGTGGTATGATTGTGTTTATGCATATGAGGAGATCACAAGCCATGGTGTAAATGGGTGAGGGCAAATTTGGGGTGTTTACAGCTGCCCCTATTCAAACATGAGTTAGCTGTGCAGGATGTAAGCGACGGCTTGACAGGCAAACAAGATAACTTGTGTTTGAATACCAAAGACAGTCCAAAATTTGCACTCACAGAATGAAGAAGAAAAGGGATATAGATTGTAAAGGAAAATAAAGTATATGGTAAAGTGTGGGCGACGGAGGACGACCGTCAAGCAGAGGACGACTGCTGGGTAAAGAGCAATGACGGGGACGGCCGACATGCTGGAAAAAGTGCGGAAAATAAAGCAATGACGGGGACGGCCGACATGCTGGGGATAAAAGGTAAAGCCAAGACGGGGATGGCCGACTAGCTGGGGAAAATAGAATTATGATGGGGACGGCCACCAAGATAAAGTTATAAGATTCTCTGGGAATTAATGAAACATGACGGGGACGGCCATCAAGTTCATAAAGTAAAGTAACCAACGATGGGGACGGCCATCGGGCTAAAAAAGAAAAGGGACCACGACGGGGACGGCCATCGGGTTAAAGAATAAATGAAATAAACAGATGATGAGGTACGATCATCAAAGGTGAAGGACGATCACCTAGCAGGGGACGGCTGCTCTGTTGGGGGTAAGATGAGGGACGGTCATCTAAGGTGGAGGACGACCACCTGGCAGGGTACGGCTGCCGAAAATATCACGACATAGAACGAATGCCGGATAAAAGGTCAACGATGGGGACGGCCATCGGACGAGCATGATGGAGGACGACCATCAAGAGGTGGAGGACGACCACCTAGCAGGGGACGACTGCTCTCAAGGTTTAACATGACATAGGACGAATGTCAGATAACCAAAAATCAACAATGGGGACGGCCATTGGATAAAATGATGAAGGACGATCATCAAGGGTGGAGGATGACCACCTAGCAGGGGACGACTGCTAAAATATCAACGATGGGGACGGCCATCGGATGAGCATGATGGAGGACGGCCATCAAGAAGTGGAGGACGACCACTCAGCAGGGTACGGCTGCTCTCAGGGTTTATCGTGACACAGGAGGAGCGTCAGATAAAAGAAATTGCTTACTTGGCGATCTACTGGGGATATAGTGAACACGGACGAGTGTTCACAACCAGGAAAGTATAAGTGTTTTGACGTTTGTGTATAGATTAAAGATGCGGACGAGCATTCTTAAGACTATGATACGGACGAGTATCATGTGGAAACAAATACTGACACGTGTTCAGAGATGATGATACAGACAGGTATCAACTGGTTAACAAAGAACACGGACGAGTGTTGCATCTGAAGGGACTCTTCTGGGGAATAGTAGACACGGACGAGTGTCTATATTCAAGGAGACATAAGTGTTTGACACAGTGTATGGGTTAAAGATGCAGACGAGCATCCTTAAGACTATGATACGGACGAGTATCATGTAGAAACAAATACTTGACGCATATTCTGAAATGATGATATGGACGAATACCATCTGGTTAACAGAGAACATGGACCAATATTGAATCTGTGGGGATATAAACGGTGTATATGAGATACAGATGAGTATATGTATAAGTATGAGTAATATGAGTAGTATGAGCAGTATTGTATAGATGAGTGTTTATCTGCTGGGGAGAGTGACACGGACGAGTGTCAAGAGAGAAAAGTATAATAATATCGACAAGTATAAGGGTCGTAAAAGTGTAAGCGACTGCGCCGGGGATATGACACGGACGGGTGTCGAGAGGGTGTATATGTGAGTGCAAAGAGGATGTCTTTGGCTTTCTGCTGGGGTATGACACGGACGGGTGTCAAGAAGTATCAGTAATACGGGTGATCTTGTTTGTAAAGGGTGTTCAGGCGACTTTACTGGGGAAAGATGGCACGGGCGGGTGCCAAAAGGAGTATATACTGGTGTTTGTAATTTGAAAGGCAGTTGCTTTCGCTGGGGATTCCGGTGGGGACTTTTCTGTATGTTGATGAACTGTAATTATTCACAAGTGTTGGTTCAAAGCATGGCTTATGATTATGCTATGTGTTTGATTTTTTGCCGCAATGCTCCGTGTTAAAACGGAATGCTACGCTTTGTGGGTAGATATGATGCAAATGCTATGATTGTGCAAAGATACCAAAACCGGGATCCGGGTCCCGTTGTTGCGAAGATCTCCGACCGATCTGCTTGGAGTAGACATCCCAGCTGGGGATAAGATCACTGGTAGATCTGTCATGTGGTGATATCTGCTTGGGGATATGGGTCATTGATAGACCTATCCTTATAAATGAGAGACCCAGCTGGGGTTTGCAGAAGCTTTCTTCACTCTGTTGTGATCTTCACGCACTGCTCTTCTGGATAGAGGCTGGAACTCTGTGGGGAGGTGGTTCCCTGACTTTTGTACTCGGCTGAGGTCGAGATGGCAACTCGGCTGGGGAGAGAGCACTTTGGGTGCTAAAATTGAGTGTTGATTTGCCAGCTTGCTGGGATGAGGTTTCATGCCCCAAGTAGCGTTCTGGATACCTGCAACCCTGAAAAGAGATAAAGAAACGCACAAGATAATCCCGAGGTATCCCTTACTGGATTCCGTCATAGGAGTTTAAATTCTTCTGAGAGTAAGCATATTTCCTGCAAGCATGTTTTTTATTTGAAGATAAACATCTGTATTCTTATGCAATCAGTGTTTCTTTAAGATATCAGACATTTTTTGCAAAATAAAATGTACAAGACGAGACGTGACTGAAAATCTGATTTTATTAATTCATATGCCCTGAATTAGCGAGATACAGTCAAAGAAACAAATCCCCTGAAATGAGGAGATTGTTACAAATTGAGAAACAAAATGCTGGCAATGTTGATGACGCTTTAAGGAGCTTCCCCTTTACTATGACTCGTATGACTTTTGACGTCCCTCTCATCTGGCTTTCTGAAGAATGTTGATTCTGATTGAAGCTTGATCCGTTCGAAGCTTACCGAGTTGTAGGTGATACAGACAAATTCAGAATGCAGTTGTTCGCTTATTCCCTTATTTTGCATGGATCGCCCTTTCGGGTTTTCAATCCATCGGGATACCCATTTTTGCCTGAGCTGTCCAATGCGGCTTTTCAACTCAGCGGGTGTACATTTTTTTTATTTATTTCCCTTATTTTTGCCCGAGCCTTTTATTCTGTTTTTGACTCGCCGGGATGCCCTATTTTTGCCTGGACTTTCATTCTGTTTTTATGTCCAGCGGGTCATTTTATGCGAAGTATTTTTTAACCGCATCTGAATTCACAGGGGACGGGAAGTCTTCACCATCCATGGTACTGAGCATCAGCGCTCCACCAGAGAAAACTTTCTTTACCACGAATGGTCCTTCATAATTTGGAGTCCATTTGCCCCTGTGGTCTGTATGAGGAGGGAGGATTCTCTTCAGCACAAGATCTCCCACTTGGTACTCTCGGTGCCTGACTTTCTGATCGAAGGCTTTCTTCATTCTCTTCTGATACAACTGTCCATGACAGATTGCAGCCAATCTTTTCTCTTCAATCAGACTCAGTTGTTCGTATCGGGACCTGACCCATTCTGCTTCGTTCAGCTTAACATCCATCAATACCCTTAGGGAGGGTAATTCAACTTCAACCGGTAGGACTGCTTCCATACCATACACAAGTTGGTACGGTGTCGCCCCAGTGGATGTCCTGATTGACGTGCGATACCCATGCAAGGCAAATGGTAGCATTTCATGCCAGTCTTTGTAAGTGACTACCATCTTCTGCACAATCTTCTTGATATTCTTATTTGCTGCCTCAACAACGCCATTCATCTTTGGCCTGTAAGGAGAAGAGTTGTGATGCTGAATCTTGAAGTCCCGGCACAGTTCAGCCATCATTTTGTTGTTCAAGTTGGAACCATTATCAGTAATGATTCGCTCGGGAACTCCGTATCGACAGATGATATCTCTTTTCAGAAATCTGGCTACCACTTGCCTGGTGACGTTTGCATATGAGGCTGCTTCAACCCACTTGGTGAAATAATCAATGGCGACCAGGATGAATCTGTGGCCATTTGAAGCAGTTGGCTCAATCTTACCAATCATGTCAATGCCCCACATAGCAAAGGGCCAGGGTGAAGACATTATGTTCAAAGGATTCGGAGGCACATGCACTTTGTCTGCATAGATCTGGCATTTGTGACATTTTCTGGCGTAGGCACAACAGTCGGTATCCATTGTGATCTAGTAATAACCTGATCTTAGTAACTTTTTAGCCATTGCATGTCCTCCAGCATGGGTACCAAAGGAGCCTTCGTGCACTTCATGCATCAATAAATCTGCTTTTGTCTTATCAACGCATCTGAGGAGTACCATGTCAAAGTTCCTCTTGTACAATGACCCGTCAGTGTTCAGAAAGAAACTACCAGCAAGCCTTCTCAAAGTCTTCTTATCATTGGAAGATGCCCCAGGTGGGTATGTTTGATCCTCCAAGAAACACTTAATATCATGGAACCAAGGCTTATCATCTTTGACAACATCTGCTGCAAATACATATGCTGGTCTGTCGAGTCTGGACACTGAAATCTGAGGTACAAAGTTGGCAGCTTGAACTTTGATCATGGATGAAATGGTAGCAAGAGCATCTGCAAACTGATTCTCGTCCCGAGGGATATACTCAAGCTTGACTGTTGTGAAGAAAGTCAGTAACTTTCTTGTATAATCCCTGTAAGGTATCAGATGATCCTGGTGGGTGTACCATTTTCCGTTGGTCTGATTGATTACCAAAGCTGAATCTCCGAATACGGTCAATGTCTTGATCCTGAGGTCAATGGCTTCCTCAAGACCCATAATGCAAGCTTCGTATTCAGCTTCGTTGTTAGTGCAGTTGAAAGTGAGTTTTGCCGAGAAAGGCATGTGAACTCCTTTAGGTGTAATGAGTACTGCACCAACACCACGACCATTCATGTTAACAGCCCCATCAAACATCATAGTACATTCTTCTCCCGGGTCAGGCCCTTCAGTGTGAACAGGCTCTTCATGATCTTTCGCTTTTATGAACATGATGTCTTCATCAGGGAAGTCAAATCTCATAGGCTGGTAATTATCAATGGGTTGCTCAGCAAGGTATTCAGACAATACACTGCCCTTGATGGCTTTCTGAGATGTGTATTGGATGTCATACTCTGTAAGAATCATTTGCCATCTTGCAACCCGTCCGGTAAGCGCTGGCTTCTCAAATATGTACTTGACTGGGTCCATCTTTGAGATCGACAAAGTAGTGTGGGTCAACATATACTGCCTCAGTCGGCGAGCAGCCCACGCTAAAGCACAGCAAGTTTTCTCGAGCAGTGAATAACGTTGTTCACAGTCGGTAAACTTTTTGCTTAGGTAGTATATTGCATACTCTTTTCGACCAGACTCGTCATGTTGGCCCAGAACACACCCCATTGACTCTTCTAATACTGTCAAGTACATTATCAGAGGTCTTCCTTCAACTGGAGGCATAAGGATTGGAGGTTCTTGCAAGTATTCTTTGATCTTGTCAAAAGCCTTCTGGCAATCTTCGTTCCACCTGACCGTCTGTTCTTTTCTTAACAGCTTGAACAAGGGTTCACAGGTTGCTGTAAGGTGAGAAATGAACCTCGAAATGTAGTTCAATCTACCTAAGAACCCTCGAACTTCTTTCTCTGTCTTTGGTGCAGGCATCTCTTGGATGGATCTAACTTTATCAGGGTCAACTTCAATCCCATTCTCACTTACAATGAATCCCAGCAGCTTACCAGATCTCACCCCGAATGTGCATTTGTTCGGGTTCAACTTTAGTTGGTACTTCCTCAGGCGTTTGAACAACTTCAGCAGATTCACCAGGTGGTCTTCCTCTGTAAGGGACTTGGCAATCATGTCATCCACATAACACTCGATTTCTTTATGGATCATATCGTGGAATAATGTCACCATAGCCCGTTGATATGTTGCACCAGCGTTCTTCAGTCCGAATGGCATCACCTTGTAACAGAACGTGCCCCAAGGTGTAATGAATGTTGTCTTCTCCATGTCTTCAGGCGACATCTTAATCTGGTTGTATCCTGAAAATCCATCCATGAAGGAGAATACCAAGAATTGAGCCGTATTATCAACCAATACATCAATGTGAGGTAAAGGGAAATCATCTTTCGGGCTGGCTCTGTTCAGATCCCGGTAATCAACACACATTCTTACTTTGCCGTCCTTTTTAGGCACAGGTACTATATTAGCAACCCACGGTGGATAGCTTGTTACAGCAAGGAAACCGGCGTCCCATTGCTTTTGTACCTCCTCCTTGATTTTCATTGCCATGTCTGGACGAGTACGGCGTAGCTTTTGTTTAACTGGCGGGCATTCTTCTCTCAAAGGCAGCTTGTGCACAACAATGTCGGTGTCCAACCCTGGCATATCTTGATAAGACCAAGCAAACACATCCACGTATTCTTGAAGCAGATCAATCAGTTGTCTCTTCACTGAGTCTTGCAGGCAGGCCCCAATTTTAACCTCTTTCACGTCTTCATCTGTACCAAGATTAATCACTTCAACCTCCTCCTGGTGAGGAGTAATAACCTTTTCCTCTTGTCTTAACAACCTGGCTAGCTCTTCAGGAAGCTCATACTCTTCTTCAACCCCTTCATTAGCTTGATTGATTGGATTGTCAAAGTCATACGAAGTCATAGCCGTGCTGTTGTCGGTGCTGTCTGGAAGGCACTCTCTGCAAGGGTTAAGTTTGTTCATTTTAGTGATCTGATTTTAGTCTTGTTTTAGAAAAGTGAAATAAAGTTGTCATTTTGAAAACACTGCCATTTATTTTTTGTACAAAAAGAAAAATGGAAAAAACAGTGAACGAAAAGAAAAAGACTCATTTGCAAAAAGATGTCTGATATTTCATTGATTAATCTTGTTTGCACAAAAAGTACAGATGGCCCGATTACAAAATGAGTCTTGTCATCTTGGGCAAGATGCAAGACTTTGATGCATGCTATAAAATACAGGAAATAATAATTACTCTGCATGAGTAACTCTTATAATTTCCTGGGAAGACCAGTTCGAGACACTGCTCCCCGGGATCTTTGGACGAATCCAGCTTTCCAGGTCGCGTTCTTCTTCCAGCTCGTCTTCCAAGTTGTTGATAGCATCAGGGGTGAGCATCCCCCCACTGACAAAACCAGGCTCCTCAGCAGCCTCCGCTTGATTTTGTTGAGTTGGTCTGTAACCCAACCCAAACTTGTCCTTCTTCTCCTCCACAGCTAAAACCTTGCCCCAGCCTTGGGCAGTTCCTTCCTCAACAACCTTCCGGGCTTGTTGGTAAGATGACATGGAGATTCCAGGTACAACAGATATTTCATTCACATTCAAAGCTTCGAACCCCTGGCTCATTGTTTCATGGATCTCCCCATCCATCTCAATGTACTTATAAGTAGCCAGGTGGCTGACAAAAATGTCCTCCTCTCCGCAGATTGTAACGATTTGACCCTCCCACTCATATTTTAACTTCTGGTGAAGGGTAGATGTCACGGCGCCAACAACGTGAATCCATGGCCTACCCAACAAACAGCTGTAGGCAGGCTGAATGTCCATCACATAGAAGATAGTTTTGAAGGTCTGCGGGCCAATCGTTATGGGCAGCTCAATCTCTCCCAGAACCGATCTCTTTGAACCATCAAAGGCTCTTACCACCAGGTTGCTGGGTCTCAACGCCAATCCGTCATATTCTAGCTTCACCAGGGCCTTCTTAGGTAAGACATTGAGGGATGACCCCGTGTCTACCAGCACATGGGAAAGGACAACACCTTTGCGTTCCATGGTTATGTGCAAGGCTTTGTTATGGTTGCGGCCTTCCGTCGTCAAATCAGTATTGGTGAACCCTAGTCCGTGACTAGCATTAACATTTCCAACTACAGCTTCCAGCTGATTGACAGTGATCTCTTCGGGCACGTAAGCTGCGTGCAAAACTTTAAGTAGTGCATTCCGATGGGCTTCGGAGCACATAAGCAATGATAGGATTGAGATCTTGGAGGGCGTCTGATGAAGCTGATCCACTATTTTATAATCACTCTTTTTGATGATTCGCATGAACTCATCAACCTCTTGATCGAAGGGTGTTTTCAAAGTTTCCTTAACAGCTTGATCTTCCTGCACAGGGCTCTTCCCTTTTGCCTTGGCAGCAGCTTCTGCTTCGGCAGCGGGTCTCTAAATTTGTGGAGCGAAAAGGCGTCCGCTTCGAGTGAAGCCTCCGCCTCCGCCCACATTGTCTACTTGAGGTGCAGGGGTTGATGTTTCAAAAGTGATTCTTTGTCCTTCACAGTACAAGTCAGAGCCGTAATGCCAGGGGATGGCATTACTGCTTTCATAAGGTACTGGTCCAGGCACCGTGATGGTGACTGGACTGACTGCAGTTGTGGAAGGAACTGTGATGGTCTGTGGATCGTAATAAATTGTAACTGGTGCTCTGGTGGGAGCAGCACCTTCTGAGTTGTAGGAAGTGTTATTTTCAGGATCGTAGAATATTGTGACAGTAGAGACATCTTCATGATTTGTTGCTGGTGTTGTAGGAGATATTGTCGGAAGAAAGGATGTTGTTGTTGTAGGAGTTTCAAAATGGAGTGAAGCTGAAGTTGTAGAAGAAAAATTTGCTGATAACTGATCAGTTGAGATGATAGATGGAGTACTTGTTGATGAAACCGAAGAATTGTCAGGAACAATGGTTGCTGCAGTTGTAGGAGGTTCTGAAACCGTTGCTGATGAGGTTGCTGGATTTGTTGGAAATGATGTGGTGATCTGAAGTTGGCCGCTCTGAATGAGGCCATCTATGCCATTCCTCAAATTATCGCACCCATTCACCGAGATATTGCAGTAAGCACAACCCAACTCACACCCCGGGAACATTTGACATTCTAGGAGTTGAGCCTTGATTTCTACCAACGGTGTCCGGATCTGACCCACACTGGTTATTAAATAAGACGGCTTGTCTTCTTCAATAGCGTTAATTCTGGGACCACCGTGGTTTGGCATCGGGTTCTTATTGACATTGGGTGGTGGTGCGAAATTCAAAGCCTTTGAGTCTACCAGGTCTTGTACCTTCATATGCAGAGCTCTGCACTTTTCTGTACTGTGGCCAGGTGCGTTTGAATGAAAAGCACACCTAGCATTGGAGTCATAGTTCCTGGGTAGACTGTTGGGATCCGGAGGTGCCAATGTCCTTAGCTCAACTAGGTTGAGTTTCAGGAGTTGTGGCAGCAGGGTAGCATATGGCATAGGGATTGGATCGATCACCCTGTTAGCTTGAGATGGCCTCTGCTGAAATGGCCTTTGTTGACTGTTGTTGTTGGTGTTGCTGTTGTTGTAATTCCTTGGAGGATACTGAGATTGCTGGTGGTACTGAGGTTGTTGCTGATAGTTTTGCTGTGGAGGTTGATAGACTGGTTGAGGATGAGCTGGAGCAGGAATGGTGACTGCTGCTACAGACCTGTGGACATATTGGGGCCTGCCCCTGTTGGTGTGGATGGCATTGGTCTCGCCAGTTCTTCTTGGGCCCGCAAAAGGTTTTCTTGTACTACTGGACGAGCTGGCACCATTATCAGAAATCTTGCCCATTTTTAACAGGCTCTCAATTCTCTCCCCAGCTATGACAACATCCGCGAAGCTAGTGGAAGAGAAAGCAGCCAGCATGTCAATATATGTTCCCTGAAGGGTGTTCATAAACATGTCTGCCATTTCCCTTTCAGACATAGGTGGCTGAACAGCAGCGGCCAATTGCCTCCATCTCTGGGCATATTCTCGGAAACTTTCCATTGACGATTGTGACATTCCCATTAGGAGGGTCCTGTTGGGTGCCATATCCAGATTATACTGATACTGTCTGATGAAGGCTTCTGCCAGGTCCTTCCAGCATCTAATAGTTGCCCTTGTCAGGTGAGAGTACCATTCTCTTGAGGCTCCAGTCAAGCTGTCTTCGAAATAGAACATCCAGAGCTTCTCATCCATAGTATAGGCCTTCAGCCTTCCCAGAAATGATTGTAAATGAGTCCGGGGGCATGAAGTCCCGTTATATTTTTCAAAGCAAGGAGGCTTGAACTTATGGGGGATCCTGACCCCGTCTACCAAGCCCATGTCCATGACATCGAAGCCCAAAGAGTTTTGAGATTCTAAGGACCTCAATTTCTCAGCTATCTCGTCCAACCTTCTATCATAAGCTTCTTCCCCAGCACCCATTACTGTGAATTGATCCTCTTGGGGGTCTTCTTGAAGTACCCTGGCTGCAGTGGCAGTCCCTTGAACATTTGCAGGGATGTTGATTTCTGGGTGGAGGTGTGGGCCAAATACAGGGGGGTTAACATGAGGTTGAACCCTTTCATTGTTGCTGGTGCCGGCAGTTCCTATATGTGGATCCTCTTGATTTTGCCTTTCCACCATGGCCCTCAGTCTTTCCTGGCTCTGAGCCATGTTGTTCATCACTTCCATGAACTGAGTCATCTGCGTTCTCATTTCCAATCTTTCGTTTGCCATTTGATTTCTAACCTCTGCAAGGTCCTGCTGTACCTGATCCATTTGAATTCCCGGAAGGTTGTTTCGGGTTGGATAACGGTGCGGACGGTTGAGGGGAAATACCCGGTGCCTAGCAATAGTTCCTGAACATCACAACAGAGTTAGCAACAGTAAAACAAAAACCTACAAAACAAACAAAGGGTTAGCATGCAATGCAGTTATGCTTATTTGTTTTCAAGGTATCCGGCTTGGCATTCAGTTTTGACCCTTCCAGACCCTTGAAGATGATACTGTTGACGTTGCTTTCGGAGTAAACTCGGGTGGAACAAACTAATACATATATTACAAAAGCAGAATGGTACATAGTTTGTTTACAAATACAAGCCCTCTGAGGGGTCAAAACATATTACAAAAGTACATGGAATGAAAGCAACAACAAACAAATGGTCAAACACCAAGACCAAACTCATCCTCACGAACTTCCTTGAGAAGTGCTTCGGTCACAGGATCAGCCGGACGCTCCGTGAGATTCCTGATGAGGAGATTCCGGGTGGTAACAGCTGCTGCTAGCTTCTTGTGCTGACTTTGGTCTTTTGACCTCTTCACCCCTGCTTTGATCTTCAGCTCTGATATCTCCCTCTGGGCTGCTGCCAGGGCTTCTTGCTGTTCTTTTGTACTGGCTTCCAGTTGCTCCATCTTGTCTTGAACTCTCTTGTCCTCTAGAGTACGAGCCTCAGTGATCCTGACCCACCGGGCTTGACTCTCCTTTAAGTACAAGTCTGTCCTTGCTCTCTGGAACTGGGCTTCTTTGCAAGCATTCTTCAGAATTTGTTCTCCAGCTTTAGACTTTTTGATATAATCCCCAGACTTCTCAATCTTAGTCAGATGCTCCACTCTCAACTTCTCCAATCTCTCAATCTCCCTCATACCCTCACTCCTCTCCCGGAGGGTCTTCTGCAAAGCCTGGGTTAACTTCTCATTTCTTTCCTTCAAGTTCTCAAACTCCTCCAAACTGATAGTGGCAGGGGGTGGTGCTGAAGATGACTCAGGCATGTCTTCTATGGTAAAGGGCATTCCAGAGAATTGGGCCCTGGCACGGGACCACTCATAATATTGTGCTGATGCCACATTGTTGCACTTCCCTAGGATGGTCACTCCCTTGATTTGAACATTATCCCAGGCCCAGGCAGCCTGCCTAACAACAGCCAGATTAGTCTTGTTCTCACAATAAAGAGTCTCCACCAAGTCCTGTGCCTTAGGAGTGTGGACCAGTGCATAGCCCAGTTGCCTTCTGAACAACAGAGGGTTGTAATTAATACTGCCCTTAACTCCTATTAGGGGCACATTGGGAAAATGCCCACATCTAGTGATGACATCCCTGCCCTTGGTGCTTTGAGTGCACCATCTGATGTCAGCTGAAGTTAGAGCAGTGAGTCTCTTAGCCCAGTTACTCTACTGATGAGGGTTTAGAAATGCATCTGTCCTGGGTAGATGCCTGAGAAGCCAGGTATGGAACAATGGTGCACAACACCTCACTAACCTTCCCCTCTGCTTTTCATTCCTCTGATGCACTGAATAATAGAGATCCCCCAACAAGGTGGGCACTGGGTTCTTCAGGATGAATAGATGGATTGCATTCTTGCTAATGAATCGAGGCTCATCTGCAAACAATACAATTCCATATATGCTCAAAGCCAACAAGGCACAGACAACTTTCCACTCTCCTAAAGAAGCTTTCAGGGTAGCTTGAGAGATCAAGAAGTCCAGGTGAAAGCCAGGGATTCCAGCTTTAGAAGTCATATGCTGCTCAATCAGGACAGGTTCCAGATGCAAAGCCTTTGCTACTTCTCCATTACCAGGAAAGACCATCTCAGGGTTGAAAGGGATTCCACCCCTGACAGGCAAACCAACCAATGATGAGTATTCTTCTAATAGAGGGCCCAACTGAAAGTCTTGGAAAGTGAAACATCTTAGTGGGGGATCATAAAACTGAATGCAAGTGTGGATCAGGCTTCTCTGTGAAGGGTCCAGATCCATAACCATATCAAGTATATCTCCATAACTTTCCCTGAACCAGGGTATGTGATCGGGAGTGATCAGGGTTTGAATCCTCCTGATGTCAGATAGCTCTGGCTGGAAGAAGTGATAGGTGATGTTGCTCTTTTTAGGAGCCATGATGCTGAGACTGAGCAGAGACAAGTGCTGATGATGACACTGAAGAAAGGGCCACTGATTGGCTGGAGCAGGTGACAGCTGAAGTAGATAGCTGATAACTGAAGCAAGTGCTGATGAAGATAGGTCAATACTGAAGATGGGGTCAAAACCAAAACCAAATGCAGATGGATACCCTGAAACACAAATAAGCAAATGTCAATATGATGCAATGGTTATGTATGCAAATGAAATGCAAGGGTCTGTGACTGAGCTGGATCTGATCAAAAACCCTGATATAGGTCCAAGTGTGCTCAAGAATTCCAGATGGAGGTCTATAAATCCAGTAACCAAGGTGGGGGACTCAAATAAAGAGCCACATGTCCAGGGTTTTAGAATCACAAGAACTGTCCCAAAATGGAGTACTCTTAAACAAACAAAGTAACAGGGTATTCTGAGGTCAAGGTACCTGCAAACCTGTAAACAGCCCAACCCCCTCACAGGTGGTGTTCTAAAACAAGGATCCTCAGACTTGGATCAGTTATGAGAAGTGTAAACACTTCTAACCCGGAGGTACAGTGTTTACAATAACCATAACAATTCCTCCTCTAATTCACCTCAGTTTCTGAAGGTCAATACTAAAGGTCATCCAGACATAGCAGGCTTCCCAGATAGCCCTAGCATTGCAGGAAATCTGCAAACAGAGTTCTCAAGAAGAAACCCATATCTGAACCGTGTTTCATATTCCCGCACCAGACCGAAATGGAATGGGAAAGAATATGATTCACTCTAGCCTAGGTGTCACTCAGGTCCCAGGTATAGGACCTTAACTCTCAATGAATCACCCACCCACCAAAACAAAAAACCAGATCCAGCCAGCAGCATGACAGTATGATATATACAAAAGCAGTAAAGAAAGTAAACAAACTGTACATAAAGCAAAAATAAAACATATACAAGCACCAATAAACACATAACACCCCAGTAAACACAAATCAATCAAGCGCTAGGAGGAACCCACAAAAGGAACCAGAAGCCCTGGTTGCAGTATAAGGATCCCCAGCAGAGTCGCCAAGCTGTCGCTCCCGATAAATGGGAATGGCCCAAATAAAGGTACAGACGCGAACGGTCGGCGAGAGGGACAATGAGATCACACAGCCGTGAACTCACTGGAGATGAATAGAGTCGCCAGCTAGGCATTTTTATCCCGGAGGAAAGGTAATGCTGCATAGACCTAGAGAGAGATGGATAAGACGGTTGCGAACCAGAGAGACTGAGAAAGGGGGTTAGTTACAACCTGGGAAGGTATTAGCACCCAGATTGTCCGCCGTACTCGACGGGATCCACGCTTAAAAGATTTGTGTTTTAAAGGGGTAGTGTCAGTGCAATCTGTGTATGAAGAGCTGGAAAAAAGGATGTACAGGTGTCAGTGTACAGTGTATAAGTGATATGAAGTATGAAAGTGTCAGTGTGAGAACAAGAATAAGATGCTCATGAGAATGAGGCTCAAAGAATAATGCTGAAAGGAGGGGGAATATACAGAGACTTTTGTTCGATAACTGTTAAGTTATGCCTACGTATCCTCTCGTGCAATGAGGAAGTCAGAACACCGTAGTTCGACCCAAAGAGACTGAAAGATGAATTGACTTGTGAACTGCTTGCTTGTCTATGCTCAAGTGCATGACCTGTCTGGCTCAGGTGCAAACTGTCTTGCATTAGACGGAAGAAGCAAGTTCTCGTTTATGAGTGAGTGAGGTGAGAAAAGAATCCCGGAGGAGACGATTATTGTTTGTTTTTGAGTTTTCAGTCTTTTATTGCTTTTGAAATTTTGTCATAAGTTAATGAGCTTAAGCCTAAACCAATGGGTTAGTAAACTCATCACATCTTCCCTCTGATTAGGGGTAATGAGAATACCTTAAGTGTGAAGTCAGATTCTCACACTTAATTACCTTTGATGTAGGATTAAGATCATTAACCTACTTGTGATTATTTAGATGTTTTTGTTGTTTTTGTTTAGTGTTAAGTAATGAGGTTAAGCCATAATCAGGGATTTAACAGACTCATTACACCATCCTAATAGAAGGATAATAGATGAGAATGTTTAAGCTGAGGAAAGCTCCTCAACTTAATCCATGATTAGGGATTAAACTCATGACAAAACAAAGCCTTTATTAGATGGATTTTATTTAATGGTATGATGATGAAGTGAGTTTTAGGGTTTGTAAGACAACTTGAGGGGGACTTGTCCATTAACACTAGGGTTAGTCCTTCTTAACCAGTTAAGGAAGAATTAGAACCCTAATGCAAGGCCCAAGTTACAAGTGTGATGTATTGATGATTATTAAGTGAATTGATTAAGAGATTTAAACACATTAAGGGTTTAACACTTAGGATTAAAGTTATACACTCCATCCTAAGAGAAGGATGCAGGCATAAGCTTAATCACAAAGCCTTAAAGCCTTTAGGGTTTAGTCCCTGATTATGAGATGAGAAGAGAAGACTCAAAGAGACACAAAGGTAAAACTAAGTGGGGAGACTAATCAAAACCCTAATCATTGTCATGCTTGGGTGTTCCTAAGGTTTGTGAGGTTTACAAGAACACTCTTCAATGGAACCACCAGGAAGCAGATGAAAGGATCAAGAGGAACAAAGTAACTTGCTTCATTCAAGAAGTCAAGTCACTTGAAGAAAGAAAGTAAGAAGAACAAGAATGAGCAAGCTCAAACTCAAACACATACAAGAATGCAGCAATGGATGCAAGAGAGATGAAAAGAAAAGTTATGAGAAGTGAAGGCAAATCCACTTCTCAACATCACTTACCACCTGAAAGATTAGAAAAGAAATGCCATGCAATGCAAAATGGGATGAGATGACATGATGAGAAACAAAACCAGAAGCATTTACATGATGCTAATGATGTTATGAGATGCTACAAACATGAGGCAGCACATGGAAATGATCATACAAGTTCATGAATGCTAATGAAGCAAGTTGAGAAGCATGAACATGCATGAAAAGTTATGGAGTGCACATGACATACAACATGGCAAATTCATGATGCAATGATCAAACATGCTTGAAACATGTCTTATGATGTCAAATGAATCAAATGAATGCTTGAAATGTCATGGCAAGTCATGCTATGCAAGAGAATGCAAGTGGAATGCAAATAAAAGCCCAAATTAGGGTTTATGAACCAAACATCAAACAAAAACCAAAAACAGAAGCAAACCCTAAGATAAAAAATGGAAAATGCCACTCAAAAGCCCCCTAATCTCATACTAAACCAATGTCCAAAGGGGAGGTCCCAACTCTTAACCAATCTCAAGTTATGATTTTTACAAGTTATTAGGGTTCTTAGGGTTCCTAAACAAAAGAAATGCCAAACAAATTGAAAATGAGGAATCAAATCAAGGCCATTTAATCTCAAAAACTACATGCTAAACACAATGCAATGCAAGAAGAATCAATGTCCAATTCTTCATGGATAGGCAGAAATGATTTTTTGAACTTAGGATCAAAATAATGCACAAAAATGATTTTAATTCAAAGAAAAATTCTCAAAATGCATCAAGATCAAAAAAGAAATTTGGTTTGAAGGTTGGACAATGTTTCTAAATGTCTTAGAACATTTCATGAATTTTTTGGTGATTTTTAGATACCTAAAAGTATTTTTAATAAATTAATTTTCATTAATCAATTAAAAATAATCTTTTAAATATTTAAAAATACTTTTTTAATGATAAAAATAAAAACAAAAATATTTTTGTGTCATAAAAATTATTAAAACTCTTGAGAAAAAGTTTCATAATTTTTAGACAAATTTTACTATTTTTAATAAATTATGCAAAACAAATGAAAAAGAAAAGAAAATAAATGAATTTAATCTGAATTAAATAAAAGTCAGCACATCCTAGGGCCTGGATTCAAAGCTACACGCGCGGGAAGAGACTTGGCGCCACATCCTACGGTTCAAATTCAAAATCAGCTAATTAATGTTTATGCCCTAACCACGCCGTTAAACACTTTCAGATGACCGGAACAGTGTTCCGGTCATCTTCTCCGTCCACCCCAAAACCTAAACTCACTCCATACGCATCTAAAATGAATTCTAAAAACACAGAAATGATTCCCACAAGCTCACGATTCAAAACCCCCACTCAAAACAAATTTATCATTCATGAAATAGCTGAATCGAAGCAAACAAAAACTAGGGCAGGAAAGTTTCAGGGAGCAATTAAATCCTCATTTCATCACCATTTTCGAAACTAAAAGCATACTCATGATCAGGAAGACATATAGAACAAGTTTAGAACTTAAAAATCCATTTCTGGAAAAAAAGTTCTTGAGCTACCTGAGATTCGAAGCTTTCACTCCAGCAACTTTCTGACCTCCCCTCTTGGTGAAATCCACTCCTTATGACCTCTTGATGATGCTTGAATGCTTAGGAGAAATTTATATTGGCTGGATGAAGAGTTTGAACAGCTTCTGCTCAAGCTCAGTTGAAAATGGCAATGGTGATGCAGGCTGTTTCTGGCAATGGTGAAGGGTTGTTTGTGGTCCAGATGATGAGTGGAGAAGGTTTGTGTAGTTTGTTTGGATGTTTGTGAGCTGTGGAGAGAGTTTCGAAAGAAACTGCCGGTTGGAGTGAAAATGGTGAAGTGATGTTATAGCTTGTTTCAGGCTTGGTTCTTTGTTGGTTTAGGCTTAGTGGAGTATGGTGAGATGATTAATGAAACTGGTTTAAGTGTTTGTGAGCTGGGCAGAGAGATTCGAAGAGAGATGCAAGAAAGGTGAGTTTTGTGTATATGATGCCCTAGAGTGTTTCAGCCTGGCTTCTCCTTATGTTTTGCTTGCCAAAGGATAGTATAAACAATTCCAAGTGGCCAGAGGATGTGACATGGCCTGCTGTGATTGGGATGTTTGCTTTTGCCAAAAGTCAACTTTTTTGTAAGAGAGGCATGGGCTTGGTGCTAGCTTGGTACAAAGGCTAGGGCTGGCGCAGCATGATGTGTGTGTGATGCTAGGAAGGTTCAGCAGCCAAGGCAACTAGTTGGTGAAGTGTGATCATGAGTTTTGCAAGTTGTTACTTTTTGGAACTTCATGAAAAAAAGTCTTGTTACACAAACCATGGACATGAGAAACTTTGGTCCAATTCTGATTTTTAGAGCTCATGGAATGTTTGTGTCATGGTTTGATGTCAACAAGAGGTTACAAACAGCCTTGGTTCATGATTTTGCAAAATTCACATTTGGTGCACATCTTAAAAATCAATGATTTTGGCCAACTTTGTCACACCATAACTTTTGATCCAAGAAGAATTTTATCATGTTCTTGTACTTTTTGAAAAGGGAAAAATGTATTCTACAACTTTCATGACCAAAGTTTTTTCATTTGAAGCATTTTTGGATCAAGAATCAAGGCTTGAAAAATGACCTAAAATGACACATTCTTGAAAAGTCAACTATGCCCAAAAAGTCAACATTTGCAAAAACTCCAAATTCTTGAATTTTGTGAACTTCAACCTTCTTCCATGATCAAATAAAGATCATATACACTCAAAATGATGAAGATCACCCATTGGTTGGGTCATTGGGGGCCTCAGATGCCCTGATTTTGCACTGACTTATCCAAAAAGTCAACCCTTGATCAGATGACTTCCCCATGGAATTTCTTCATGAAACTTGATATGCATACTCCCTATATCATATAGAGACCAATGGAAACAAGAATGACCAAAAAATTTGGAGTTATGGCCATTGAAACCAAAACCCTAATTTTAGGTCAACTGTGCAGTCAAACTTGGCTCTGCTTCTATACCAATCCCAGTTCTTGTGATTCCTTGGAAATCTTGACTTTGTGGGGATGTAATATGATGCTTGAACACACATGGACCCCTTTGAAGTGATTGGTTGCCTTTGGAGTAACTCAAGTGGCTCCTGGATTGCTCAGATCACAAACCCTAGGTGCAGATGACTTAGAATCTATGCAGTGAATCAAAAATGTAATATGAGGTGGTATGATTGTGTTTATGCATATGAGGAGATCACAAGCCATGGTGTAAATGGGTGAGGGCAAATTTGGGGTGTTTACAGGGGGAATATACAGAGACTTTTGTTCGATAACCGTTAAGTTATGCCTACGTATCCTCTCGTGCAATGAGGAAGTCAGAACACCGTAGTTCGACCCAAAGAGACTTAAAGGATGAATTGACTTGTGAACTGCTTGCTTGTCTATGCTCAAGTGTATGACCTGTCTGGCTCAGGTGTGTACTGTCTTGCATTAGACGGAAGAAGCAAGTTCTCGTTTATGAGTGAGGGTGATGAGAAAAGAATCCCGGAGGAGACGATTATTGTTTGTTTTTGAGTTTTCAATCTTTTATTGCTTTTGAAAGTTTGTCATAGGTTAATGAGCTTAAGCCTAAACCAATGGATTTAGTAAACTCATCACATCTTCCCTCTAATTAGGGGTAATGAGAATACCTTAAGTGTGAAGTCAGGTTCTCACACTTAATCACCTTTGGTGTAGGATTAAGATCATTAACCTGCTTGTGATTATTTAGATGTTTTTGGTGTTTTTGTTTAGTGTTAAGTAATGAGATTAAGCCATAATCAAGGATTAAACAAACTCATTACACCATCCTAATAGAAGGATAATAGATGAGAATGTTTAAGCTGAGGAAAGCTCCTCAACTTAATCCATGATTAGGGATTAAACTCATGACAAAACAAAGCCTTTATTAAGTGGATTTTATTTAATGATAAGATGATGAAGTGAATTTTAGGGTTTGTAAGACAACTTGAGGGGGACTTGTCCATTAACACTAGGGTTAGTCCATCTCAACCAGTTAAGGAAGAATTAGAACCCTGATGCAAGGCCCAAGTTACAAGCTTGATGTCTTGATGATTATTAAGTGAGTTGATTAAAGGATTTAAACACATTAAGGGTTTAACACTTAGGATTAAAGTTATACACTCCATCCTAATAGAAGGATGCAGGCATAAACTTAATCACAAAGCCTTAAAGCCTTTAGGGTTTAGTCCCTGATTATGAGATGAGAAGAGAAGACTCAAAGAGAGACACAAAGATAAAACTAAGTGGGGAGACTAATCAAAACCCTAATCATTGTCATGCTTGGTTGTTCCTAAGGTTTGTGAGGTTAACAAGAGAAATCTTTAATGGAACCACCAGGAAGCAGATGAAAGGATCAGGAGAAGCAAAGTAACTTGCTTCATTTAAGAAGACAAGTCACTTGAGGAAAGAGAGTAAGAAGAAGAAGAAAGAGCAAGCTCAATCTCAAACACAAAGTAAAATGCAGCAATGATGCATAAGAGAGATGGAAAGAAATTGTGAGAAGTGAAGGCAAATTCACTTCTCAAAGTAACTTACCACCTGAAAAGTTAGTGAAAGAAATGCAATGCAATGCAAAATGAGATGAAATGGCATGATGAAAATCAAAATCAGAAGCATGTGTGTGATGATAATAATGCTATGAGATGCTACAAACATGAAACAAGGCATGGGGATGATCATATGAGCATATGGATGCAAGAGAAGCATGCTTAGAACCATGAACATACATGAAAAGTTATGGAATGCAAATGGCATACAAAGTGGCAAATGAAAGATGCAATGATCAAACATGCTTCTAATATGTCTTAAGATGTCTAATGAATCAAATGGATGCACAAAATGCTATGGCAAGTCATGTTATGCAAGCAAATGCAAGATGTATGCAAAAGGAAGCCCAAATTAGGGTTTATGACTAATGCATCACACAAAAACCAAAATCAGAAGCAAACATCAAGATAAAAAAATTGAAAATGCATTCAAAGCAACCCTAATCCTATACAAACTCACTGCCCAAAGGAGAGGTTCCAACTCTTAACCTAATTAGGGTTATGAATTTCCTAAGTTTTCTAGGGTTTTAGGGTACCTTAACAAGAAAAATGCCAAACAAATTCAAAATGAAAGATCAAATCATGCTAATTTAATCTCACAAACTACATGCTAAACAAAATGCAATGCAAAAAGAATCAAAGTCCAACTCTCAATGGTTAGGCAGAAGTGATTTTTTGAAGTTTGGATCAAAATAATGCCTTGAAATGCTTTTAATTCCATGAAAAATTCTCAAAAGACATCAAGATCTAAAAAGAAATTTGGTTTGAGGGTTGGACAATGTTTCTAAATGATTATGAAGGTTTCATGAATTTTTTGGTGATTTTTAAATACCTAAAAGTATTTTTAATTAATTAATTCTCATTAATTAATTAAAAATAAACTTTTAAATGATTTAAAAATATTTTTTAATGCAAAAAATAAAAGTAAAAATGTTTTTGGTTTTTGAAAATTAATAAAAGTTTATACAAAAATTTTCAGAATTTTTTAAAAGGTTTTGCTATTTTTAATAAAATGAGAAAACAAATGAAATAAAATGTAAAATAAAATTGAATTTAATCTGAAAAAAGAAAAGTATGCAAATCTAAAGGTCCAGATTCAAATATGCACGCGCGCGAATTGACCTGGCGCCAAATCCAAAGGCTTACATTCAAACTGGCTTAATTATGATTAGCCCTAATTAATTATGCCCTAATGACTTTCAGGCGACCGGAACACTGTTCCGGTCGTCTTCTCCGGCCATCTCAAATCTCCAACTCTCTCTACACGCATCCAAAACAAAATCTAACTACCCAGAAATCATCCCCACTCAAAAACGAATCAAACCCCTCAATCAAACAACATTTATCATTCAAAAACAGAGAGAATCGAATCAAACATTTTTTAGGGCAAAAGTTTCAGACAGTGCATACATCCTGGTTTCTTAACCATTTTCAAAAGTAAGCACATATTCATGATCAGGAGAGTGCATAGAAGCTATTAAGAACTTAAAAACATGTTTCTGGAAAAAAGTTTTGAGTTGACTACCTGAACTGAAGCTTTCGATTCAGGAGCTTTCTGGCTGTTTCTTTGGCTCAAATGCACTCCAATGATCCCCCTAAGAAGCTTGCAATGTTTGTTTGAAGTTTGCAATGGCTGGTTTGAGAGATGGCAGGAGTTCTGTTCAATGGCAGGTGGGAATCGTGTTTTTGATTCTCTGAGTTTTAGGCTATGGTGAAGGGTGCTTTGTGATCAGGAAGGTGTGTTGAGTTGATTGATGAAGTTTGTTTGTGTGTTTTTGGCCTGTGTGATGAGTTTCGAAGGCTCTTGCAAATGAAGGTGAAAATGAGAATGCTGAGTTGTGGAGTGTTTCAGGCTTGTGTTGTAGTTGCTTTGGCCTGCTTTTGGCTTGCATAAACAATTGGGATTGGTCAGAAGATGTGATGTGTGCTTTTGTGATAGGTATGGGTCCTTTTGCCAAAATGTCAAAGTTGGTGTAAGAGAAGTATGGGCTACTTTCTAGCCAAGTACAAAAGTGTGTTCTGCGCAGCATGATGTGGGGAAAGGCCTAGGATGGTTCAGCAAGCTAGCAAGCAAGTGGGTATGTCTTATGATGAGTTTTGCAACTTGCCTTGCCTTTGATTCTTATGAAAAATCTTGATCCATAGGCCACAAAAGTGAGAAGTTTCTTGGCCCATTCTGATTTTTAGGTCTTGCATGATCATGTTGTGAAGTTTAGAAATGCATTTGGTGACTTAATTTGTCTTGAGAAGTGAATTTGCAACTTTGCCTCTTTGGTGCATAACTTGAAATTTTGTGATTTTTGCCAACTTTGACAAGCCATAACTTTTGATCCAAAATGAATTAGGTCATGTTCTTGTACTTTTTGAAAAGGGAATGATCCATTCTACAACTTTCATGACCAAAATTTTTCCATTTGAAGCTTTTTTGAATCAAAAAGTAAAGGTTGAAAAAGTTGCCTAAAATGACAATTCCATCAAAAGTCAAACTTGCCCAAAAGGTCAACTTTGCAAAAGCTTTGAAATTCTTCAATTTTCTAAACTTACAACATCTTCCATGATCAAATAAAGATCATATACAATCAAAATGATGAAGAACACCCCTTGGTTGGGTCATTGGGGGCCTCAGATGCCCTGATTTTGCACTGACTTGCTTGAAAAGTCAACTCTTGATCAGATGACTTCCCCATGGAATTTCTTCATGAAAATTTATATGCATACTCCCTATACCATATAGAGACCAATAGAAACAAGAATGACCAAAAAATTTGGAGTTATGGCCTTTGAAACCAAAACCCTAATTCTAGGTCATCTGTGCAGTTAAACCTGGCTCTGCATCCATACCATTCTCAGTTCTTGTGATTCTTTGACATTCTTGAATTTGAGAGGATATAATATGATGCTTGAACACACATAGACCCATTTGAAGTGATTGATGACCTTTGGAGTGGCTCAAGAAGCTCTTGGATTGCTCAGATCACAAACCCTAGATGCAGATGACTTTGAAACAATGCTGTGAATCAAAAATGAGGTATGAGATGCTTTGATTGAGTTTATGCATATGAAATGATCACAAGCCATGGTGTGAATGGGTGAGGGCAAATTTGGGGTGTTTACAGCTGCCCCTATTCAAACATGAGTTAGCTGTGCAGGATGTAAGCAACGGCTTAACAGGCCAACAAGATAACTTGTGGTTGAATACCAAAGACAGTCCAAAATTTGCACTCACAGAATGAAGAAGAAAAGGGATATAGATTGTAAAAGAAAATAAAGTATATTGTGAAGTGTGAGCTACGGAGGACGACCGTCGAGCATAGGATGACTGCTGGGTAAAGAGCAATGACGGGGACGGCCGACATGCTGGGAAAAGTGCGGGAAATGAAGCAATGACGGGGACGGCCGACATGCTGGGGATAAAAAGAATTATGATGGGGACGGCCATCAAGTAAAGCTGTAAAATTCTCTGGGGATTAATGAAACATGACGGGGATGGCCATCAAGTTCATAAAGTAAAGTAACCAACGATGGGGACGACCATCGGGCTAAAAAATGTAAAGGGACCACGACGGGGACGGCCGTCGGGTTAAAGAATAAATGAAATAAACAGATGATGAGGTACGGTCATCAAAGGTGAAGGACGATCACCTAGTAGGGGACGGCTGCTCTGTTGGGTATAAGATGAGGGACGATCATCTAAGGTGAAGGACGATCACCTGGCAGGGTACGGCTGCCGAAAATATCGCGACATAGGATGAATGCCGGATAAAAGGTCAACGATGGGGACGACCATCAGATGAGCATGATGGAGGACGACCATCAAGAGGTGGAGGACGACCACCTAGCAGGGGACGGCTGCTCTTAAGGTTTATCATGACATAGGACGAATGCCAGATAACCAAAATCAACAATGGGGATGGTCATTGGATAAAATGATGAAGGACGATCATCAAAAGGTGGAGGACGACCACCTAGCAGGGGACGGCTGCTAAATATCACGACATAGGACGAATGCCGGATAGAAAATCAACGATGGGGACGGCCATCGGATGAGCATGATGAAGGACGATCATCAAGAGGTGGAGGACGACCACCTAGCAGGGGACGATTGCTCTCAAGGTTTATCATGACATAGGACGAATGTCAGATAAACAAGAAAATTGCTTTGTTGGCAATCTACTGGGGAATAGTAAACACGGACGAGTGTTTACATCCAAGAAACAAAAGGTATAAGTGTTTAGATGTTGTGTATAGATTAAAGATGCGGACGAGCATCCTTAAGACTACGATATGGACGAGTATCGGGTAGAAACAAATACTGACACGTGTTCAGAGATGATGATACGGACGAGTATCAACTGGTTAACAGAGAACACGGACGAGTGTTGAATCTGAGGGGACTCTTCTGGGGAATAGTAGACACAGACGAGTATCGATATCCAAGAAGACAAGAGTGTTTGACATGGTGTATGGATTAAAGATGCGGACGAGCATCCATAAGACTATGATACGGACGAGTATCAGGTAGAAACAAACGCTTGACGCATGTTCTGAGATGATGATACAGACGAGCATCAACGGGTTAACAAAGAACAAGGACTAGTGTCGAATCTGCGGGGATTTATACAAGATACGGACGAGTATCTGTATAAGTGTGGGTGGTGTATAGATGAGTGTTTAATCTGCTGGAGAGAGTGACACAGACGAGTGTCAAAAGGAGAAAAGTATAGTAAAAACAAGTATCTGATATACAAAGTGTATGTGTTGCTGTGCTGGGGAAAATGTCATGGACGGATGTCAAGGAATTGTATATATGAGTATCTGTGAGTGCAAAGGGAATTCTTTGGCTTTCTGCTGGGGATATGACACGGACGGGTGCCACAAGGAGTATATACTGGTGTTTGGGAATGTAAGGCAACTGTGTTTGCTGGGGAATCTGGGTGGTATTCTGTATATTGCGGATGGATTATCATTATTCACAAGTGCTTGATTCAAAACACGGCTTATGATTATGCAATATGTTTGATTTTTGCCGTAATGCTCCGTATTAGACGGAATGCTACGCTTTGTGGGTGAATATGATGCGAATGCCATGATTATGCAAAGATACCAAACCGGGATTCGGATCCCGTTGCCGCGGAGATCTCTGGTCGATCTGCATGAAATGGACATCCCAGCTGGGGATGAGATCATTGGTAAATTTGATGAGATGATATCTGCTTGGGGGGATAGGTCACTGATAGACCCCTCCTGAGGGACCCAGCTGGGGTTTGTAGAAGCTTTCTTCACTCTGTTGTGATCCCTTCATGCGCTGCTCTTCTGGATAGAGGCTGAAGCTCTGTGGGGAGATGGTTCCCTGACTTTTGTACTTAGATGAGGAGGAAGAAAGGTTGGCACCTCAGCTGGGGAGAAATAGCAAGTGAAAACTCAGCTGGGGAGAAAACACTTTGGGTGCTAAGACTGAGTGTTGATTTGTCAACTTGCTGGGGTGAAGCTTTCATGCCCCAAGTTGCGCTTTGGATACCTGCAATCCTGCAAAGATAGGGAAACGCACAAGTAATCCCGAGGTATCCTTTACTGGATTCCGTCATAGGAGTTTAGACACTTCTGAGAGTAAGTACACTTCCTGCAAGCATGTAGTTTCAGAAAGACGCATATGTATTTATGCAATCGGTATATTAATGACATCAGACATTCTTTGCAAATAAAAGAGTAAGAGACAACGTGTGACTGAAAAATCTGTTTTTATTAATCCATGTGCCCTGAATTGGCAAGATACATCAAAGAAACATATCCCCTGAAATGAGGAGATTGTTACAAATTGAGAAACAAAATGCTGGCAATGTTGACGACGCTTTAAGGAGCTTCCTCTTTTGCTATGACTCGTATGACTTTTGACGTTCTTCTCGTCTTGCTTTCTGAAGAAGGCTGATTCTGAAAGAGGCTTGATCCTTTCGAAGCTTACCAAGTTGTAAGTGATACAGACGAATTCAGAGTGCAGTTGTTCGCTTATTCCCTTATTTTGCATGGATCGCCCTTTCGGGTTTTCAATCCATCGGGATACCCATTTTTGCCTGAGTTGTCCGATGCGGCTTTTCAACTCAGCGGGTGTACACATTTTTTTGCTTATTTTCCCTTATTTTTGCCCGAGTCTTTTATTCTGTTTTTGAATCGCCGGGATGCCCTATTTTTGCCTGGACTTACATTCTGTTTTTGTGTCCGGCGGGTCTTTTTATGCGAAGTATTTTTTAACTGCATCTGAATTCACAGGGGACGGGAAGTCTTCACCATCCATAGTGCTGAGCATCAATGCTCCACCTGAGAAAACTTTCTTTACTACGAATGACCCTTCATAGTTCGGAGTCCACTTGCCCCTGTGGTCTGTATGAGGAGGGAGGATTCTTTTCAGCACAAGATCTCCTATTTGGTACTCTCGGTGCCTGACTTTCTGATCGAAGGCTTTCTTCATTCTTTTCTGATATAACTGCCCATGACAGATTGCAGCCAATCTTTTCTCTTCAATCAGGCTCAGTTGCTCGTATCGGGACCGGACCCATTCGGCTTCGTTCAGCTTAACATCCATCAGTACCCGTAGGGAGGGTAATTCAACTTCAACTGGTAGGACTGCTTCCATACCATACACAAGCTGATACGGTGTTGCCCCAGTGGATGTTCTGATTGACGTGCGGTACCCATGCAAGGCAAATGGTAGCATTTCATGCCAGTCTTTGTAGGTGACCACCATCTTCTGCACAATCTTCTTGATATTCTTATTAGCTGCCTCGACAGCGCCATTCATCTTTGGCCTGTAAGGAGAAGAATTGTGGTGTTGGATCTTGAAGTCCCGGCACAGCTCTGCCATCATTCTATTATTCAAGTTGGAACCATTATCAGTAATGATTCGCTCGGGAACTCCGTATCGACAAATGATATCTCTTTTCAGAAATCTGGCTACCACTTGCCTTGTAACATTTGCATAGGAAGCTGCTTCGACCCACTTGGTGAAATAGTCAATGGCAACCAGGATGAATCTGTGGCCATTCGAAGCAGTTGGATCAATCTTGCCAATCATGTCAATGCCCCACATAGCAAAGGGCCAAGGTGAAGACATCACATTCAGAGGATTCGGAGGCACATGCACTTTATCTGCATAAATCTGGCATTTATGGCATTTCCTGGCATAGGCACAACAGTCAGCATCCATTGTGATCCAATAATAGCCTGATCTTAGCAACTTCTTGGCCATTGCATGTCCTCCAGCATGGGTACCAAAGGATCCCTCGTGCACCTCGTGCATTAACAAGTTTGCTTCTGTTCTATCAACGCATCTGAGGAGTACCATATCAAAGTTTCTCTTGTACAGGGAACCATCAGTGTTCAGGAAGAAACTACCAGCAAGCCTTCTCAAAGTCTTCTTATTATTGGAAGATGCCCCAGGTGGGTATGTTTGATTCTCCAAAAAGCACTTAATGTCATGGAACCAAGGCTTATCATCCTTGACAACATCTGCTGCAAATACATATGCTGGTCTGTCAAGTCTGGACACTGAGATCTGAGGTACAAAGTTGGCAGCTTGAACTTTGATCATGGATGAAATGGTAGCCAGAGCATCTGCGAACTGATTCTCGTCTCGAGGGATATACTCGAGCTTGACTGTTGTAAAGAAAGTCAATAACCTCCTGGTATAATCCCTGTAAGGTATCAGATGATCCTGGTGTGTGTACCATTTGCCGTTGGTTTGATTGATTACCAGAGCTGAATCTCCGAACACGGTCAATGTCTTGATCCTGAGGTCAATGGCTTCCTCAAGACCCATAATGCAAGCTTCGTATTCAGCTTCGTTGTTAGTGCAGTTAAAGGTGAGTTTTGCCGAGAAAGGCATGTGAACTCTTCTAGGTGTAATGAGTACTGCACCAACACCGCGACCATTCATATTAACAGCCCCATCAAACATCATAGTCCATTCTTCCTCCGGGTCAGGCCCTTCAGTGTGAACAGGCTCTTCATGATCTTTTGCTTTTATGAACATGATGTCTTCATCAGGGAAGTCAAATCTCATAGGCTGGTAATCATCAATAGGTTGCTCAGCAAGATATTCAGACAATACACTGCCCTTGATGGCTTTCTGAGATGTGTATTGGATGTCATATTCCGTGAGAATCATTTGCCATCTTGCAACCCGTCCGGTAAGTGCTGGCTTCTCAAATATGTATTTGACCGGATCCATCTTGGAGATCAATAAAGTAGTGTGGGTCAACATGTACTGTCTCAGTTGGCGAGCAGCCCACGCTAAAGCACAACAAGTTTTCTCGAGCAGTGAATAACGTTGTTCACAGTCGGTAAACTTTTTGCTTAGGTAGTATATTGCATACTCTTTTCGACCAGACTCGTCATGCTGGCCCAACACACACCCCACCGACTCTTCTAATACTGTCAAGTACATGATCAGAGGTCTTCCTTCAACTGGAGGCATAAGGATTGGAGGCTCTTGTAAGTATTCCTTGATCTTGTCAAAAGCCTTCTGGCAGTCTTCGTTCCACCTGACCGTCTGTTCTTTTCTCAACAATTTGAACAGGGGTTCGCAGGTTGCTGTAAGGTGAGATATGAACCTTGAGATGTAGTTCAATCTACCTAGAAACCCTCGAACTTCTTTTTCAGATTTTGGTGCAGGCATTTCCTGAATGGCTTTGACTTTATCAGGGTCAACTTCAATCCCTTTCTCGCTCACAATAAAACCCAGCAGCTTACCCGATCGCACCCCGAATGTGCACTTGTTGGGGTTCAACTTCAGTTGGTACTTCCTCAGATGCTTGAACAGCTTCAGCAGATTTACCAGGTGGTCTTCTTCAGTAAGGGACTTGGCAATCATGTCATCCACATAACACTCGATTTCTTTATGGATCATATCGTAGAATAATGTCACCATAGCCCGTTGATATGTTGCACCGGCATTCTTCAGTCCGAATGGCATCACCTTGTAACAGAACGTGCCCCAGGGTGTGATGAAGGTTGTCTTCTCCATGTCTTCAGGTGACATCTTGATCTGATTATACCCTGAAAATCCTTCCATGAAGGAGAATACCGAGAACTGAGCCGTATTATCCACCAATACATCAATGTGAGGTAATGGGAAATCATCCTTCGGGATGGCTCTGTTCAGATCCCGGTAGTCAACACACATCCTTACTTTGCCGTCTTTCTTAGGCACAGGAACTATATTAGCAACCCACGACGGATAGCTAGTCACAGCAAGGAACCCGGCGTCCCACTGCTTTTGTACCTCTTCTTTGATCTTCATTGCCATGTCTGGGCGAGTGCGGCACAATTTCTGTTTAACCGGCGGACAATCTTCTCTTAAAGGCATCTTGTGCATAACAATGTCGGTGTCCAACCCTGGCATATCTTGATAAGACCAAGCAAACACATCCACATATTCTTGAAGCAGGTCAATCAGTTGCCTCTTCACTGAGTCTTGTAAGAAGGCCCCGATTTTAACTTCTTTCACGTCTTCATCTGTACCAAGATTGATCGTCTCTACCTCCTCCTGATGAGGAGTGATAACCCTTTCCTCTTGTCTCAACAACCTGGCTAGCTCTTCAGGAAGCTCATAATCTTCTTCAACCCCTTCATCAGCTTGATTGATTGGATTGTCAAAGTCACACGAAGTCATAGCCGTGCTGTTGTCGGTGCGGTCTGGAAGGCACTCTCTGCAAGGGTTCAGTTTGTTCATTTTAGTGATTGATTTTAATCTTTGTTTAGAAAAGTGAAATAAAGTTAACATTTTGAAAACATTGCCATTTATTTTTTTGTACAAAAAGAAAAATGGAAAAACAGTGAGCGGAAAAGAAAAAGACTCATTTGCAAAAGATGTCTGATATTTCATTGATTAATCTTGTTGCACAAAAATTACAGATGGCCCGATTACAAAATGAGTCTTGTCATCTTGGGCAAGATGCAAGACTTGATGCATGCTATAAAAATACAGGAAATAATAATTACTCTGCAGGAGTAACTCTTATAATTTCCTGGGAAGACCAGTTTGAGATACTGCTCCCCGGGATCTTTGGACGTATCCAACTTTCCAGGTTGCAGTCGCTTTCATCCTCGTCTTCCAAATTGTTGACTTCATCAGGGGTGAGCATCCCCCCACTAACAAAGTTGGGCTCCTTAGCAGCCTCTGTTTGATCTTGTTGAGTTGGTTTGTAACCCAACCCAAATCTATCCTCCTTCCTTTCTACAGGCAGCAACTTGCCCCAGCCTTGGGCAGTCCCTTCTTCAACAACCTTCCGAGCTTGTTGATAAGATGTTATTGAGGTTCCAGGTACAGCAGATGTTTCATTTATGTTCAAGGCCTCGAACCCTTGACTCATTGTTTCGTGGATCTCCCCATCCATCTCGATGTATTTGTAGGTAGCCAGATGGCTAACAAAAATATCTTCCTCTCCACAAATAGTAACGACTTGGACCTCCCACTCGAATTTTAACTTCTGGTGAAGGGTAGACGTAACTGCGCCAGCGGCATGAATCCATGGTCTACCCAACAAACAGTTGTAGGCAGGCTGAATGTCCATCACGTAGAAGGTCGTTTTGAAAGTCTGTGGGCCAATCGTTATAGGAAACTCAATTTCTCCCAGAACTGATCTCTTAGAACCGTCAAAGGCTCTCACTACCAAGTTACTGGGACGTAATGCCAATCCTTCATACTCTAGCTTCACAAGGGCTTTTTTAGGTAAGACATTGAGGGATGATCCCGTGTCTACCAGTACATGGGAAAGAACTGCACCCTTACACTCCATGGTAATGTGCAAAGCCTTGTTGTGATTGCGGCCTTCCGTAGTTAGATCAGTGTTGGTAAACCCAAGTCCATTACTAGCATTAACATTCCCAACCACAGCTTCCAACTGATTGACTGTGATCTCTTCCGGCACATAAGCTGCGTGCAAGACTTTTAGTAGTGCATTCCGATGAGCTTCGGAGCACATTAACAATGATAGAATGGAGATCTTAGAAGGCGTCTGGTGAAGCTGGTCCACTATTTTGTAATCACTTTTCTTGATGATTCTCATGAATTCATCAACTTCTTGATCAAAAAGTGCTTTCAAAGCTTCTTTAGCAGCTTGCTCTTCTTGCACCATACTCTTCCCTTTTTGCCTTGGCGGCAGCTTCTGCTTCAGCAGGGGGTCTTTGAATTTGTGGGGCAAAGAGACGTCCGCTTCGAGTGAAGCCTCCGCCTCCCCCCACATTGTCTATTTATGGTGAAGAAGTTGATGATTCGAGAGTGATTTTCTGTCCTTCGCAGTATAGATCAGAGCCGTAATGCCAAGGGATGGCATTACTGCTTTCATAAGGTACTGGCCTAGGCACTGTGATAGTGACTGGACTGATTGCAGCTGCAGAAGGGACCATGATAGTCTGTGGATCATAGTATATTGTAACCGGTGCTCTGATAGGAGTGGCATTTTGTGAGTTGTAGGCAGAATCATTCTCAGGATCATAATAAATTGTAACAGTTGAGACATCTTCATTGTTTGCTGTTGATGTTGTAGGAGACATTGTTGACTGGATGGGTGTTGTTGTTGTAGGAGATTCTGAATGAAGGGGTGCTGAAGTTGTAGAAGGGATGTTTGCTGATATTTGGTCCGTTGAAGTAACAGATGAAGCATTTGTTGATGAAACTGAAAAGTTGTTTGGAACAACAGTTGTTG
Source organism: Lathyrus aphaca (assembly GCA_963966055.1). Classification (NCBI taxonomy): domain Eukaryota; kingdom Viridiplantae; phylum Streptophyta; class Magnoliopsida; order Fabales; family Fabaceae; genus Lathyrus; species Lathyrus aphaca. The sequence goes on from OZ014520.1 coordinate 514,000,689, forward strand.
CAGTTGTAGAAGACTCGGGCATTGTTGTTAAGGAGATTGCTGGATTGGTGGGTATTGATGTTGTGATTTGAAGCAGGCCACTCTGGATGAGACCATCTATGCCATCTCTCAAGTTATCACAACCATTCACTGAAATGTTGCAATAAGCACACCCTAGCTCACATCCCGGGAATATTTGACATTCAAGGAGTTGAGCTTTAATCTCTACCAAGGGTGTCCGAATCTGACCCACACTGGTTATCAAGTAAGACGGCTTGTCTTCTTCAATAGCATTGATTCTGGGGCCACCATGGTTTGGCATAGGGTTCTTGTTAACATTTGGTGGTGGTGCAAAGTTTAGAGCCTTAGAATCTACCAAGTCCTGTACCATCATGTGCAAAGCTCTGCACTTCTCTGTACTGTGGCCAGGTGCATTCGAATGGAAAGCACATCTGGCGCTGGCGTCATAATTTCTGGGTAAACTGGAAGGATCCGGAGGTGCCAATGTCCTTAGCTCAACCAGGTTGAGTTTTAGGAGTTGTGGCAATAATGTGGCATAAGGCATAGGGATCGGATCGATCACCCTATTGGCCTGAGACGGTATCTGTTGAAATGGTCTTTGCTGATTGTTGTTGTTGGTGTTATTGTAGTTTCTCTGAGGAGGATACTGAGTTTGTTGTTGATAATTTTGTTGCTGTGGTTGATAAGCTGGTTGTGGATGAACTAGAGCGGGAATGGTGACTGCTGCCACAGACCTATGAACATATTGGGGTCTGCCCCTGCTAGTATGGATAGCATTGGTCTCACCAGTTCTTCTTGGGCCCACAAAAGGCTTCCTTGTGTTGCTGGATGAGCTGGCACCATTGTCAGAAATTTTGCCCATCTTTAACAGGCTCTCGATTCTTTCTCCGACTATAACGACATCTGCAAAGCTGGTAGAAGAAAAGGCAGCTAGCCTATCAATGTATGTCCCTTGGAGGGTGTTCATAAACATATCAGCCATCTCCCTCTCTGACATGGGTGGCTGGACAACAGCAGCAAGCTGTCTCCACCTCTGGGCGTACTCCCGGAAGCTTTCCCTGGATGACTGTGACATTCCCATCAGGAGGGTCCTATTGGGTGCCATATCCAAATTATACTGGTATTGTCTAATAAAGGCCTCAACCAAGTCCTTCCAACACCTGATGGTTGCTCTGGTCAAATGAGAGTACCATTCCCTTGAGGCTCCTGTTAAGCTATCCTCAAAATAAAACATCCATAGCTTTTCATCCATGGTATATGCCTTTAGCCTCCCCATAAAGGATTGTAAGTGGGTCCGTGGGCAGGAAGTCTCGTTGTACTTCTCAAAGCACGGTGGTTTGAATTTGTGGGGAATCCTGACCCCGTCCACTAAGCCCATGTCCATAACATCAAAACCCAAGGAGTTTTGAGACTCCAGGGATCTTAATTTTTCAGCAATTTCATCCAGCCTTCTGTCATAGGCCTCATCCCCAGCTCCCATCACTGTGAACTGATCTTCCTGGGGGTCTTCTTGCAGCACTCTGCCTGTAGTAGCATTCCCTTGTACATTAGCAGGGATGTTGATCTCTAGATGAAGGTGGGGTCCAAATACAGGTGGGTTGATATGAGGCTGAACCCTCTCATTGTTGCTTGTCCCACCAGTCCCTAGATGGGGATCTTCCTGAGTCTGCCTCTCTACTAAAGCCCTCAATCTCTCTTGGCTCTGTGCTAAACCATTCATCACCTCCATAAATTGTGTCATCTGATTCCTCATTTCCAATCTCTCATTGGCCATTTGGTTCCTGACCTCTGTAAGGTCCTGTTGTACCTGGTCCATCTGTATACCCGGAAGGTTGTTGCGGGTGGGATATCTGTGTGGACGGTTGAGTGGGAACACCCGACGTCGAGCAATAGTTCCTGAGATCACAACAGAGTTAGTAACAAAAAACAAAACAAACCTACAAAACAAACAAAGGTTAGCATGCAATGCAGTATGCTTATTTGTTTCCAAGGTATCCGGCTTGGCACTTGGTTTTGACCTTTCCAGACCCTTGAGGGAGATGCTTGTGATGTTGCTTGAAAGAAACTCAGCTAAAACAAACCAACACATATAATACAAAAGTAAATGATACATAGTTTGTTTTTTACAACACATGCCCTCTGAGGGGTCAAAATACAACATAAGAAAAGAAAAGTACATGAAATGAAAGCAACAACAAGCAAAAGTCAAACACCAAGACCAAATTCATCCTCCTGAACTTCCTTGAGAAGTGATTCAGTCACAGGATCAGCTGGACGCTCTGTGAGATTCATGATGAGGAGATTCCTGGTAGTAACAGCTGCAGTTAGCTTCTTGTGTTGACTCTGGTCTTTTGACCTCTTCACACCAGCTCTAATCTTCAACTCTGAGATCTCTCTCTGGGCTGCTAGCAGGGCTTCCTGTTGCTCCTTTGCACTAGCCTCCAACTGCTCAATCTTGTCCTGAGTCCTCTTATCTTCCAGAGTACGAGCTTCGGTGATCCTGACCTACCTAGCTTGACTCTCCTTCAGACACAAATCAGTCCTGGCCTTCTGGAACTGAGCCTCCTTGCAGGCATTCTTCAAAATCTGCTCTCCTGCTCTTGACTTCTTAATGTAGTCCTCTGACTTCTCAATCCTAGCTAGATGCTCCACTTTCAGCTTTTCTAACCTCTCAATGTCCAGCCGACCATCACTCCTCTCCCAGAGGGTCTTCTGTAGAGCCTGAGTCAGCTTCTCATTTCTCTCTTTTAGTTTCTCAAACTCCTCTAAACTGACAGTGACAGGAGGTGGTGCTGAGGATGGTCCAGGTATATCTTCCATGGTGAAGGGCATCCCAGAAAATTGAGCCCTGGCATGGGACCACTCATAGTACTGTGCTGAGGCCACGTTGTTGCATCTTCCCAGAATGGTTACTCCTTTAGTCTGGACATTGTCCCAAGCCCAGGATGCTTGCCTGACAATAGCCAGATTAGGCTTAATCTCACAGTAAAGAGTCTCAGCCAAGTCTTGTGCCTTAGGAGTGTGGACCAATGCATAGCCCAGTTGTCTTTTGAATAGCAGAGGGTTGTAATTGATGCAACCCTTTACTCCTATCAGGGGTACATTGGGAAACTGCCCACAACTGGTAATGATGTCCCTGCCTTTTGTGCTTTGAGTGCACCACCTGATATCAGCTGAAGTTAAAGCAGTGAGCCTTCTAGCCCAATTCTTTGGCTGGTGAGGATTCAAGAATGCATCATTCTTGGGCAAATGCTTGAGCAGCCAGGTATGGAACAGGAGAGCACATCACCTCACCAATCTTCCTCTTTGCTTTTCATTCCTTTGGTGAACAGAGTAGTAGAAGTCCCCCAGTAAGGTGGGCACTGGGTTCCTCAGGATGAAAAGATGGATTGCATTCTTGCTGATAAACTTAGGCTCATCTGCAAATAATATGACCCCATATATGCTTAGGGCTAATAATGCACAGTCTGCCTTCCACTCCCCCAAGGAGGCCTTCAGGATGGCCTGAGAAGTCAAGAAATCCAAGTGTAGACCAGAGATTCCAGCCTTGGTAGTCATATTCTGCCCAATCAGAACTGGTTCCAGATGTAATGCCTTTGCTATCTCTTCATTACTAGGAAAAGCCATCTCAGGGTTGAAAGGGACACCACCCCTGACAGGTACACCAACCAATGATGAATACTCCTCCAATAAAGGTCCCAACTGAAAATCCTGAAAGGTGAAGCACCTCAGAGGGGGATCATAGAACTGCAGGCAAGTGTGAATCAAGCTCCTCTGGGAAGGGTCCAAATCCATAACCACATCAAGTATTCCTCCATAGTGTTCTCTGAATAGTGGTATATGGTCTGGAGTAATCAGGGTCTGAATCTTCCTGATGTTAGCCAACTCAGGCTCAAAGAAATGGTAGGAGATATTACTCTTATTAGGTGCCATGTTGCTGAAGAAGAGCTGAGACAGATGCTGAGAATAACACTGAAAATGGGCCACTGACAGGCTGAGACCGGTGACTGAAGCAGGTAGCTGATAGCTGAAGTAGATACTGATGAGGATAGGTCTATGCTGCTGATGGGGTCAAAACCAAGCCAAAATATGTGATGTGGATACCCTGAAAAACAAATAAGCAAATGTTAAAATGATGCAATGATGATGTATGCAAATGACATGCAAGGGTTTGTGACTGAGATGGATCTGATCAAGTGCTCTGATATAGGTCCATGTATGTTCAAGAAATCCAGATGGAGGTTCAAAAGTCCAGTAACCAAGGTGGGGGACTCAAATAAAGAGTCACATGTCCAGGGTTAAAAATCACAAGAACTGTTCTAACATGGAGTACTCTTAATCAAAACAAAGTAACAGGGTATGCTGAGGCCAAGGGTACCTGCAAACCTGTAAACAGCCCAACCCCCTCACAGGTGGTGTTCTAAAACAAGGATCCTCAGACTTGGATCATTTATGAGAAGTGTAAACACTTCCAACCCGGAGGTACAGTGTTTCAAATAACCATAAAAGATCCTCCTCTAATTCACCTCAGTTTCTGAAGGTCAATACTAAAGGTCATCCAGACTTAGCAGGCTTCCCAGATAGCCCTAGCACTACAGGAAATCTGCAGTACAGAGTTCTCAAGAAGAAACCCATATCTGAACCGTGTTTCATATTCCCGCACCAGACCGAAATGGAATGGGAAAGAACATGAACCACTCTAGCCTAGGTGTCACTCAGGTCCCAGGTATAGGACCTCAACTCTCAATAGAACACCCACCCACCAAAGCAACAAAACAGATCCAGCCAGCACAGTATGACAGTATGATATATGTAAAGCCATAAAGAAAGCAATAAAACAACTATACATAAAGCAAAAATAAAAACAAATATACAAACAAAATTAGCACATAACACCCCAGTAAACACAAGTCAATCAAGCGCTAGGAGGAACCCACAAAAAGAACCAGAAGCCCTGGTTACAGTATAAGGGTACCAGCAGAGTCGCCAAGCTGTCGCTCCCACCAGATGACACCGGGTCAAATGGGGTACAGACGCGAACGGTCGGCGAAAAGGAGGGTGTGAGAACACACAAGAGTGAACTCACAGGGAATGAATAGAGTCGCCAGCTAGGCATTTTTATCCCGGAGGAAAGGTAATGCTGCATAGACCTAGAAAAGAGATGGATAAGACGGTCGCGAACCAGAGAGACTGAGAAAGGGGGTTGGTTACAACCTGGGAAGGTATTAGCACCCAGATTGTCCGCCGTACTCGACGGGATCCACGCTTAAAAGATTTGTGTTTTAAAGGGGTAGTGTCAGTGCAATTTGTGTATAAAAGAGATGGAACAGGATGTACAGGTGTTAGTGTAAAAGAAGTGAAGTGTATAAATGAAGTGTCAGTGTGAGAACAAGAATAAGATGCTCAAGATCATGAGGCTTAAAGAATAATGCTGGAAGGAGGGGGGAATATACAGAGACTTTTGTTCGATAACCGTTAAGTTATGCCTACGTATCCTCTCGTGCAATGAGGAAGTCAGAACACCGTAGTTCGACGCAAAGAGACTTAAAGGATGAATTGACTTGTGAACTGCTTGCTTGTCTATGCTCAAGTGTATGACCTGTCTGGCTCAGGTGTGTACTGTCTTGCATTAGACGGAAGAAGCAAGTTCTCGTTTATGAGTGAGGGTGATGAGAAAAGAATCCCGGAGGAGACGATTATTGTTTGTTTTTGAGTTTTCAATATTTTATTGCTTTTGAAAGTTTGTCATAGGTTAATGAGCTTAAGCCTAAACCAATGGATTTAGTAAACTCATCACATCTTCCCTTTGATTAGGGGTAATGAGAATACCTTAAGTGTGAAGTCAGGTTCTCACACTTAATCACCTTTGGTGTAGGATTAAGATCATTAACCTGCTTGTGATTATTTAGATGTTTTTGGTGTTTTTGTTTAGTGTTAAGTAATGAGATTAAGCCATAATCAAGGATTAAACAGACTCATTACACCATCCTAATAGAAGGATAATAGATGAGAATGTTTAAGCTGAGGAAAGCTCCTCAACTTAATCCATGATTAGGGATTAAACTCATGACAAAACAAAGCCTTTATTAAGTGGATTTTATTTAATGATAAGATGATGAAGTGAATTTTAGGGTTTGTAAGACAACTTGAGGGGGACTTGTCCATTAACACTAGGGTTAGTCCTTCTCAACCAGTTAAGGAAGAATTAGAACCCTGATGCAAGGCCCAAGTTACAAGCTTGATGTCTTGATGATTATTAAGTGAGTTGATTAAAGGATTTAAACACATTAAGTGTTTAACACTTAGGATTAAAGTTATACACTCCATCCTAATAGAAGGATGCAGGCATAAACTTAATCACAAAGCCTTAAAGCCTTTAGGGTTTAGTCCCTGATTATGAGATGAGAAGAGAAGACTCAAAGAGAGACACAAAGATAAAACTAAGTGGGGAGACTAATCAAAACCCTAATCATTGTCATGCTTGGTTGTTCCTAAGGTTTGTGAGGTTAACAAGAGAAATCTTCAATGGAACCACCAGGAAGCAGATGAAAGGATCAGGAGAAGCAAAGTAACTTGCTTCATTTAAGAAGACAAGTCACTTGAGGAAAGAGAGTAAGAAGAAGAAGAAAGAGCAAGCTCAATCTCAAACACAAAGTAAAATGCAGCAATGATGCATAATAGAGATGGAAAGAAATTGTGAGAAGTGAAGGCAAATTCACTTCTCAAAGTAACTTACCACCTGAAAAGTTAGTGAAAGAAATGCAATGCAATGCAAAATGAGATGAAATGGCATGATGCAAATCAAAATCAGAAGCATGTGTGTGATGATAATGATTCTATGAGATGCTACAAACATGAAACAAGGCATGGGGATGATCATATGAGCATATGGATGCAAGAGAAGCATGCTTAGAACCATGAACATACATGAAAAGTTATGGAATGCAAATGGCATACAAAGTGGCAAATGAAAGATGCAATGATCAAACATGCTTCTAATATGTCTTAAGATGTCTAATGAATCAAATGGATTCACAAAATGCTATGGCAAGTCATGTTATGCAAGCAAATGCAAGATGTATGCAAAAGGAAGCCCAAATTAAGGTTTATGACTAATGCATCACACAAAAACCAAAATCAGAAGCAAACATCAAGATAAAAAAATTGAAAATGCATTCAAAGCAACCCTAATCCTATACAAACTCACTGCCCAAAGGAGAGGTTCCAACTCTTAACCTAATTAGGGTTATGAATTTCCTAAGTTTTCTAGGGTTTTAGGGTACCTTAACAAGAAAAATGCCAAACAAATTGAAAATGAAAGATCAAATCATGCCAATTTAATCTCACAAACTACATGCTAAACAAAATGCAATGCAAAAAGAATCAAAGTCCAACTCTCAATGGTTAGGCAGAAGTGATTTTTTGAAGTTTGGATCAAAATAATGCCTTGAAATGCTTTTAATTCCATGAAAAATTCTCAAAAGACATCAAGATCAAAAAAGAAATTTGGTTTGAGGGTTGGACAATGTTTCTAAATGATTATGAAGGTTTCATGAATTTTTTGGTGATTTTTAAATACCTAAAAGTATTTTTAATTAATTAATTCTCATTAATTAATTAAAAATAAACTTTTAAATGATTTAAAAATATTTTTTAATGCAAAAAATAAAAATAAAGATGTTTTTGGTTTCTGAAAATTAATAAAAGTTTATACAAAAATTTTCAGAATTTTTTAAAAGGTTTTGCTATTTTTAATAAAATGAGAAAACAAATGAAATAAAATGTAAAATAAAATTGAATTTAATCTGAAAAAAGAAAAGTATGCAAATCTAAAGGTCCAGATTCAAATATGCACGCGCGCGAATTGACCTGGTGCCAAATCCAAAGGCTGACATTCAAACTGGCTTAATTATGATTAGCCCTAATTAATTATGCCCTAATGACTTTCAGGCGACCGGAACACTGTTCCGGTCGTCTTCTCCGGCCATCTCAAATCTCCAACTCTCTCTACACGCATCCAAAACAAAATCTAACTACTCAGAAATCATCCCCACTCAAAAACGAATCAAACCCCTCAATCAAACAACATTTATCATTCAAAAACAGAGAGAATCGAATCAAACATTTTTTAGGGCAAAAGTTTCAGACAGTGCATACATCCTGGTTTCTTAACCATTTTCAAAAGTAAGCACATATTCATGATCAGGTGAGTGCATAGAAGCTATTAAGAACTTAAAAACATGTTTCTGGAAAAAGGTTTTGAGTTGACTACCTGAACTGAAGCTTTCGATTCAGGAGCTTTCTGGCTGTTTCTTTGGCTCAAATGCACTCCAATGATCCCCCTAAGAAGCTTGCAATGTTTGTTTGAAGTTTGCAATGGCTGGTTTGAGAGATGGCAGGAGTTCTGTTCAATGGCAGGTGGGAATCGTGTTTTTGATTCTCTGAGTTTTAGGCTATGGTGAAGGGTGCTTTGTGATCAGGAAGGTGTGTTGAGTTGATTGATGAAGTTTGTTTGTGTGTTTGTGGCTTGTGTGATGAGTTTCGAAGGCTCTTGCAAATGAAGGTGAAAATGAGAATGCTGAGTTGTGGAGTGTTTCAGGCTTGTGTTGTAGTTGCTTTGGCCTGCTTTTGGCTTGCATAAACAATTGGGATTGGTCAGAAGATGTGATGTGTGCTTTTGTGATAGGTATGGGTCCTTTTGCCAAAATGTCAAAGTTGGTGTAAGAGAAGTATGGGCTACTTTCTAGCCAAGTACAAAAGTGTGTTCTGCGCAGCATGATGTGGGGAAATGCCTAGGATGGTTCAGCAAGCTAGCAAGCAAGTGGGCTATGTCTTATGATGAGTTTTGCAACTTGCCTTGCCTTTGATTCTTATGAAAAATCTTGATCCATAGGCCACAAAAGTGAGAAGTTTCTTGGCCCATTCTGATTTTTAGGTCTTGCATGATCATGTTGTGAAGTTTAGAAATGCATTTGGTGACTTAATTTGTCTTGAGAAGTGAATTTGCAACTTTGCCTCTTTGGTGCATAACTTGAAATTTTGTGATTTTTGCCAACTTTGCCAAGCCATAACTTTTGATCCAAAATGAATTAGGTCATGTTCTTGTACTTTTTGAAAAGGGAATGATCCATTCTACAACTTTCATGACCAAAATTTTTCCATTTGAAGCTTTTTTGAATCAAAAAGTAAAGGTTGAAAAAGTTGCCTAAAATGACAATTCCATCAAAAGTCAAACTTGCCCAAAAGGTCAACTTTGCAAAAGCTTTGAAATTCTTCAATTTTGTAAACTTCCAACATCTTCCATGATCAAATAAAGATCATATACAATCAAAATGATGAAGAACACCCCTTGGTTGGGTCATTGGGGGCCTCAGATGCCCTGATTTTGCACTGACTTGCTTGAAAAGTCAACTCTTGATCAGATGACTTCCCCATGGAATTTCTTCATGAAAATTGATATGCATACTCCCTATACCATATAGAGACCAATAGAAACAAGAATGACCAAAAAATTTGGAGTTATGGCCTTTGAAACCAAAACCCTAATTCTAGGTCATCTGTGTAGTTAAACCTGGCTCTGCATCCATACCATTCTCAGTTCTTGTGATTCTTTGACATTCTTGACTTTGAGAGGATATAATATGATGCTTGAACACACATAGACCCCTTTGAAGTGATTGATGACCTTTGGAGTGGCTCAAGAAGCTCTTGGATTGCTCAGATCACAAACCCTAGATGCAGATGACTTTGAAACAATGCAGTGAATCAAAAATGAGGTATGAGATGCTTTGATTGAGTTTATGCATATGAAATGATCACAAGCCATGGTGTGAATGGGTGAGGGAAAATTTGGGGTGTTTACACCCTGGAATTTTTGTCCATCTCTTTTATCCTCAGTCGGGATATTCAGGAAATTATTCCTTCAACGGGAGTACGACAAACGAAGACGGGAGGTTATGGATACCATACTATCAAACGAAGACGGGAGGTTATGAATACTATGTTATCAAACAAGACGGGAACGAGTTCCTCATATTCTTTACTATATTATCAAATGAGGTGGGAACAAGTTCCTCATATTCTTCAGCAACGAATCAAGATTTATTTTCCCTAGCCAGCAGTTGTTATACCAAAGATATCCAGACGCTTCAGGCTGCATGATGCATACATACGTCATTTATATCATACCATGACATACATAACCATAAATGCATAATACATTACTTAAGTGCATCATACTATGCATGCATACATATTGCATAAACTAACTTCTTCCTTGCAGGATAGTTATATGCAGGTAAAGAAATATCAACAACTCACAATGGGTCAGAAATGATCCATACATTTGCTCAAGTTGTCTTTGAATAACAGGGAAACGGTCTATAAAAAGATCCATTCCCTGGTTCAAGACATTATTCAGAAGAACAAATCCTGATGTTCTTCTGACCCTTAAGAACAAATCCTGACGTTCTTTTGGCCCTTGAATAGCAGGCAAACGGTCTGTAAAAAGATCCATTCCCTGGTTCAAGACATTTTATTCAGAAGAACAAATCCTGACGTTCTTTTGGCCCTTGAATAGTAGGCAAACGGTCTATAAAAAGATCCATTCCCTGGTTCAAGACATTTTTCAGAAGAACAAATCCTGACGTTCTTTTGACCCTTAAGAACAAATCCTGACGTTCTTTTGGCCCCTTTTTCAATACATTTTTCAGAAGAACAAATCCTGACGTTCTTTTGACCCTTAAGAACAAATCCTGACGTTCTTTTGGCCCCTTGTTCAAGACTTTTTTCAGAAGAACAAATCCTGACATTCTTTTGACCCTTAAGAACAAATCCTGACGTTCTTTTGGCCCTTGAATAGCAGGCAAACGGTCCGTAAAAAGATCCATTCCCTGGTTCAAGATATTTTTATTCAGAAGAACAAATCCTGACATTCTTTTGACCTTGGAGAATAGGCAAACGATCCGTACAAAGATCCATTCCCTAATCCAAAATACTTCCAGAAGAGATAATCCTCACGAAGATTTATTTCTACTGGTCTATTCAACAATTCAAACTATGTTGCATAAATGATTCAGAGACGGCTTATACAAAGACCTAGTACTGATATCCAGTATCAACATAAAGACATCATCACATCCTGATATTTTGGATGGCATCTCTAAGCCCATCTCCAGTTCATCCTGATGGCATCTTTAAGCCCATCTCCAGTTCATCCTGATGGCATCTTTAAGCCCATCTCCAGTTCATCCTGATGGCATCTCTAAGCCCATCTCTAGTTCTTCCAAGTGGCATCTTCAAGCCCACTCAAGCATATACAGCTAATCATCAGTATTACTCTAGGCACTGGTGAGGGCAAATTTTTGAGCTTTTGTGTTCAATCCCCTTCAACCTTCCAGGTCATGACTGGCACATATACCAATCTAACCCCTCAGGTTTCAGAAAATTGAACAGGGGCAGCTGTTGCACCCCAAAATTTGCCCTCCACAAGACAAGTCATTGTGTACTAAGAGGCTCACAAGGTTCACAAGGTTCACAAGACATCTCATGAGGTTCACAAGGTTCACAGTTAGTCAGAAGATTTGACATTTCCCTCAGACAATGCATCCTCCTAAGCAATGCATCCTAAACTAGGGTTTTGACTTTAATCAGGCTAAATGGACTTCCAAGACTTCAAGTGAGCTTCATAACATCTTATATGTGTTCAAGAATCCCCATGACAAGTTTCAAGACTTTTCATTAAAATACAATTTAAATTGAAATAAAATATAAAATCATATATTTGAAAAGGGATTTTGCTTCTAGAAAGTCATAAAGATTATTTGGATCAGATTGATACACAAGTTATGAGGATTGTCCCAAAATAGCAATGTTTTATCAAAGAATATTCAAATTTCATGACATATCTTTTTCAATCTTCAAACATCAAAAAAATCCAAAGAGTGATAGCATATTTCTGACCTAATTCAATCCATATATATATACCTAAACACATTGCCAATGAGAGGACACGATTTTGCAGCCTCTAAGACTACTTTCAAACTTTCAAAATTCATCATATTTTTTGAAATTCGGATTCTAACATTTGGTAGTTTTTCAGGTGAATGGAGCATGCTAATCTCTTCCTTACATATCACTGAACATATACCAATGATCATATGCATCTAAAAGCCCACGAATTGGCCAAACCGAATCAAAATTCTTTGACATTCATGAGTTTTTCGTTTTCATACATTGGTGTAAAATAAATTGCATTTGACTATTGATTCTTGTTTGTGATGAACTAATAATCGTTTCTGGATACTTTGATTTGAGTTTTGATACAGAATGGGTGATCCACCATTGTTAGGGTTCTTCGGCCGTTTTAGGGTTTCACGATTTATCAATGATAAATGAAATCTAAAACCATAGATAAATTCTAATTAACCTCTGGATCATGTTGGTACACTTAATTTAATGAAATTTTACTGTTTAATTGATGGTTGAAATTCGTAGGATTTGCTGCAAGTGAAAAATCGCAGGTAAATTTGAAGCAAAATTCGCAGGAAATATTGCAGGTCTGGAGGTTGAAGATGACTAACGCGAATTCAGATATTTGAATTTAAACATATATTATATATTATGGTTTGTATTATATATCCTGAGAAACACTGATGGCTTGGTGGTGAGGATATGCGTATGTGAGAGCAAGGTCCTGGGTTCGAAACTAGCCTCTGGGCATTTTTTTTGTTCAATTATTTTGTTTTTCCAGGATATGAACAAAAGCATATGGAAGCAACATGTTGACAGCCAGCGCGCGCTAGCCCAGTGGTAATGCTGTGAGTTTTCCAGGTAAAGGACCTGGGTTCAAATCCCAGGTCCTGTCTTTTTGGTTTTAATTTTTTGTTTTGTTTCTTTTATTATTTCTTTAAATGATTTTCTAAAAAAAACTAATTTAAATAATCCTCAAAAACAATATATGTAAAATATTTTTCTTCTAAAAAACTCATATTACATTTTTTGTTTTGTATATTATTTAATAATTTTGTATATTAAAATTTTTTTTTCTAATATGTTTATATAAAACTTAATTATTTTCTTTATAAACCTTAATTCATTTTAAAACCCTAATTATATTTATAAACCCTAATTTATTTTCCTAAACAATTAAAAACCCTAATTTTATTTTATGTTTTCAATTTCTTGTTTTTATCATGCTTATATAATTATAATTAACAAATATTTTTAATATGTATATATAATTAAATTATTAGAACTATTAATCATATTTATTAGTATATAACTATTATTATTTATTTCTTTTTCTTAAAAATTCTAAAAAATAATTATTTATCTAAATTTGAACTTTTAATTTATTATTATATTATTATGCTAATTTCTTCTTCTTATATTTATTTTGTTTATTATTACTAACCTATTTATTTATTTGTTTATTATATGATTATTTATTTAAATTATTTTATTATTATTATAATGTAATTGTGCACAGTATGTAATAGTTGTAGAATTATTCTTATTATTTATTTTAAATTGCCATGGTTAGTAAAATAGGGGGTGTAAACATGTTTGTATTTAAAATTGAATTTAGATCACTAATTTTAAGATAAATATATGAACTTGTACACGCACACACGTAAGTCGATCCTGGATCGCCATCTCACTTCTTAAGGGTTACCTCTCATGTTGCCTAAACAAAAAGGTCAAGTAAGGTGTAAAGCAAAGTCCCTTCTCTCATATCATCTAGTCCCTTAAAAGATAATAAGATCAAGTCCCTTCATGGTTGCCTTCGTAAATGATCTTGTCCCTTTCAAATAAAGATGATAAGTCCCTTCGAATTGCTAAATACACCTTACAGTTGCCTAATCACAGTTGTCCATTCACTTGTCCCTCATACATCCAAGGTAATGACTACCTATTCCTTAATAATAGGGATAGTCTTACCACTTAAAGGATATTTAAGAACATAAAAGATTTAACTTAGGGTATGTTCCTCTTATGTACTTGCTCACCTTTTCAAAACATTTCAAAAACTCTTCACATTTTTCAAGCAATTTTCAAAACAAAGGCTTTATATATATCCGTACATGGATCATTATAAAGTACTTAAGAAAATTTCTAATCACACACTACACTTCTCAAAAACATTTTAAAGTGAGCTAAGTAACTAAGAGCCCATGGATAACCATGGATGTAAAGGGTGCTAGCACCTTCCCTTTACATAACCTACCCCCCGAACCCAAAAATCTTTTAAAGGTCTTTCCTGTTCTTTTATGCCTTTCCTTTGGATAAAATAAAAGTCGGCGGCGACTCTTGCTATCCGCAACATTTAACTAAAGTCAGTTCTCCCACCGTGTTACAGCCTTATGATTAGCCATGTCAACAAACCAAGGTCTAACTTGGACTATAAACAATTTTTCATCCGAAAATTCTTCTCGGATCTCTTTTTTTTATGAGTGAACTCTATATTTACCAATCGGCTCAAGTGATATTCTACCAAGTTTTCAGAGCCCTTCTTGTCACAAATTTCTAGATTAAATTCTTGTAACAAAAGCATCCACTGGATTAATCTTTGTTTTAAGTCCGGTTTGGTAAGCAAAACGAGCAACTCTTTTTCTATTGTTGCATGATTAACTTGAGCCTCATTCAAGACATTACTCGCATAGTCTATGGAATGAACAATTGTGGCCTTCCTTTTCCCAAGCACCGCTCTTACCGTATAATCGCTAGCATCGCACATTAACTCAGAATTAAGAGACCAATTTGGAGCAATGATTATGGGAGCGGTGATCAATTTTTTCTTTATAATTTGAAACGCATTAAGACACTCCTCATCAAAGTTAAAAGACTTATCTTTGGAGAGAAGATTTCTCAAGGGCCTCGCTACTTTGGAGAAGTCTTTTATAAACTTCCGGTAGAATCCCACATGCCCAAGAAAACTCTGGACTCCCTTCACATTGTTTGGAGGAGGCAAATTCTCTATTACTTCAATATTTGGCTTGTCAACTTCTAGGTCTTTGGAAGAGAATTTATGCCCTAGCATTATCCCTCCCGTTACCATGAAGTTGCATTTTCTCCCAATTCAAGACCAAGTTAGACTCCACACATCTTTCTAACACTGTTTCAGTATTTTTCAAGCATAAATCAAATGAAGCACCGAACACGGAAAAGTCGTTCATGAAAACCTCCATTGTCTTCTCAATAAGATAGGAAAATATGGTTTGAACACATCGTTGAAAAGTTGTATGTGTATTGCAAAGGCCAAAAGGCATATTCCGGTAGGAAAAATTTCCAAACGAGCAAGTGAACACTGTCTTCTTAGGATATTTTGGATCAGACGAGATTTGGTTATACCTAGGATAACCATCCAAGAAGCAATACATTAACGGAAGTGGGATGTGATCTTTTCTATTTGCGGTATTTAGCCTCCTATAATATATTCACATCCTCCATCCCGTTACGAATCTTATAAGTATCAATTCATTCTTTTCGTTCTTTATAACAGTCATTCCAACCTTTTTCAGTTCAAGTTGCACTGGACTCACCCAAGGACTATCCGAAATTGGATAATTCATCCAGACTTCTAGAAGTTTCACTACTTCTTTTCTCATAACTTCTTTCATCGTTGGATTCAGTCGGCATTGAGGTTGAACGACTGGTTTGAAATCCTCCTCCATTAGGATCCTATGCATACAATAGGTCGGGCTAATTCCCTTTAGATTGGAAAAAAACCCAACCTAAAGCTCTTTCATTCTTCTATAAGACATGAATCAAATTGCATTCTTCTTTATCAATTAAAATATTGCTTATGATAACGGGCTTGTCAACACCATCATCAAGGAAATCACACTTTAAGTGAGAAGGTAACACCTTTAATTCATGTTGAGTCTTCTCTTCATTTATCTCTTTCTTTAACACTTCTATTTCTCTTCCCAAGGTTGAAGTTCCTTCAAAGTGTCAATTTCATTCAAGCAATTCTCAAGTTCACTTTCTTCCTCTTTTATGAGGGCTTCAAATGTCTCATCAAAATCTTTTTCAAATGGTGTAGACAAATGAACTTGCGTTACTACCGTCATTATGGCTTCATCTATTGCATCGATACGAAAACTATCATGCTTTTCCTTTGAGTGCTTCATTGCTTCAAAGAAATTGAAACAAACTTCTTCATTTAGGACTCTAACTTTCATCATACAATCATCCATATCGATCATCATTCGGGCGGTATTCATGAATGGAGTCCAAGAATTAATGGAATATCTTCATCTTCTTCCATATCAATGACAACAAATCCACCAGAAAGAATAACTTATCCACTTTAACCAACACATTTTGTGCCAACCCATGCAGATGAGTTATAGATTTGTTGGCCAATTGTAAAGTCATCCTTATTGGCTTGATTTCAATATTTTCCAAAAACTTCACAATAGACAATGGGATCGAATTGATGCTTGAGCCCAAATCAAACAAACCCTTGCCAACATAAACATCTCATATGATCACCAATAAAGTTACTAGCCCCAGATTTTCTTCTTTCTTTGGTAAGGTCCTTTGAATTATCTCACTACAACTAGCATTAAGAATAATAGTCTCCGGTTCAGAAAATTGTTTCTTCTTCGTAAGATTGTCCTTAAAAAACTTGGTATACTTTGGCATTTACTCAAGAGCCACGAAAAATGGAATGTTGATTTGCAATTGCCTGAAAATATCCATAAAACGAGCATAACACCTAGTATTATCTTTCTTTGTAGGCGCATGAGGATAAGGTGGATTTTGAATCAGAATTGGATTCTTTTTTTCTTTTCCCTTCTAGATCCTTCTCTTTTTGTCTTTCACCTCTTCTTTTTCATGAGTTTCTTTTTCAACTACAACTTCATCATTGTTTTCTACTTCCACAACTTCATCAACCTTTTCATCATCAATTTTCTTGTTATTCTCTTTCTCTTCAATTACCTATTTTCCTCTTCGAGTAACAACCGCTTTGCAATGTTCTTTTGGGTTAACTTGAGTATTTGCGGAAAATATGGCCCCAATTGTTTCTCGGCTATTTGCTTGGCAAGTTTCCCAACTTGATTCTCAAGGTTTTTGATAGTTGCATATATCATACCCAATATTTTGACCTCAAGATTATTTGAAATTTGCATACATTTGACATCATTTGCATACACTTTTTATGCATTATTAATCCATTGGTTCAGACCAAAGTTTGTTTCTTGTGATTCACCTATCAAGGATTAGGGTTTTGCAGTTCACTGAGGAATTCATGCAAAGGATTAATCAAGAATGAACCTACTATGAAAAATCTCTATCTCCTATATCATTCATAATGATCAACAGATCATAAACATTAAGGATCAATTACAAAATTTTCATGTTCTCAAGTGGATCAAGCCCCAAAGGCATCTGTAGTGCCAAATTAGGGTTTTGACCAATCGGGGATCCAAAAGTTGAAATTTTCATCTATATATGAGCCAATACCATAGGGAATGGTTTGAGTAGCTCACATACACCTTGGAAGGTCATTCACAAGTTTGAAATACCTCAAAGGATGCCCAGTCAAAAAATAAAAAATTAGGGTTTCACAGTGTAGTTTTCATATGATGACCAAAAGTCAAAGTTTTACTTTTTGACCTAAAATGATCTCCATGACCTATATTACAAGAATATATGGTCCATTGTTACATTTGAACCCAAAAAAATCAAGATTTCATCACATACTACAAAATATTCAACTACACTTCATTCCAATTCTTCATGGATTTCGAGTTAGAGGTTGATCAAAATCACAAAAATTGAAAAGTTCCAACACTTAGACAAAATTCTATCAAAGACAGATTTAGTTGAAAACATCAAACATCAAAGTTGTTGCTCCCCGGACTTTCATCCCGGTGCAAACGCGAACGGTCGGCGAAAAGAGAAAATAAGGTTGAATTGAATAGAGTCGCCAGCTAGGCATTTTTATCCCGAAGGAAAGGTAATGCTGCATAAACCTGAAAATAGATGGATAAGACGGTTGCGTACCAGAGAGACTGAGAAAGGGGGTTGGTTACGACCTGGTAAGGTATTAGCACCCAGATCTTTCGTCGTACTCGCCGGGATCCACGCTTACAATATTGTGCTTAAAAGGGGTAAGTGTATGTGACATCTGTGTGCAAAAGCTAGGAAAGAAAGTACAGGTGTCAGTGCAAAAGGTGTGAATTACTCAGGAACTGAGGCTTTAGAAAGAATGCTGAAAGAGGGTGATGACAATGAGACTTTTGTTCGATAACTGTTAAGTTATGCCTACGTATCCTCTTGTGAAATGAGGAAGTCAGAACACCATAGTTCGACTCAAAGAGACTGGGAAATGAAATTGACTGTGAACTGCTTACTTATCTATGCTCAAGTGTATGACTCGTCTGGTTCGAGTGCTAACTGTCTTGCATTAGACGGAAGAAGCAAGTTCTCGTTTATGAATGAGTGTGATGAGAAAATAATCCCGAAGGAGACGATTATTGTTTGTTTTTGTGTTTTCAATTTTTTATTGTTTTTGGTGCTATGCATAGGATTATGAGCTTAAGCCTAAATCAAGGGTTGTAAACTCATTATATCCTCCCTGATTAGGGATAATGAGCCTACTTAAGTATGGGATAAGCATCTAAACTTAATTAACATGATGATGTAGGATTAAGATCATTAACCTACTTGTGATTATTTAGATGTTTTTGGGTTTTTGTTTAGTGTTAAGTAATGAGTTTAATCTTTAATCACAGATTAGTGAACTCATTACACCATCCTAATAGAAGGATGATAGATGAGAACACTTAAGCTGAGGAAAATACCTCAACTTAATCCATGGTTAGGGATTAAATTCATTATATAAAAAGCCTTTATTAAATCGATTTTAATTAAAGGATGAGATTAAGAAGTGAATTTTATAGTTTGTAAGACAACTTGAGGGGGACTTGTCCATTAAACACTAGGGTTAGTCCTTCTTAACCATAAGGAAGAGATAGAACCCTAATGTAAGGCCCAAGTTACAAGATAAAGTCTTAGTGATTATTAATATGTTTTGATTAAGAGGTGTAAACAAATTAAAGGGTTAACACTAAGGATTAAAGTTATACACTCCATCCTAAGATAAGGATGCAGGCATAACCCTAATTCCAAAGTCCTAAAGCTTTAAGAGTTTAGCCTCTGATTAAGAGATGAGAAGAGAGACTCAAGGAGACTCAAAGGTAAAAATCTAGGGGGGACTATAAAACCCTAAAAAGTTATCATGCTTGGATATCCTATGGTTTGTTAGGCTTAAGAGGAAAGATCTTCAAGGCCACCAATGGAAGAAGCAGATGAAAAGAGAAGGAGAGAAATAATAAGTTACTTACTTCCTGAAGAAGATAAGTAACTTAAAAGAAAGAAAGTAAGAAAGTGAGGGCATAAGTGAAGCAGTTTCACTTCAAAGACAATTAAATATGCAAATTAGGAGAAGAGAAAGGATGGGAAGTGAAGGCAAATCCACCTCCCAAATAACTTACCAAAAGCTCCTGAAATGTTAGTAAGAATGCATAAGACATAAAGCAAAAGGAAATGAGATGAAATGAGATGAAAATACCAAATTCATAAGTGAAAATGCAATGTAAATGGCATATGAGATGATGCAAAGTCATACAAGATGCATATGAATGATCATACAAGGATGAGATGCAATGGAAGCATGTTTAGAAGCATGAAAACACATGGATGTTCATGAAATGTAATGAATGCAAAACAAAGAAAATGATGCAACAATGATAAAGCAATGTTTCAAACATGTCCTAAGATGTCTAATATGACATACACAAGAATGGAATGGCATGGCAAGTTCACAAGTTCATGAAATGCAAAGGAGAATGCAAATGAAGATGCAAAATTAGGGTTTTAAGGCAACATGAGATGCATATGATCAAAAAAGAAGCAAAAACCATGATAAAAAATTGAAATTGAGCTCAAACAAACCCGAATCCCATATAATATCACACCCCAAAGGAGAAAGTCAGAAGCTTAACCTAGTGGAAGTTATGAAATTTCTAAGTTTGCTAGGGTTTTTGGATGCTTCTAAAGGGAAAATGCAAATCAAATTGAAAATGCAAGATAAAATCATGATATAAATAACCTAGAAACTATATGCAATATGTGAAACAATGTAAGAAGAAACAAGTTCAAACTCATCATGGTTAGGCAGAAAAGAATTTTTCAAGTTAGGGTTAGAAAATGTGATTTTTAAGAACCCTAATTCAAAGAAAATTGTGAAAATGTGATCAAACCTAAAAATAAATTTGTATGGTGAGTTTGAAAATGTTTCTAAATGTATTGGAATGCTTCATGAATTTTTTGGTAATTTTTAGAAACCTAAATGCATTTTTAATTAATTAAAATCAATTAATTAATTAAATAAAACATTTAAATATTTTAAAAATACTTTTTTAATGCAAAAAATAAAACTAAAAATGTTTTTAGGTTGAGAAAAATATTTGAAACAAAAATGCAAAGTCTGAGAATTTTTTGATGATTTTTGCTATTTTAAATAAATTATGGAAACAAATGAAAACAAAATGAAATAAAAACAAAAAAAATGCAAAGTAATCTGATCTAAGGGCCAGGATTCAAAGGGGGTTTGATTGGCGCGTGAATGAGGGGTCAGGATCCAATCTGGAAAATTATTTAATTAATATTGATTAATTTAATTAATTAGAGATTTAGGGTTTTAATGCCCAATCTGGGCCATCCACACACGCGGGAACCACAAGATCCAAGGGCCCACGTTTAAACCTAGCTAATTACACTGATTAGGGCAAAATGACTTTCAGGTGACCGGAACAGTGTTCCGGTCATCTTATCCGGCGACCCCTTCAACCTATCTCTCTCTATAAGCTACCCCAGACCCCCAAAATCTCCAGAATACATCCCCAAACAAAAATAAGCAAGAATCAAGCATCAAAAATCATTTATACTCCATGAAACCCACAAATTGAATCAAACAAGCTTTAGGTTAAAAAGTTTCAGAAGCTCCATACATGGCCATTTTTCACTCATTTTCAAAACAAATCATATTAGTGTGATCAGGGGAACATATAGAATCATATTGTAACTTAAAAGGAAGGTTTTGAAAAAAAAACGTTTGAGATGGCTACCTGAGTTGAAGCTTTGTGATTCTGAGCTTTCTGACTCCCTCCTTTGTGCAAAATCACTCCCCTTAGTCCCTTGAAGCTTCTGGAGAGCTTAGAACAAGCTTTGAATGGCTAGTTTGTGTGGTCCAGCTCTGATATAGCAGAAATGGAGGTTTGCGTGTGAGGTGTTTCAGGCCATTTCAATGGTTGGTTTGTGTTCTATAGGCTATATGGAGATGATTGGAGTTAAAGGATTTGAGTTTTGATGGTTGTGTTGTGCAATTCGAAGAGAGGAAGTGTTATGGCAATTTTTGGGATTTTTGAGTGTGTGAGGTTTCAGGCTCCAAGATTATGTGAAATGAGGTCCATGATGCTTGCATAAACAATGTTGATTGGCCAGTGAGTTGGTAGTGGCATAGTTTGATTGGTATGGCCTCATTTGCAAAAAGTCAAAAGTTATGGTACCATAAGCATGGCATGAGTCAGAGCTGGCTTGGGGGCTTGTCCTGCCTCAGATTGCAACAAGGATGGCCCTTAGATGGTTTATGATAAGCTGGATGGCTTGATGCAAGAGTTACCACATGTTTTTGTAATTTTCCCTCTTTGAAATTTCTTGAAGTGCAAGGCATGAAATCTTGTGATTCTTGGCATAATTCTGATCAAGGCAAGTTATGTTATGTTGTTATGATGCTTAGAGGTCAATTAGAGATCATGAAATGGCTTGAAACTTGGTTTTGCAAAAATCCCTCTTTGGCATGAACTTGAAAATTATAGGATTTTTGCCAACTTTGAAAGGCCATATCTTGAGTTCTAGGATGAATCAAGACATGTTCTAGTACTTTTTGAAAATGGGAAGACATAATCTACAACTTTCATGCCCAAGAATTTTTCATTTGAATCATTTTTGGTCATGAAAGAATAGGTTGAATATCTTTCCCAAAATGGAAAGTTTCCATTACAAGTCATTTCCAAAAATAGCAAGTTTGCATTTGGCTCAAAATGCTTCCATTTATTGAACTTCCAACCACTTATAAGATCAAATAAAGATCATAGAGACTCAAAATGATGATGATGACCCTTTGGTACCCTTGATAGAGGCCTCAGATGCCCTGATTTTGACTTTACTTGCTCAAGAAGTTACCCAATGATCAGATGACTTCCATAGTGAATTTCTTCATCAAATTTGATACTCATGATCCTTATAACATATTGAGACCATTAGAAACAAGAATGACCAAAAAATTTGGGATTAAGGCCTCTGAAACCAAAACCCTAATTTTAGGTCATCTGTGCAGGAAATCTTCAGTCTGCCTCTATGCCTTAGCCATTCTTTGTGATCCCTTGACTTTTATGAACTTTGGGGAGCATATTATGATCATGGAACACACGTGGACCCTATTGGAATGCTTCAAGACCTTTGGGATTGCTCATATCACTTCTTGGATTGCTCAGATCACAAACCCTAGATGCAGATGAAGTGAAACTATGCAGATGAAACAAATATGCAATATGAGATGGTATGCCTATGTTTAAGCAAAAATGAAAGATCACAAGCCATGGTGTGAGAAAAAGTGAGGGAAAATTTGGGGTGTTTACAAAAGTTTCTGCAAATTTTGTTAGTAATACAAATAATCCATTGGCATGAATTGATTCAACTTGGACCAAGAGGAATCTATGATCCAACATGCCTTGTTGTGACTGTTTTACAACAGATTTTGTTGCATAACTTGATGAATTTGATTCTTATCCAAAGAGAAATGATCATAAGACCTACTACACTTACTTTGATGATCAAACGCTCTGCACCACTTTTAATTTAGATCAAGTCCCGCCAATAGGAGCATTTGCAAAGAAGAGCATAAGAGAATATGCTTGGAATCCTATGTGCAATCATGAGAAAATAGTGCACATTCAAGATTCCTTCCAACTATGGTCAAGATGCTCTAATTATCAGCCAATAGAAACACTCCAGAATGTGAATTTTCTCAGATCATAATTGAGTTATTTGAGCAATTCATAAAGCCTTGTGGAATAAGACATTTTACAAGTTGTGATCAAGAACTTCAAAACTTATCCCGTAAGCAAAAAGCTGGAAACATCAGAGCAACATCTTTGTCTATAAATAGAGACTATCTGAATTTGCATAACTATGGTCAAGATTCTCTAACATAGAATTTGCATCTCTATAGGCCAAGAACACGCACGTTGGCAAATGGTGTTGTTAGAATATGATATCAAGTACCGAACTCAAAAATGTTGTAATAGGAAGTATCTTGGTTGATAATATGGCACACCAGCCAATTGATGATTATCAATCAATCATGTTTGATTTCCCTGCTGAAGATGTGATGTATTTGAAAGAAAAAGATTGTGATGAGTTGTTTCCTGAAGGAGGGCTTAAGGATGGATCCCACTGGGGATTGGTTTTTGATGGATCTTTTAATTCATATGGAAAAGAAATTGGGGAGGTCAATATTACTTCCCATGGTTCTCATATTCCTTTCACTGCAAGATTGACTTTCACTTGTATGAACAATATGGCTGAATATGACGCTTGTATTATGGGTCTCGAAGAAGCCATTGATATGAGAATCAAGATCCTTGATGTGAATGGAGATTTGGCTTTGGTGATTAATCAGATCAAGGGAGAATGGGAAACTCATCAACCTAATTTGATCCCCTATAGAGAATATTCAAGGAGGTTGTCATCTTTATTTAATAAAGTTGAGTTTCATAATATACCTCGTGAAGAGAATCAAATGGCATATGCTATAGCGAATGTGGCTTCCATGATTGAAGTAAATAATTGGAATGATGTGCATATGATTAATATGATAAACCTTAATAGACCGACACATGTGTTTGCAGTAGAAGAAATCCAAGATGATAAGCCTTGGTATCATGATATCAAATGTTTTCTCCAAAATCAAGAATACCCACTTGGGTTATCTAGTAAAGATAAGAAGACTGGCTGGAAATTTCTTTTTAAATGAGAATGTGTTATACGAGAGAAACTTTGATATGGTCTTGCTCAGATGTGTGGATAGACACAAAGCAGACATGTCAATGAAAGAAGTCCATGAAGGATCCTTTGGTACTTATGCCAATGGACATGCGATGGATAAAAAGATGTTAAGAGCATATTACTATTTGTTGACAATGGAATTTGACTGTTGCAAATATGTGAAGAATTTCCATAAATATCAGATATATGGTGACAAGATTCATGTGCCACCAACTCTTCTCAATGTTATTTCTTTTCCATGGCAAATCTCTATGTGGTGAATTGATACGATTGGCATGATTAAGACCAAAGCTTCAAACATACATAGTTTCATTATTGTGGCTCTTGATTACTTCACCAAGTGGGTTGAAGACATGTCTTATGCTAATGTGACCAAGCAAGTTGTGGTCCGGTTTATTAAGAATCATATTATCTGCCGATATGGTATTCTGAGTAAGATCATTACTGATAACAGATCAAACTTGAATGACAAGATGATGAAAGAGCTTTGTGAAGATTTCAAAATTGAACATCATAACTCTTCTCCTTATAGACCAAAGATGAATGAGATTGTTGAAGTTGCAAATAAGAACATCAAGAAGATCATTCAGAAAATGGTTGTGACATAAAAGGATTGGCACAAGATGCTCCCTTTTGCTTTGCATATGTATCATACATCCTTCTGCACTTCAACAGGGGCAGCCCCTTTCTCACATGTGTATGGAATGGAAGTAGTGCTCCCCATAGAGGTTGAGATCCCATCAATGAGGGTCTTGATGGAAGCCAAGTTGCCTGAGGCTGAATGGTGTCAAAGTAGATACGACTAGTTAAATTTGATTGAAGAAAAAAGAATGACGAATCTATCCCATAGTCAGTTATACCAAAACATAATGAAGACAAATTTTGACAAGAAGGTTCTACCTCGTGTGTTCAGAGAAGGCGACCTCATGCTATTAAAGATCTAGTCTTACATTACTTATTCTAGGGGCAAGTGGACTCCTAATTATAATGGCCCATATGTTGTTAAGAAATCCTTCTATGATGGTGCATTGATTCTTACACCTATGGATGGTGAAGATTTCACTCATCTTGTGAATGATGATGCTATCAATAAATACTTCACCTAAAAAATAAAAGAGAAGCTCGCTAAGTTACAAACCTGAAAGGGAGGCTTAGGAAAAAATGAGTGTCTCATTGGATTGAAAACCTAAAAGGGTTGTCCAGGAACAAGTTAGAGACATAAACATAAATAATTATCCTGGTAGATTGATAACCTGAAAGGGAAATCTTGGAAAACCTTAGGGATCATGGAAAGTAACTACATAAGCCATATTGAATCACTTGAAGCAACCATGTTTATCAAAGATATCTCTTCAATTATCCCCAACTGAAGTTTCGAACATAATGGAGTTCAAAGTTTTTAGGGATAATAGTGGTTATTGTATTTCAATGTAGCCTTTTTCCAAGTATTTACCATTTTTCAAACTTTGTAATGATCCATGAAATTACGCCATTTGCGGACTACCATTCTATTTGTAATACCCCGTAATTTATTTAATGCTCTGAATAATATTATTTGATATTCATAAGGTTCCAGATTGCCCTAAGAGATTTTAACAGAAATAATTAGAGCAATAAGGGGGATTTTATTTTATTAACTAATATTAGTTGACCCAGAGATTTTATAAAATTGTGGATTAAGAGACATTTTTGGATACTCTCTATTTGGACCCGTTGGTAGGAAATATGTTTTTTTCTTCTTTCCTTTAAGGCCTAAGTTTTCTTTTTCTTTATGTTTTCTAAGAATAGAAACATAGAAGGAAGAAGAAGAAGAGGAAGTCTTGAAGGAGAAGAAGAGAGCTCTTGATCTAGAAGCTTCCACCATCCATTCATCTCTCAATCTTCTCCAATCTTCTTGCTAGTGGTGGGTTCATAGTTAGAACTTTTGTTTTAAGATTTTGGTTGAGTTTTAGAGTTATGAGTTTTTAGGGTTTTGTAGAAAATCTTAGAAATTGGAAGTTTAAACAGTTAAAACTCGAAAAAAATCAAAGTATGTTGGTTAATATATGATTATATACATGATTGATGATCGACTCCTCTATTTGATGATGTTTTTGATGAGTTTTGTCCATTTGGGAGAAGTGTTGTTCGTAATTGAGTTTTCTGGTTTTTGCAGAGCTCTCTTAGCGAGCAGGTTAAATTTCTGGGAAGGAAAAACACATGGGCTTTCTCACTTAGCGAGCTCCCCCTCGCTTAGCGAGACCTGGAAGTTTTGTTTTGTGTTTTAAATTCATAACTTTTGTTTCGTGTGTCCGTTTTTAATGATCCATATATCGTTTTGAAGCTAAAATTATATACTATCCTATGATGCTGAGAAATAGTATTTTCACCCGACTTTTACCCGACTTTTCAAATAAAGCGTAATTATGTTAAGTTAGGAAATTTGTGAACTAAAGGAAATCAAAGGTATAACTTGTGAGGTAGCTAGGTTTACCCTAGGTTGATACAAAACCGTTTTCGAGACATGACAATGCTTAGACACCGATACCCCAATAGTATCCTTGTGTTAAGCAGTTGTGAACGGATAGAGGTTTTTGTTCCCATCACGTTGTAATCCTAATTTAATTATGTGTTGCTCGTGTCGAGATCTCACGAGGTGGGACGGCCGGGGAAACATAATTAATCCGTGGATTCAAATCCCTTAATGGATAACCATGACCCGTGCTTGCTTTCCACCAGGGAGTGTGGCTGGGCGAGGAAAGTTATCCATTAGGAAAAGTAATTGTGACCCGTGCTTGCTTGCCACCAGGGAGTGTGGTTGGGAGGGGAAAGTTACTTTGTGGTAGGTACCGTGACCCGTGTTTGCTTTCCACCTGGGAGTGTGGTTGGGAGAGGAAAGTACCTTTGATAGATAATGAGTGACCCGTGCTTGCTTGCCACCTGGGAGGGGAAAGTGCCTTTGATAGATAATGAGTGACCCGTACTTGCTTGCCACCTGGGAGTGTGGCTGGGCGGGAAAATTTATCTATACGTTAAGGATCGAGTGACCCGTACTTGCTTGCCACCGGGGAGTGTGGATGGACGGGGAAAGATGCCTTAAAGCACCTTGTGTATGCTCCGTTTTATTTTTTTTACCTTGATGTCTCTATTTTTATGTGAACTCAAAGTCTAGGTTTTTCCCCGACTTGAGTAGTGTCTAGAATTGAACCTTTTAGAGCCGAGAGAACTCTAAGATAGGGAACTCACTAAGATGTTTTATCTCACCCCATGTTGATGTTGTTATTTCAGGTACTTCAGATTCCGTAAAGGGTAAAGATAAGGTAACTTGATTATCTTTGCTTGTTTGATGGCTTTCTTCCGCTGTGAACTTTTGAGATCTTCAGATCTAGTTCTTAGACATTTTATTTTTGTGAACATCTTGTACTATTTATAGCCTTTTGTATTAGTACCTTATATTGTAGTGGCTATATTTATGCAATGTGTTACTAAGAACTTGTTGTATTTCAGTACCAAACTTAAATTTATATATGAAAAATATGCTTTGATGTATGTCTTTTATATATGAGTATTACAATTGGTATTCGAGCAGGTCGTATCTTCGACCTAGCCTTGGAATATTATAATTGTTCTTTCCGTTCATATATGTAATCTCGCTGTAGAACTAAATATTATGTTTATGGTATTGAGCCTGATCAACTTAATCCTGTTTTGATGACATTTAGGCATATATCTAGGAGGCGTGGAACTCGTGGTCGGGCTAGTGCCATTCCTCCTATTAATGATCAGCCGGGTGGTGAAGGGAATGCTCCTTTGTTTCAGTTCATGCAGCAGCAACATAATCAGTTTATGCAGGAGATGATGTACCAGATGAATGGGGGTCTTCATCCTCAAGTGGTCGTTCTTGAAACGGGAGGTGGAACTTTCCGTGATTTCTTTCGCATGAATCCTCAAGAATTTCATGGTGGTTTGTGTCACTTCCAGGATTTTAATCCTAGTACAAATGTGAAAGCGGCGCGAAAAAGGTAGAGTCGCCAGCCAGACATTTTTATCCCGAAGGAATGTGAAAGGTAATGTTGCACAAACCTCAGGAAGAAGGAAAGGACAAGGTCCTGTGAACTAGAGATCTGGGTCCGGGAGTCGGTTATGACCTGGGAAGGTATTAACACCCCAGACCATCCGCCGTACCCGACGAGATCCACGCTTGTTTGTCTGTTTCAAAGGGGAAATAAGATGTTGCTGAACACAAGAACTGCTAACTGGAATTGGAATGAGAAATGGATCTGGAAAAGGAAATCGGAAAGGAGGGAAAATGTAGGGAAAATAAAGAGTGTGCTCGAACGGGCCATACCCCGCTGCCTACGCACCTCATCAGGAAAATGAGGATCAGAGTCGACGTAGTTCACCTAACTAAGGCGGGAACTATTGTTTGTGTTTTTTATGGCTTGAACTGCTTATGCCCATGCTCAGGTGTTGCAGGCTCGTCTGGTACGAGTACATTACCGTCTTGCAAATGAGACAAGTCGTCACAAGTTTGCGTTTAGAGTGAGTGAGGTGAGAAAAGAATTCCCGCAGGAAAAGACGAGTATTGTTTGTTTACTGTCTTTTAAAGAAGTGTTTTCTGAGATTGTTGTTTGTGAACCTTCTCATACTAAGACTTGTTCATTGTGCTAGATTCCTTACACCTCGCCCCAAAATAGGACATGTATAAGTAACCCACAACAAAGTCTCATGGCGTACGAGAAAGCCCGACCTTTATTAGGTGTTTTTTTACTTTTCTTTGAGATGAGAAAGAAAGCAAAGTGAACCAAACGCAAAAGTCTAAGGGGAGACTAAAATCCTAGTGTTATTATGCATGAATGAACCTAGGTTAGTGCGATTTTCTAATCCTAATGCGAAAAGGAAAAGAAAAGGCAATTAGAAATCAACTTACTTTCTAAGGAAGCTAAGTCATTTCTAAAGGGAATTAGCACAAAGTTGTGTAAAAGTAAGCAAATGAATGCTAAAAACACATACTTTTAAAGCATAAAGAATGTAAAAGAGATTAAGATTTAGACACTTACCTCCACCTCCCTACAAAATAAGTGTTAGTATGATAAACATGATAAAAGGAATGAGCAAACAATTATCAAACACATCCTAAGATATCTAGGACCTAAACTAGACTCGATCCTAAGTCTAAGGGACCTAAAAATATGCAAAGCAAAAATCCAGCAGCCTATTACAGCTCACCAATGCACAAACACCAATGAAATGCAATGCACAATACAAGCAGCTTTCTACAGCTATCAATCAGCATGCCAAACAGGTGTAAAAAGTATGAACACAACATAAACAACATACATTTTACAGCTACTGCAAGAAGATACAGCTATTGAAACACAAGGCAGATTTGATTATTTTTCAATTATGCACCAAATGAGTGGCAATTAACACACAAACATCAAGTAGCATGATAAAAACGTATCACAAGAAAAGCTTAAATATGGTTATGAACATGTGAACATTTACTTGGTTTATTTATTAAAGGAAGCACAAAAACAACAAAAGCAACAAGCATGCATTTTTAAGTTCTGAGAAAATAAGCACTTAAGCAACAAAGAGTGAACATGCATCACCTAAGAACCAACAATTTAACATGTGATGGACGCAAAAATCAGAATTGGTATCAACATTAAAGTGTGATCAATCAAACAAAATGCAAGAGCATGAACATGTGATTATTCAATTTTTAAGCAAAACACAACATAGCATTTAATCACTTAATTGATCAAACATGCATGGATAGCAAACATGAAGCACAACTGATTTTGAAACAAATATTAGCATGTTAATCATTGAGCTTGAACCTAGCCACAATATCCACAAATCATTTTAGGCACACTTTCACATTTAAGCACAAAACATGAAAAAAGTAACGAAAGCATGTCGAAACGACTCGAAACAATGGAATTGAACACCTAAAATAGTCCTAAAAATTCTCTACAATCATTACCTAATCATACATGAAGATTAAAGGCACAAGGAAACACATACGAGTCGTGAAACAAACAAAATTCACAAAACTGCACAACGTCAAGAAATAAGCACTTTTAGCCACAAACTTACTTCTAACAACTCCTAACACATACATGAACATGCTAGCACAAATTTTCTACTCAAACATGGATTCCTAACACATATTAACATCAAGAACAAGCTATAAACCTATCTTCTAGCAATCAAAATAATCAAAACACAATCAAAACGTAAAATGTTCAAAACGCAATCAAACTATAAAATGATCAATCGAAGAATGTCATACGGCGAGATGAAGAGAATAAATTAAATGCAAAGCGGTTTCGAATTACCAACCTATAAAGAGGAGGATTATTTTGGTGTTTGTTGCGGTGTAGATCGAAACATAAGTGAAGAAGAAAACCGAAGATCCGTGAACGCGCAAAATAAATGCGGTTGATGATGTTTCTTGATGAACACATGCACAATCTCTTCCAATAAGACAAAAACAATCCACAAAAAGTAACAACTTCTCCAACTATGCCAAGAATCAAGGTTTGGATGGAGGTTATGCTTCAAGCTCTTCAAGTTTCAATGCAAAATTTGAAGAGATTTTGGATGAAGCTTTGGTGAATTTGGAAATGGAGGAGAATTGAGAGAAAAAAGTTGAAATTTGGAAAGTGAAATGATGAAAATGAGGTTCAACCCTTTGATTTGGAGTTATTTGAAGTTTATATAGAGGATAGGTTTGGCATGAGGCTTGGGAATGGAGCTTGCTTAGGCATTAGGTTAGTTTTGGACTTAGGCTTGGAGTTAGTTAAAGTTAGTTGGAGCCTCTAGAATATTCCTTGGAAGAGTGTGGAAGGATCTAGAAAGTGGTGGAAGTTCCAAGGTGAAATGGAGTGTAAGTGAAGTGGAAAAAAGGGTTTAAAAAATGTGGGGAAATGAGGAGGGAATTGTGAACCAACCAATTTTTTGAAGTTTTTGCCCAAAATTCGCCTCCATTAACCGATTAACCATATGCGTTAACCGGTTAACGGAAAAAAAACTTGGATTTTTCTTCCTTTTCCATGGGTTAACTTGGAAATGCCTTGGATTATTTTTGTGATATTATTTCTTCTTTTGAGCCCCAATGCTTGACAGACCTTGCTCGATCACATGCCTCATGTGTATGCAAATGATCATGATTTTTTTTTTAATTATTATTTTTGAATGCAATACGATGCTTTGATGATCATGCAAAATGATTAAGAATAAACCACTTGAGGTTGGAAATAAATTAAGAGGGAAAATTTTAGGCTATTATAGTTGCCTCTATTCAATCATCTGTAGACCTGAATGGATGATAGCAATGGCTTTCAGACTTTCAACGTATGGAGTGATTGAATACCCGAATAAACCAAAAAATTTGTACTCTGTGGGAAACGAGAGGTATTTGGGAAGATTTCCATTCTTGGATGGTAACTTACAAAAGATCCTCAAATCTAACACGAAACCATTCTCGAATGGAGACGCAACAATATACCAGCCTCAGTTGATAACCAGGAACACAAAGAGTGACCTCAGACAGACTTTGCAAAAGAGACATACTGACCTCAATCAATAGGCTCAAAATGGTCTATCATCCTCGAATGATAGCCATAACAACAAGACCAACCTCAGAAGGACTTGAAGAAAAGAGTGCCATCCTCGAATGATAACTCAAAATACGAAACCATCCTCGAATGGAAACGCAATGGTATATTGGCCTCACTCGATAACCAGAAACACAAAGACTGACCTTAGGAAGACTTTGCAAAAGAGACATACTGACTTCAATCAATAATCTCAAAATGGTCTACCATCCTCAAATGATAGCCAACAACAAGACCAACCTCGGAAGGACTTGAATAAGTGTATGCCATCCTCAAATGACAACTCACGAAAGATCCTCAGATCTAACACGAAACCATCCTTGAATGGAGACGCAACGGTATACCGGCCTTAGTCGATAAACAGAAACACAAAGACTGACCTCAGACAGACTTTGCAAAAGAAACATATTTACCTCAATCAATAGGCTCAAAATGGTCTACCATCCTCAAATGATAGCCAACAACAAGACTAACCTCGGAAGGACTTGAAGAAATGTATGCCATCCTCAAATGACAACTCACGGAAGATCCTCAGATCTAACACGAAACCATCCTCGAATGGAGACGCAATAGTATAACGGCCTCAGTCGATAACCAGAAACACAAAGACTGACCTCAGACAGACTTTGCAAAAGAGACATACTAACCTCAATCAATAGGCTCAAAATGGTCTATCATCCTCGAATGATAGCCAACATCAAGACCAACCTCGGAAGGACTTGGATAAGAGAATTCCATCCTCAAATGACAATGCACAATACGAAACCATCCTCGGATGGAAACGCAATGGTATACCAGCCTCAGTCGATAACCAGAAACAAAGACTAGCCTCAGATAGACTTTGCAAAAGAGACATACTGACCTCAATCAATAGGCTCAAAATGGTCTATCATCCTCGAATGATAGCCATAACAACAAGACCAACCTCAGAAGGACTTGAAGAAAAGTGTGGCATCCTCGAATGACAACTCAAAATTTGAAATTGGCCTCAGACAGAACCAAAAGGAATGAACTCATCATACTTAGATGAAAACTCTACAGAAACTAAACCATTGTACTTAAACGGAATCGAAAGACATTTACCACACTTGGGTGACAAAACGAACAAGACACGCCGTGAGTGAGCTTGAAAAGAGACTACCATAACTTGGATGATAACTCGATTGGGGAGAACAAGCATTGACTTGATGGAAATAAACCACATCGGGGAATGGACTTGGCATTTTGTGGGGAATACTTCGGTCTGAGTGCAGAAATATTGTTTTGGGCTTTTGTGCAAGGTACCAAAACTGGCTTATGCTTCAAATGCATATGTTTGAATTTTTCCATGGCGTAATGCTCTATAATGATGGGAATGCTACGCTTTTTGAGGATCCAAATGTAATGATGATTACTAAATGCAAATGCAAAGGGATCTCCTGATGAGGAGATAACAGACATCCTTGATAGCTTTCCTGGGGAAGGAATAATCATTGTGTTGATTTGATGAATCCCTGTGGGGAGAAGAAACTCTACGGGGATAGTGTTAATGATACACTAGCTCTGAATCTCCGTCATTTCCAAAAACAAATTGGACTTTGAGATTGGAGAGCCAAGACCCTGTTGGGGATGTACTTGATTTGGGCGGTCCGCTACCCGTTGAACTTCGCTGGTGAAGAGATGCACTCCAGACTCGATTGGGGAGACAAATGCATTGATCCTCCGCTGAGGAAGAAATCTGCTGGGGAATTCTTCAGTTACCCACCCTTTTTCTTCGGGAAGACACGCCAATGAGGATTTGACTTTGGTGAGCAACTTTGCTGGGGGAATTGCAAACGCTACTGGGCATGAAGGAAAACCATCAGACTTCTCACTATCATGCTGGGGAGTAATGGATCTTCATGTACTGCTGAGGATAAGAAGATTCTGATGGGGGATACTCCTCCTTTAAGGAATATTCTCTACTTGGGAAGAACATCATCAACCTTCTATGGTCATGTTGGGTGAGATTTCCATTTCCGACTCTACTGGGGATGATAGAGAACTTCGTTGGGGATATTTCCTGTTGGAAACAAGAGTTTTGATCACCTTTTGCTGGGAGCGAGAGGTAGGACGTGTCTCATGCCAGCGATGAGAGCCTTGAGGGCATCCCATACTGGGGTAAGAGATACCACTCTCTGGCTTTAGAGGTACCAAATCGCTTCTTGCTGCATTGCTGGAGAAGAGACTGTCTAATGAGATTTGCTGAGGCGTCTTATTCAACGATCTGCTGAGGAAAGGCTTCCTGAAGTTTTGTATTGACAATAACTTTGTTTGTAACAAATGTACCTGCATGTTAATGAACACGACTGATAGTACCTGCAAAATAGAGTTAATGTGGCCTGCATTCCCCAGGGTCATGGTTTGAATCACCCAACACATCAGATATGCGTCAAATTTTTTTACTCTCCTGCATGAATTATAATTCATTCATGTATTCGTAATGCAACACTTTTCACAATTTGTCGGACGTTTTTGCAATCAATCAATGGTGGATAAAAACACGTGGAAACAAATTTGAACAAAATTGCACTTTTATTGATTTGAGGAATAGCCATAAATAGGCATTACATCAGGAAGCAATCCCTGGAAAGAGGAAACTGCACAAAGGAAAATAAACTATCCTAATGGCAATGTGAAAAATCAAGTCTCATCAAGCTTCGACCTGGCTATGACTTGTATGTCCTCAAGACTTTCCGCTCGCTTTGATTTCTAGGAAGACAATTGAATTGATCTTCAATCCTTGGATTACCTTTGATTGCAAATGATGAATCACAGATCTCGCAGATCGCAGTTGTTCGTTCTAATCCCTCTTTTGCGTGGATTACCCTTTCGGGTTTTCAATCCACCGGGATACCCCTTTTTGCCTGAGCTGTCCGATGTGGTTTTTCAGCTCAGCGGGTGTACATTTTTTCAAATATTTCCCTAATTTTTGCCCGAGCCTTTATTCTGTTTTTGGCTCGCCGGGATGCCCATTTTTGCCTGGACTCTCATTATGTTTTTGTCCAACGGGTCTTTTACACGAAGTATTTTCTAACTGCGTCTGTGTTGACATGGTATTGGAAGTCTTCACCATCCATGGTTGTTAACATCAAGGCTCCGCCTGAGAAGACCTTTTTAACCATGAATGGACCTTCATAGTTGGGTGTCCACTTGCCCCTGTGATCATTATTAGGAGGAAGAATCCTTTTCAGCACCAAGTCGCCGGGTGTGTAGCGCTGAGGCCGTACTTTCATTCGTCGTTGATACAACTGTCTATGGCATAAAACTGCTAGGAATTTCTCTTCAATAAGGCTCAGCTGAGTGTATCTGGATTGGAGCCACTCACATACCTAAAGGCTTTTGATGTCCAACCTTCGGTTTTTGGAAAACCACAAGCATACACAAATTCCGCAACATCTCTTTTCATACCCGACCATCAAAACAATTTCTACAAGTCATGATACATTTTGGTAGCACCAGGATGAATACTCAATCTACTTTGATGTCCTTTTTCTAGAATACGTTTCTTCAAATCTGGAATATCAGGAACACACACACGATCTCGGAACATCATCATATCATTTTCATCAATTCGGAACTCTCCTCCGTTACCTTGGTTAATCAAAGTCATTTGATCAACCAACTTCAAATATAATTGTTGTCCTAAACGGATCTCTTCCACAATATATTTCTTCAATTTTAACATACCCAACTTCATACTCTCATATGTAGTTTCACACAACAGACTCATATCCCTGAACTGCTCAATCATCTTGAGTTCTTTCACCATCATCATTGACATATGCGAAGTCTTCCTACTCAAAGCATCTACAAACATGTTAGCCTTACCTGTGTGGTAACTGAAATCAAAATCAAAATCTCTCAACATATTTATCCTTCTTCTCGGCCTCGTCTTTAGTTCTTTCTGATCAAACAAGTATTTCAAACTCTTATGATCGTTGAACACCTCAAATATCTAACCAAATAGATAGTGTCTCCAAATCTTCAGCATGAATACAACGACTTCCAACTCTAAGTCATGATTAGGATAGTTCCTCTCATGAACACGTAGCTGTCTAGAATAATAGGCAACCACTTGACCATTCTGCTTCAACACACCACCAAGACCCAGCTTCGAAGCACCAAAATACACCACAAAAGATTCGTTCAGATTCGGAAAAATCAATACTGGAGAAGTCGTTAACCTCTTCTTTAATTCAACAAAACTCTTCTCGCACGCAACATCCCACATATAAGCCTGACCTTTTCAATTCAACTGAGTTAGAGGAAATTCCAACTTAGAAAAACCCTCTATAAACTTTCGGTAATAACTGGCTAAACCAAGAAAACTTCTGATCTTCGTAGTAAACTTCAGAGTATCCCAATTTAACACATCATCAATCTTTGAAGGATCCATTGAAATTCCACCACTAGAAATCACGTGGCCAAGGAAACTTACTTCCTTCAACCAGAACTCGCACTTCGAAAACTTAGCATAAAGCTTCTTTTCTCTCAACACTTGTAATAAGATTCTGAGATATCATTCATGTTCTTCTTCTGACTTTGAATAATTAGGATGTCATCAATAAAAACCACCACGAACTTATCCAAATACTCATGAAAGGTTCGATCCATATACTCCATGAATACACCAGGTGCATTGGATACACCAAAAGGCATCACAGTATATTCATAGTGACCATACCTCGTTCTGAAAGTTGTCTTCAGAATATCATATGCCTTAACTCGAATCGAATGATAACCCGAACTCAAATCAATCTTACTAAACATGCAAGCTCCTACTAACTCATCCATCAAATCATCAATCCTCAGAAGTGGATATTAATTCTTAATAGTCACCTTATTCAGTTGTCAATAAACGACACATAACCTCATGCTACCATCCTTTTTCTTAACCAACAACACTAGAGCACCCCACAGAGAAACACTTGGACGAATAAATTTCTTCTCAAGAAACTCCTCAAGTTATTTCTTCAAATCACTCAATTATGAAGATGACGTCCAATATGGAGCCATCAACACTGGACTAGTTCCTGGTACCAAATCCACTACAAACTCTACTTCACACTATGGAGGCAAATCACTAATGTCATCTGGAAACACATCAAGAAATTCTCGGACAACAGGTAACTCAACACTCACCTATTCACGGTTAACTTGTAACACCTCAATCAAAGCAAACATTTGAGCTTCATCCTCTAGAAGTTCATCCACCTTCTTCACAGATAAAAACATCATCTCCCAATAATCACCAAACTCTGGAAACTCTACCGTCTTTACGTAACAATTGATATGCACAAATTTGAACTCCAACCAGTTCATACCAAGCACAACATCCATATGTCGTAAAGGTAAACACACCAAATCCATCAAGAAATCCCTACCATAAATGGTCAGAGGACATTTCAAACACACACAGTTAGTCGTAACTGAACCGTCAGCAGGCATCTCAATCAACATATTACCATTCATAACAGTCAAAGGAAAATTCAACTTGGTCATACACTCAAGCGAAATAAACGAATGAGTAGCACTAGTATCAATTATGGCAACCAACTCAACATCATTAATAAAACAAGTACCTTGAATCAAGTTATCCTTCTTCTGAGCTTCTGAGCCACTCAAAGTGAACACTCTACCAGTAGTCTAAGCAACAATAACAATCTTCTTTGGTTTCTGACACTGAGTACAGATATGTCCCTCTTCACCGCAATTGAAACAATTTTGTCCTGCATTCGGACACTCATCCTTCATATGAACCGTCTTACCACATTTGTAACATCTAAAAACTATGGCAGTACACACATCAGATTTGTGACCTGCTTCTCCATACTTACAACACTTAAGAGGAGTGGAACCCTCTCCCCCACTTGGCTTCTTCTCATTAGTAACCTTCGGCTTCCCTTAGTCATTTGGAGTCGCAAAAGGTTTCCCTCGAAACTGGCCCTTGTCTTTCTTCTCACTAATCTGCTTATAGTGAGCAGATCGAGCTCGGCTATCCTCATCATAAATCTTACTCTTGTTCACTAGTTCAACATACCTGAGGATCTGCTGACACCCAATCGTTTGCTTGATCTCTGGTCTCAACCCATTCTCAAACTTCAAGTACGTAGACAACTCAACATCATCACGATTGTAGTGGGGACAAAACTTCACTAACCTCTCAAACTTGGCAGCATACTCTGCCACTGTCATGCTCCCCTGCTTCAACTCTAAGAATTCAACTTCTTTCTTGCCAAGAGTGTCTTCGGGAAGGTACTTACTCATAAATTCCCTCATGAACACATTCCAAGTTATCGCAGCCCCAACTCCTTCCAATCTCTGTCGGGTATTATCCCACCAATCCTCAGCCTCTTCATCCAGTATGTGGGTGCCAAACTGCACCTTCTGAGCATCAAAGCACACCATAGTCCTGAAAATCTTCTCAATTTCCTTCATCCACTTATGCGCGTTCCCCGGTTCACGAGTACCCTCAAACTTAGGAGGATTATTCCTCTGAAATACCCCGAAGGCATGAAACTCATCACGAACATTGTTTTGTGCCGTAGCCTGAGCAAGTGCAGCTACCACATCCCTAAAAGCACGATTCGCAACCATTCTACAAATCACCAACAACATCAGAAAAACAACTCAATCACAATACACTCATACTTAATAACTGACACGACTAACAACGACACGACACGACCGGACAGACCGACCTACTATGATATCACTAATGTATCACCCTTTCTACCCATCACAATTATAAAACAATTTAATCAAATATCAGAGTTCCCTCATAAAATGGCATCACATTTCTTCTTAACTCAAACATCTTAAAACATCATATTAGTCTTGTCCCGTAACACAGGTTATAAAATCATGAATAATTCAAAACTCTTTTCAACAATTATGCAGCGGAAAAACCCAAAACATTGTCTTTCATCTTTAACAAAAAGAAAACTTCAACATTCAATCCATAACAACCATTAAAATGTCAATTAGTCAAAATATCAAAATCTTAATTCAAGTAAACTAAATAACTCAATGTTCTCAAGCGAAAAAGCCATCCCGATGTTACTTGACACATAGTAGAACTCCACTACTAACTAACCAACGATAACTCACTAACTCCGAGCTAAAACAATGTGCACCGAGCTAACCTTGAGTATCTGTAGGATGGCATAATAGACAATCACAAAAGGAAGGTAGGGTGAGTAAATTCACATTCAATAAAGAAATATAAAAATGAGAATTTATAAACACGGATTCATAAAACATAATCAAATCATCATACAACTCATTCATTCATAACATCAAATACATCACATGTTCACAACCTCAAATACATCACATTGTTACACAACTCAATGAAATTCATGCTATTTCATTTAGAATGAAAATGAAAACTCTTAATATGCATGTGGTACCGAAACATCCTCATGGATGGACACTGGGCCATCAACCCTCCACAAGGGAGAAAATCATAACATCGTATCACTTCCATCTGTACAATAGGGTTGAAGCTACCAACAGATCAAAAGTACCCTCATAAATCATGACAAGAATGCAAGGCACAATATACACACATCATCATAAAAACATCATAAGCATTGCATCTGATTCATCGTTAATCATCATATTACTCACTCATTTTAACATCTTGCTCTACATAATGTCATCATAACTCACAAACTCTTAAACATCTCATTTCATCATACATCATCTTTATCACCAAGTCCTACTCATATAACCTCTAAACACATCATATTACGTCACTAAAACATCATAACATCTTAAAACAACAAAACACATCAATTTAATAATTTTTCAGAATTAAATAATTTTTCAACACATGTCAGGTCTCGCTAAGAGGGCTGACCTCCTCGCTAAGCGACCAACTCATGGGTATTTGGTTTCTAAAATTCTTACTTGCTCGCTAAGCGAGCTTCGTGATTCCCCCAAAAATTCTGCAATTTCAGAAGCGCTCCTCTACAACAAGACCCTCAAAACAAACCAGATTTCAGCATAAATAATAATAATAATAAAATAATGGAAACAATAAGGAGAATAATAATATATACTAATAAAATTAATAGTAATGATAATACTAGTTAGAATAAAAATAAAAATGATTTTTTTGTAATTTTTTTAATAATGGGCTTAAGAAGAAAAACTAATGGGCTTAAAAAATATTTAAATAATTTTTTTTAATTTTAAAGTAAAAAAGATCAAAAGTGATAATCGGATTAAAGGACCCCGCACAAAACATCGAATTTAACCACCACACACACTGAACAATACCCCCCCCCCCCCACGCACTTCCAAACTCAACACTGACTCGATTTATGCACAAACCATGAACTTAGAAAAGAAATATTTTTGGAATTTTCGAATATCAGACAGAAAAATAAAGTAGTACATATTTTTGGATTTTTGAATAATGGTTATACAGTAAAATAAAATGGTGTGGGTAGGACAAATTTGGAGTATGACAGTTGCCCCTATCGAATTGGCTTAGACCGAGTAAGATGAACTGGCTCGTGTTCAAACTTTCAAGGTATAAGACAATTAGATGCATAACCGACTCCCAAACCCAGGTAATGGTTGCGAGACCTTTGTCCTCATCCTTCTTTTCGACGGGTTTTATCTATATATTCCCTTTTCCCTCTTGGGAATAAATTAGAATTAGGTGGCGACTCTCATGTCTGCCCAGCGCGATGCTCTTCTCTCTAGATCGCGTAAGGTTATTTTTTTCGGGGTGCGACAGCTGGCGACAGTTGTCGCACCCCGAAAAGTACGACCTTACGCGATCTAAAAGAGAAGAGCCACGTGCTGGGCAGACATGAGAGTCTCCACCTAATTATAATTTATTCCCAAGAGGGGAAAAGGAAGATATAGATAAAACCCGTCGAAAAGAAGGATGAGGACAAAGGTCTAGCAACCATCTGTCGCTCCCGAAGATTTGCATCCCGGTACAAGCGCAAACGGTCGGCGAATGGAGAAATGAAAGTGAACTGAAAAGAGTCGCCATCTAGGCATTTTTATCCCGAAGGAAAGGTAATGCTTCATAAACCTATAAAGAAATGCATAAGACGGTCGTGAACCAGAGAAACTGAGAAAGGGGGTTGGTTAAAACCTGGGAAGGTATTAGCACCCAGATTGTCCGTCGTACTCGAGGGGATCCACGCTTGAAAGTTTGTGTTTAAAGGGGTAGTGTCAGTGCTATCTGTGTGCAAAAGCTGAAAAGAATGTACAGGTGTCAGTGCAAAAGAGATGTGAAGTGAAATTGCTCAAGAATGAGGCTTAAAAGAATAATGCTGGAAAAGGGGAAATAGACAGAGACTTTTGTTCGATAACAGTTAAGTTATGCCTACATATCCTCTTGTGCAATGAGGAAGTCAGAACACCGTAGTTCGACTCAAAGAGACTGGAAAAAGATGAATTGACTAATGAACTGCTTACTTGTCTATGCTCAAGTGTATGACCTGTCTTGCTCAGGTGCTAACTATCTTGCGTCAGACGGAAGAAGCGAGTTCTCGTTTGTGAGTGAATGAGGTGAGAAAAGAATCCCGGAGGAGACGATTATTGTTTGTTTTTGATGTTTTCAATCTTTTATTGCTTTTTGTGTTTGTCATAAGAAAATGAGCTTAAACCTAAACCAAGGGTTAGTAAACTCATCACATCCTCCCTCTGATTAGGGGTAATGAGAATACCTTAAGTATGAAGTAAGCACCTCACACTTAATCACCATGATGTAGGATTAAGATCATTAACCTACTTGCAATTATTTATATGTTTTTGGAGTTTTTGTTTAGTGTTAAGTAATGAGTTTAAGCCATAATCAAGGATTTAATGGACCCATTACACCATCCTAATAGAAGGATAATAGATGAGAACATTTAAGCTGAGGAAGATACCCCAACTTAATCCATGATTATGGATTAAACTCATGAAAAAACAAAGCCCTTATTAAAATGGATTTTAGTTGATGGTAGGATTAAGAAGTGGATTTTATGGTTTGTAAGACAACTTGAGGGGGACTTGTCCATTAACACTAGGGTTAGTCCTTCTTAACCAATTAAGGAAGAATTAGAACCCTAATGCAAGGCCCAAGTTACAAGCTTATTGTCTTAGTGGTTATTAGATGGATTGATTAAGAGATTTAAACACATCAAGGGTTTAACACTTAGGATTAAAATTATGCATTCCATCCTAAGAGAAGGATGCATGCATAAGCTTAATCACAAAGCCTTAAAACCTTAAAGGTTTAGTCCCTGATTATGAGATGAGAGGAGAGACACAAAAGATGACACAAAGGTAAAACTAATGGGGTACTAATCAAAACCCTAATGTTATCATGCTTGGGTGTTCCTAGGGTTTATGAGGCTTGCAAGAGATCTTCAAGAAAAGCCACCAAGGAAGAAGCAGATGAAAGGAGGAGAAGCAGAATAAACAAGTTAACTTACTTCACTTAAGAAGATAAGTTACTTGAAGAATGAAAGTGAAGGAGGAACATGAATGAGCAAGCTCACTCTAAAGCAAAGATAAAATGCAGAAATGAATGCATAAGAGAGATGAGAAGAGAAGTGCGAAGTGAAGGCAAATTCACTTCTCAAAGTACTTAGCACCTGAAAAGTTAGCATAAAAGAAAGAAATGAAATGGAAATGGAATGTATGCAAGGATGAAAACCAAAACCAGAAGCATAAACATGATGCTAATGATGCTATGAGATGGTATAAAAGCATGTCAAGTGCAATGGATGATCATACAAGTGATGAGAATGCAAATGAAGAATGTAGGAAGCATGAAAGTTCATGAATGTCCATGGAATGTAATGAATGAATAACATGGTAAATGGATGAATAAATGATCAAGCATGATTCTAGTGTGTCCTAAGATGTCTTAGAAGTCATCTGAATGCATAAAATGTCATGGAAAGTTCTTATATGAATGCTTATGCAAGATGTATGCAAAGGAAGATGGAAAATTAGGGTTTTCATACAACATGAGATGAAAAAAAACCAAAAACAGAAGCAAATGACAAGATAAAAAATGAAAATGGACTTAAAGGAACCCTAACCCAATATAATATCACACCCCAAAGGATGAGACCTAACTCTTAACCTAATGAAAGTTGTGATTTTTCTAAGTTATCTAGGGTTTTAAGGCACCTAAAGGGAAAAAATGCAAATCAAATCAAATATGCAGAAGAAATTTGTGAAAAAATTATGCTAGAAACTACATGTCAAATGAAGATCAATGCAAAAAGAACCATTGTAATACCATTCTTTGTTAGGCAGAAAAGAATTCTTAAAGTTAGGGTTCTAAAATAGGAATTTTATGAACCCTAAATTCAAGAAAATTATCAAAGATGGTTCAAAACCAAAAAGAAATTTGTGTGGATGGTATGATAATGTTTCTAAATGTTTAAAGATGCAATGTGAATTTTTTTTGGGATTTTTAGAAACCTAAATGATATTTTAATTAATTAATTTCCATTAATTAATTAAAATAAACATTTAAATGTTTTAGAAATGATTTTTAAATGCAAAAAATAAAAATAAAAATATTTTTGGATTAAGAAAATTATTTGAAATAAAAATGCAAAACAAAATATTTTTTAGAATTTTCTTGCTATTTTAAATAAATGGTACAAAATAAAATGAGAAAAATGAAATAAAAATCAAAATAAACAGAAATATGCGCAATCAAAGGCTGGGATTGATTCTGGGGAATTCTAGGGTTGACCTGGCGCGCAATCTGATGGCCTGAATTCAAATCCCATTAATCTCAATTAATTAATTATTTAATCCTAATTAAAAACTAATGAAGTGATCCTAGGCGTCCATCACACGCAGGAAAGCACAATCAAACGACCCAGATTCAAAAGATGCCCTAACCCTAATTAAGACTGTCAATGACTCTCAGGCCACCGGAGAAGAGCTCCGGTCGTCTTCTCCGGTGACATCCTCCCCTAAAAATCTCAAACTCTCTCCCTAGGTTATTTCTGGAGCTCTAAAGCTCCAGATCAACTCCCCTCATCTCCCTGAACTCGAATCTACCCCTAAAACAAATATATTCTTGCTCAAACTTAAGATTCGAAGGAAAGATTAAAAATGGCAAAACTTTCAGAACATTCATACAAACTCATTTCTTAACCATTTTCGAAAATATAAAGCTCAGAGTGATCAGTGACACTTGCTCTTTCTTATTGCAACATAAAAAAGGAGTTCTGGAAAAATGAATTCAGGTGACTACCTGAGATGGAGCTTTCCAAACTTGAGGTTTCTGGCCACTTCCTTTGTGCAAAATGACTCCTTTTGACCTCCTGAGACTAATGGAATGCTTCAAAGGCTTTGAGAATGGCTGGTTTTTGTTGTAGCAACTGAACTGGCCAAGAATCGTGTTTTGTGTATGGGGTGTTCTTGGCTGGTTTGATGGTTGCT
Source organism: Lathyrus aphaca (assembly GCA_963966055.1). Taxonomy (NCBI): domain Eukaryota; kingdom Viridiplantae; phylum Streptophyta; class Magnoliopsida; order Fabales; family Fabaceae; genus Lathyrus; species Lathyrus aphaca. The sequence continues at coordinate 514,044,893 of OZ014520.1, forward strand.
TTGTGGTCAGTGAGTGATTTTGAGATCAATGGTGAAATTGGTTTGAAGATTGAGTGAGTGAGCTGAGAGATTCGAAGGAAAATGCAAGAGGGATGATTTTTGGCAATGTTGAGTTCTTGGAGTGTTAGGCTTGTGTGTGTTATGAAAATGAGTCCTTAGAGCATGCTTGTAAAGTCTGGATTGGGCAGAGAGTGGGTGGTGGACTGTTGTGATTGGTATGGGTGTTTTTGCCAAAAAGTCAAAAGTGTTGTACTTGAGGTATGGGCAATGGTGTAGCTGGCTCATTGGCTTGTCCATGCGCAGCTGAGTTCAAGGATGTCCACAAAATCAGTCTTGAGGCAATTCAGCAAGTGGGAGCAAAGTTATGTGGTGTTTTGCAATTATGTGAAGTTTTGCCCCCTTTGAGAATTCTTGATGTTCAAGGTATGAAATCTTGCAATTATTTGGGCAATTCTGATCTTAAGGCAATGCACTATGATGTTATGATACATAGAAGTGTGTTTAAAGTCACAAAATGCCTTGGCAAGTGGTTTTGCAAAGAATCCCTTTTGGTGCATTCTTGAAAATTATGTGATTTTTGCCAACTTTGACAAGCCATAACTTGAGTTCCATAATTAATTAGAACTTGTTCTTGTACTTTTTAGAAAGGGAATGATCCAATCTACAACTTTCATGACCAACAATTTTTCATTTGAAGCATTTTTGGTTGAGAAAGAGGAGGTTGAAAAACTTTCCCAAAATGGAAAGTTTACATTACAAGTCATTTCCATTTTTGGCAACTTTTGGTTTAGCTCACTTTTCTTCAATTTTATGAACTTACAAGCACTTCAATGATCAAATAAAAATCATACAACTTCAATTTGATGAAAAATCCACTTTGGTTCCATGGATGGGGGCCTCAGATGCCCTGATTTTGTTCTGACTTGCTCAAGAAGTTACCCAATGATCAGATGACTTCCACAATGAATCTCTTCATAAAACTTGGTACACATGATACTTATAACATATTGGGACCAATAGAAACAAGAATGACCAAACAATTTGGAGTTATGGCCTCTGAAACCAAAACCCTAATTTCAGGTCATCTGTGTAGTTAAACCTTGGCTCTGCTTCCATGCTTTGCAAGTTCTTGTGATTCTTTGACTTTCTTGATCTTTGAAGGATATAATATGATGATTTAACATACATGGACCCTATTGAGATGATTGAAGACCTTTGGAATGGCTCACTGGACCCTCCTGGATTGCTCAGATCACAAACCCTAGATGCAGATGGACTTGACCTAATGCAGTGAAGCAAAAATGCCATATGATATGGTATGATTAAACTAATGCAAAGATGAAAGATCACAAGACATGATGTGAACTTAGTGAGGGAAAATTTGGGGTGTTTACAGCTGCCCCTATTCAAGCATGAGTTAGCTGTGCAGGATGTAAACGACGAGCTTAACAGACGAACAAGATAACTTGTGGTTGAATACCAAAGACAGTCTGAAATTTGCACTCACTGGGGTGAATAAGAAAAGGGATATAAGTTGTGAAAGGAAAATATAGTATGATTTGTAAAGTGCGGGCGATGGAGGACGACCATCGAGCAGAGGACGACTGCTGGGGATTAAAGCAATGACGGGGACGACCGACATGCCGGGGGAATAAAGGGATTAAGATGGGGACGACCATCAAATAAAATTCTCTGGGGATTAAAGTAAAAGCAATGATGGGGACGACCATCAGGTTTTCAAAGTAAAGGTAAACAACGACGGGGACGACCATCGGTTCAAAGACTAAATGAAATAATGATGAGGAACGGTCATCAAAGGCGAAGGACGATCACCTAGCAGGGGACGACTGCTCTTTATCATGACATAGGACGAATGTCGGATAGAAAAGATCGACGATGGGGATGGCCATCGGATAAACATGATGAAGGACGATCATCGGGAGGTGAAGGACGATCACCTAGCAGGGTACGACTGCCCTCAGGGTTTATCATGACATGGGACGAATGTCGGATAAAAAGATCAATGATGGGGACGACCATCAGATAAAATGATGAAGGACGATCAACAAAAGGTGAAGGACGATCACCTAGCAGGGACCAACATGATCCTTATAACATATTGGGACCAACAGAAACAAGAATGACCAAAATGTTTGGAGTTATGGCCTCTGAAACCAAAACCCTAATTTCAGGTCATCTGTGCAGTTAAACCCTGACTCTGCTTCCATGCTTTGCAAGTTCTTGTGATTATTTTACTTCCTTGATCTTTGAAGGATATAATATGATGATTGAACATACAGAGATGATTAAAGACCTTTGGAATGGCTAAGATGGATCCTGGATTGGTCAGATCACAAACCCTAGATGCAGATGAACTTGACCTAATGCAATGAAGCAAAAATGCCATATGATATGGTATGATTAAACTAATGCAAAGATGAAAGATCACAAGCCATGATGTGAACTTAGTGAGGGAAAATTTGGGGTGTTTATACCATCGCCTGAGTTCGGAAGTCGGTTATGTAGGGTTAAGGTATTTGCACCCCCTACATCCATCGTACTCGATGGGAACCATCTAAGTTGTCACGCGCGAAAGGATGTCTATGTTTAATGAATTACTTGCTAAGGGAAATGAGTTTATGTAATAATTTTGATTGATCCTAGGTGATCAACAAAGAATAAGATCCTTGTGCCTACGTACTCCTGCTTGCAATGGGAAAGTCAGAGCCTCGTAGTTCGGCCTACTACGGTTGGTTGGTTGTTGGTTTTATTACCTTTCTTCGATGAAAGGGTTTAGGAGTCGAATTGCACTAAAGACTATGGGTAGAGGTGATTATTCCGAACCAACAAGTCGAGCGTCTTGCGACAGAAATAATTGAAGCGAGTAACGAGAGCTCGTAGTCCTCCTTTCTACCACTTAAGGCTCGTGGCGTACAATTCTTCTCGTATTATTAATGTGTTTTATTACCTAATGACCGCTTGGTGTTGGATCAAGGGTTTGGATCTAAAAGAATCGTTTTGGTTTTTTGAGGTTAGAGGGTGAATGCAAAATGGAGTTTTATTTTGTGGTTTGTTAGCGAGGCACAATACGCTCGGCTCGCAAGGTTAGGTGGATCCTAGAAAACGAAACGATAACTGAAAAATAAAGTGAAGTGTGTGTGAGTGCAACCACTTGGTGTTGGACCAAGGGTTCACGAACTAAGCAAAAGATCTAAACTAGTCCCCAAGGGTGCTCCTCGCAATCTAAACGATAAATGGAAAATAAAATACATACATAAAATGGGGGAGGGATACAAAATAAATTACAGGGGATTGCGAGAAATAAAGGGTATCGTTGTAATTTTCCCAAAAGAAAGCGTGTGTGCAGTGTTTCAAACTATTTGGAGGCGTTGAACCTTTTTATTCGGAGGAAACTATTCAGAGGCGTTGGACCTTTTCAGATGCGTCGTGATGTAGCTCTTTAACTACCTTAGAACCGATTCAATTTTAGAATCGTTCTATGAGGAGTCGAGCGTTTATGTTGAAATGCGAAAAATAAAATAAACTAATTTAAATAAAGTGAAATAAAATAAAAATGGTCTCATCATTAATCGAGATTTCGAGTCGGCTTGCGACGAATCTCAAGACTATGTAGATGTTCAACGACCATAAAAATTAAATAACCGATAAAAATAAACTAAATTAAATTGTTTTGTCGAAATAGAAAATAAATTGAAATAAAATGATAAAAAAAAATAAACTAAACTAAGTAGGCCTCATATTGAACGAATTTTCCGATTTAAGGAAATCAGACACAATTCGGCCGTTTGTTATATCATCGGCCCAAAAGTCAAAAGAAAATAAATAAAAGTGATTCTATTAATATTTAAAAAGGAGAATAAGGAAAAAAACAACTAAATCTACAATAATAAAAATAAAATGAAATTAAGATCTTTAAAAATCTCTAAACGATTTTTTTTCAAGATCTTACAAACGTCTTAATAAAATGAAAAAAAAAATCCATAAAATAAAATGATGTTGAAAACTTAAAATCACACAGCCAATATCCAATAATCAAATTAGGAAAAGAAAAAAAACAATAAGAAAATAAAATAAAATATCCTAACTAGAGAGTGGGGGTTGTGATGTGTATCAGAATCATGGAAGTGTAAACAACAATAAATCAGATTTGGGATAGGTCCAGTATAATTTCATAAAATAAAAATAAAATAATAAAATATAAATATAAAAGGAAATAAGGGCTTTTGTGAAATAGCAACGAAAACTCAGTATTCTTTCAAAATGAAAAAACAGGGGAACAATCACTTTCAAAACATAAGGGCGGCGATATTACTCTCGCAAACAAACTCATCATCGAAGAAATGCTCACCATGTATTCGTTAAGTTTCGATCTCGATTTCACGGTTCACTCTCTCAACGCGATTGGGATTTTCGACTCGGTTTTACGATTTTGGATCTCACAGTGTGGTTTGAGTGGTTCTGCGATTTTGTTTTAAGGTTCGAGCTCTTTTCGATTTCGGTTTAATCTCATCAACCTCTCTCAGTGCTTTTGTTCGTGTTTGATGATGACTCGCGGTGGATTCGGTTTTGTTTGTGAGTTTTGGAGGTTCGTTGGGTTTGTATTTGTGCGATGGAATCTCACGGTCTTGTTCGTTGTGGATTTTCGCGGTTCAAAGGTTTGTGTTGGTTTCGGTGATTTTGCGTTTGAAATGTTGGTTTGGGATAGTGACGATTTGGTTTCGTGGCTGTGCGGTTTGAAAAAGACGGTTCGCGGTTTTTCTGTTTTCGATGGTTTTGGGTGCTTTCACGGATTTCTGGGTCTGTTCATGTTTCACGGTAGGGTTTCATGGTGAGGATGGGTCTTGCGGTTTCGGTAGGCTTGTGAAATGCTTGTTTGTGTGGTTTATGGTATATGTTTGGTTTGTGAGAGTTATGTGGTGATGGTAGGTTACAATTCTTAATCTCAGTTTCTGCGTTGTTTGGTTTTCAATGGTGGTATGAAGCTTGGTTATGAGTTAACGTTTTTCTGGTTTTGTTTATGTTTGGTGAGAAGAAATAGATTTTAGCAGAGGTTTATTACACTATCCAAGCTTATTTTGCAGAGTTTTTTTACAATTCTTATAGAGTTTTTTTTAAGAGAGGGTAGAAATGGAAGATTTGGAAAGAAAATTTTTGAGGATGAATTGTAATGATGAGCTAGGTTTATGCGTCATTTGTTTGTGGAAGGATGTTGATGAAAAAAAATGGTGAGCTGTGTTGTTGTTGTAAGATGCTGAGTGTGGAGTGAAAACAAAAAAAATTGGTTGTTGGCACTTAGTGCGTGAAAATATGAGTGGTGGGGCCATGTGAATATTGTATCTGTTATGCTGACAATGTTTATCAAAAAAAGGTTGGGATAGAAATACAAAGAATGTGGGTGTGTAATTGACAGAAAAATATGGATTTGTGGAAATAAAATAGTGTCAAAAATAAATAAATAATAATAATAATAATAAAATAGTGGAAACAATAAGGAGAATAATAATAAATACTGATAAAATTAATAGTAATCAAAATACTAATTAGAATAAAAATAAAAATGATTTTTTTATAATTTTTTTTAATAATGGGCTTAAGAAGAAAAACTAATGGGCTAAAAAATATTTAAACAAAAAATTTTAATTTTAAAGTAAAAAGGATGAAAAGTGATAATCGGATAAAAGGACCCCGCACAAAACATCAAATTTAACCACCACACACACTGAACAATACCGCACACACACGCACTGCCAAACTCAACACTGACTCGATTTACGCACAAACCATGAACTTGGAAAAGAAATATTTTCGGATTTTTCGAATATCAGAAAGAAAAATAAAGTAGTACATATTTTTGGATTTTTGAATAATGGTTATACAGTAAAATAAAATGTTGTGGGTAGGACAAATTTGGGGTATGACAGTTGCCCCTATCGAATTGGCTTAGACCAAGTAAGATGAATTGGCTCGCGTTCAAACTTTCAAAGTATAAGACAATTAGATACTAACAGACTCCGAATTTGTCCGACAAAATAAAATGCGTAATGATAAAAGCTAATGATTGAAAACTGGAAAGACAGGTGACACAGCGAAGAAACAAGTTGTCTGAAAGTAAATAAATCGCTACCACCAAAAGGATGATAAGGCGGCCCCAGCATTCGGTCTTCGACGATCCATCTAGATGTCGAGTGACAGAAAATTAAAATAAACGACCCCCGCCACCAAAAGGAAAACCGAGTGACTGAAAATTAAATAAAATCGACCCCTGCCACCAAAGGGAAAACCGAGTGACTGAAAATTAAATAATCGACCCCAGCCACCAAAGGGAAAACCGAGTGACTGAAAATTAAATAAATCGACCCCCGCCACAAAAGGGAACACCGAGTGACTGAAAATTAAATAATTGACCCCCGCCACCAAAGGGAAAACCGAGTGACTGAAAATTAAATAAATCGACCCCCGCCAACAAAGGGAAAACCGAGTGACTGAATATTAAATAAGTCGACCCCCGCCATCAAAGAGAAAACCGAGTGACTAAAAATTAAATAAATGACCCCCGCCACCAAAGGGAAAACCGAGTGAATGAAAATTAAATAAACGATCCCCGCCGCCAAAGGGAAAACCGGACGATTGAAAATTAAATAATCGTTACCACCAAAAGGATTATAAGACGACCTGGTTGAGAAATGCTAGTAAAAGAAGTAAAAATTGTTTGGGGAACAAAAGGTTGAAGAGAATTATCCAATGGGGGACAGCCACTGAATAACACTTGGTAAAATTACTGCTTGGAGAAAAACTAATTGACTGAGAATCAAAATCTGAATAACAAAAGTTTAAAGAGAAAAGTTTTGTGGGGAATGCCCTCTGGAATTGCCGAGGAGATGCCTGGAATCTTCGATCGATCCTGGATCCTGACTTATGCACGTATGCTTGTTTTTTTTTGAAATGGTACTCCATAATGATGGAAATGCAATGCAAATGTTTATGCAATGAGTTTGAGGTTGAAATGTAAATGTTGGGGATATGAAAAGTTGATTTGCTTATGTATGAAAATGATGTGTATGGTGTAAATGATGCATAATGATGCATATGACATGTTGATGTAAATGATGCATAATGATGCATATGAGTCATTGGAAAAAATGAAAGGTGCCAGCTTAATGGACTTTTGGTCTGGTAGTTGCCAATAATGATTGGACTTTGGGTGGGTGGAGGGATTGATTCCCCGACAGTCGATCTTCGACGATTTGTGATCAGAAGATGGATCTGAATGCTCCAAGTTTGGTCACTTGCTGATGAGCGAAGCAACTTAATTGACACATGAAGATTGCTTTACTTTGAATGGTTCCCAACATATGGCAAGATCTGTTTGTTTAGCTAGGGAGTAGAGATAGGAAGATTTGTTCCTTGCTTGCTTACCCCTGTCTGTAGGGTATTTGAAAGAATTCTAATGGGGAAGCTTTGAGAGTGACCAAGACATGATCTGCCCCAGTGTTTGGATTCGATAGGTGCCTGCCCATGATTGAACTATTGAAGATGATTTGCCACTGATTGAGCTGTTGAAAATGATTTTCCCCTAGTTGAGCCGTTGAAGAAGTGTTGTTTCATGTTAGTACCAATGAAGCTCAAGTTCGTCTTTGATTGCCCCTCGTTGGGATTACTTTGATGTCAAACACTGATTTGCAATTAAATTGTTCATACACAAATGGTAGTATTAAGGCAATGTTCATGTAAGTTTTGAAAAAGGCCAATTTATTTTAATGTTGTGAAAGTTTGACGAATGGACCGTTAGTCCAAACGAGGTGCTGATTTAAAAGTGCGTGAAAGATGCAGCAAGAATAATGTGCAATCGAGATTGAAGATTAACAAATATATGGGAGTCAGTTTACGCAACCTTGTTGGTAGCATGCTTTCGGAATAAAACCTGCCTCAATTAGGACTTTTGAGGGCTGTAACGTGGTCTGGTTCATGGTTATTGAAACAAAGGTATAAGGCTCAAAGTTTGATTTGTACCCACCCCTTCTCCGTGATGTCCTCCAGTTCTATGTTCAATTAACTTTATATGAATTTGTTTTGACTTTGCAAGAGTGAAGATGAAGCTTTGAGGTTTGCTTGGAAGTGACAGTCTTCTTATTTTGTTGGATGTTGGATGTCGGTGACCCTTTGATTCTTGATGTGTTGTTCACTGATCTTTGTTTTGTTTTTGCTGAAGATCTGGACTCTTCTTCTTGCTTTGTTCTTATTTTGCTGACTAAGTCTCCCTTTGGGTGCTCAACTTAGTGGTTTTCATTTTATTTTTGCCTAAGTCTCCCATTGGGTGCTCAACTTAAGGGTCCTTTCTTTAATTTTGTTGTATTTTAGTCTCCCTTTGGGTGCTCGACTAAACAATTTATTTTTTCCTCGCCTAAATGTCCCTTTGGGTGCTCGATTTAGCGGTTTTTTTCTTTTTTGTTCTCGCCTAGGTCTCCCTTTGGGTGCTCGACTTAGCGGTTTTCTTGATTTCTTTTTTTTGTTGAATGATGTGACTGCCAAGTCATTTGTTGATGGTCCTCCGACGGGGTATCTCATTTTGCGATTCGAAGGTGTAGTCAGGTTAACTGAACACTACCCTGCCCTGGGTTAAGCGTAAGGGTTTGTATCCGAAAGAAACTCCTACTTCTAGGCTCGAAGTGGTTGACTAGGGATTAACTCCTTATCTCTCCAGTGTTTGGGGATTTGAAACAAAAATGCATGTACATCATTGACGAGATTTTATCCGAAAGCATACCACAATAGTTATGGGTTATCCGTTTTCATCATCCTCCCTCAAATATTTGCTAAAGTGACGTGAGAGAATATTTTTGTGCTTTTGTGATAAATGATAAATGATGAGCGAATGCGAATAGACTAATTCAAAACATGCATAAACATAATATTAACAAAACCAAGTACAAATGACAATGTTCAGAGCAAATAGTGCTTAAACAAACAATACAAAATAACAAGAATGCGAAAATGATAAATGGCATATGATGGACTTAATTTGAGGAATGAACTTCTCTTGATTTGACTTGCTTCAAAGTTGCAGACTACTTAGCTTGGTCTTTGATAACCCTTTCAAAATCTTTCACTTGCGGGCCCTGTGCGGCGGTAATGGATTGTTCTGAACATTTGGATTCCTTTGAGTGAAGGTGAGATCCTTAGATTCGACCATGTCTTGAACTTTATGCTTGAAGGCCTTGCAGTTCTCGATTGTGTAACCTGGAACACCTTTGTGATACCTATAGTGAGCATTGGCATCATAGTCTCGGGAGGTACCAGTTTGTGGTGGCATATCCCTCAAAGTGAGAGATCCTCCATCAACCCATTAAAGATTTCGTTTTATGACATAGGTAATGGATCAATGTGTCTGTCAGATCCTCTTTGCTGATTTGGCGGACGCTGTTGAGGAGCGTGTTGCTGTTGTTGACCAGGCTGTTGTGGATAAGCCGGTTGTTGGTATGGATTAGATGCATATTACGCAGCAACAATTAGAGGATATGGACGCGGTTGGTAAGGCATCAGAGGTGGAAATGGAGCTTGAATAGCTTGCTGATAAGGCATTGGAGGAACTGACTGATATGGCACGGGAGCATATTGCGCATCAACAACATATGGATACAGATAGTAGGGGACTAAAGTAGGCGCACTCTGTTGTGGCCTCCCACTTGCAGTAGAAATGGAATTTGTTTCGCCATTTTTGTATCCGTTGAAAGGCTTTTTGACTCCAGCTTGGCTTCTAGAACCCCATTGGATCTTTCCACTTTTCAGACCCTCTTCGATTCTTTCCCTGACAATCACCATGTCTGAAAATCCAGAAGATATGCTTCTGATCAGCTTTTCGTAGTATTTCCCCTGCAAGGTACCCATGAAGATATCAATCAGTTCACGATCAACCAAAGGTGGAAAAAACCCTGGCGGCTAGCTCCCTCCAGCGTTGTGCGTACTCTTTAAAGGATTCGTTCTCCTTTTTAGTCATACGCTGAAGTTGAGTATGGTTTGGAGCTAAGTCAGTGTTGTACTTGTATTTATTTTTGAATGCATAGGATAATTCAGGCTAAGTACTTACATTGTTGCACTCAAGTTGCATGTACCATTCTAGAGACACTCCAGACAGACTATCTTGGAAGCAATGGAGCATGAGTTGTCGTCTTTGGCATGAGCGGCCATTTTTCTACAATACATCCTCAAATGGAGTTCAGGACAACTGATGCCTTTGTATTTCTCCAATTCTGGCAGCGTAAACTTAGCGGGGATCACAACATCTGGAACTAAGCACAAGTCTGAGGCACTCAAAGAAGTTGAGTTGTGTCCTTCCATGATTCAGAGTTTTTCAGCTAACTCGCGACACATCTTCATCGCTTTAGAATCTTGAACAACATGAGGGTTGGTGATTGGAACAATAGTATGCATCTCGTACTCAACTTGTTGATCCTCTTAAGCATGAGGCATATGAACCGGAGTAACGACAGGTTGAGTTTGAGGAATAGCACCAACAGTAACACCAGAGGTAGGTATTAGTTGAGAAGTGACTTCTTCAACAGCAGGAGTGAAGCTTGGAGGTAAACCATAGACCAAAGGATTTGGAATAAGAACTAAAGCCATTGTGTGCGAGGTAGATCCTTCCACGAGAACATTGTTCCTTGCGGCAGCGGCTTCGCGGCGTTCCTCCATTCTGGCTAAGGCTTGTATGGTCTCATAAATATGGTCGATCTTGTTCTTGACCGAGTTTATCTCTTCCCTCATAGCAGCTTGCTCTTCTTGAATCACGTCCATCAGTCTTCTAGTGTTGGCTCGAGTTAAATACGGGCGTCGAGAAAGATACGAGCGTTGGGAAATCAGCTTGATTTACTGAAGGTGAAGGAATAGGAAATAAGTTTTCGAATTTGTTATGAAATGCAAGATGAATAATTAATGCAAATGAAATGATATGCAATGTCAGAATCCAGGATCACAAGATCAGGGTCTTGATTTAATCCAGACTTTGAATACAGGAGCTCATGAGTCCGAGGTACGGATGAAGGATACTCTGATCAGGAACTCACTGGGTAGACTCTAAAGTTTAGGAACCCCAAAGTTATCAATTCATATGATTGTTCATCATACACACCATAAGCATGACGGTTGATTGATTCCCCCATATGAATCTATTTTGGGTGAGATCTTCGTATCGACAACCCACGAGAGAAAATTTTCTCAGGAGCCCATACTATGCGATCATCGACATGAGATTTAAACAAAGGCCTCAGAGTTATGGACTTTGCTCAAATGTTTGATGCACATGTCAGCTCTTGATAGTCAATCAACTTCGTTGAGAAAGTCTATTCTGAGTGAGATCTTCGTATCGACAACCCACGAGAGCAAATTTCTCGGGAGCCTATACTACATGACCATCAATCTATGTTTTAACCAAAATGGTTCTAAAGGTCCTCAGAGTCGATGACCCTAATGAAAACAACTGAGCACACACAACAAGAGCGTAACGGTCATCAGTATTCTCATTAGAATCTAATCCAAGTGAGGTTTTCGTATCGACAACCCACAAGACCGGTTCCCTCGGGAGCCCATACTACATAACCTCACTAACTTATGTTTGTACTTGTAAGCCCGGGTATAAAGCCTTTCCCTCAAGTTTCTTTTGCAAAGTATCGATCCAATATCAGTACCAAGGAGCCACAAGAGATAAGATGGAAAGCGATAAAGAAAGCAATAAAAATAAACAAGTAAAGCATAAAAGCAAACATCCAAACAAGTTTGGAAACCTAGACTAGGCTTGACTCGCATAGGGGTGAACCAGTCCCCAACAGAATCGCCAATTGTCGCACCCTGAAAAATCCGACCTTACTTGATCTAAAAGAGAAGAGCCGTGCACTGGGAAGACATAAGAATCGCCACCTAATTCTAATTTATTCCCAAGAGGAGAAAGGGAAGATATAGATAAAACCCGTCGAAAAGAAGGATGAGGACAAAGGTCTCGCAACCATCGCCTGGGTTCGGAAGTCAGTTATGCAGGGGGAAGGTATTAGCACCCCATACATCCATCGTACTTGATGGGAACCATCTAAGTTATCACGCGCGAAAGGATGTCTATGCTTAATGAATTACTTTCTAAGGGAATGAGTTTATGTCATAAGTTTGATTGATCCTAGGTGCTCGACAAAGAATAAGATCCTTGTGCCTCCGTACTCCCACATGCAATGGGAAAGTCAGAGCCTCGTAGTTCGGCCTACTATAGTTGGTTGGTTGTTGGTTTTATTACCTTTCTTCGATGAAGGGTTTAGGAGTCGAATTGCACTAAAGACTATGGGTAGAGGTGATTATTCCGAACCAACAAGTCGAGCGTCTTGCGACAGAAATAATTGAAGCGAGTAACGAGAGCTCGTAGTCCTCCTTTCTACCACTTAAGGCTCGTGGCATACAATTCTTCTCGTATTATTAATGTGTTTTATTACCTAATGACCGCTTGGCGTTGGATCAAGGGTTTGGATCTAAAAAGAATCGTTTTGGTTTTTTGAGGTTAGAGGGTGAATGCAAAATGGAGTTTTATTTTGTGGTTTGTTAGCGAGGCACAATACGCTCGGCTCGCAAGGTTAGGTGGATTCTAGAAAAAGAAACGATAACTGGAAAAAAAAGTGAAGTGTGTGTGGGTGCAACCACTTGGCGTTGGACCAAGGGTTCGCGAACTAAGTGAAAGATCTAAACTAGTCCCTAAGGGTGCTCCTAGCGATCTAAACGATAAAAGAAAAATAAAATGCATTCATAAAATGGGGGAGGGATACAAAATAAATTACAGGGGATTGCGAGAAATAAAGTGTCTCATTGTAATTTTCCCAAGAGAAGGCGTGTGTGCACTGTTTCGAACTATTCGGAGGCGTTGGACCTTTTTATTCAGAGGCAACTATTCGGAGGCATTGAACCTTTTCGGGTGCGTCGTGATGTAGTTCTTTAACTACCTTAGAACTGATTCAATTTTAGAACCCGTTCTATGAGGAGTCGAGCGTTTATGTTGAAATGCGAAAAATAAAATAAACTAAATTAAATAAAGTGAAATAAAATAAAAATGGTCTCATCATTAATCGAGATTTCGAGTCGGCTTGCGACGAATCTCAAGACTATGTAGATGTTCATCGACCATAAAAATTAAATAACCGATAAAAATAAACTAAATTAAATTGTTTTGTCGAAATAGAAAATAAATTGAAATAAAATGATAAACAAAAAGAAACTAAACTAAGTAGGCCTCATATTGACTGAATTTTCCGATTTAATGAAATCAGACACAATTCGGCCGTTTGATATATCATCGGCCCAAAAGTCAAAAGAAAATAAATAAAAGTGATTCTATTAATAGTCAAAAAGGAGAATAAGGAAAAAAACAACTAAATCTACAATAATAAAAATAAAATGAAATTAAGATCTTTAAAAATCTCTAAATGATTTTTTTTCAAAATTTTACAAAGGTCTTAATAAAATAAAAAATCCATAAAATAAAATGATGTTGAAAACTTAAAATCACACAACCAATATCCAATAATCAAATTAGGAAAAGAAAAAAAAATAAGAAAAAAAAAATAAAATATCCCAACTAGAGAGTGAGGGTTGTGATGTGTAACAGAGTCATGGAAGTGTAAACAACAATAATCAGATTTGAGATAGGTCCAGTATAATGTCATAAAATAAAAATAAAATAATAAAATAAAAATATAAAATGAAATAAGGGCTTGTGAAATAGCAACGAAAACTCAATATTCTTTCGCAATAAAAAAAATAGGGGAACCATCACTTTCAAAACATAAGGGCGGCGGTATTACTCTCACAAACAAACTCATCATCGAAGAAATGCTCACAGCGTATTCGTTAAGTTTCGATCTAGATTTCATGGTTCACTCTTTCAACGCAATTGGGATTTTCGACTCGGATTTACGATTTTGGATCTCACGGTGTGGTTCGAGTGGTTCTGCGATTTGGTTTTAAGGTTCGAGCTCTTTTCGATTTTGGTTTAATCTCGTCAACCTCTCTCAGTGCTTTGGTTCGTGTTTGATGATGACTCGCAGTGGATTCAATTTCGTTTGTGAGTTTTTGAGGTTCGTTGGGTTTGTATTTGTGCGATGGAATCTCACGGTCTTGTTCGTTGTGGATTTTCGCGGTTCAAAGGTTTGTGTTGGTTTCGGTGATTTCGCGTTTGAAATGTTGGTTTGGGATGGTGACGAGTTTGGTTTCGTGGCTGTGCGGTTTGAATAAGACGGTTCACGGTTTTTCTGTTTTCGATGGTTTTGGGTGGTTTCACTGATTTCTGGGTCTGTTCATGTTTCATGGCAGGGTTTCACGGTGAGGATGGGTCTTGTGGTTTCGGTGGGCTTGTGAAATGGTTGTTTGTGTGGTTTATGGTAAATGTATGGTTTGTGAGAGTTATATTGTGATGGCAGGTTACAATTCTTAATCTCAGTTTCTGCGTTTTTTGGTTTTCAATGGTGGTATGAAGCATGGTTATGAGTTAACGTTTTTCTGGTTTTGTTTATGGTTGGTGAGAAGAAATAGATTTTAGTAGAGGTTTATTACACTATCCAAGCTTATTTTGCAGAGTGATGAAGAGTGGTTTTATAGAGTTTTTTTTAAGAGAGGGTAGGAATGGAAGATTTGGAAAGAAAATTGTTGAGGATGAATTTTAATGATGAGCTGTGTTTGTGCATTATTTGTTTGTGGAAGGATGTTGATGAAAAAAATGGTGAGCTGTGTTGTTGTTGTACGATGTAGAGTGTAGAGTGAAAACGAAAAAAATGGTTGTTGGCACTTAGTGCGTGAAAATATGAGTGGTGGGGCCATGTGAATATTGTATGTGTTATGCTGACAATGTTTATCCAAAAAAGGTTGGGATAGAAATACAAAGAATGTGGGTGTGTAATTGACAGAATAATATGGATTTGTGGAAATAAAATAGTGTAAAAAATAAATAATAATAATAATAATAATAATAATAATAATAATAATAATAAAATAATGGAAACAATAAGGAGAATAATAATAAATACTAATAAAATTAATAGTAATGATAATACTAATTAGAATAAAAATAAAAATGATATTTTTGAAATTTTTTTAATAATGGGCTAAAAAAATATTTAAATAAAAAAATTTAATTTTAAAGTAAAAAGGATGAAAAGTGATAATCGGATAAAAGGACCCCACACAAAACATCGAATTTAACCACCACATACACTGAACAATACCGCACACACACGCACTGCCAAACTCAACACTGACTTGATTTACGCACAAACCATGAACTTGGAAAAGAAATATTTTTGGATTTTTCGAATATCAGACAGAAAAATAAAGTAATACATATATTTGGATTTTTGAATAATGGTTATACAGTAAAATAAAATGGTGTGGGTAGGAAAAATTTGTGGTATGACAAATTTCCTCTCCAACCTTCTAGTCCTAGCTTTTCTTCCTCAGAGCTCTTCTTTTATTTCTCCCAAAAGTTCGATCGTTCCAAAATGATCGTACAAAACCCAACTTTACTCTTTTAGTCAATCTTGCCCCTAGGACCCCTTTAGTCTTTTCCCATCATACCCTCACTAATCCTTTACCAAAAGACCACATTACCCTTGTCCTCTAATTCTTCTTATTTTATTTATTTAATCTCAAATAATTAAATAAACCCACTATAATTATTATCCTAATATTATTAAAATATTAAGTCACACCCAAATCTCCACAATACATCAAATCATCACTAAATAATCAAAATTCACAACAAACACATCAATTAAATCACAACCAACTTTGGGGTGTTAGACTTTCTTTCTTTGGTGTAAGGAAAGAAGCTTGATATCAGATGGTGTGATATGATCATAAGGGTTATATATGGCTTTGTTTTGGACTTGGAAGACCATGTATCTGTAATAAACATGGTAAGATTAGGCTCAACAGGTGCAAGAAGTGGCAGTTGGTTGGTCTTGAGGTTTCTCTTGGAACAACTTACTCTTGGGCAGAAGAGTGATGATTTGAAGACTCAAGGAGATTTGTTCTTCTTGAAGGTGGATGAAAGTTTATCTCTTTGTTTGGAGTTCTGATTCAAGATGGTGGCACAGTGTTGTTAAAGGTCTTCAGTTCTTAGATTACTATGTTATAGTAAGTCCAGTTAGTGGAACATATCAAGAATCATGGTGAGGATGTCTTGGTGTATGGAAGATGTTCTAATTGGTGTTAGAACATTATTTGGGATGACTGTCTACATTGTATATAATTAGAGTCTACCTTATCATATGGGATAATGATGAAGTAGAGGGGATTGTAGAGAAGAATGAAGTAGATCAGGTAGTGATTGCTTGAAAGTCTGAATGTGGATATTCATCAACTGATCCCTTGCTCAAGTTAGAGGAATAAATGAGTATTGTGTTGGAGTGTCTGGCTAAGAAGAAAAGGCTGTTAAGGAGACATATCCCTATTGTTAAGTCATGCTAGTTGACCAGCTTGTCAAGATGTGATGACAACAAACCAAGAAGGGATCATGTGTATGTTGGTACAAGGGATGATTGTGTTCAACATGTGGGTTGAACAAAGAGTGAGCTATTGAAGACATGAAGATGCATCTTATGTTTTCCATTCATCAAAGTACAAAGGAGCACATGTCATCCTTGATAGGGGGAGTGTTACAATTTTGTGTAGCTGGACTTATGATGTTAAAGGGGATTAGTATTTCTCTTTGTGTTCTATACAGTATATGTCATAGCTAAAAGGAGAGAAAAGTAACTTATTTCAAGTTCCCTTGGATTTTTCATACTCAGAATGATTATCTCTGATAAGGATCTATGATGTCACACATCATGTTGTAACATGTACAACTAAGTATGGTAAAATTATTCTTCAGGCTGATATATTTTACTTAGTTGTGTGAAGCTAGTTGAAACATAAGCCCACTCAGAAGAAGGTTAAATATTGTTGTGTGAGAGTTGTCTTATGTGTACAAAGGGCAGTATGGATTCATCTGGATAAAGCTTTTATCTGCAGTTTAATTGAATACATAAGGGGTTGTAGACTATGCATGTAGTGTTGCTAGCAGAAAGTTTGTGTTATGATGTTAGAACATGTTCCAAAACATGTGTTTATTTAGCCAAACAAGGGTGTATTATGGACGACGCTGGCATAAGGATATAAAACACAAGTTTTATTCATGTGTGTTTGTTATTGGTCCTTTTATTTTGGGAGAACAAAGTCAGCTGGTCAAGGTCTGATTTGGATGACCCACATTAATTGGTGTAGAAGTTTTTGCTCCTATAATAAAGATCTTTGACTAAGAACGCTTCCTCATTCAAAGATAGATCGTTAATCTCTATGTCATTGCTTGCTATTTATAGAGAGCGTTTCTCCTCATTCAGGTTGTGAGTGTTTACATCTTTTCTTTTCTCTGATGGGTTTTATTTGTATTTGGGTGAGTATTGCATGGGTTTGGTGTTGTGAAGGATTCCTTTGCAAATTTTCGGCTAATAAGGGGGAGAAATGGTCTTCTCAGCTCAAATGGTCTGCTCAGATGGTGTGTTTGGAGTTGTTGTTCCAATGATTATATTAGACGTGTTCCAGGTGTGGTGGTTGAGTTGTCAAGATAGATGTAGAATAATAGTCATTGTGACTTGTGTCCTGAGTTATGAACATAATTATGACTTGTGTTCTGAGTTACATATGGGAATGTGGTTCTTGTTCTCTTATGCCACCATTGGTCTCCTTGAGGGGGAGTACTTCTCAGCCTGTGAGGAATGTTTCTGGAAACCTGAATGGATAGGAGTAGTAATGGATTAGTTCGGCCAATAGTTCAGTACTCCTTGTCCACTACTATTCTGACTGATGTTGAGAAAGGCTATTGAGGAAGATGTCAAGCAACATGTCCTGACATGATGAAGAAATTGTTGTTGTTGTTTTTTCAGTTTTGCTGCAGTAATATGTATTGTAATTTTTTTATTTGTTTTAGCCAAAATTTTCCAAAAGGGGGATTGTTAGTTATGTAATTCTAGGATTGGCATCAATTTTGTAAAACAAATATAGCACCAATATATTGTATAGGATCTTGATAAATAAGAACAGGTTAATCTAAGAAGTCCTATTATGCGCCTGAACATGTTGAGTTGAAGTGGTTCAACATCTGGAGCAACATGTTGAAGAAGATGTCCTAAATAGTTCATTTGACATCATGAACTGATACAGGTGGTTTGAAGATTCTGTTATAACTTAACAAAAGCAGAAGATTCAGTGAATTTAAAGCAAACCAATGTGGAGATGTTTTAAAAATCTTGAATATTCAAATCTATATTAGAGATAAATATTGAATAAATATAGACTTTCTAAATATAGATACATTTTAGGAAGTTATTGTTTTAAAGATCTTTTTGTAGCAAATTTTTCTACATAATTGTAGCAGCTACTATGCTGCGTTTTTGAAGGCCCAAAATCTAGTTGGGATTATGTTATAAAAAGAAGCCTTGTAACCTAGGTTTCGTAACCAATCAAAGATGTAAAAGTGATATCATTAGGGTTGAGTTCTAGTCACAACCTTATATTAAAAGATGTATTCTTTAGGGTTGTTTCTTTGAAAACCTCGAAGTTGTTAAGAGGTATATTGTTCTTGGAGGAAGCTTTTAAGAAAACTCTAAGATGTTGTCATGGAAGTGTGTCTTCTGATTCTGAATTGTTAGTTTATCATCATTTCTATGATTGAAAAGGAGTGAGATAGGTTTATCATATTTAGGAGTTCCTAGATAGAAGTTGCATTGGTAGTGATTAAGTGATACTACATAACTAGGTTAACAATTTGGATGTGTTCTTTATTGCTTTTTTGTATTGTATTATGTTGTGTTTTACTAGATGTTAGACCAGATGTCTAAACATCCTGTAGGATATTTAGAATTTGTTATAATATAATACAATACTGTTATTAATGTGTACCTTGGCATGTTTTCTATAACAGACCAGATGTCTTGACATCGTATTCGACATCTGGTTCTGTCATACTAGAATTTCACCTTGCAACCCTATTATGGACAATGGGTTGAGTCGAGGATACGTCCTCGGCCTTAACATTGCCCTTTCACTTGACTTGCGGTGGAAAGGTAGATTTGAGAACGTCGAATTCACCTATTTTCCTACGCTTTTCAGGTGAAACGACCACAACCAAAAATGTCGGTCATGGGTTAGAAGGTAGCATCTCTCGTGACGATGTCTCAGGTACCACAGATGTTCCTGTTGGAGATAGTTCATGGATTAACCTCAATAAACGGCCTCGCTGTTCACCATAGATGACTCGGACCCATGGAACTGGGTGGAAAGGCGAAAATTGGGGGACTTTGCCAATTGGCGGGCGATTGCCTCTAAGCCCGACCAATAAATATACTTGAACTACAATGGCTTAAGGTTCCCTATGTACGATTTTGATTTTTGGGAAGCTGGGCACCACTTGCCCTTTACTAACTTTCAAGGAGCAATTTTTAAGCACCTAAAGCTTGCGCCCTCCCAACTCCATGGGCGGAGGTTACAAATTTGGATTTAGGAATATTGAATTCTGTAGTAATAACAAGACTAGATGTAATGGGAAATTATAGGCCTTAAAAATCAATATAGAATGAATTGAGGACTGAATTAGAGGGGGAAAGGGAGGAACCAGTAGCAGATTCTGGTGTGAAGAACGGCGTGATGAGGGTCACAGGATGGTGGCGAGGGACACATATGAGTGTCGGTCGCCATGTGAGTGTGACGAGGGTCACACCAAATGGCCTTGTTACGGTATCCACAGATGTGTGACGGTCGTCACACACCTCTGTATGTATTTTTGTGTTGTTTTCTTTCTGTTCTGTTAGTTTCATGTTATCACCTGAGCAGTGGAGGTAAATGCCAAAACCTTGTAGAACTAAGACCAGTAGTAGAATTAATTAAAGAAGTGAACTTTAGTGAATTAATTGATTAATTAATTGGGAATGGTTGAGGAATTGTATATGATTGTATATGTGCATGTTGGATTTTCTGACAGGTGGGGTAATACCTTTGTGTATTACAATGAGTATGAGACTCACATGTGATCAGGAGGATCATGAGCATGTATGTTATTATTATGTATGTGTCGGTACATAAATATTGTCATGCATTCATGGTGTATTTGGTGAAGAAGGATCATTGCTCAGGAGGAGCGTATTTGATCCGTAGGTGAGATAAATCATTGCCTTGTAGATGTGTATGTGATTTATCGGTTTCAATTGAATGAACCAACATGTGTATTGGTACGACATGCATTATGTTATATGTTGAGTCACATTGCATTATTATTATTCTATGTTGATTGATTTGGTGTCATTATGTGAGTAATACTCTTATCATGTATTATACGACGTTAACTATTGAATGTAGTTCTCACCCCTTTTGTTGTTTTTATTGTGTCTATGCTTCTTTGGAATTACATATAATCCAGGTACTTGAGGTTTACATGGAGTGTGTGTTTCCTGATCGAGTCTTAGGAGTCACTCTGATACATAACACGGGATACATGGGTTTCTATTATTCGTTATTCTTTTGTTTTGATTTGTTACGTATCATTACTAGTTTTCAAAACATTGTGGACCACATGTTTATGTGGATATTTGGTTATGTTGGAATTTCTGTGACTTTGAATCAAATATTGATTTCTATTATTTTCATTTAATTATGAGTAAAGAGGTTAATGAAATAATTGAACTTTCATTGTTGGTTTTATTATGTGACATTCCACTTGTGATGTTAAACTCTGATTATATGTATTATATTGTATTTATTTAATGGGAAAATTGGGGTGATACAAAATTTGTTGTTGGGGCGCAAGCCTTTCTCGAGGAGGTACCTCTTCATATGGTCAGTGGTGTGGATATCTACGACTTCCTTGTTGAACCTGTCAATATAGTCGCGCAGAGGCTCTTCCTTGCCTTAGACAATTCCCATGAGTGTAGCCTCAGATTTGGGGTGATGTCTTGACACATTGAAGTGCCTTGTAAACTAAATCTTCAGGTTTCTCCAAGACGTGATGGAGGTAGGGGAGATGCTTGTACCAAGTCATAGCCCCTTTCCTTAGCATAATGGGGGAAAAGTCTACATTTGATGGCTCCCTCCATGTTGTGGTAGTGGAGCATAGCTTCTATGTTTTCTATGTGATCATCAGGGTTAGTAGTCCCATCATGCACAACCAAGAGAGGTGGTTTCTCTAATCCACATGGTATGCGAGTGTCCATGATCTCACGACTCAAGGGACCACGGTTGTCCTCGTCCTAGCTACTATCCAACATGAGATAGGGGGATCTATTACAACCAGGACTTATGCTACGTCGAGGAGAATGCCAGGGACGATCTTTGTATTTGGACTTCCTGGTACTCTTGCCCCTTGAATGCTCTTCATATTTGGACAAATTTTGGTAAAACAAAATGTTGGAAGAACAGGTTCCAAATGGAGTTCAAAGCTAAAAAATTATGTAAAAGACAAATATATCGAATGAGATGTCCTAACAGAAAGACTGGACATCTTGTCTGCTCAACAATTAAACATGTATCATATATGTTCCAAGATTCTAGGTGCCTTCAGCAATGGATCAAGGAAAGATTTGAAGCCCAATAGAAGACTATATAAAGAAACTTAGACCTAGGGT
Organism: Lathyrus aphaca; assembly: GCA_963966055.1. Lineage (NCBI taxonomy): Eukaryota > Viridiplantae > Streptophyta > Magnoliopsida > Fabales > Fabaceae > Lathyrus > Lathyrus aphaca. The sequence goes on from OZ014520.1 coordinate 514,066,585, forward strand.
TAAAATAACCTTTGTAACTTTTATATCACTTGTAACTTTGTAACCTAAATACATTGTAAAATAAGGGTTTAGGGTTTGAGAGTCATTGGCTCTCTTAGGAGTTAGAAGTCTCTGCTTTGCAGTATGGCATGCAGGTAGGAAGGCAGAGATACAAGGGGCACAACCAGAAGCCTTTAGGTAATGCTTTGTGTAATGATCTTGGATGAAGCTTTAAAGCAAGTCTAGAATAACTTGTAGGTCAAGAAACCGTGACAGGTTCTGGAGATCAGTAGAAGACAAAGTCATCACAGGTGGTAATGAAGGATGTGGGAGGTTCTCATATCAAAGGTTGTAAACGAATAGAGTTTAGCCTTAGATAAAGATGTTCAATGAAGGTAGTGATTAGGATAAAGTTGTAAACCATGAGTTTAACTTTAGGATAATACTATAAAATAATGAAGTCTTCATCCTGGATTGGTATCCCCCATATGTAGGTTTGTTAACACCGAATTAGGTCAACATATTCTGTGTACTTTATTATTTTGTTGTTTACAGTTTTTCTGTATTGTGTTCTTGACTGAGATGTCCCAACATTTTGTTCTTCACTTCAAAAAAATAGCTGTGTAATTCTTTTTGTTTCCTAAAGTGTAGAAGTCATTGTCTTATCATTAAGATAGGACATTGAAGTATCTGCATAACCAAAATTTCAATTGGTACCCGAGCAGGCATCCTGGTATGTTTTCTGGATGAGATCCTTGGAGTACTTTCTGGTGATTAAAAATGAGGAGTTATTTTCTGAAGGGTTTTGTAGCAACAAACCGAAGGAGTGGTGGTTTTCTTGGATGGTTTCTTGAAAGATGTCTTAATATCTTGTCTAGAGAAAGTTGAAGTTGTTCTTTGGTGATTCCACTACATATATTTTGATTGAAGAATTCCAGTATTATAGGATATTGGAGTATTGATTGAAGAAAGCTTTTAGCTGTCCTTTACCATGTTCTATTCTTGTAGATGTCAATCGGTTTGAAGACACATAGCATTCCAAAGTCGGGAGCATATGGAGGTTATTGTGATAGTTGAGTCTTATGTGACTTGGTATATGATTGAGTGGTGTCATCATGTATGCTGAAGCCAGACTAGATAGAAGGGGTAAGATGAATTATCAAACTCATGCTCTATGGGTTTGATGATTTCCTATTGGCTAAGTTGTTGAAGACACTTGATATGATGACCAAGTCCAATCAAGGCAATTCAGCCATATTCTGGAGTCTGCTAGTTATTCTTCAGACTAGGAGGTGCTTTCTTGGAAGCATGGAAGTGAAGACGGTGGAGGTGATTTATTTTTACCGTTCACAAACGGCGTGCAAGGAAGAACTCATACTTCTTAACCTTAAGGATAAGTTCACACAGTTAAGGTAATTAGGATTCATCCAGAGAGAATCTTAAAAGCTTGAATTAAGGGGGCAACCTTAATATCTTAACAACTTGCACAACAATAGAAGAAGACAACATGAAAAGGATATCTATGAGATATTCAGAATATGTTGGAATCAGACAAGGGTTATTACTACAAGGATTAAAAATTAATTGCTTCGTGCAAATTTTATTATCCTTATGATTCAATATTGATGATGTTATATCAGATGTTCTAACATCATTTCATCAGAGGTTTGGAGAATCATGGGAGGGGTTCTACATTCACTCAGAAGTCTCCTAGGCTTTTGACCTAGGATTATTGGCTTCACATATTTTCCTGGAAATTATTGAGACTTGTCCAGATGGTAATGCATTTTTACAGATGGAGATGGAAGACTATGAAGACATCATAATCTTGATGACTACGTGGATTAGTTTATTTCTAATCTAGGTACTTTAAAGTATTCTGGAACGCTCATTATAGAGTTCAGATAGGTGGTAATATCAACAACTTTGTGAAGACGACTCTACTCAAGGAAAGGTGGCATTCTTGGTACAACTATGGGGGTTAGTTTCTAACTAGTCCTTCTGAAGTTTAAAATAGTGACAGGTTTGAAGTATTTAGAGAAGCACTTGTAGGTATTCATCAATGTGTGAGATTGTTTAGAATAACTACGAAATCAATAGAATGGGGGTTGTCTACTCAAACTTGGTTGGTGAATCAAGTATATGAGAGCATGGGACTCGTGTTCTGTAATGGAAGGAAGTTATTTCAAGTAGCAGAAGAAGGAGATAATTTTAATAACTATACACCGAATCACAATGTTCTGACATCTAGTTCAACATTAGAATCTCAGTTGGTGGGGTGGTACATCAACTCAAGATAGGGTGATCTAAAGGAATAAACAATGATGCTTCAAAAATATCGTTTTTATAGCAGTTTGGACGAGTTGTAGGAAGGAGAAGATGTTACATTATCCATGGCTTAGAGAGTCTAAGAGTGTATTTCTTTTGAGCAAGTGGATACATGTAACTTGAAGATCAAGTATCGCTATATAGATTAGGATATCTTTATGAGAGTTCTGATAAACGTGAAGAAGACAATATGTGAAAATTGGATTTTTCATATGAGGATTCATGAAGGAGGTGAACAAATTATGGCAATTGGTTTATCTCAGAAGTGGATTTGAAGAATTAAGATGATCAGCATGTGGCAACTGGTTAGTCTTGAGGATTGTCTTGGAACAAATTACTCGTATGCAGAAGGGTGATGAGTTGAAGACTCAAGGAGATTATTTCTTCTTGAAGGTGGATGAGAGTTTATTTCTCTCTTTCTGGAGTCCTTATTCAAGCTGGTGGCGCATTATTGATTTATGTTTCTTCAATTCTTTGGATTACTATGCTATAGTAAGTTTAGTTGGTGGATCTATAACGGTAAAATCATGAGTGTAAGTTAATAGTTAACTTAACTCAAAGTAAACAGAGTCGCCGCCGTGCTTTTATTTTATTCCAAGTGGAAAAGGAAAAACTAGCGAATAAATCTAATGAATCTAAAAGCAAAAGCTAAAGAAACAAGCAGAGAACTGGGTAAGGGGATATGTTACAAAATGGGAAGGTTTTACGTACCCAAAATGTATGTGGTACTCCACGGGAGCCCTTTGAAAAATTTATTACTTTTGGTTTGAAAATGGTTTGTAAAAGAGAGTGGATGGATGAGAGAAGAATTATTTTTTAATATTTTTGTGTTTTGAGAGGTTTACCACCTCATGCCTACGTACCCACAATGTGCAATGCAAGATCAAAACCCAGTAGTTTGTGGTACATATAGTGAAAAGGGTTGGTTATGGTTAATTTTATTAAGTTAAGAGAATTTGTCATTTTCAAATGGATAGTCTAACAAATCTTCCATGAGAATGAGGGCATGGACTCATACATCATTATGGGGAGGACGTAAACTTGGATAAAATTGATGAGTATGCCTCTAAACCCCCACGAAGGACAAGAGACTAAATTACATCAAACTATAACCATGGAGATTGAGAGACTTGCACCGACTAAAGAATAATGACTCATAATCGATACTTATAAATAAAACAAACAAAGGTGCATAAAGGCACAAAACAACTTTAGTGAGTTTGGTTCTTTTTATTTTTTGAATTAAAGTCAAGATGATTAAATTCATTGATGTTTTTTAAAAAGAAAAGAAAGTAGTAAAATCCACTTAACAAAAGTCAAGGATTTATTTATTAAAGAGGTGAAGGTTTTTTAAAACAAGAATCATTTAAAAAAGAAGGAAGTTTTGAAATTTGAAGAATGAGAGGAGATGAAGAGGCTATCCTAATAAAATAAAATAAAAGAGATAAAGGAGGAAAGATCTAACCAAAATTGATGATGCTTCCCATTATGAGCACAAGAGTTTCATCCTTAAAAGCTAGCAAATGGCCAAATAAAGGCAAAGATATCAACTCCATAAAGATCAAAGCAAAGGGAAGGTGTCCTAGAATCTAAGTCTAAAACTCCAATTGCAATGCAAAGGATAGTAACTAATAGTCCAAGATGGGAACAATTAATTTTTTTATGGTTTAAGGCCTTATTAATATTTTTGTGTCCAAGTGGACAAAAAGAAAAATCAATACAACAATATAATAGCAAGAATATAAACATGATAACAAATGATATAGTATAATAAAAGCATAATAAAAATAAAGGAGATAAATAAGAGAGTAGGAAATTAAAATGTTAGTATAGTAATAATAATATTAATAATATGCATAATAGTCGTAGGGTGAACTTAATCATCCACAACCAAAAGAGTAACCAAGGTACTTAGTACCAAAAACCGAAAAGGCAACCGATTCCGCTTAGTATCTTACACTATAGTGATTAATCAAGGCGATTAGAACCAAATTCAATGAAGTTTGAAAGAAGATTGGGAGACCAAAAACAACTACGCATCAAACTTCACAAGTCTTGGATCTTAACGCAAAAAGATCAATCACATTGGGATTACGCGACCAACACGATGCTTGGTCCATGAAAGTGCGAGTATCCAATTGGATTTTTATTCCGAATTCGGGACACATTTAGGTCTATGTTAAGAAATCGCCGAGTAATTTACGGAGTAATTACCCTACAAATAAGGCCGGCCAATACCAATTAAGGTGAACAATATTTGTGCTAATTGTCGCTCCCGATAAATGGGACTGGCCCAAATAAAGGTACAGACGCGAACGGTCGGCGAAAGAGAACAATGAGAACACACGGCAGTGAACTCACTGGAAAAGAAAAGAGTCGCCAGCTAGGCATTTTTATCCCGGAGGAAAGGAAATGCTGCATAGACCTAGAAAGATATGGATAAGACGGTCGCGAACCAAAGAGACTGAGAAAGGGGGTTGGTTACAACCTGGGAAGGTATTAGCACCCAGATTGTCCGCCGTACTCGACGGTATCCACGCTTAAAAGATTTGTGTTTTAAAGGGGTAGTTTCAGTGCAATTTGTGTATAAAAAGAGCTGGAAAAGGATGTACAGGTGTCAGTGTGAAAGAAGTGTAAAGTGTATAAATGATGTGTCAGTGTAAGAATGAGAATGAAATGCTCAAGATCATGAGGCCACAAGAATAAAGCTGGAAAGAGGGGGAATATACAGAGACTTTTGTTCGATAACTGTTAAGTTATGCCTACGTATCCTCTCGTGCAATGAGGAAGTCAGAACACCGTAGTTCGACCCAAAGAGACTGAAAGATAAATTGACTTGTGAACAGCTTGCTTGTCTATGCTCAAGTGTATGACCTGTCTGGCTCAGGTGCAAACTGTCTTGCATTAGACGGATGAAGCAAGTTCTCGTTTGTGAATGAATGAGATGAGAAAAAAATCCCGGAGGAGACGATTATTGTTTTTTTTTTTTGTTTTCAGTCTTTTATTGCTTTTGAGAATTTGTCATAAGTTAATGAGCTTAAGCCTAAACCAGTGGATTTAGTAAACTCATCACATCTTCCCTCTGATTAGGGGTAATGAGAATACCTTAAGTGTGAAGTCAGATTCTCACACTTAATCACCTTTGATGCAGGATTAAGATCATTAACCTACTTGTGATTATTTAAATGTTTTTGGTGTTTTTGTTTAGTGTTAATTAATGAGATTAAGCCATAATCAAGGATTAAACAGACTCATTACACCATCCTAATAGAAGGATAATAGATGAGAATGTTTAAGCTGAGGAAAGCTCCTCAGCTTAATCTATGATTAGGGATTAACTTCATGACAAAACAAAACCTTTATTAAGTGGATTTTAGTTAATGATAAGATGAAGAAGTGAGTTTTATGGTTTGTAAGACAACTTAAGGGGGACTTGTCCATTAACACTAGGGTTAGTCCTTCTTAACCAATTAAGGAAGAATTAGAACCCTAATGTAAGGCCCAAGTTACAAGCTTGATGTCTTGGTGATTATTAAGTGAATTGATTAAAGGATTTAAACACATTAAGGGTTTAACACTTAGGATTAAAGCTATACACTCCATCCTAATAGAAGGATGCAGGCATAAGCTTAATCACAAAGCCTTAAAGCCTTTAGGGTTTAGTCCCTGATTATGAGATGAGAAGAGACGACTCAAAGAGACACAAAGGTAAAACTAAGTGGGGAGACTAATCAAAACCCTAATCATTGTCATGCTTGGTTGTTCCTAAGGTTTGTGAGGTTTAAGAAAGAAAATCTTCAATGGAACCACCAGGAAGCAGATGAAAGGAGCAGGAGAAGCAAAGTAACTTGCTTCATTTAAGAAGACAAGTCACTTGAGGAAAGAAGGTAAGAAGAAGAAGAAAGAGCAAGCCCAAACTCAAACACAAAGTAAAATGCAGCAATGATGCATAAAGGAGATGAAAAGAAATTGTGAGAAGTGAAGGCAAATTCACTTCTCAAAGTTACTTACCACCTGAAAAGTTAGTGAAAGAAATGCAATGCAATGCAAAATGAGATGCAATGACAGGGTGCAAGACAAAACCAGAAGCATTCATGAGATGATAATGATGCTATGAGATAGTGCAAACATGAATCAATGAATGGGGATGGTCATATGAACATGTGGGTGCAAGAGAAACATGCTTAGAACCATGATCATACATGAAAAGTTATGAGATGCACATGACATATAACATGGCAAATGCATGATGCAATGATCAAACATGCTTTCAACATATCTTAAGATGTCTAATGAATCAAATGAATGCATAAAATGCTATGGCAAGTCAAGGTATGAATGCAAATGCAAGTTGAATGCAAATGAAAGCCCAAATTAGGGTTTATGGTCAATGCATCAAGCAAAAACCAAAATCAGAAGCAAACATCAATATAAAAAATTGAAAATGCACTCAAAGGATCCCTAATCCTATACTAACTCACTGCCCAAAGGAAAAGTTCCAACTCTTAACCTAATTCAAGTTATGATTTTCCTAAGTTTTCTAGGGTTTTAGGGTTCCTTAACAAGAAAAATGCCAATCAAATGGAAAATGAAAGATCAAATCATGCCAATTTAATCTCACAAACTACATGCTAAACACAATGCAATGCAAAAAGAATCAAGGTCCAACTCTCAATGGTTAGGCAGAAATGATTTTTGGAAGTTTGGATCAAAATAATGCCTTGAAAATGAATTAATTCCATGGAAAATTCTCAAAATGCATCAAGATCAAAAAAGAAATTTTGTTTGAGGGTTGTACAATGTTTCTAAATGGTTTTAAATGTTTCATGAATTTTTTGGTGATTTTTAAATACCTAAAAGTATTTTTAATTAATTAATTCTCATTAATTAATTAAAAATAAACTTTTAAATATTTAAAAAAAATTTTGAATGCTAAAAATAAAAATAAAAATATTTTTGGTTTCTGAAATTAAATAAAAGTTTGTACAAAAAATTTCAGAATTTTTTAAATGATTTTGCTATTTTTAAATAAATGTACAAATTAAATGACAAGAAAATGAAATAAAAATTAATTAAATGGGAAGTATTCACATCCAACGCATCAGATTCAAAGTTGGGAGGAGGCTGTTGACTGCGCGCGCAATCCTACGGCTGGCATTCAAACTGGCTAAAAATGAATTAATTAACTTAATTAATTAAGATTAGGGCTAAGTGGATGATCTGAGCCATTGAGCATGCGCGGGAGTGGACTAAGTCAACTCATCCAACGCTCAAAATTCAAACTACATTAATGACAGGGATTAAACCCTAATTATTTTCAGGTGGCCGGAGAAGACCTCCGGTCGTCTTCTCCGGTGGGAACCCCACCTGAAAATCCCTAAAACCTTCAAAACTTCACTAAAATGAAATCTAAAAGAACAGAAATCATCCCCACATCCCCCTGAATCAAAACCCTAACACAAAACTCATTTATCTTTCATCAATCACACGAATTGAAAGCAAACATTTTTAGGTCAGAAAAGTTTCAGAGTAAGATTAAATGCTTATTTCTCAACCATTTTCAAAACCAAGAACATCAGAGTGATCAGTGAATCATGAAGAACAACTTAGGAACTTAAAAAATCATTTATGGAAAAAAAGTTCATAAAGCTACCTGAGTTTGAAGCTTTTCAGTCTGGCACTTTCTGACCTCCTCTCTTGTGCAAAACCACTCCTGTGACCTCCCTTGTGCTTCTGAAAGGCTTAGAACAAATTTATTTGGGCTGGTTTGAGAGCTTGCAGAGGTTCTGTTCAATGGAGTGAGGAAATCGTATTTCTGATTCTTTGAGTTTTAGGCTGCTTTGAAGGTTGGTTTGGGTTCAGTGAAGCATGGTGAGATGATTGGTGAAGTTGGTTTGTGTGTTTGAGGCTTGTGTTGAGAGTTTCGAAAGCTTTTGCTCAAGAGGATGAAAATGAGAAAGTTGTGTTATGGCTGGTTTCAGGCTTGCTTCTTGTTGTGTTTAGCTTGCATTTGATTTGTATAAAGAAATGTGATTGGTCAGAAGAAGTGACATGTCCTTTTGTGATAGTGTCGCTCCCGACAAATGACAATGGATCAGATGAAAGTACAGACGCGAACGGTCGGCGAAGGGAATAGTGAGAACACACAGCCGTGAACTCACTGGAGAATGAATAGAGTCGCCAGCTAGGCATTTTTATCCCGGAGGAAAGGCAATGCTGCATAAGCCTAGAAAGAGATGGATAAGACGGTTTGCGAACCAGAGAGACTGAGAAAGGGGGTTGGTTACAACCTGGGAAGGTATTAGCACCCAGATTGTCCGCCGTACTCGACGGGATCCACGCTTAAAAGATTTGTGTTTTAGAGGGGTAGTGTCAGTGCAATCTGTGTGTAAAATAGCTGGAAAAGAATGTACAGGTGTCAGTGTATAAGTGATGTGTATAAATGAAGTGTCAGTGTAAGAACAGAATGAAATGCTCAAGATTATGAGGCTTAAAGAAATGAGCTGGAAGAGGGGGAATGAACAGAGACTTTTGTTCGATAACCGTTAGGTTATGCCTACGTATCCTCTCGTGCAATGAGGAAGTCAGAACACCGTAGTTCGACCCAAAGAGACTGAAAGATGAATTGACTTGTAAACTGCTTGCTTGTCAATGCTCAAGTGTGTGACCTGTCTGGCTCAGGTGCTTACTGTCTTGCATTAGACGGAAGAAGCAAGTTCTCGTTTGTGAGTGAAGGTGATGAGAAAAGAATCCCGGAGGAGACGATTATTGTTTGTTTTTGAGTTTTCAGTCTTTTATTTCTTTTTGGAGTTTGTCATAAGATAATGAGCTTAAACCTAAATCAATGGATTTGGTAAACTCATCACATCATCCCTCTGATTAGGGGTAATGAGAATTACCTTAAGTGTGAAGTCAGATTCTCACACTTAATCACCTTTGATGTAGGGTTAAGATCATTAACCTACTTATGATTAATTAGATGTTTTTGTGATTTTTGTTTAGTGTTAAGTAATGAGGTTAAGCCATAATCAGGGATTTAACAGGCTCATTACACTATCCTAAAAGAAGGATAATAGATGAGAATGTTTAAGCTGAGGAAAGCTCCTCAGCTTAATCCATGATTAGGGATTAAACCCATGACAAAACAAGTCTTTATTAGATGGATTTTAATTAGATAAATGGTATGATGGTGAAATGTTTTTTATGGTTTGTAAGACAACTTGAGGAGGACTTGTCCATTAACTTTAGGGTTAGTCCTTCTTAACCAATTAAGGAAGAATTAGAACCCTAATGCAAGGCCCAAGTTACAAGTGTAATGCTTTGATGATTATTAGATGGATTAATTAAGAGAGTTCAACACCTTAAGGGTCCAAGACTTAGGATTAAAGTTATACACTTCATCCTAAAAGAAGGATGCAGGCATGATCTTAATCACAAAGTCTTAAAGCCTTGAGGGTTTAGTCCCTGATTATGAGGTGAGGAGTGAAGACTCAAAGAGAGACACAAAGGTAAAGACTATGGGGAGACTAATCAAAACCCTAATTCATTATCATGCTTGGTTGTCCCTAAGGTTTGTGAGGCTTTCAAGAACAATCTTCAGATGAACCACCAGGAAGCAGATGAACAAGATCAAGAGAAGCAAAGTGACTTGCTTCATTCAAGAAGTCAAGTCACTTGAAGAAAGAAAGTGAGAGAAGGAAGAATGAGCAAGCTCAAACTCAAACACAAGTAAGAATGCAGCAAGGTATGCAAAAGAAGATGAGAAGAAAAGGTATGAGAAGTGAAGGCAAATCCACTTCTCAAGTTTACTTACCACCTGAAATGTTAGAAAGAAATGCAATGCAATGCAAGATGAAATGAAATGACATGATGCTAGGCCAAACCAGAAGCATACACATGATGATTATGGTGTTATGAAGTGCTGCAAACATGAGGCAAGACAATGGAGATGTTCATACAAGGTTATGAATGCATATGATGCAAGTTGGGGAGCATGAATAAACATGAAATGTTATGAAACATACAAGACAAATGGCATGGCAAATATGCAATGCAATGATCAATGATGCTTCATACATGTCTTAAGATGTCAAATGAATCATAAGAATGTACAAAAGGCAATGGCAAGTCAAATCATGCAAGGAAATGCAAAAAGGATGCAAGGGAAAGCCCAAATTAGGGTTTACAAAGCAAACATCAAACACAAACTCAAAACAGAAGCAAACCCTAATATGAAAAATGGAAAATGGTACCTAAAGAAACCCTAGACCTATAATGAACCACTGCCCAAAGGGGAGCTCTCAACTCTCAACCAAACTCAAGTTATGATTTTTGCAAGTTATTAGGGCTTTTTAGGGTTTGTAACAAAAGAAATGCCAATCAATTTGAAAATGCAAGATCAATTCATGGCCTTTTTATCTTTGAAAGTACATGTCAAGTGGAAAACAATGCAAAAAGAATCAATGTCTCAACCTTTACCAAAAGACAGAAATGAATTTCCAAACATATGATCAAAATAATGCACAAAATGTGACTTAATTCAATGAAAAATTCTTAAAATGCATCAAGATCAAAAAAGAAATTTGGTTTGAAGGTTGGACAATGTTTCTAAATGTCTTAGAACATTTCATGAATTTTTTTGTAATTTTTAAATACCTAAAAGTATTTTTAATTAATTAATTCTCATTAATCAATTAAAAATAATCTTTTAAATATTTAAAAATACTTTTTCAGTGATAAAAAATAAAATAAAAATATTTTTGTGTCATAAAAATTAATAAAACCTTAAAGAAAAAGTTTCATAATTTTTATGATTTTTAAACTATTTTAAATAAATTGTACAAGATAAAAGAAATAAAATGAATTAAAAATCAAATTTAATGGAAAGTAATTAGATTGGATGGCCAGGATGCGCTCTGGGTTTGAAAAGATTGACTGGCGCGCAATCTGATGGCCAGGATTCAAACTGAGTAAATCACAATTAATTAAAATTAACCACGTGGATTAGGGCAAATGAAATGATCTGGAGCGTTGGAAAGGGAGGGAAGTCAACTGGTCCACGCGTATCAACGGCCTATATTCAAACCTACACTAATTATGGGATTAAACCCTAATTAATCTCAGGTGGCCGGAGAAGACCTCCGGTCGTCTTCTCCGGCCAGAGGGTCACCTGAAAATCACCCAACTCCCTAAAAACGTAAAATAAATGAAAACTAAGACCAAGGAAATGATCCTAACACTCCCACGAATCAAACCCCTAACCTAAAACAAATTTATCTAACCTAAACAAGCTGAATCGAAGCATCTAAGTTCTAGGGTTCGTAAGCTTCAAAATGAAATTAAACTCTCAAAACGCAACCATTTTCAAAACCAATGGTACCAGAATGATCAGCAAGACATGTAGAGCAAGTTTGTAACAATCAAATTGATTTCTGGAAAAATTAATTTGGAGCTACCTGAGATTTGCAAACTTTGATTCTGGAACTTTCAGGCCTCTTCTCCTTGCTCAATCTGCTCCTCTTGGTCCCCCAAAGTTGCTTGAATGCTCAAATGGAATTTATATTTGTTGGATGATGAGTTTCGAAGAGAACTGCTTCTGCTCAGTCAACAATGGCAGATGAGTTCCTGGCACTTTCAGGCTGTGAAGAAGGGTTGTTTATGACCTATGAGGTGTGTTGAGAAGGCTTGTGGTGTTGGTTGATGTGTTTGTGGCTTGTAGAGAGAGATTCGATAGAATCTGCAGCATGAAGGTGAGCTATGGCAGATGGGGATTCAGGGTGTTTTTGGCTTTGTTTCTTGATGCTTTGTGTTCTATAGATCAAGGTGAGATGAATGGAGGCAAAGGTTTGGGTGTTTGCAGGCTGTGTAATGAAATTCGAAGGAAGTTGCAAGTTGAGGTGTTTTTGTGTAAGTTGTGAATGTTATGCTTTCAGCCTTGGTTCTCATGTGATATGGTTTGCAAATTTAATGAATAAACAATTCTGATTGGTCTCTTGATGTGACATGGCCTGCTAGGATAGGTGAGTTACTTTTTGCACAAAGTCCACTTTTGTGTAAGATAGGGCATGGTGTGATGCTAGGCAAGGACAAGTTGGGTTCTGGTGCAGCATGGTGAGTGTGAGAGGTTGGCTTGACCCAAGGCTCAATGCAGCAAGTTGGCATAAGGTTATGAGTGGTTTTGCAATTAGGTTGGCTTATGGTTCACATGTGACTTTTTGCATAAACAAGCATGAAATCATGGGCATTCCTAGTTCATTTCTGATTTTTATGACTTAGAGGAAGTTGGCATGCTGGTTTGACATGAATTAGAGGCTGCATTTTGACTTGATTCAAGACTTAGCAAAATTTCCCCTTAGTGCATGACATGAAAAACAATGATTTTTGGCAACTTTGCATGGTCATAACTTTTGATCCAAGAAGAGTTAGATCATGTTCTTGTACTTTTTGAAAAGGGAAAGATGAGATCTACAACTTTCATGACCAAGGTTTTTCCATTTGAAGCCTTTTTGGATCATGAATCAAGGCTTGAAAATTGACCTAAAATGATGCATTCTTGAAAAGTCAACAAAGCCCAAAAAGTCAACTTTTGCAAAAACCCTAAATTCTTGATTTCCATGAACTTCAAACTTCTTCCATGATCAAATAAAGATCATATACACTCAAAATGATGAAGATCACCCATTGGTTGGGTCATTGGGGGCCTCAGATGCCCTGATTTTGCACTGACTTGTCTGAAAAGTCAACTCTTGATCAGATGACTTCCCCATGGAATTTCTTCATGAAAATTGATATGCATACTCCCTATACCATATAGAGACCAATGGAAACAAGAATGACCAAAAAATTTGGAGTTATGGCCTCTGAAACCAAAACCCTAATTTTCAGTCAACTGTGTAGTTCATCCTGGCTCTGCATCCACTCAAACCCCAGTTCTTGTGATTCCTCTGCAATTTTGACTTTGTGAGGATGTAACATGATATAAGAACACACATGGACCCCTTTGAGTTGATTAGTGGCCTTTGGAATGGCTCAAGATGCCCTGAGGTTGCTCAGATCACAAACCCTAGGTGCAGATGCCTTAGAAACTATCCAGTGAAACCAAATGAGACATGAGATGATGTGATTGTGTTTATGCATATGAGATGATCACAAGTCATGTGTGAATGGGTGAGGGCAAATTTGGGGTGTTTACAGCTGCCCCTATTCAAGCATGAGTTAGCTGTGCAGGATGTAAGCAACGGCTTAACAGGCAAACAGGATAACTTGTGGTTGAATACCAAAGACAGTCCAAAATTTGCACTCACAGAAATGAAGAAGAAAAGGGATATAGATTGTAAAAGCAAATAAAGTATATTGTAAAGTGTAAGCGACGGAGGACGACCGTCGAGCAGAGGACGACTGCTGGGTAAAGTGGTATGTGAAGCAAAGCGATGACGGGGACGGCCGACATGCTGGTAAAGTGTATAAAGCAATGACGGGGACGGCCGACATGCTGGGGATAAAAGGTAAAGCTAAGACGGGGACGGCCGACTAGCTGGGGAAAATAGAATATTATGATGGGGACGGCCATCAAGATAAAGTAGTAACATTCTCTGGGGATTGGTGAAACATGACGGGGACGGCCATCAAGTTCACAAAGGTAAAGTAACCAACGATGGGGACGGCCATCGGGCTAAAAGGAAAAGGGACCACGACGGGGACGGCCATCGGGTTAAAGAATAAATGAAAAAAACAGATGATGGGGTACGGCCATCAAAGGTGAAGGACGATCACCTAGCAGGGGACGGCTGCTCTGTTGGGCATAAAAGAAATATGATGGGGACGGCCATCAAAGGTGGAGGACGACCACCTGGCAGGGTACGGCTGCCGAAAATATCAACGATGGGGACGGCCATCGGATAGAAAAGGTCAACGATGGGGACGGCCATCGGACGAGCATGATGGAGGACGACCATCAAGAAGTGGAGGACGACCACTCAGCAGGGGACGGCTGCTCTCGAAGTTCATCATAACACAGGACGAGTGTTAGATAACTAAAATCAACAATGGGGACGGCCATTGGATAAAGTGATGAAGGACGATCATCAAAAGGTGGAGGACGACCACCTAGCAGGGGACGGCTGCTAAAATCAACGATGGGGACGGCCATCGGATGAGCATGATGGAGGACGACCATCAAGAAGTGGAGGACGACCACTTAGCAGGGTACGGCTGCTCTCAGAGGTGTCATAACACAGGACGAGTGTTAGATAAAAAGAAAATTTGTTGGCAATCTACTGGGGAGAGTAAACACGGACGAGCGTTTACAAAAAGGTATAAGTGTTTGGTATTGTGTATAGGTTAAAGGTGCGGACGAGCATCCTTAAGACTATGATACGGACGAGTTATCATGTAGAAACAAACTGACACGTGCTCAGAGCTGATGATACGGACGAGTATCAACTGGTTAACAAGGAACACGGACGAGTGTTGCATCTGAAAGTATCCTTCTGGGGAATAGTAGACACAGACGAGCATCTATATTCACGAAGACATAAGTGTTTGACACGGTGTATGGATTAAAGATGCGGACGAGCATCCTCAAGACTATGATACGGACGAGTATCATGTAGAAACAAACATTAGACGCAGTGTTCTGAGATGATGGTACGGACGAGTACCAACTGGTTAACAAAGAACAAGGACTACTGTCGAATCTGCGGGGATATACATGGTGTATATAAGATGCGGACGAGTATCTGAGTAGGTGTACCAATGAGTAGTGAGTATATAATGTATAGGTGAGTGTTTATCTGCTGGGGATATGACACGGACGGGTGTCAGGAAAGTGTATATACAAGTATAGGCAAATACGCTGGGGATATGACACGGACGGGCGTCAAGAAAGTGTATAGGTATATGTAAGTGCAAAGAGGGTGTCTTTGGCTTTCTGCTGGTGATATGACACGGACGGGCGTCAGGATGTATCTGCAATACTGGTGATCTTGGTTTGTAAAGTGTATTCAGGCAACCTGCTGGGAAATGATGATACGGACGGGTATCAAAAAGGAGATATGCACTGGTGTTTGTGATATGGGGCAACTGCTTTTGCTGGGACTCTGATGGGGATGTATTCTGTATGCCGACAGATTGTCAATATTTACAAGTGTTCAAACAACATGACTTATGATTATGCTATGCATTTGATTTTTGCCGTAACGCTCCGTATTAGACGGAATGCTACGCTCTGGGGGTGAATATGATGCGAATGCTATGATTATGCAAAGAGGCACCGATCCGGGATTCGGATCCCGTTGCTGCAAGGATCTCTGATCGATCTGCTTGAAGTGAACATCCCAGCTGGGGATGAGATCATTGATAGATCTGTAGTTGTATCTGCTTGGGGATATACGCCATCGATTGACATATTCTCATAATACGGGACCCAGCTGGGGTTTGTAGAAGCTTTCTCTCTCTCTGTTGTGACTTCTTCGTGCGCTGCTCTTCTGAATAGAGGCCTGAAGCTCTGTGGGGAGATGATTCCCTGATTTCTGTATTCTGTTGAGGAATAATGGCTACTCGGCTGGGGAGTTGTGAGAGGCAACTCAGCTGGGGAGAGCAACTCAGCTGGGGATAGAACATTTCAGATGCTGTATGTTGATTTGGTGACCTTGCTGGGGAAGTGGGCACCTCCCAGTGCCAGGTGAGTTGATAATGATTTGCCAGTTGCTGAGACGTAACTTGTATGCCCCAAGTTGTGTTCTGGATACCTGCAATCCTGCAAAGATAAAGAAACGCACCAGTGGTCCCGAGGTATCTTTTACTGAGATTCCGTCATAGGAAATAAGTACTTTCGAGAGTAAGTATATTCCCTGCAAGCATGTGTTTTATTTTTAGAGAGAGGCATCTGTACTTATGCAATTGTGTTTTTAGAGACATCAGACAACTCTTTGCAAAACATAAATGTAAAAAGCGAGATATGACTGAAAATCTGATTATATTAATTCGTGTGCCCTGAATTGGCAAGATACAGTCAGAGAAACATATCTCCTGAAATGAGGAGATTGTTACAAATTGAGAAATAAAGTGCTGGCGGTGCTGGCGATGCTTTCAAGGAGCTTCCTCTTCTGCTATGACTCGTATGACAATGACGTTCTTCTCGTCTTGCTTTCTGGAGAGAGTTGATTCTGATTGCAACTTGATCCCTTGGAGCTTACCAAGTTGTAGGCGATACAGACGAATTCAGAATGCAGTTGTTCGCTTATTCCCTTATTTTGCATGGATCGCCCTTTCGGGTTTTCAATCCATCGGGATACCCATTTTTGCCTGAGCTGTCCAATGCGGCTTTTCAACTCAGCGGGTGTACATTTTTTTGCTTATTTCCCTTATTTTTGCCCGAGTCTTTTATTCTGTTTTTGACTCGCCGGGATGCCCTATTTTTGCCTGGACTTACATTCTGTTTTTATGTCCAGCGGGTCATTTTATGCGAAGTATTTTTTGACTGCATCTGAATTCACAGGGGACGGGAAATCTTCACCATCCATGGTGCTGAGCATCAGTGCTCCACCAGAGAAAACTTTCTTCACAACAAATGGTCCTTCGTAATTTGGAGTCCATTTGCCCCTGTGGTCTGTATGAGGAGGGAGGATTCTTTTCAGCACAAGATCCCCTACTTGGTACTCTCGGTGCCTGACTTTCTGATCGAAGGCCTTCTTCATTCTCTTCTGATATAGCTGCCCGTGGCAGATTGCAGCCAATCTCTTCTCTTCGATCAGACTCAGTTGCTCGTATCGGGACCGAACCCACTCTGCTTCACTCAGTTTGACATCCATCAATACTCGCAAGGAGGGTAATTCAACTTCTACTGGTAGGACTGCTTCCATACCATACACAAGTTGATACGGTGTTGCCCCAGTGGATGTCCTGATTGATGTGCGATACCCCTGCAAGGCAAATGGCAGCATTTCATGCCAGTCTCTGTAGGTGATTACCATTTTTTGCACAATCTTCTTGATATTCTTATTTGCTGCCTCAACAGCGCCGTTCATCTTTGGCCTGTAAGGAGAAGAATTGTGATGTTGGATCTTGAAGTCCCGGCACAGCTCTGCCATCATTTTGTTGTTCAAGTTGGAACCATTATCAGTAATGATTCGCTCGGGCACTCCATACCGACAGATGATATCTCTTTTCAGAAATCTGGCTACCACTTGCCTTGTGACATTTGCATATGAGGCTGCTTCAACCCACTTTGTAAAATAATCGATGGCGACCAGGATGAATCTGTGGCCGTTCGAAGCAGTTGGCTCAATTTTGCCAATCATGTCAATGCCCCACATAGCAAAGGGCCATGGTGAAGACATTATGTTCAGGGGATTGGGAGGCACATGCACCTTGTCTGCATAAATCTGGCATTTATGGCATTTTCTGGCGTAAGCACAACAGTCTGCATCCATTGTGATCCAATAATAGCCTGATCTTAACAACTTCTTAGCCATTGCATGCCCTCCAGCATGGGTACCAAAAGAGCCTTCATGCACTTCATGCATCAGTCGGTCTGCTTCCGTCTTGTCAACACATCTGAGGAGTACCATGTCAAAGTTCCTCTTGTATAAAGATCCATCAGTGTTCAGAAAGAAACTTCCAGCGAGCCTCCTCAAAGTCTTCTTATCATTGGAAGATGCCCCAGATGGGTATGTTTGATCCTCCAAGAAGCACTTGATGTCATGAAACCAAGGCTTGTCATCTTTTACAACATCTGCTGCAAATACATATGCTGGTCTGTCAAGTCTCGATACTGAAATCTGAGGTACAAAGTTAGCAGTCTGAACTTTGATCATGGACGAAATGGTAGCCAAGGCATCCGCAAACTGATTCTCGTCCCGAGGGATATACTCAAGTTTGACTGTTGTGAAGAAAGTCAATAACCTTCTGGTATAGTCCCTGTAAGGTATCAGATGATCTTGGTGGGTGTACCATTTTCCGTTGGTCTGATTGACTACCAAAGCTGAATCTCCGAATACGGTCAATGTCTTGATCCTGAGGTCAATGGCTTCCTCAAGACCCATAATGCAAGCTTCGTATTCAGCTTCGTTGTTAGTGCAGTTGAAAGTGAGCTTTGCCGAGAAAGGCATGTGAACCCCTTTAGGTGTAATGAGCACTGCACCAACACCACGGCCATTCATGTTGACAGCCCCATCAAACATCATAGTCCATTCTTCCTCTGGGTCAGGCCCTTCAGCGTGAATAGGCTCTTCGTGATCTTTTGCTTTAATGAACATGATGTCTTCATCGGGGAAGTCGAACCTCATAGGCTGGTAGTCATCAATGGGTTGCTCAGCAAGATATTCAGATAGTACACTGCCCTTGATGGCTTTCTGAGATGTGTACTGTATGTCGTATTCTGTGAGAATCATCTGCCATCTTGCAACCCGTCCGGTAAGAGCTGGCTTCTCGAAAATGTACTTAACTGGATCCATTTTTGAGATCAATAGAGTAGTATGGGTCAACATATACTGTCTCAGTCGGCGAGCAGCCCACGCTAAAGCACAGCAAGTTTTCTCGAGCAGTGAATAACGCTGTTCACAGTCGGTAAACTTTTTGCTTAGGTAGTATATCGCATACTCTTTTCGACCAGACTCGTCATGCTGACCTAGTACACACCCCATCGATTCTTCTAACACTGTCAAGTACATAATCAGAGGTCTTCCTTCAACTGGAGGCATGAGTATTGGAGGTTCTTGCAAATATTCTTTAATCTTGTCAAAAGCCCTTTGGCAATCTTCGTTCCACCTGACCGTTTGTTCCTTTCTTAGCAGTTTGAACAAGGGTTCACAGGTTGCTGTGAGGTGAGATATGAACCTTGAAATGTAGTTCAATCTACCCAAGAACCCTCGAACTTCTTTCTCAGTTTTCGGTGCAGGCATATCTTGGATGGCTTTGACTTTATCAGGGTCAACCTCAATCCCTTTCTTGCTTACAATAAATCCCAGCAGCTTACCGGATCGCACCCCGAATGTGCATTTGTTGGGGTTCAACTTCAGTTGGTATTTCCTCAGACGCTTGAATAACTTGAGCAGATTCACCAGGTGGTCTTCCTCTGTAAGGGACTTGGCGATCATATCATCCACATAACACTCGATTTCCTTGTGGATCATATCGTGGAATAATGTCACCATAGCCCGTTGATACGTTGCGCCAGCATTCTTCAGTCCGAATGGCATCACTTTATAACAGAACGTGCCCCAAGGTGTGATGAATGTTGTCTTCTCCATGTCTTCAGGTGACATCTTGATCTGATTGTAGCCCGAAAATCCATCCATGAAGGAGAATACCGAGAACTGAGCCGTGTTATCCACCAATACATCAATGTGAGGTAATGGGAAGTCATCTTTCGGGCTGGCTCTGTTCAGATCCCGGTAATCAACACACATTCTTACTTTTCCGTCCTTCTTAGGCACAGGTACTATGTTAGCAACCCACGGAGGATAGCTAGTCACAGCAAGGAACCCGGCGTCCCATTGCTTTTGTACCTCCTCCTTGATTTTCATAGCCATGTCTGGGCGAGTTCGGCGCAGCTTCTGTTTCACTGGTGGGCATTCTTCCCTTAGAGGCAGCTTGTGCATAACAATGTCGGTATCCAACCCTGGCATATCTTGGTAGGACCAAGCAAACACATCAACATACTCTTGAAGCAGATCTATCAGCTGTCTCTTCACTGAGTCTTGCAGGCAGGCCCCGATTTTGACTTCTTTCACGTCTTCCTCCGTACCAAGATTAATCACTTCAATCTCCTCCTGATGAGGAGTAATAACTTTTTCCTCCTGTCTCAGCAACCTGGCTAGCTCTTCAGGAAGCTCGTATTCTTCTTCAACCCCTTCTTCAGCTTGATTGATCGGATTGTCAAAGTCATACGATGTCATAGCCGTGCTGTTGTCGGTGCTGTCAGGAAGGCACTCTCTGCAAAGGTTTAATTGGTTCATTTTAGTGATCTGATTTTAATCTTGCTTTAGAAAAAAGTGAAATGAAGTTATCATTTTGAAAACACCGCCATTTATTTTTGTACAAAAAGAAAAAGGAAAAACAGTGAGCAGAAAAGAAAAAAGACTCGTTTGCAAAAAGATTGTCTGATATTTCATTAATTTAATCTTGTTTGCACAAAAGTACAGATGGCCCTGATTACAAAATGAGTCTTGTCATCTTGGGCAAGATGCAAGACTTTGATGCATGCTATAAAAGATACAGGAAATAATAATTACTCTGCTTGAGTAACACTTATAATTCCCTGGGAAGACCAGTTCGAGACACTGCTCCCCGGGATCTTCGGACGAATCCAATTCTCCAGGTTGCGCTCCTCTTCCAGCTCGTCTTCCAGGCAGTTGATAGCATCGGGGGTTAGCATTCCCCCACTGACAAATCCAGGCTCTCCAGCAGCCTTTGCTTGATGTTGAGTTGGTTTGTAACCCAACCCAAATTTGTCTTTCTTTTCCTCCACAGCTAAGATCTTGCCCCAGCCTTGGGCAGTTCCTTCTTCAACAATCTTCCGGGCTTGTTGGTATGACGACATGGAGATCCCCGAAACAGCAGATGCTTCATTCACATTCAAGGCCTCAAAACCTTGGCTCATGGTTTCAACGATCTCACCATCCATTTCAATATACTTGTAAGTAGCTAGATGGCTAACAAATATATCCTCTTCCCCGCAGATTGTGACAACTTGACCTTCCCACTCATATTTTAACTTTTGGTGAAGGGTAGACGTTATTGCGCCAGCGGCGTGAATCCAGGGTCTACCCAACAAACAGCTGTAGGCGGGCTGAATGTCCATCACATAAAAGATAGTTTTAAATGTTTGCGGGCCAATTGTCACAGGCAGCTCAACCTCTCCCAGCACCGATCTCTTCGAGCCATCAAAAGCTCTAACCACCAGGTTGCTGGGTCTCAATGCCAGTCCATCATATTCAAGCTTCACCAGAGCCTTCTTTGGTAAGACATTCAGGGAAGAACCTGTATCCACCAGCACATGAGAAAGGACAGCTCCTTTGCATTCCATGGTTATGTGCAAGGCTTTGTTGTGATTGCGGCCATCCACTGTCAGGTCAGAATTGGTAAAGCCTAGCCCATTGCTAGCAGTAACGTTTCCAACAACGGTTTCCAATTGGTTGACAGTAATCTCCTCGGGCACGTAAGCTGCGTGCAGTACCTTCAGTAATGCATTCCGATGGGCTTCGGAGCACATAAGCAGTGAGAGGATGGAGATTTTGGATGGCGTCTGGTGAAGTTGATCCACAATTTTGTAATCACTCTTTTTGATGATCCTCATAAACTCATCAACTTCCTGATCGAATGGAGTCTTCAGGGCTTCTTTGGCAGCTGGATCTTCCTGCACCGGGCTCTTTCCTTTTGCCTTGGCAGCAGCTTCTGCTTCGGCAGTAGGTCTTTGGACTTGTGAAGCGAAGAGACGTCCGCTTCGAGTGAAGCCTCCGCCTCCGCCCACATTATCAATTTGTGGTGCAGGTGTTGATGTTTCAAGAGTGATTCTTTTTCCTTCGCAGTACACGTCAGAGCCATAGTGCCAAGGGATGGCCCTATCGCTTTCATATGGTACAGGCCCAGGCACCGTGACGGTGACTGGACTGATTGCTGCTGCTGAGGGGACTGTTATTGTCTGTGGATCATAAAAGATTGTAACTGGTGCCCTAGTGGGAGCAGCACCTTCTGAATGATAGGCGGAGTTATTTTCTGGATCGTAGAATATGGTAACTGTGGAGACATTTTCATGATTGTTTGCTGGAGTTGTAGGAGGTACCGTTGGAAGGACTGTTGTTGTTGTTGGTGGAGAGTCGAAATGGAATGAAGCTGAAGTTGTAGCAGGAGAAACTGTTGAAAACTGATCATTGGGTAGAACAGATGAAGTATTTGCTGATGTTGCTGATGAATTATCGGGAACAATCGTTGTGGCATTTGTAGGAGGATCTGAAACCGTTGTTGCTGAAGTCGTCGGGTTTGCCGGGAATGATGTAGTGATCTGTAGCAGGCCACTCTTAATAAGGCTGTCAATGCCATTCCTCAAGTCTTCACATCCATTCCAAGAAATATTGCAGTATGGGCACCCTAGTTCACATCCCGGAAATATATCATTTTCACGGAGCTGAGCCTTGATTTCCACCAATGGTGTCCTGATCTGATCCACACTGGTTATGAAATAAGACGGTGTGTCTTCTTCAATTGCGTTAATACGGGGACCACCATGGTGTGGCATTGGGTTTTTGTTGACATTGGGCGGGGGCGCAAAATTCAGAGCCTTGGAGTCTACCAAGTCTTGTACCTTCATATGCAGAGCCCTGCATTTTTCTGTACTGTGGCCAGGTGCGTTTGAATGAAAAGCACACCTAGCATTGGAGTCATAGTTTCTTGGTAGACTGTTGGGGTCCGGAGGTGCCAACGTTCTTAGCTCAACCAAGTTGAGTTTCAGAAGCTGTGGCAGCAAAGCAGCATACGGCATTGGAATCGGGTCTATCACCCTGTTAGCTTGAGAGGGCCTCTGTTGAAATGGCCTCTGTTGATTGTTGTTGGTGTTGTTGTTGTTGTAGTTGTTTCTTGGAGGATATTGATTCTGATGATACTGAGGTTGTTGTTGGAAGTTTTGTTGAGGAGGTTGATAGACTGGCTGTGGATGAGCTGGAGCAGGGATAGTGACTGCTGCTATGGACCTTTGAACATATTGGGGCCTACCCCTGTTGGTATGAATGGCATTGGTCTCGCCAGCTCTTCTAGGGCCTGCAAAAGGCTTTCTTGTACTGCTGGACGAACTGGCGCCATTATCGGAAATTTTGCCCATTTTCAACAGGCTTTCAATTCTCTCCCCAGCTATAACAACATCTGCGAAGCTAGTGGACGAGAAAGCAGCCAACCTGTCAATATAGGTTCCCTGAAGGGTATTCATGAACATATCAGCCATCTCTCTTTCAGACATAGGTGGCTGGACAGCAGCAGCAAGCTGTCTCCATCTTTGAGCATATTCTCTGAAGCTCTCCCTTGATGATTGTGACATCCCCATTAGGAGGGTCCTATTGGGTGCCATATCCAGATTATACTGATACTGTCTGATGAAGGCCTCTGCCAGGTCCTTCCAGCATCTTACAGTTGCTCTTGTCAGATGGGAATACCATTCCCTAGAAGCTCCAGTCAAGCTATCTTCGAAGTAGAACATCCACAATTTCTCGTCCATGGTGTAAGCTTTTAATCTTCCGAGAAAAGATTGCAGATGGGTTCGAGGACAAGAAGTCCCATTATACTTTTCAAAACATGGAGGCTTGAACTTGTGGGGAATCCTAACCCCGTCTACTAAGCCCATGTCCATCACGTCAAAACCCAAAGAATTTTGAGATTCTAGGGATCTTAACTTCTCAGCTATCTCTTCCAGTCGTCTATCATAAGTTTCCTCTCCGGCACCCATTACTGTATACTGGTCCTCCTGAGGATCTTCTTGAAGTACTCTGGCTGCTGTGGCTGTCCCTTGTATATTGACAGGGATGTTGGCCTCTGGATGGAGATGGGGTCCAAAAACTGGGGGATTGACATGAGGTTGGACCCTCTCGTTGTTACTTGTGCCAGCAGTTCCCACATGGGGGTCATCTTGAGTTCTCCCCTCTACCAGAACTCTAAGCCTCTCCTGGCTTTGAGCTAAATTATTCATCACTTCCATGAACTGAGTTATTTGGGTTCTCATCTCCACCCTTTCATTAGCCATCTGGGTTCTGGCCTCATTGAGGTCTTGCTGCAACTGGTCCATCTGGATGCCCGGAAGGTTGTTTCTTGTAGGGTACCTGTGTGGCCTGTTGAGAGGGAATAGCCTGCGGCGAGCAATAATTCCTGAATGTCACAACAGAGGTTAGAAACAATAAAACAAAACCTACAAAACAAACAAAAGGGTTAGTATGCAATGCAGTATGCTTATTTGCTATCAAGGTATCCGGCTTGGTCTTCAGTTTTGACCCGTCCAGACCCTTGAAGATGATGCTGTTGAAGTTGCTTTTGAAGTGAACCCAGATGGAAACAAACACAAATATATTACAAAGGTAAAATAATACAAATTGTTCATTTTTTACAACACTAGCCCTCTAAGGGGTCAAAAATACATCACCAAAAGCAAAAGTACATGGAAAAGGAATAACAACAAGCAAATGATCAAACTCCAAGGCCAAACTCATCCTCACGAACTTCCTTGAGAAGTGCTTCGGTCACAGGATCAGCCGGATGCTCCGTAAGATTCCTGATGAGAAGGTTTCTTGTTGCAACAGCTGTAGCCAATTTCTTGTTCTGGCTTTGGTCTTTGGATTTCTTCACTCCAGCTTTGATTTTTAACTCTGAAATTTCCTCCTGGGCTACTGCCAGGGCTTTTTCCATCTGTTCCATCTTATCTTGAACTCTCTTGTCTTCTAGAGTGCGGGCTTCAGTGATCCGGACCCACCTGGCCTGACTCTCTTTTAAGTACAAGTCTGTCCTTGCTCTTTGGAACTGGGCTTCTTTACAAGCATTCTTCAGAATCTGCTCACCAGCTTTAGACTTGTTGATATAGTCTCCAGACTTCTCAATCTTAGTCAAGTGTTCCACTCTCAGCTTTTCCAATCTTTCAATCTCCCTTACACCTTCACTCCTCTCCCTGAGGGTCTTCTGCAGGGCTTGGGATAGCTTCTCATTTCTTTCTTTCAAGCCTTCAAACTCTTCCAGACTGACAGTAGCAGGGGGTGGTGCTGATGATGACTCAGGCATGTCTTTGATGGTGAAGGGCAATCCTGAGATTTGGGCCCTAGCATAGGACCACTCATGATATTGGGCTGATGCCACATTATTGCACTTCCCCAGAATGGTGATTCCCTTGGTTTGAACATGATCCCAGGCCCAGGCAGCCTGCCTAACAGTTGCCAGACTAACCTTGTTCTCACAGTAGAGGGTCTCAGCCAAGTCCTTTTCCCTAGGAGCATGAACCAGTGCATAACCCAATTGCCTCTTGAACAGCAGGGGGTTGTAATTGATACTTCCCTTGACTCCTACCAAAGGCACATTAGGAAAATGTCCACAGCTAGTGATTATGTCTCTGCCCTTGGTACTTTGATTGCACCACCTGATATCTGCTGTAGTTAGGACAGAAAGTCTCCTTGCCCAGTTGCTCTGCTGGTGAGGGTTTAGGAATGCATCTGTCTTAGGTAGATGCTTGAGGAGCCAAGCATGGAACAGTGGGGCACAACACCTCACTAACTTCCCCCTTTGCTTCTCATTCCTCTGATGTACTGAGTAGTAGAGATCACCCAGCAAAGTTGGCACTGGGTTCTTCAGGATGAACAAATGGATTGCATTCTTGCTGATGAATCTGGGCTCATCTGCAAATAGCACAATTCCATACACACCTAAAGCCAACAGAGCACAAACAGCTTTCCACTCCCCCAGGGAGGCCTTCAGACTAGCTTGAGAGATTAAGAAGTCCAGCTGAAACCCAGGGACACTAGATTTAGAGGTCATGTGTTGTTCAATCAAAGCAGGTTCCAGGTGCAAAGCTTTGGCTATCTCCCCATTGCTGGGAAAATCCGTTTCAGGATTGAATGGGATCTCCCTCTTGATAGGCAAACCAGTCAAAGATGAGTATTCTTCCAAAAGAGGACCCAACTGGAAATCTTGAAATGTAAAGCATCTTAATGGGGGGTCATAGAACTGGATGCAGGTATGGATCAGGCTCCTCTGAGATGGGTCCATGTCCATAACTAAGTCAAGTATGTCCCCATAATGCTCCCTAAACAAAGGGATGTACTCTGGTGTAATCAGGGTTTGGATCCTCCTGAGGTCTGACAAGTCTGGTTGGAAGAAATGATAGGTAATGTTATTTTTCTTTGGAGCCATGATGCTGAAGACTGGGTAGAGTGCTGATGACAATGCTGAGAAGAGAGAGAGAGCCACTGATTGGCTGGTGTTGAAGCAGACAGCTAAAAACTGAAACAGATGCTGGTGAAAATGGGCCAAAGCTGCAGATGGGGTCAAAACCAAAACCTGATGAACAATGGATACCCTGAAAAACAAATAAGCACATGTTAATATGATGCAATGAGTATGTATGCAAATGATATGCAAGGGTTTGTGACTGAGCTGGATCTGAATAACTGCCCTGGTATAGATCCATGTGTGTCTAAGAATTCCAGATGGAGGTCTAAGAATCCAGTAACCAAGGTGGGGGACTCAAATAAAGAGCCACATGTCCAGGGTTTTAGAATCACAAGAACTATCCAACATGAAGCATTCTTAACAAAGTCAAAGTAACAGGGTATTCTGAGGTCAAGGTACCTGCAAACCTGTAAACAACCCAACCCCCTCACAGGTAGTGATCTAGAACAAGGATCCTCAGACTTGGATCTGTCATGAGAAGTGTAAACACTTCGAACCCGGAGGTACAGTGTTTACAATTACCATAACAATTCCTCCTCTAATTCACCTCAGTTTCTGAAGGTCAATACTAAAAGGTCATCCAGACTTAGCAGGCTTCCCAGATCCCCCTAGCATTGCAGGAAATCTGCAATACAGAGTTCTCAAGAAGAAACCCATATCTGAACCGTGTTTCATATTCCCGCACCAGACTGAAAATTGACTGGGAAAGAATATGATTCACTCTAGCCTAGGTGTCACTCAGGTCCCAGGTATAGGACCTAAACTCTCAATGGAACCCCAGCCCACCAAAACAAACCAGATCCAGCACAGACAGCATGACAGTATGATATATGAAAGACTGTAAAGAAAGCAATAAATAAAGCTGTACAGAAAGCAATAAATAAAGCAAATATACAAACACAAATAACACATAACACCCCAATAAACACAAATCAATCAAGCGCTAGGAGGAACCCACAAAAAGAACCAGAAGCCCTGGTTGCAATATAAGGCTTCCCCAGCAGAGTCGCCAAGCTGTCGCTCCCGACAAATGACAATGGATCAGATGAAAGTACAGACGCGAACGGTCGGCGAAGGGAATAGTGAGAACACACAGCCGTGAACTCACTGGAGAATGAATAGAGTCGCCAGCTAGGCATTTTTATCCCGGAGGAAAGGCAATGCTGCATAAGCCTAGAAAGAGATGGATAAGACGGTTTGCGAACCAGAGAGACTGAGAAAGGGGGTTGGTTACAACCTGGGAAGGTATTAGCACCCAGATTGTCCGCCGTACTCGACGGGATCCACGCTTAAAAGATTTGTGTTTTAGAGGGGTAGTGTCAGTGCAATCTGTGTGTAAAATAGCTGGAAAAGAATGTACAGGTGTCAGTGTATAAGTGATGTGTATAAATGAAGTGTCAGTGTAAGAACAGAATGAAATGCTCAAGATTATGAGGCTTAAAGAAATGAGCTGGAAGAGGGGGAATGAACAGAGACTTTTGTTCGATAACCGTTAGGTTATGCCTACGTATCCTCTCGTGCAATGAGGAAGTCAGAACACCGTAGTTCGACCCAAAGAGACTGAAAGATGAATTGACTTGTAAACTGCTTGCTTGTCAATGCTCAAGTGTGTGACCTGTCTGGCTCAGGTGCTTACTGTCTTGCATTAGACGGAAGAAGCAAGTTCTCGTTTGTGAGTGAAGGTGATGAGAAAAGAATCCCGGAGGAGACGATTATTGTTTGTTTTTGAGTTTTCAGTCTTTTATTTCTTTTTGGAGTTTGTCATAAGATAATGAGCTTAAACCTAAATCAATGGATTTGGTAAACTCATCACATCATCCCTCTGATTAGGGGTAATGAGAATTACCTTAAGTGTGAAGTCAGATTCTCACACTTAATCACCTTTGATGTAGGGTTAAGATCATTAACCTACTTATGATTAATTAGATGTTTTTGTGATTTTTGTTTAGTGTTAAGTAATGAGGTTAAGCCATAATCAGGGATTTAACAGGCTCATTACACTATCCTAAAAGAAGGATAATAGATGAGAATGTTTAAGCTGAGGAAAGCTCCTCAGCTTAATCCATGATTAGGGATTAAACCCATGACAAAACAAGTCTTTATTAGATGGATTTTAATTAGATAAATGGTATGATGGTGAAATGTTTTTTATGGTTTGTAAGACAACTTGAGGAGGACTTGTCCATTAACTTTAGGGTTAGTCCTTCTTAACCAATTAAGGAAGAATTAGAACCCTAATGCAAGGCCCAAGTTACAAGTGTAATGCTTTGATGATTATTAGATGGATTAATTAAGAGAGTTCAACACCTTAAGGGTCCAAGACTTAGGATTAAAGTTATACACTTCATCCTAAAAGAAGGATGCAGGCATGATCTTAATCACAAAGTCTTAAAGCCTTGAGGGTTTAGTCCCTGATTATGAGGTGAGGAGTGAAGACTCAAAGAGAGACACAAAGGTAAAGACTATGGGGAGACTAATCAAAACCCTAATTCATTATCATGCTTGGTTGTCCCTAAGGTTTGTGAGGCTTTCAAGAACAATCTTCAGATGAACCACCAGGAAGCAGATGAACAAGATCAAGAGAAGCAAAGTGACTTGCTTCATTCAAGAAGTCAAGTCACTTGAAGAAAGAAAGTGAGAGAAGGAAGAATGAGCAAGCTCAAACTCAAACACAAGTAAGAATGCAGCAAGGTATGCAAAAGAAGATGAGAAGAAAAGGTATGAGAAGTGAAGGCAAATCCACTTCTCAAGTTTACTTACCACCTGAAATGTTAGAAAGAAATGCAATGCAATGCAAGATGAAATGAAATGACATGATGCTAGGCCAAACCAGAAGCATACACATGATGATTATGGTGTTATGAAGTGCTGCAAACATGAGGCAAGACAATGGAGATGTTCATACAAGGTTATGAATGCATATGATGCAAGTTGGGGAGCATGAATAAACATGAAATGTTATGAAACATACAAGACAAATGGCATGGCAAATATGCAATGCAATGATCAATGATGCTTCATACATGTCTTAAGATGTCAAATGAATCATAAGAATGTACAAAAGGCAATGGCAAGTCAAATCATGCAAGGAAATGCAAAAAGGATGCAAGGGAAAGCCCAAATTAGGGTTTACAAAGCAAACATCAAACACAAACTCAAAACAGAAGCAAACCCTAATATGAAAAATGGAAAATGGTACCTAAAGAAACCCTAGACCTATAATGAACCACTGCCCAAAGGGGAGCTCTCAACTCTCAACCAAACTCAAGTTATGATTTTTGCAAGTTATTAGGGCTTTTTAGGGTTTGTAACAAAAGAAATGCCAATCAATTTGAAAATGCAAGATCAATTCATGGCCTTTTTATCTTTGAAAGTACATGTCAAGTGGAAAACAATGCAAAAAGAATCAATGTCTCAACCTTTACCAAAAGACAGAAATGAATTTCCAAACATATGATCAAAATAATGCACAAAATGTGACTTAATTCAATGAAAAATTCTTAAAATGCATCAAGATCAAAAAAGAAATTTGGTTTGAAGGTTGGACAATGTTTCTAAATGTCTTAGAACATTTCATGAATTTTTTTGTAATTTTTAAATACCTAAAAGTATTTTTAATTAATTAATTCTCATTAATCAATTAAAAATAATCTTTTAAATATTTAAAAATACTTTTTCAGTGATAAAAAATAAAATAAAAATATTTTTGTGTCATAAAAATTAATAAAACCTTAAAGAAAAAGTTTCATAATTTTTATGATTTTTAAACTATTTTAAATAAATTGTACAAGATAAAAGAAATAAAATGAATTAAAAATCAAATTTAATGGAAAGTAATTAGATTGGATGGCCAGGATGCGCTCTGGGTTTGAAAAGATTGACTGGCGCGCAATCTGATGGCCAGGATTCAAACTGAGTAAATCACAATTAATTAAAATTAACCACGTGGATTAGGGCAAATGAAATGATCTGGAGCGTTGGAAAGGGAGGGAAGTCAACTGGTCCACGCGTATCAACGGCCTATATTCAAACCTACACTAATTATGGGATTAAACCCTAATTAATCTCAGGTGGCCGGAGAAGACCTCCGGTCGTCTTCTCCGGCCAGAGGGTCACCTGAAAATCACCCAACTCCCTAAAAACGTAAAATAAATGAAAACTAAGACCAAGGAAATGATCCTAACACTCCCACGAATCAAACCCCTAACCTAAAACAAATTTATCTAACCTAAACAAGCTGAATCGAAGCATCTAAGTTCTAGGGTTCGTAAGCTTCAAAATGAAATTAAACTCTCAAAACGCAACCATTTTCAAAACCAATGGTACCAGAATGATCAGCAAGACATGTAGAGCAAGTTTGTAACAATCAAATTGATTTCTGGAAAAATTAATTTGGAGCTACCTGAGATTTGCAAACTTTGATTCTGGAACTTTCAGGCCTCTTCTCCTTGCTCAATCTGCTCCTCTTGGTCCCCCAAAGTTGCTTGAATGCTCAAATGGAATTTATATTTGTTGGATGATGAGTTTCGAAGAGAACTGCTTCTGCTCAGTCAACAATGGCAGATGAGTTCCTGGCACTTTCAGGCTGTGAAGAAGGGTTGTTTATGACCTATGAGGTGTGTTGAGAAGGCTTGTGGTGTTGGTTGATGTGTTTGTGGCTTGTAGAGAGAGATTCGATAGAATCTGCAGCATGAAGGTGAGCTATGGCAGATGGGGATTCAGGGTGTTTTTGGCTTTGTTTCTTGATGCTTTGTGTTCTATAGATCAAGGTGAGATGAATGGAGGCAAAGGTTTGGGTGTTTGCAGGCTGTGTAATGAAATTCGAAGGAAGTTGCAAGTTGAGGTGTTTTTGTGTAAGTTGTGAATGTTATGCTTTCAGCCTTGGTTCTCATGTGATATGGTTTGCAAATTTAATGAATAAACAATTCTGATTGGTCTCTTGATGTGACATGGCCTGCTAGGATAGGTGAGTTACTTTTTGCACAAAGTCCACTTTTGTGTAAGATAGGGCATGGTGTGATGCTAGGCAAGGACAAGTTGGGTTCTGGTGCAGCATGGTGAGTGTGAGAGGTTGGCTTGACCCAAGGCTCAATGCAGCAAGTTGGCATAAGGTTATGAGTGGTTTTGCAATTAGGTTGGCTTATGGTTCACATGTGACTTTTTGCATAAACAAGCATGAAATCATGGGCATTCCTAGTTCATTTCTGATTTTTATGACTTAGAGGAAGTTGGCATGCTGGTTTGACATGAATTAGAGGCTGCATTTTGACTTGATTCAAGACTTAGCAAAATTTCCCCTTAGTGCATGACATGAAAAACAATGATTTTTGGCAACTTTGCATGGTCATAACTTTTGATCCAAGAAGAGTTAGATCATGTTCTTGTACTTTTTGAAAAGGGAAAGATGAGATCTACAACTTTCATGACCAAGGTTTTTCCATTTGAAGCCTTTTTGGATCATGAATCAAGGCTTGAAAATTGACCTAAAATGATGCATTCTTGAAAAGTCAACAAAGCCCAAAAAGTCAACTTTTGCAAAAACCCTAAATTCTTGATTTCCATGAACTTCAAACTTCTTCCATGATCAAATAAAGATCATATACACTCAAAATGATGAAGATCACCCATTGGTTGGGTCATTGGGGGCCTCAGATGCCCTGATTTTGCACTGACTTGTCTGAAAAGTCAACTCTTGATCAGATGACTTCCCCATGGAATTTCTTCATGAAAATTGATATGCATACTCCCTATACCATATAGAGACCAATGGAAACAAGAATGACCAAAAAATTTGGAGTTATGGCCTCTGAAACCAAAACCCTAATTTTCAGTCAACTGTGTAGTTCATCCTGGCTCTGCATCCACTCAAACCCCAGTTCTTGTGATTCCTCTGCAATTTTGACTTTGTGAGGATGTAACATGATATAAGAACACACATGGACCCCTTTGAGTTGATTAGTGGCCTTTGGAATGGCTCAAGATGCCCTGAGGTTGCTCAGATCACAAACCCTAGGTGCAGATGCCTTAGAAACTATCCAGTGAAACCAAATGAGACATGAGATGATGTGATTGTGTTTATGCATATGAGATGATCACAAGTCATGTGTGAATGGGTGAGGGCAAATTTGGGGTGTTTACAGATAGGTATGGGTGCTTTTGCAAAATGTCAACTTTTGTGTAAGAAGGGCATGGGCAACTTGCTAGCCTAGTACAACAAGGGTGTGCTGTGCAACATGATGAGGGAAAAGGGCTAGGATGGTTCAACAAACTAGGCAGCAAGTGGGTGAGGAGATATGATGACTTTTGCAACTTGGTTCACTTTGGTTCTTATGGAAGAAACTTGATCCATGGGCCATAAAACATGTGATTCCTTGGGTGCATTCTGAACTTTAGATGTTGTGTGATCATGTTGTGTGGATTAGAAGCCCATTTGATGACTTAATTGGCCTTGAGAAGTGAATTTGCAACTTTGCCTCTTTGGTGCATGACTTGAGATTTAGTGATTTTTGCCAACTTTGATGAGCCATATCTTTTGATCCAAAATGAATTAGGTCATGTTCTTGTACTTTTTGAAAAGGGGAAGATCTATTCTACAACTTTCATGACCAAAGTTTTTCCATTTGAAGCTTTTTTGAATCAAAAAGTAAGGGTTGAAAAAGTTGCATAAAATGACATTTTCATTAAAAGTCAAACTTGCCCAAAAAGTCAACTTTGCAAAAACTTGAAATTCTTGAATTTTGTAAGCTTCTAACATCTTCCATGATCAAATAAAGATCATATACATTCAAAATGATGAAGAATACCCTTTGGTTGGGTCATTGGGGGTCTCAGATGCCCTGATTTTATACTGGCTTGTTCAGAAAGTCAACCCTTGATCAGATGACTTCCCCAAGGAATTTCTTCATGAAAATTGATATGCATACTCCCTATACCATATAGAGACCAATAAAAACAAGAATGACCAAAAAAATTGGAGTTATGGCCTCTGAAACCAAAACCCTAATTTTAGGTCATCTGTGCAGCCAAGCCTGGCTCTGCTTCCATACCATCTTCAGTTCTTGTGATTTTTTGGTATTCTTGACTTTGAGGGGATATAATATGATACTTGAACACACATAGACCCCTTTGAAGTGATTGATGGCCTTTGGAGTGGCTCAAGAAGCTCTTGGATTGCTCAGATCACAAACCCTAGATGCAGATGACTTTGGACCAATGCAGTGAATCAAAAATGTGATATGAGATACTATGATTGAGTTTATGCATATGAAATGATCACAAGCCATGGTGTGAAATGGGTGAGGGAAAATTTGGGGTGTTTACAGCTGCCCCTATTCAAACATGAGTTAGCTGTGCAGGTTGTAAGCAACGGCTTAACAGGCAAACAAGATAACTTGTGGTTGAATACCAAAGACAGTCCAAAATTTGCACTCACAGAATGAAGAAGAAAAGGGATATAGATTGCAAAAGAAAGTAAAGTATGTAAAGTATAGGCGACGGGGGACGACCATCGAGCAGAGGACGACTGCTGGGTAAAGAGCAATGACGGGGACGACCGACATGCTGGAAAAGTACGGAAAATAAAGCAATGACGGGGACGGCCGACATGCTGGGGATAAAAGGTATTATGATGGGGACGGCCATCAAGTAAAGCTGTAAGATTCTCTGGGGATTAATGAAACATGACGGGGACGGCCATCAAGTTCATAAAGTAAAGTAACCGACGATGGGGACGGCCATCGGGCTAAAAAGAAAAGGGACCACGACGGGGACGGCCATCAGGTTAAAGAATAAATGAAATAAACAGATGATGAGGTACGGTCATCAAAGGTGAAGGACGATCACCTAGCAGAGGACGGCTGCTCTGTTTGGTAAGATGAGGGACGGTCATCTAAGGTGGAGGACGACCACCTGGCAGGGTACGGCTGCCGAAAATATCGCGACACAGGACGAATGCCGGATAAAAGGTCAACGATGGGGATGGCCATCGGATGAGCATGATGGAGGACGACCATCAAGAGGTGGAGGATGACCACCTAGCAGGGGACGGCTGCTCTCAAGGTTTATCATGACATAGGACGAATGCCAGATAACCAAAATCAACAATGGGGACGGCCATTGGATAACATGATGAAGGACGATCATCAAAGGTGGAGGACGACCACCTAGCAAGGGACGGCTGCTAAATATCACGACATAGGACGAATGTCGGATAGAAAATCAACGATGGGGACGGCCATCGGATGAGCATGATGGAGGACGACCATCAAGAGGTGGAGGACGACCACCTAGCAGGGTACGGCTGCTCTCAGGGTTTATCATGACACAGGACGAATGTCAGATAAAAAGAAAATTTGCTTTGGTAGCGATCTACTGGGGAATAGTAAACACGGACGAGTGTTTATATCCAAGAAATAAAAGTATAAGTGTTTAGATGTTTGTGTATAGATTAAAGATGCGGACAAGCATCCCTAAGACTACGATACGGACGAGTATCGGGTAGAAACAAATACTGATACGTGTTCAAAGATGATGATACGGACGAGTATCAACTAGTTAACAGAGAACACGGATGAGTGTTGAATCTGAGGGGACTCTTCTGGGGAATAGTAGACACAGACGAGTGTCTAAATTCAGGAAGACAAGAGTATTTGACATAGTGTATGGATTAAAGATGCGGACGAGCATCCTTAAGACTATGACACGGACGAGTATCGTGTAGAAACAAACGCTTGACGCATGTTCTGAGATGATGGTACGGACGAGTACCAACTGGTTAACAAAGAACACGGACGAGTGTCGAATCTGCGGGGATGGTGTATATAAGATACGGACGAGTATCTGTATAAGTATGAGTGGTGTATAGATGAGTGTTTAATCTGCCGGGGAGAATGACAAGGACGAAAGTCAGGGAAATGTATATATATGAGTATTTGTGAGTGCAAAGAGGATGTCTTTGGCTTCCCGCTGGGGATATGACACGGATGGGTGCCACAAGGAGTATATACTGATGTTTGGGAATGCAAGGCAACTGTTTTTGCTGGGGATTTTGGGGGAAAGTTTTTTGTATGTTGATGGATTGTCATTATTCACAAGTGTTTGATTCAAACCATGGTATATGATTATGCAATATGTTTGATTTTTGCCGTAATTCTCCATATTAGACGGAATGCTACGCTTTGTGGGTGAACATGATGCGAATGCCATGATTATGCAAGGATACCAATCCGGGATTCGGATCCCGATGCTGTGAATATCTTTGGTCGATCTGCTTGAAGTGGACATCCCAGCTGGGGGTGAGATCATCGGTAGATCCGATGAGATGATATCTGCTTGGAGATACAGGTCAATGATAGGCCCGTCCTTGGTAATGAGGGGTCCCAGCTGGGGTTTGTAGAAGCTTTCGTCACTCTGTTGTGATTCCTTCACGCGTTTCTCTTCTGAATAAAGGCTGGAGTTTTGTGGGGAGATGGTTCCTTGACTCTTTGTACTTAGCTGAGGAGGCATAGTAACTCGGCTGGGGAGAAAGAGGGATCACCGAAAGATCTCCCCAGAGATTCTGTTGAGGAGGGTTCTTGACTCAGCCGGGGGTATGGGCGCCTTCTGGCACTGCCCTGTTGGAGAAGTGATGCCTGGCAACTCTGATGGGGAGAAGCAAAAAGTGGCAACTCGGCTGGGGAGAAAACACTTTGGGTGCTAAGGCTGAGTGTTGATTTGTCAGCTTGCTGGAGTGAAGCTTTTATGCCCCAAGTTGCATTCTGGATACCTGCAATCCTGCAAAGATAGGGAAACGCACAAATAATCCCGAGGTATCCTTTACCGGATTCCGTCATAGGAGTTTAGACACTTCTGAGAGTAAGTATATTTCCTGCAAGCATGTGACTTTTATTTTTGAAGGTAAGCATCTGTATTTATGCAATCAGTTTTTTCTTAAGACATCAGACATTTTTGCAAATAAAATGTACAAGACGAAACATGACTGAAAATTTGATTTTATTAATTCATGTGCCCCAAATTGGCAAGATACAGTCAAAGAAACATATCCCCTGAAATGAGGAGATTGTTATAAATTGAGAAACAAAAAGGTGTTGGCAATGTTGACGACGCTTCAAGGAGCTTCCCCTTCGCTATGACTCGTATGACATTTGACGTTCTTCTCGTCTTGCTTTCTGAAGAAGGCCGATTCCGACAGAAGCTTGATCCTTTCGAGGCTTACCAAGTTGTAGGTGATACAGACGAATTCAGAATGCAGTTGTTCGCTTATTCCCTTATTTTGCATGGATCACCCTTTCGGGTTTTCAATCCATCGGGATACCCATTCTTGCCTGAGTTGTCCGATGCGGCTTTTCAACTCAGCGGGTGTACGTTTTTTTCTTTATCTTCCCTTATTTTTGCCCGAGTCTTTTATTCTGTTTTTGACTCGCCGGGATGCCCTATTTTTGCCTGGACTTACATTCTGTCTTTATGTCCAGCGGGTCATTTTTATGCGAAGTATTTTTTAACTGCATTTGAATTCACAGGGGACGGGAAGTCTTCGCCATCCATAGTGCTGAGCATCAGTGCTCCACCAGAGAAAACTTTCTTTACTACAAATGGTCCTTCATAGTTTGGGGTCCACTTGCCCCTGTGGTCTGTATGAGGAGGGAGGATTCTTTTCAGCACAAGATCTCCTACTTGGTACTCTCGGTGCCTGACTTTCTGATCGAAGGCTTTCTTCATTCTCTTCTGATATAACTGCCCATGACAGATTGCAGCCAATCTTTTCTCTTCAATCAGACTCAGTTATTCGTATCGGGCCCGAACCCATTCTGCTTCACTCAGTTTAACATCCATCAGTACCCGTAGAGAGGGTAATTCAACTTCAACCGGTAGGACTGCTTCCATACCATACACAAGTTGATACGGTGTTTCCCCAGTGGATGTTCTGATTGACGTGCGGTACCCATGCAAGGCAAATGGTAGCATTTCATGCCAGTCTTTGTAGGTGACTACCATCTTCTGCACAATCTTCTTGATATTTTTATTTGCTGCCTCAACAGCGCCATTCATCTTTGTCCTGTAGGGAGAAGAATTGTGGTGTTGGATCTTGAAGTCCCGGCACAGTTCGGCCATCATTTTGTTGTTTAAGTTAGAACCATTATCAGTAATGATTCGCTCGGGAACTCCATATCGACAGATGATATCTCTCTTCAGAAATCTGGCTACCACTTGCCTTGTAACGTTTGCATATGAAGCTGCTTCGACCCACTTGGTGAAATAGTCAATGGCGACCAGGATGAATCTATGGCCATTCGAAGCAGTCGGCTCAATCTTGCCAATCATGTCAATGCCCCACATAGCAAAGGGCCAAGGTGAAGACATTATATTCAAAGGATTGGGAGGCACATGCACCTTATCCGCATAAATCTGGCATTTATGGCATTTTCTGGCATAGGCACAACAATCGGCATCCATTGTGATCCAATAATACCCTGATCTTAGCAACTTCTTGGCCATTGCATGCCCTCCAGCATGGGTACCAAAAGATCCTTCCTGCACTTCATGCATTAACAAGTCCGCTTCTGTTCTATCAACGCACCTGAGGAGTACCATATCAAAGTTCCTCTTGTACAGGGAACCATCAGTGTTCAGGAAGAAACTACCAGCAAGCCTTCTTAATGTCTTCTTATAATTGGAAGATGCCGCAGGTGGGTATGTCTGATCCTCCAAGAAGCATTTAATGTCCTGGAACCAAGGCTTATCATCTTTGACAACATCTGCTGCGAACACATATGCTGGTCTGTCAAGTCTGGATATTGAAATCTGAGGTACAAAGTTGGCAGCTTGAACTTTGATCATGGACGAAATGGTAGCAAGAGCATCTGCAAACTGATTCTCGTCTCGAGGGATATACTCAAGCTTGACCGTTGTAAAGAAAGTCAATAACCTCCTTGTATAATCCCTGTAAGGTATCAGATGATCCTGGTGTGTGTACCATTTGCCGCTGGTTTGATTAATTACCAGAGCTGAATCTCCGAATACAGTCAAAGTCTTGATCCCGAGGTCAATCGCCTCCTCAAGACCCATAATGCAAGCTTCGTATTCAGCTTCGTTGTTAGTGCAGTTGAAAGTGAGTTTTGCCGAGAAAGGCATGTGAACTCCTTTAGGTGTAATGAGTACTGCTCCAACACCACGACCATTCATATTAACAGCCCCATCAAACATCATAGTCCATTCTTCTTCCGGGTCAGGCCCTTCAGTGTGAACGGGCTCTTCATGATCTTTTGCTCTTATGAACATGATGTCTTCATCAGGGAAGTCAAATCTCATAGGCTGGTAATCATCAATAGGTTGCTCAGCAAGATATTCGGACAATACACTGCCCTTGATGGCTTTCTGAGAGGTGTACTGAATGTCATATTCTGTGAGGATCATTTGCCATCTTGCAACCCGTCCGGTAAGTGCCGGCTTCTCAAATATGTACTTAACTGGGTCCATCTTTGAAATCAGCAAGGTAGTGTGGGTCAACATATACTGTCTCAGTCGGCGAGCAGCCCACGCTAAAGCACAGCAAGTTTTCTCGAGCAGTGAATAACGTTGTTCACAGTCGGTAAACTTTTTGCTTAGGTAGTATATTGCATACTCTTTTCGACCAGACTCGTCATGCTGGCCCAACACACACCTCATCGACTCTTCTAATACTGTCAAGTACATTATCAGAGGTCTTCCTTCAACTGGAGGCATAAGTATTGGAGGTTCTTGCAAGTACTCCTTGATCTTGTCAAAAGCCTTCTGGCAGTCTTCATTCCACTTGACCGTTTGTTCTTTTCTCAACAGCTTGAACAAGGGCTCACAGGTTGCTGTAAGGTGAGATATGAACCTTGAAATGTAATTCAATCGACCTAAGAACCCTCGAACTTCTTTTTCTGTCTTTGGTGCAGGCATCTCTTGAATAGCTTTGACTTTATCAGGGTCAACTTCAATCCCTTTCTTGCTCACAATAAAACCCAGCAGCTTACCAGATCGCACCCCGAATGTGCACTTGTTGGGGTTCAACTTCAGTTGGTACTTCCTCAGACGCTTGAATAGCTTCAGTAGATTTACCAGGTGGTCTTCTTCAGTGAGGGACTTGGAAATCATATCATCCACATAACATTCGATTTCTTTATGGATCATATCGTGGAATAATGTTACCATAGCCCGTTGATATGTTGCACCCGCATTCTTCAGTCCGAATGGCATCACCTTGTAACAGAACGTGCCCCAGGGTGTGATGAAGGTTGTCTTCTCCATGTCCTCAGGTGACATCTTGATCTGATTGTATCCTGAAAATCCGTCCATGAAAGAGAATACCGAGAACTGAGCCGTATTATCCACCAATACATCAATGTGAGGTAATGGGAAGTCATCTTTCGGGCTAGCTCTGTTCAGATCCCGGTAATCAACACACATTCTTACTTTGCCGTCTTTCTTAGGCACAGGTACTATGTTAGCAACCCACGGCGGATAGCTAGTTACATCAAGGAACCCGGCGTCCCACTGCTTTTGTACCTCTTCTTTGATTTTCATTGCCATGTCGGGGCGAGTGCGGCGTAATTTCTGCTTAACCGGCGGGCAATCTTCTCTTAAAGGCAGCTTATGCATAACAATGTCGGTGTCCAACCCTGGCATATCCTGATAAGACCAAGCAAACACGTCCACATACTCTTGAAGCAGGTCAATCAGTTGTCTCTTCACTGAGTCTTGTAAGCAGGCCCCGATTTTAACTTCTTTCACGTCTTCATCTGTACCAAGATTAATTGTTTCGACCTTCTCCTGATGAGGAGTGATAACCCTTTCCTCTTGTCTCAACAACCTGGCTAGCTCTTCAGGAAGCTCATACTCTTCTTCAACCCCTTCATCAGCTTGATTGATCAGATTGTCAAAGTCATACGAAGTCATAGCCGTGATGTTGTCGGTGCTGTCTGGAAGGCACTCTCTGCAAGGGTTCAGTTTGTTTATTTTAGTGATTGATTTTAATCTTGTTTAGAAAAGTGAAATAAAGTTGTCATTTTGAAAACATTGCCATTTATTTTTTGTACAAAAAGAAAAATGGAAAAAAACAGTGAGCGGAAAAGGAAAAGACTCGTTTGCAAAAGATGTCTGATATTTCTTTGATTAATCTTGTTGCACAAAAACTACAGATGGCCCGATTACAAAATGAGTCTTGTCATCTTGGGCAAGATGCAAGACTTGATGCATGCTATAAAAATACAGGAAATAATAATTACTCTGCATGAGTAACTCTTATAATTTCCTGGGAAGACCAGTTTGAGATACTGCTCCCCGGGATCTTTGGACGGATCCAACTTTCCAGGTTGCGGTCGCTTTCATCCTCGTCTTCCAAGTTGTTGACAGCATCAGGGGTGAGCATCCCCCCACTAACAAAGTTGGGCTCCTTAGCAGCCTCTGCTTGATCTTGTTGAGTTGGTTTGTAACCCAACCCAAATCTATCCTCTTTCTTCTCCACAGGCAACAGTTTGCCCCAGCCCTGGGCAGTTCCTTCTTCAACAACCTTCCGGGCTTGTTGGTATGATGTCATTGAGGTTCCAGGTACAGCAGATGTTTCATTTATGTTCAAGGCCTCAAACCATTGACTCATCGTTTCGTGGATCTCCCCATCCATCTCAATATATTTGTAGGTAGCCAGGTGGCTAACAAAAATATCCTCCTCTCCACAGATAGTAACGACTTGGCCCTCCCACTCGAATTTTAACTTCTGGTGAAGGGTTGAGGTCACGGCGCCAGCGGCGTGAATCCATGGCCTACCCAATAGACAGCTGTAGGCAGGCTGTATATCCATCACGTAGAAGGTCGTTTTGAAAGTTTGTGGGCCAATCGTTATAGGCAACTCAATCTCTCCCAGAACTGATCTCTTAGAACCGTCAAAGGCTCTTACCACTAAGTTACTGGGACGTAATTCCAATCCTTCATACTCTAGCTTCACAAGGGCTTTTTTAGGTAAGACGTTGAGGGATGATCCTGTGTCTACCAGCACATGGGAAAGAACTGCACCCTTACACTCCATGGTAATGTGCAAAGCCTTGTTATGATTGCGGCCTTCCGTAGTCAAATCAGTGTTGGTAAACCCTAGCCCATGACTAGAATTAACATTTCCAACCACAGCTTCCAACTGATTGACGGTGATCTCTTCTGGCACATAAGCTGCGTGCAAGACTTTTAGTAATGCGTTCCGATGAGCCTCGGAGCACATGAGCAATGATAGAATAGAGATCTTAGAAGGCGTCTGGTGAAGCTGGTCCACTATTTTGTAATCACTTTTCTTGATCATTCTCATGAATTCATCAACTTCTTGATCAAAAGGTGTTTTCAAAGCTTCTTTGACAATTTGCTCTTCTTGCACCAAGCCCTTCCCCTTTGCCTTGGCAGCAGCCTCTGCTTCAGCAGTGGGTCTTTGAATTTGTGGGGCAAAGAGACGTCCGCTTCGAGTGAAGCCTCCGCCTCCTCCCACATTATCTATTTGTGGTGCAGGGGTTGATGATTCAAGAGTGATTTTCTGTCCTTCGCAGTATAGATCGGAGCCGTAATGCCAGGGGATGGCATTACTGCTTTCATAAGGTACTGGCCCAGGCACTGTGATAGTGACTGGACTAATGGCAGCTGCAGAAGGGACCATGATAGTCTGTGGATCATAGTATATTGTGATTGGTGCTCTGATAGGAGTGGCGCTTTGTGAGTTGTAGGCAGAATCATTTTCAGGATCATAATAAATTGTAACTGTCGAGACATTTGCTGTTGAAGTTGTAGGAGACATTGTTGGATGGGTGGGTGTTGTTGTTGTAGGAGATTCTAAATGAAGTGGTGCTGAAGTTGTAGAAGGAATGTTTGCTGATATTTGGTCCGTTGAAGTAACAGATGAAGCATTTGTTGATGAGATTGAAGAGTTATTTGGAACAATGGTTGTTGCAGTTGTAGAAGACTCGGGAATTGTTGCTAATGAGATTGCTGGATTGGTAGGAATTGATGTTGTGATTTGAAGCAGGCCACTCTGGCTGAAACCATCTATGCCATCTCTCAAGTTATCACATCCATTCACTGAAATGTTGCAATAAGCACACCCTAGCTCACATCCTGGGAATATTTGACATTCGAGGAGCTGAGCTTTAATCTCTACCAACGGTGTCCGAATCTGACCCACACCGGTTATCAAGTAAGACGGCTTGTCTTCTTCAATAGCATTGATTCTGGGACCTCCGTGGTTTGGCATAGGGTTCTTGTTAACATTTGGTGGTGGTGCAAAGTTCAGAGCTTTAGAGTCTACCAAGTCCTGTACCTTCATGTGCAAAGCTCTGCACTTCTCTGTACTATGGCCAGGTGCATTCGAATGAAAAGCACATCTGGCGCTGGCGTCATAATTTCTGGGTAGACTGGCAGGATCTGGAGGTGCCAACGTCCTTAGCTCAACCAGGTTGAGTTTTAGGAGTTGTGGCAGTAATGTAGCATAAGGCATAGGGATCGGATCGATCACCCTATTGGCCTGAGAAGGTCTCTGTTGGAACGGTCTTTGCTGATTGTTGTTGTTGGTGTTGTTGTAGTTTCTCTGAGGAGGATACTGAGTTTGTTGCTGATAATTTTGTTGTTGTGGTTGATAAGCTGGTTGTGGATGAATTGGAGCGGGAATGGTGACTGCTGCCACAGACCTATGAACATATTGGGGTCTGCCCCTGCTGGTATGGATAGCATTGGTCTCACCAGTTCTTCTTGGGCCTGCAAAAGGCTTCCTTGTGTTGCTGGATGAGCTGGCACCGTTGTCAGAAATTTTGCCCATCTTTAACAGGCTCTCAATTCTTTCTCCAGCTATAACAACATCTGCAAAGCTGGTAGAAGAGAAAGCAGCCAGCCTGTCAATGTATGTTCCTTGGAGGGTGTTCATAAACATATCAGCCATCTCCCTCTCTGACATAGGTGGCTGGACAGCAGCAGCAAGCTGTCTCCATCTCTGGGCGTACTCCCGGAAGCTTTCCCTGGATGACTCTGACATTCCCATCAGGAGGGTCCTGTTGGGTGCCATATCCAAATTATACTGGTATTGTCTGATGAAGGCCTCTGCTAAATCCTTCCAACACCTGATGGTTGCTCTTGTCAGATGCGAGTACCATTCCCTTGAAGCTCCTGTTAAGATATCCTTAAAATAAAACATCCATAGCTTCTCGTCCATGGTATATGCCTTCAGCCTCCCCAGAAAGGATTGCAAGTGGGTCCGTGGGCAGGAAGTCCCGTTGTACTTTTCAAAACAAGGAGGCTTAAACTTATGGGGAATCCTGACCTCGTCCACTAAGCCCATGTCCATAACATCAAAACCCAAAGAGTTTTGAGACTCCAAGGATCTTAATTTTTCAGCAATTTCATCCAGCCTTCTGTCATAGGCTTCTTCCCCAGCTCCCATCACTGTGAACTGATCTTCCTGGGGGTCTTCTTGCAGCACTCTGCCTGTAGTAGCATTCCCTTGTACATTAGCAGGGATGTTGATTTCTGGGTGAAGGTGGGGTCCAAATACAGGGGGGTTGACATGAGGCTGAACCCTCTCATTGTTGCTTGTCCCTGCAGTCCCTAGATGGGGGTCTTCCTGATTCTGCCTCTCTACCATTGCTCTTAATCTCTCTTGGCTCTGAGCCATATTGTTCATCACCTCCATAAATTGTGTCATCTGAGCCCTCATTTCCAATCTCTCATTGGCCATTTGGTTCCTGACCTCTGTAAGGTCCTATTGTACCTGGTCCATCTGTATACCCGGAAGGTTGTTGCGGGTTGGATATCTGTGTGGACGGTTGAGTGGGAACACCCGACGTCGAGCAATAGTTCCTGAGTTCACAACAGAGTTAGTAACAAAACAAACCTACAAAACAAACAAAGGTTAGCATGCAATGCAGTATGCTTATTTATTTCCAAGGTATCCGGCTTGGCACTTGGTTTTGACCTTTCCAGACCCTTGAAGATGCCGTTGAT
This sequence comes from Lathyrus aphaca, assembly GCA_963966055.1. Taxonomy (NCBI): domain Eukaryota; kingdom Viridiplantae; phylum Streptophyta; class Magnoliopsida; order Fabales; family Fabaceae; genus Lathyrus; species Lathyrus aphaca. The sequence goes on from OZ014520.1 coordinate 514,110,784, forward strand.
GTTGCTTTGAAAGAAACTCAGATGGAACAAACTGACAAATATATTACAAAAGAGTAAATGATACATAATTTGTTTTTTACAATACATGCCCTCTGAGGGGTCAAAATACAACACAAAAAAGGAAAAGTACAATGGAATGAAAGCAACAACAAGCAAAAGTCAGACACCAAGACCAAACTCATCCTCCTGAACTTCCTTGAGGAGTGCTTCAGTTACAGGATCAGCCGGACGCTCTGTGAGATTCCTGATAAGGAGATTCCTGGTAGTAACAGCTGCAGTTAGCTTCTTGTGTTGACTCTGGTCCTTTGACCTCTTCACTCCAGCTCTAATCTTCAACTCTGAGATTTCTCTTTGGGTTGCTGCCAGGGCTTCCTATTGCTCCTTTGCACTAGCCTCCAACTGCTCAATCTTGTCATGAGTCCTCTTATCTTCCAGAGTACGAGCTTCGGTGATCCTGACCCACCTAGCTTGGCTCTCCTTCAGATACAAGTCAGTCCTGGCTTTTTGGAACTGAGCCTCCTTGCAGGAATTCTTCAGAATATGTTCTCCAACCCTAGACTTCTTGATGTAATCCTCAGACTTCTCAATTCTGGCTAAATGCTCCACTTTCAGCTTTTCCAACCTTTCAATGTCCAGTCGACCATTACTCCTCTCCCAGAGAGTCTTCTGTAGAGCTTGAGTCAACTTCTCATTTCTCTCCTTTAATTTCTCAAACTCCTCCATACTGACAGTGACAGGAGGTGGTGCTGAAGATGGTCCAGGTATATCTTCCATGGTGAAGGGCATCCCCGAAAATTGAGCCCTGGCATGGGACCACTCATAGTACTATGCTGAGGCCACATTGTTGCACTTCCCAAGGATGGTTACTCCTTTGGTCTGGACATTGTCCCAAGCCCAGGATGCTTGCCTGACAATAGCCAGATTAGGCTTAATCTCACAGTAAAGAGTCTCAGCCAAGTCTTGTGCCTTAGGAGTGTGGACCAACGCATAGCCCAGTTGTCTTCTGAATAGCAGAGGGTTGTAGTTGATGCAACCCTTAACTCCTATCAGGGTTACATTGGGAAACTTCCCACAACTGGTAATGATGTCCCTGCCTTTTGTGCTTTGAGTGCACCATCTGATATCAGCTGAGGTCAAAGCAGTGAGTCTTCTAGCCCAGTTTCTTTGCTGGTGAGGGTTCAAGAATGCATAAGTCTTTGGCAAATGCTTGAGCAGCCAAGTATGAAACAAGGGAGCACAGCACCTCACTAATCTTCCTCTTTTCTTTTCATTCCTTTGGTGGACAGAGTAGTAGAAATCTCCCAGTAAGGTGGGCACTGGATTCCTCAGGATGAAAAGATGGATTGCATTCTTGCTAACAAACTTAGGCTCATCTGCAAATAAAATGACCCCATATATGCTAAGGGCCAACAAAGCACAGTCTGCCTTCCATTCTCCTGAAGAGGCCTTCAAAGTAGCCTGAGATATTAAGAAATCCAGATGCAGACCAGAGACTCCAGCCTTAGTAGTCATATTCTGCCCAATCAGAACTGGTTCCAAATGCAATGCACTTGCCACTTCTTCATTACTTGGAAAAGCCATCTCAGGGTTGAAGGGGACTCCACCCCTTATGGGTACACCAACTAATGATGAATACTCCTCTAATAAAGGTCCCAACTGAAAATCCTGAAAAGTGAAACACCTCAGAGGGGGATCATAGAACTGCAGGCAAGTATGAATCAAGCTCCTCTGTGAAGGGTCCAAATCCATAACCACATCAAGTATGCCTCCATATTATTCTCTGAATAGTGGTATATGGTCTGGAGTAATCAGGGTCTGAATCTTCCTAATGTCAGCTAGCTCAGGCTGAAAGAAATGGTAGGAGATGTTACTTTTCTTAGGTGCCATGTTGTTGAAGAAGAGTTAAGACAGGTGCTGATGATAACACTGAAAATGGGCCACTGACTGGCTGGTGCAGGTGACTGAAGCAGGTAGCTGATAGCTAAAGTAGATTCTGATGAAGATAGGTCTATGCTGATGATGGGGTCAAAACCAAGCCAAAAATAAAGTATGGATACCCTGAAATACAAATAAGCAAATGTTAAAATGATGCAATGATGATGTATGCAAATGATATGCAAGGGTTTGTGACTGAGCTGGATCTGATCAAGTGCTCTGATATAGGTCCAAGTATGTTCAAGAAATCCAGATGGAGGTCTATAAGTCTAGTAACCAAGGTGGGGGACTCAAATAAAGAGTCACATGTCCAGGGTTTAGAATCACAAGAACTGTTCCAACATGGAGTATTCTTAATCAAATCAAAGTAACAGGGTATGCTGAGGTCAAGGGTACCTGCAAACCTGTAAACAGCCCAACCCCCTCACAGGTGGTGTTCTAAAACAAGGATCTTCAGACTTTGGATCAGTTATGAGAAGTGTAAACACTTCTAACCCGGAGGTACAGTGTTTACAATAACCATAAAAGATCCTCCTCTAATTCACCTCAGTTTCTGAAGGTCAATATAAAAGGTCATCCAGACTTAGCAGGCTTCCCAGATAGCCCTAGCACTACAGGAAATCTGCAGCACAGAGTTCTCAAGAAGAAACCCATATCTGAACCGTGTTTCATATTCCCGCACCAGACCGAGATGGAATGGGAAAGAACATGAACCACTCTAACCTAGGTGTCACTCAGGTCCCAGGTATAGGACCTTAACTCTCAATGGAACACCCACCCACCAAAGCAACAAAACAGATCCAGCCAGCACAGTATGACAGTATGATATATGTAAAGCTATAAAGAAGGCAGTAAAACAACTGTACATAAAGCAAAAATAAATACAAATATACAAACACAAATAGCACATAACACCCCAGTAAACACAAATCAATCAAGCGCTAGGAGGAACCCACAAAAAGAACCAGAAACCCTGGTTGCAGTATAAGGTTCCCCAGCAGAGTCGCCAAGCTGTCGCTCCCGATAAATGGGACTGGCCCAAATAAAGGTACAGACGCGAACGGTCGGCGAAAGAGAACAATGAGAACACACGGCAGTGAACTCACTGGAAAAGAAAAGAGTCGCCAGCTAGGCATTTTTATCTCGGAGGAAAGGCAATGCTGCATAGACCTAGAAAGATATGGATAAGACAGTCGCGAACCAGAGAGACTGAGAAAGGGGGTTGGTTACAACCTGGGAAGGTATTAGCACCCAGATTGTCCGCCGTACTCGACGGGATCCACGCTTAAAAGATTTATGTTTTAAAGGGGTAGTGTCAGTGCAATTTGTGTATAAAAAGAGCTGGAAAAGGATGTACAGGTGTCAGTGTGAAAGAAGTGTAAAGTGTATAAATGATGTGTCAGTGTAAGAATGAGAATGAAATGCTCAAGATCATGAGGCCACAAGAATAAAGCTGGAAAGAGGGGGAATATACAGAGACTTTTGTTCGATAACTGTTAAGTTATGCCTACGTATCCTCTCGTGCAATGAGGAAGTCAAAACACCGTAGTTCGACCCAAAGATACTGAAATATAAATTGACTTGTGAACTGCTAGCTTGTCTATGCTCAAGTGTATGACCTGTCTGGCACAGGTGCAAACTGTCTTGCATTAGACGGAAGAAGCAAGTTCTCGTTTGTGAATGAATGAGATGAGAAAAGAATCCCGGAGGAGACGATTATTGTTTTTTTTTTTTTTGTGTTTTCAGTCTTTTATTGCTTTTGAGAATTTGTCATAAGTTAATGAGCTTAAGCCTAAACCAGTGGATTTAGTAAACTCATCACATCTTCCCTCTGATTAGGGGTAATGAGAATACCTTAAGTGTGAAGTCAGATTCTCACACTTAATCACCTTTGATGCAGGATTAAGATCATTAACCTACTTGTGATTATTTAGATGTTTTTGGTGTTTTTGTTTAGTGTTAAGTAATGAGATTAAGCCATAATCAAGGATTAAACAGACTCATTACACCATCCTAATAGAAGGATAATAGATGAGAATGTTTAAGCTGAGGAAAGCTCCTCAGCTTAATCCATGATTAGGGATTAACTTCATGACAAAACAAAACCTTTATTAAGTGGATTTTAGTTAATGATAAGATGAAGAAGTGAGTTTTATGGTTTGTAAGACAACTTGAGGGGGACTTGTCCATTAACACTAGGGTTAGTCCTTCTTAACCAATTAAGGAAGAATTAGAACCCTAATGTAAGGCCCAAGTTACAAGCTTGATGTCTTGGTGATTATTAAGTGAATTGATTAAAGGATTTAAACACATTAAGGGTTTAACACTTAGGATTAAAGCTATACACTCCATCCTAATAGAAGGATGCAGGCATACGCTTAATCACAAAGCCTTAAAGCCTTTAGGTTTTAGTCCCTGATTATGATATGAGAAGAGACGACTCAAAGAGACACAAAGGTAAAACTAAGTGGGGAGACTAATCAAAACCCTAATCATTGTCATGCTTGGTTTTTCCTAAGGTTTGTGAGGTTTAAGAAAGAAAATCTTCAATGGAACCACCAGGAAGCAGATGAAAGGAGCAGGAGAAGCAAAGTAACTTGCTTCATTTAAGAAGACAAGTCACTTGAGGAAAGAAGGTAAGAAGAAGAAGAAAGAGCAAGCCCAAACTCAAACACAAAGTAAAATGCAGCAATGATGCATAAAGGAGATGAAAAGAAATTGTGAGAAGTGAAGGCAAATTCACTTCTCAAAGTTACTTACCACCTGAAAAGTTAGTGAAAGAAATGCAATGCAATGCAAAATGAGATGCAATGACAGGGTGCAAGACAAAACCAGAAGCATTCATGAGATGATAATGATGCTATGAGATAGTGCAAACATGAATCAATGAATGGGGATGGTCATATGAACATGTGGGTGCAAGAGAAACATGCTTAGAACCATGATCATACATGAAAAGTTATGAGATGCACATGACATATAACATGGCAAATGCATGATGCAATGATCAAACATGCTTTCAACATATCTTAAGATGTCTAATGAATCAAATGAATGCATAAAATGCTATGGCAAGTCAAGGTATGAATGCAAATGCAAGTTGAATGCAAATGAAAGCCCAAATTAGGGTTTATGGTCAATGCATCAAGCAAAAACCAAAATCAGAAGCAAACATCAATATAAAAAATTGAAAATGCACTCAAAGGATCCCTAATCCTATACTAACTCACTGCCCAAAGGAAAAGTTCCAACTCTTAACCTAATTCAAGTTATGATTTTCCTAAGTTTTCTAGGGTTTTAGGGTTCCTTAACAAGAAAAATGCCAATCAAATGGAAAATGAAAGATCAAATCATGCCAATTTAATCTCACAAACTACATGCTAAACACAATGCAATGCAAAAAGAATCAAGGTCCAACTCTCAATGGTTAGGCAGAAATGATTTTTGGAAGTTTGGATCAAAATAATGCCTTGAAAATGAATTAATTCCATGGAAAATTCTCAAAATGCATCAAGATCAAAAAAGAAATTTCGTTTGAGGGTTGGACAATGTTTCTAAATGGTTTTAAATATTTCATGAATTTTTTGGTGATTTTTAAATACCTAAAAGTATTTTTAATTAATTAATTCTCATTAATTAATTAAAAATAAACTTTTAAATATTTAAAAAAATTTTTGAATGCTAAAAATAAAAATAAAAATATTTTTGGTTTCTGAAATTAAATAAAAGTTTGTACAAAAAATTTCAGAATTTTTTAAATGATTTTGCTATTTTTAAATAAATGTACAAATTAAATGACAAGAAAATGAAATAAAAATTAATTAAATGGGAAGTATTCACATCCAACGCATCAGATTCAAAGTTGGGAGGAGGCTGTTGACTGCGCGCGCAATCCTACGGCTGGCATTCAAACTGGCTAAAAATGAATTAATTAACTTAATTAATTAAGATTAGGGCTAAGTGGATGATCTGAGCCATTGAGCATGCGCGGGAGTGGACTAAGTCAATTCATCCAACGCTCAAAATTCAAACTACATTAATGACAGGGATTAAACCCTAATTATTTTCAGGTGGCCGGAGAAGACCTCCGGTCGTCTTCTCCGGTGGGAACCCCACCTGAAAATCCCTAAAACCTTCAAAACTTCACTAAAATGAAATCTAAAAGAACAGAAATCATCCCCACATCCCCCTGAATCAAAACCCTAACACAAAACTCATTTATCTTTCATCAATCACACGAATCGAAAGCAAACATTTTTAGGTCAGAAAAGTTTCAGAGTAAGATTAAATGCTTATTTCTCAACCATTTTCAAAACCAAGAACATCAGAGTGATCAGTGAATCATGAAGAACAACTTAGGAACTTAAAAAATCATTTATGGAAAAAAAGTTCATGAAGCTACCTGAGTTTGAAGCTTTTCAGTCTGGCACTTTATGACCTCCTCTCTTGTGCAAAACCACTCCTGTGACCTCCCTTGTGCTTCTGAAAGGCTTAGAACAAATTTATTTGGGCTGGTTTGAGAGCTTGCAGAGGTTCTGTTCAATGGAGTGAGGAAATCGTATTTCTGATTCTTTGAGTTTTAGGCTGCTTTGAAGGTTGGTTTGGGTTCAGTGAAGCATGGTGAGATGATTGGTGAAGTTGGTTTGTGTGTTTGAGGCTTGTGTTGAGAGTTTCGAAAGCTTTTGCTCAAGAGGATGAAAATGAGAAAGTTGTGCTATGGCTGGTTTCAGGCTTGCTTCTTGTTGTGTTTAGCTTGCATTTGATTTGTATAAAGAAATGTGATTGGTCAGAAGAAGTGACATGTCCTTTTGTGATAAGTATGGGTGCTTTTGCAAAATGTCAACTTTTGTGTAAGAAGGGCATGGGCAACTTGCTAGCCTAGTAAAACAAGGGTGTGCTGCGCAGCATGATGAGGGAAAAGGGCTAGGATGGCTCAGCAAACTAGGCAGCAAGTGGGTGAGGAGATATGATGACTTTTGCAACTTGGTTCACTTTGGTTATTATGGAAGAAACTTGATCCATGGGCCATAAAACATGTGATTCCTTGGGTGCATTCTGAACTTTAGATGTTGTGTGATCATGTTGTGTGGATTAGAAGCCCATTTGATGACTTAATTGGCCTTGAGAAGTGAATTTGCAACTTTGCCTCTTTGGTGCATGACTTGAGATTTAGTGATTTTTGCCAACTTTGATGAGCCATATCTTTTGATCCAAAATGAATTAGGTCATGTTCTTGTACTTTTTGAAAAGGGGAAGATCTATTCTACAACTTTCATGACCAAAGTTTTTCCATTTGATGCTTTTTTGAATCAAAAAGTAAGGGTTGAAAAAGTTGCATAAAATAACATTTTCATTAAAAGTCAAACTTGCCCAAAAAGTCAAATTTGCAAAAACATGAAATTATTAAATTTTGTAAGCTTCTAACATCTTCCATGATCAAATAAAGATCATATACATTCAAAATGATGAAGAATACCCTTTGGTTGGGTCATTGGGGGTCTCAGATGCCCTGATTTTATACTGGCTTGTTCAGAAAGTCAACCCTTGATCAGATGACTTCCCCAAGGAATTTCTTCATGAAAATTGATATGCATACTACCTATACCATATAGAGACCAATAAAAACAAGAATGACCAAAAAAATTGGAGTTATGGCCTCTGAAACCAAAACCCTAATTTTAGGTCATCTGTGCAGCCAAGCCTGGCTCTGCTTCCATACCATCTTCAGTTCTTGTGATTTTTTGGTATTCTTGACTTTGAGGGGATATAATATGATACTTGAACACACATAGACCCCTTTTAAGTGATTGATGGCCTTTGGAGTGGCTCAAGAAGCTCTTGGATTGCTCAGATCACAAACCCTAGATGCAGATGACTTTGGACCAATGCAGTGAATCAAAAATGTGATATGAGATACTATGATTGAGTTTATGCATATGAAATGATCACAAGCCATGGTGTGAAATTGGTGAGGGCAAATTTGGGGTGTTTACACTAATTCATGTGAGATAAACGATATGTAAATCGCCATCCAAAGACAATGCCGCATGAAACTAAATATGAATACCAAATTAAGTTACACTTATGGTATTCTTTCATCTTTAAGATCAATCACTCATCTTGGTGGATTCAAGTATTAAAATATCTCACTAATGCAAAGTACCTAAAGTGAATTAAATAATTCACTTAAAGGTAGATCTAGACTAATGAATATTAACCACTCTAATCTACACCCAAAGTTCATTGAAAGTAAAGAGAAATAAATCCTAAAAATGTCTCCCAAGGTAAAAATAAGAAGGAGGAAGAAAAAGAAGAAAAAGGAACCAACAACAAGTCACAAATAAGCCAAAAACAGCTTCTGGAGCTGTGTTAATTGATTAACCAAATAGTTAATCGGTTAACAGAACTGAATTTTCAAATCTGGCACAAATTTACATTGGTTAACCAGTTAAACATTTTGTACTGAAATTGGTTAACTAGTTAACACCGAACCAGTAGTAGAAAATAGCCAAATTTCAGCATGATCGATCCTCTTTCAAAAACACTTCCAAAAACCATATGTTTATGAACTGAATTAGCACAAATTTTAAAGTTAAAAACCAGTGATATCCCTACAATCAAACAATAATTTATGGTCCAAAGGATCAACAATCAAAGTAACCAAAGATCTACATCTTGAATGTTGATGATGAAGGTAGAACCATGGAGGAAAGTGAATTACCAAGAACAATTTTCAAATTGATCCAATACCAAGCTTGATCTACTGAATTTGATGAATAAAAATGAAAAGGATGAAGGTTTAGCTCAAAGTTGATCAAGAATTCAAGGTGAAATCTTGATAACTTTCAAAAGAGGGAAAATGAGCTTTAGTGATTTTGGGGTTTGGAAGGATATTTTGCAAGACATTTGTTGGCTATCAAAAGCTTGAGAATTCAATGAGAAAAATGCCTCTATTTAAAGAGTTTAGGTATGGGAATTAGGTGGAATGGAGCTTGCTTTGAAAGTTCAAAAATTAGGTTTGGAAATTCAAATTTGGAGGGAAATGTGAAAGAGTGGTGATTAGTGAAGGTTTATGGTAGGAGATGATCAAAGTGATGTAGAGAATCAAGAGGGGAGTGGATCTAGAATATTCTAATGAGATCAATGACTAATATGTGCTGAAATTGAACAAAATATTCAAATTTCACACTGGTTAATCGGCTAACACATTGGTTAACCAACTCAAATTTTGAATATTTTATTTAATTTTGATTGCTTTATTATTTCAGACCGATTCTTTTGCGCTTTGAGGAAGACATGGGAATAAACACATGAAACTTGGAATTCCTTGAATAAATCAATTAACTCGGGAAATCCTTTATCCGATAAATTTGAATTATTTACAGTATCGACATCGGCTTTTATCCATGAAATTCATTCGAGCTACGAGACTACTATTTTTGGCATTTTGACCTGAAAAAGGATTAACAAAAGAAAACAAAAATATTTTTGGATTTTAATGAATGGTTAGTAAACATAAACAAATAAAATAAAATAAAAGCAACGGTGATCCCATATGAGGCATAAATCTACACTCGAGAAGAACCGAGAAACTAGTGCGATCTTGTTTGTATGCACAATGCATATGAAATGTGAAGAAAATCTTAGGGAAATTTTTTTGGGTGTTACAGCTGCCCCTATTTAAGTTTCTTCAATCTGGACATATGAAGATTGACATCTTCGTCTCTACAAGATGGAAGATACTTAAATATAGAAAACCCAATTTTTGTCCTAAGAGACATGATATGATATGCAAACCCAAGATCTCTGTGGGGAAAACATGACCACCAGAGGAAAACAACAGCTTGGGGACACAGAAGAAAATCTCGCTGGGGAAAAACAATAGACAACAAGAGAGTTAACCGGGAAAATAAATCACTGGAAGATGACTCAGCTTGAGAAATGATTATGTATGAAAATAAGTCACAATACAATCAGTAACAAGGCTCAACAGAGAAGGTTAACACTTCACTGGATAAAATATCATGTGAACAAAATGTTTGAACCCATAATAAATGGAAAGAAAGATTACCCACTACCAAACAAATGATAGCTTAATTCCAAAGTAACCGATTAAAAGGAGGAGAAATATTACCCACTACCATATGTAAGTGATATTTTAATTCCAAAGTAATATACTTAATCGGGAGAAAAATATTGCCCACTATCAAACACTTGATAGCTTAATTCCAAAGCAATAAGACTCAAGGAAGGATTACCCATTATCCAACAAGGGTAGCTTAATTCCAAAGTAATCAATCAAATAATAAGAGACATATTACCCACTATCGAACAAGTGATAACTTAATTCTAATGTAATATACTCTATCGGGAGAAAATATTGCCCACTATCAAACATATGATAACTTAATTCCAGAGCAATGTAAATCACAAAGGGGGGACCAAAATAATCAATCCAAGAACAAGTTGGAGAGAAACGGTCAAATAAGACTCATCCCGAGGAGGAAATATCTCAACTGGGGAAAATTCCATCCAGATAATAAATTGGGAAGGAAACTGAATCAAAATCATCCACGAGGAACAAACTTAATGGGGACTTTAGAAAGAATAAACACTTTCTTATTAATGGTTGACACTCTAACTTATGAGGAATACAACACACACACAATCTTTGTGGGGAAAAACCACACCAAAGAGCGAGGACCAATGATATATCAAAGAATGAAAGAATGCAAACATATGATGTTATGCATAAAGCGAATGCATGAGTATGCATATGAATATGCTGACAAAATAGACATAAAGATAAGAAACATGTGACATAAACATCACAACAACAGGATACTCGGCTAATCCCAAGACAACAAAGTTGGGGAATCCTATTGGAAATTCATCTTGAAATCTTGCAGGGGAAAATCAAAACCATCAAAGGAATAAAATCCTACTACAAGGCTTAACTTATACTGAGGAAACATCTGCTAGGGATCCAATCCACAAAGTAATCTTCAATAATCCACGAAGAATAACATCAATAGTTCCGCTTTGAAAGGATAACTTATCAGAGAAACATCAACAATACCAAAGTTTTTCTCATTCTTTGGGGGAAAATGAAAGTGTCCCTATTAAACTCTGATGGGGACAAATATCTTAACAAATCTAATCGGTGAAACAAGGTAAAGATCTACCAGTGGTGAAAATAAAGCATAGCCTATTGGAGTATCAAACATATAACATCAACTCTGGAATGGAATACCACCATGTTGAGGAAAGGTAGTAGTCTTCCGGGGATAGGGAAATACTTCCACAATCCTTGCTAGGGTCGGAGAAGATTCTTGTCAAGAATCAAACTCTGCGGGGAATAACCATCATACCACTTCTTCTCCTCTTGGGGAAAGGGGCAAGACTTGCTGAGGATTACATAGGAACCTACTAGAAATCATCACATACAGACCTACTGGGGATCTGATAGAATGACCTATGGAAATCATTCATCTCAGGAAAATTTTGGACTTGTCGAACTACACGGGGGATACCAGAAGTTAACATTATAACCAACAATTGTAAGGGATTTTAAATCAATACCCAACCACCAGGTAAAAGAAAACCTCTCAACTGACTGCTATATCAATACTTCTGGTAGGGGATGCAACCAACTCAAGCTTAGGAACAAAGACTCGACTGAGGATTCCCTTTATAAACATAGATTCTCAAGTCAAAGATAATCTACTGAGGAAGAGATCAAAACTCAGTTGGGGATATTCTTGTGACAGGAATATCACTTCTAACAACTCTTCTAGGGAAGAAATTGGAACTCAAATGGGAGCGTTCATACTGTAAACACCCCAAATTTACCCTCACTCATATTCCACACCATGGCTTGTGATCTTTCATGTTTGTATAAACATACACATTACATCTCATATTGCATTTTTGCTTCACTGCATAAGTTCAAGTTCATCTGCATCTAGGGTTTGTGATCTGAGCAATCCAAGATTCCATCTGAGCCACTCCAAAGGCCTAAAAGAATTCTAAGAGGGTCCATGTGTGTTACATCATCATATTATATACCTCAAAGGTCAAAGAAGTCAAGAAATCACAAGAACTGGCAAAGCATGGAAGCAGAGCTAGGGTTTTCACTGCACAGATGACCAAAATTAGGGTTTTTGTTTCAGAGGCCTTAACTCCAAATTTTTGGGCCATTATTGTTTCTAATGTTCTTAAGATGATATAAGTATCATGTTTACCAAGTTTTATGAATAAATTCATTGTGGAAGTCATCTGTTCACTGGGTAACTTGAACAAGTCAGAGCAAAATCAGGGCATCTGAGGCCCCCAACAATGGAACCAAAGGGGTGTTTTCATCAAATTGAAGTTATATGATCTTTATTTGATCATTGAAGTGCTTAGAAGTTCACAAAATTGAAGAAATTTGAGCTAAACCAAAAGTTGCCAAAAATGGAAATGACTTGTAATGGAAACTTTCCATTTTGGGAAAGATTTTCAACCTCCTCTTTCTTGATCAAAAATGCTTCAAATGAAAAATTCTTGGTCATGAAAGTTATAGATTAGGTCTTTCCCTTTTCACAAAGTACAAGAACATGTTCTAATTCATTATGGAACTCAAGTTATGATCCTTCAAAGTTGGCAAAAATCCTATAATTTTCAAGAATGCACCAAAGAGGATTTTTTGCAAAACCACTTGCCAAGCCATTTCATGACCTCTAATGCAATTCTAAACATCATACCATTATAGTGCAACTCATTTTGATCAGAATTGGTCCAAGAATCATGCATTTTCATGCCTTGAACTTCAAGAAATTCCAAAAGGGCCAAAACTCCTCAAATTTGCAAAATGGTATGAATCTTCCCGTACACTTGTGCCGGCATGCCAAATCTGTTTCTATGGACCTCCTTGAACTCAGCTGAGGCCAGACACCCCTTGCAACCAAGCCTTCCATGACCCATACCTCAAGTACAACCAAACTTGACTTTTTGCAAAATCACCCATACCAATCAGCATAGGCCACAACAACTACTCTGACCTATCACAGCTTCACATACATGCCTCAAGGGACTCATTTCATACAACACATTGCCCTGAATCATCCCATAGCTTAGATTTCCAAATATCCTCTCAAAACTCCATCTCTTCGAATTTCATAAACCAGCCATCAAAACTTCAAGCAAACTTCACCAATCATCTCCATACACCTTCCAGATCATTTCCCAACCATTAAACAAGCCTGAAACCTCAAGAATCCAAAACACAATTTCACTCACCTCTGAACTGAAACCTTCAAAACAACCTACATAAACTCCTTTCAAGCATTCCAGAAGCATAAGGGGATCAAGGGAAGTGGTTTAACATTAAAGAAGAGCCCAGAAAGTTCCAGTTTCGAAAGCTTCAACTCAGGTAACCTCAAGAACATTTTTTCCAGAAATGTGTTTAAGTTCTTATGTTGTTCTATATGTTGCACTGATCATGGGGATGTGTTTGGTTTTGAAAATGAGCAAGAAATAAGCATGTATTGACTCTCTGAAATTTTGCCCGTGAAACTTGATTGCTTTGATTCTTGTTGTTGTTGTGAAATAAATGAAATTTGTTGATGGATTCTTGTTTGTTGTTGTCCATTGATCATTTCTGGAGAATTTGATGCGTTTTAGTGGCGTTTTGAGAGAGATGGCATGAGAGGTTGGCCGGAAAAGATGACCGGAGCTTGCTCCGGTCACCTGAGATTGATTAGGGTTAATTTTAGGGTTAATTAGGTTAGTTTGAATTCTGACCTTTAGATCATGTTTACCGCGTGTTTGGATGGCCAGGATGCATTCACTTAAACCCTAATCAAATTAATTAAATTAATTAAGATTAATTAACCAGTTTCAATCTGAACCCTAGGATCACGCGCGCAGTCTTCCCCAATTCAAATCCTGGCCTTAGGATCAGCTAACTTTTCCTTTTATTCATTTGAATTCATTTTTTATCCATTTCTTTTCATATAATTATTTAAAATAGCAAAAATGATCAAAAAAATCTGAAATTTTTTATCAAGTCTTTTATTAATTTTTCAGAAATCAAAAATATTTTTATTTTTATTTTTTGCATTAAAAAAGTATTTTTAAATCATTTAAATGTTTTATTTAATTAGTTAATTGATTTTAATTAATTAAAAATACGTTTAAGTATTTAAAAATCACCAAAAAAAATCAGAGAGCATCCTTAGACATTTAGAAACATTTACAAACTCACCATACAAATTTCTTTTTGGCTTTGATCACGCTTTGACATTTTTCAATGAATTAGGCTTCCTAAAAATGTCCATTTTCTAACCCTAACTTCAAAAATTCATAACTTTTAAACCAAGTTGAGTTTGTGAATGGTTCTTTTTGCATTGTTCTATGCATGGCTTCTAGCATCCAAAAACATTTTTGTTTCATTTTCATCTGGAATTTCCAATTTGTTTGGCATTTTACATTGAGGATCACCCAAAAAAACCCTAGAAACTTAGGAAATTAATAACTCCCTCTAGGATTAGCTTCTGACCTCCCCCTTTGGATGGTAACCTAGTATAGGTTTAGGGTTCCTTTGAGTGCATTTTCAATTTTTTATCATGTCATTTGCTTCTGTCTTTGCCATTTTGCATCTCATCCTTTCATGTAACCCTAATTTTGCATCTTCACTTGCATTCATCTTGCATATGCATCCATACATGAACTTGCCATGACATTTCATGCATTAATATGTCATCTTAGACATCTTATGACATGTTAGAATCATGCTTGATCATTTCTTCATTCATTTGCCATGATTTGCATTCATTTCATTTCATTAACTTTCATGAACTTTCAAACTTCAAAGCATACTTACATGACATCTCATCTTGGTATGATCATTCATATGCACTTTGTATGCCTTTGCATCATCTTAAATGACATTAACATTGTATAAACACTTCTGACTTTGGTCATTTCATTTCATCTCATCTCATCTCATTTTATTTCTTTATTCCTTGAACTTTATGCATTCATGCTAACATTTTCAGGTGGTAAGTTACTTTGAGAAGTGAATTTGCCTTCACTTCTCATTTCTCTTTATCTCTTTCATTGGCATCTTGCTGGGTTTGAAGTAAACTTGTTCACTTGTGTTCATTCCCTCTCACTTTCTTTCTTTCTTTAAGTTACTTATCTTCTTCATTGAAGTAAGTAACTTATTTCTTCCGCTTCTTCCTCCTTTCATCTGTTTCTTCCATTGGTGGCCTCCTTGAAGATCTTCTCTTAAGCCTCACAAACCCAAGGACCCCTTAGTTTTCACCTTTGATTCTTCTTTGTGTCTCTCTTCTCATCTCATCATTAGAGACTAAACCATTAAGGCTTTAGGACTTTGGAATTAGGGTTATGCCTGCATCCTTCTCTTAGGATGGAGTGTATAACTTTAATCCTAAGTGTTAAACCCTTAATTTGTTTAAACCTCTTAATCAATCCATCTAATAATCCCTAAGACATTAACTTGTAACTTGGGCCTTACATTAGGGTTCTAATTCTTCCTTTATAGTTAAGAAAGACTAACCCTAGTGTTTAATGGACAAGTCCCCCTCAAGTTGTCTTACAAATCATAAAACTCATTTCTTAATCTCACCCTTTAATTAAAATCCATTTAATAAAGGCTTGTTTTGTCATGAATTTAATCCCTAACCATGGATTAAGTTGAGGTATCTTCCTCAGCTTAAGTGTTCTCATCTATTATCCTTCTATTAGGATGGTGTAATGACTTCACTAATCCTTGATTATGGCTTAAACTCATTACTTAAAACTAAACAAAACCCAAAAAACACCTAAATAATCACAAGTAGGTTAATGATCTTAATCCTACATCATCATGGTAATTAAGTTGAGATGCTTATCTCATACTTAACTAGGCTCATTATCCCTAATAAGGGAGGATATAATGGGTTTACAAACCCTTGATTTAGGCTTAAGCTCATTAACTTATGCAAAACACCAAAAAACAATAAAAAACTGAAAACACAAAAAAAAACAATAATCGTCTCCTTTGGGATTCTTTTCTCATCTCATTCATTCATAAACGAGAACTTGCTTCTTCCGTCTAATGCAAGACAGTTAGAACTCGAGCCAGACGAGTCATACACTTGAGCATAAACAAGTAAGCAGTTCACAATCAACTTATCTTTCAGTCTCTTTGGGTCGAACTACGGTGTTCTGACTTCCTCATTGCACGAGAAGATATGTACGCATAACTTAACTGTTATCGAACAAAACTCTCTTTGTCATCCCCCTCTTTTAGCATTCTTTTCTAAGTCTCAGTCCCTGAGCAACCACCCTTTTTGCACTGACACCTGTATATTCATTCTTTAGCTTTTGCATACAGGTAGCACATGCACTACCCCTTTAAACACAATCTTTTAAGCGTGGATCCCGTCGAGTACGACGGAGAATCTGGGTGCTAATACCTTCCCAGGTTGTAACCAACCCCCTTTCTCAGTTTCTCTGGTTCGCAACCGTCTTATCCATATCTTTCTAGGTTTATGCAGCATTACCTTTTCTTCGGGATAAAAATGCCTAGCTGGCGACTCTATTCATCTTCACTTCATTTCCTCCTTTTGCCGACCGTTCGCGTCTGCACCCTATCTGACCAGGTGTCTTTTCGGGGGAGCGACACATACAACAAAAAATCCCCACTCCTACTTTCTGTTGGGAAGCAAGACATCACTAATATCAAAATGCCAGGACTGCTCAAGAATTCCACATGGAATCAACCGGATCAAACCCTGCTCTAGGAGAGGCGAGTTACACACATCAAGACTTTGTCATCCCTGGAATAACTGTTGGTATTCGTTCTCATTCATAAATCAAGCCAAATACCCTTTGAAGTAACCACTTAAGATAAATCAAGAGAATAATTTAAACAAAATCTTCTAACAAATTCCAATCGGAGAACCTACTTCCATGGTACACTGTGGGAATTTCAAAAGATATCAACTAAGTCTACTGTAGAGACTAGCCATGGAATTTATTACCGAGATTCTAAAAAAGAAAACATCTTATGTTGAAGTCTGGTGGAGATATACTGTCGAGATTAACCAGAGAATCTACAAATAAAACATCATCTATCGAGATCAACTATGAGATTCTTATTTTGAAATCATTCAAGAAATCTACTGCTGAGATTCTTGGAAAGAAAATAAATTTTGACCAGATTAATTGGAAATCTTCTGCCGAGACTTACCAGTAAACGAGAGGAAACACCTTTTGCCGAGGTTGATCAAAGAAAATAGAACTACCTTCTATCGAGGCCTACCGTAATATTTCTTTGAAATCATCCAAGATATCTACTGTCGAGGTTCTTGGAGAGAAAATACCTTATGTCGAGGTTAACTGAGAACACACCTACTGTCGAGGTATATTGTCGGTCTTGAATGAGGTACCTTCAATAGATTCTTCCTAGGAGACAAAGTATATGTGCAAAATAAATGCACTCTCAATCTAGATTTCACAATTTAGAGAGATCAACAATGTTGCAGGGATCAACATCTGATTAATAACTATATGGGAAAAAATAGATTACTTCCTCAAAACAGAATTCTGCTTAGGATAACATTGAATTCAAAATTCATTACTTTTTCCCCCAGACTGCATGATCTACAAAGGATTTTACACCAAGAGGAAACTTTGTACCATTAGGACTTGACATAATTTTCCCCAGTCATCAAAATCTTAGAGAGATTCGTCAAATCTCGACGTAACTGCAACAGATTAACTGAGTTTGGTAACTTTTTTGACCAACAAAGTCTTCAACCTTTTCCCTAGGTGAAATAATTAATCGGGAAAACAAACTTACTCATACTCAACAAGGTCTTCAAGCAACACGCCCATGTATATGATCATTCTTGAGATAACTTGTCAATCACTCATCAAAGTTTTAGACCTCAAAAGATTAAACTCATCACTGATGCTCATATGTAAGCTTTCAGATGTCAAACAAATGTATGCAACCAAAAAAGGTTAATTCTGAGAATGATAATTCTAATGCAACACATATGTTTATCTTAAAGTTTTTATTGAAAAGATATCGCAAAACTTTGTGAATGAATCACTAGTTTGGTTACAACATTGATTTTTGAATGCATATGAAATACCAACAAAAATCTTTTAGCACAACTCACGGGAGTCGGGAATGCTATCTCGTTGAAGAATGCTTTCAAAATAAACCCTGCTTCAATTGAATCTTTTGAGGGTTATAACTTGGCTAGGTTCACGGTTTTCAGAAGAAAAAAAAGGATTTTTAGGCTCAAAAATTTATTTGTACCCACCCAATCATCGTGATGTTCTTCAGCCTTATATTTAGTTAATTCAACACAAAGATTCATCTCTCAAAAGGATTAAACTAACGGTTTAAGAACCCATGAGGTTGCAAGTTTAATATCCAATGAGGATTTCCAGGGAAATAGTTACCCTGTCAGCTTTTCACTTAGTAGTCACACAAATTTGTTCTTTTGATGAGGATTTTTCTTTGCAATCCTTTCTTTTCTCTCTTCGCGATTCTCATTCTTTTTATTTCCCTAACTTTTGCCTGGACAATTTTTTTTAATTTTTAATATCCAGCGGGATGCCCCGGTTTTTTCCTGAGTCATTTATTTTCAATTTTTTCGACTTAACGGGCTTTTCTTTTCTTTTTCTTTCCATCCTTTTTTTATGGAACAAATCATGTGACATTTGCTTATCTGAATTTGTTAAACAAGGTTGTGACTGTCTCCTTCCTTCATGGATGAGGCAAAACCATCGTGGTTTTCTTTAGACACATATTTCATTTGAAATTTGGACACTTGGTCAAATTAATTGAAGACTACCCATCCCCAAGGTTGAATGTGATGGTTTTTTCAATTTAGAAAAGAAAATCCTACTTCAAAACTCAAAGGGGTTATCAAAGGATTATCTTCCTTATATCTCTGGTGTTTGGGATTTTGAAATAATGCCTTACATCATCAGCAGGGTCATATTCAAAAGCACACAACCAGAAAATTTGTGTTTTTACTTCATGATCCTCCCTCCAAGAGTTTAGACATGAAGTTGGTATTGCAATGCAAAAAACAAATTAAATGAGCGAAAGCAAATGGATCACTTCAAGATAAACATACATATCACATTATGATTAATATTCAAACCAAATAAGTTCTTATATGCAAATAAAGCATTAACAATCATGAAATATTACAAAATAAGATTGCAACAAATGAACTAAAGATCTGAGACACTGTCTCAGTCTGAGTTGTTGACTATAGGAACATCTTCAACCATCTTGATTCTTCAGGATAAAGGCACTCCATTCATAAATGGTATTCCTTCCTCAAAGGTTAGCACTTCATCATCGATCATTTCTTGAACTTGTTCTTGGAAAACCTTGCATTCCTCAATGAGATGCCATATTACTCTACCATGAAATTCATAATTGGTATATGGGTTGTACCAAGAAGGACGATATCTCATCACTCTGGTCTTTCTAGGTTTCATTACCGAGTTTTGGACAAAATAAGTCCACAATTGACTGTAAGTCATTGGTATTGAATCAAACTATGCTTTCTCTTGAATATTGTTTCTCTTAACAACATGAGTTACCGATGCCACTTGCCGACGACGTTGATTGTTTCTCATATACCTTTCCTGAGACATAGCATTGGCTTCTCCATATTTCTTTGGGTTAAATATGCGTTTGGTCCCTATAAATATCTCAATTTTTATTTTTAGTCCCTATAAATAAAACGTCGAGTTTTAGTCCCTATAAAGTTACTTTTGTACGCAATTTTAGTCCTTCTACATGGATTAAATTTGCATGCAAAAATAATTTTATAGGGACTAAAACTCGACGTTTTTTTTATAGGGACTAAAAACCAAAATTGAGATATTTATAGGGACTAAAAATATATTTAACCCTATTTATTTTTATGAAATCTAGCAGAACTTCCTTCTTTGGTTAGTCGTCCTTCACGGATACCCTCTTCTATTCTCATCCCCATATTCACCATCTCAACAAAGTCAATGGGTGCACTAGCAATCATCTTCTCATAATAGAAAGGACTGATATTTTCCAAAAAGATCTTGGTCATTTTGTTTTCTTCCACCGAAGGGATAACTTGGGTGGCAAACTCGCACCATCTCTGCATATACCTCTTAAAGTTTTCTTTGTTTTTCTGGAACATGGCCCGGAGTTGATGACAGTCTGGCTCCATATCAACATTGTACTTGTACTTTTTCACAAAAGCAGCAACTAGGTCTTCCTAAGACTAAATATGATTCCTTTGGAGTTTCATATACCACAACAGGGATCCTCCATATAAACTTTCTTGAATAGGAGCATCCAACTGCTGAACCATGCTATTCGTAGGAGAGTCATACATCAGATTGGTCATCACCTTAAAGCATGACATGAGATCAACATTCTATGTCCTCTATATTATCCCTCATTAACCACTTAGAATCCAATACAAATGTCGAGAAATCAAACAACTGATGCAAGGACAGAAGGAAGAATGAGCTTTGTTCAGGGAAATGCACATGCAAATGATGAATGAAATGCTTTTTTTTTACTTTGCATTTTCAAGGAATTGACTCAATTATTGCAAACATGTGAAACATCGAGAGCACGAGCATCACAAATTTTATTTAAATTTTCACAGAAGGAATATTTTCCTTGTCCATATTTGCAACAATCCGAGTTGTTTTCCTTAAAAATGGTTGCAAAGATGTTTATGATGCATGAATGCGTGGATGCAACAACTACAAACAAGATCAAAAAAGCACACAAGTCTAGGTTCCAATTCACGAGCATGAAGTCTAGGATAATAACACTAACCCACATAGGTATGTACTAAGGTTTTTTCTTCATTGTACCTGCAAAAAACCAGAAGGGTGCTAACAGAGGTGCCCTGAGTTAGCAGCCATCCTTTGGATATCATCAGTACGTTGGACTACTCCCCAACTGATGATTTCCTTAAGAGGACCTCGTCCAAGTGTAGTATCGCATGAAAACCACCTTAGGTTTACACCTGGATAGCTTCCGCACTACGTTCCTAAATTGGCTTGGATTGGTTAAGGGTTTTACGGTCCTCAATATGATCAGCTCAAGGTCGCAAGCAATGCCATGATACAAATACTCGTCATGTCATCATTGATCTGAGAGAGCCTAACTGAGTGCATATTATCGACTTGATATTGCTTTGGACTACTCCGTCGCGTATCACTTCGAATATTGCCGTCCTATCATAAGTTCACTCAGATCCAGGTATAGAATCTATCTCACTCACTGTAACACCCCAAAATTTTCCCTCTTATTTATCACCAATTTCGAGTAGCTTATGCTTCATTTCCGTGTCATCTTCCATATTCTCCCATACATTGCATAATAATATAGAGAGCATATATCATCGGCCGAGGCGCGAGGCATGTGATCAAGGTTTATTTGGCAAGCATCTGGTCTCAGAAAGGAAAATAATCTCCGAAAATATGACAAAGACCAGATATCCAAGATTTCCCAACAAAAAGAAAAAAATTCAAGTTTTAGTTGAAGTAACCAGATACCTCATAGGTAGTAATCGGTTACCTGTTGAAATTTGAAGGAAAAATGTCAGTTTTTGTACTGGTAACCGGTTAGCTCATAGGTAGTAACCGGTTACTTCGTACAGAATTGCAAAAATTCAAAAATCAGTTGGTTGCTTCCACCACCCTCCATTTTAACTTTGCCTTGTAATTTCCACCAAATTCTAGAACATTCCACACTCTTCCAAAGGAATATTCCTAGAATATGCCAAGGAATATTCCAAGAATATGCCATGGAATATTCTAGGAATATTCCCAACCAACCCTTAGCTTAAGATCCGAGCTTAATGTCCAAACCTCGTGCCTAACCTAAACCTAACTCCAAAGCTAACCCTTATATAAACCTTGTTCATCAAGTCAAAAAGAGATTAGACACATTTTACAAATTTCACTATTCTCACAATCTCAATTCTCTCATTTCTCTCCATTTTCCAAACTCACACCAAAGCTTCATCATCATCAAGATTCTTCAAGTTTGACATTGAAACTTGAAGAATCAGAAGCTAAGCCTCCACCATTTTCATCAATTCAGCGGATTATCGAAGGAGTTGCTATGGTTTCAGTGTTTATTTCACCATTCAAAAGCGTTTTCGGATAATTCACACCAATCGATTTATTTTGCGCATTAGCGGATCGAAGCTTCAAATCTTCGGTTTTCTCCACTTTCGCGTATTTCTCGACATCGCAACAATTGCCAAAGCAAGCCTCCGCTTTGTAGGTTGGTGAATCCATAATCACTTCTCGTTTTAACTTATTTATTTTCATCTCGCCTCGCGCATTCTTCGCTTTTTATTTCTTTTTGGTACTTTCAGTTGGTTTGATCGTATGAGCTAGAATTGTAGTGTGATTGTAGTGTTAATAGGTGTTAGAATGTTGCATCTAGGTGTGATTTTTGTGCTTAGATGATAGGCATTAGGATAGAGCTTATTTGAATAATTTGCTACTATTTTTTGCATGAAAATGCAGAAATATTTGATTCTGGTTGTAGAGTAACCGATTACCTTATAGGTAGTAACCAGTTACCTGTGTTAAAATAGCAGAAAGTTCCAGTTTTTGAACTTGTAACTGGTTACTGCATAGGTAGTAACTGGTTACCACTAAACTAGAATTGAATATTCTTTCTTTTTATTACATTTTTTATATCCATTCCCCTTCCAATCATCATGGATCTTTAGGATGTGATTTTAAGGAGTTTTTAGGAGTTGTTTAGAAGCAGGTGTGTGTAGTTTTGATAACTTCCGACATGCATTTCGTTCGGTTCTGTTTTTTGGCATAAATGTTGAATATGTGTTAATAACATGTTGTGATGTTGTTTTCATGATTTAGCATCATCAATAGCATGTTAATAAGTGTTCATGATTTTGTTTTGCATTGCATTTGTGATTCGTGCATGTTTTGGTCGATTGTGCATGAAATTTGAAATGTTGCATATTGTTTAAAACCACACAACTCACATAGTTTGGATTCTTTGTTGATTGCTCATATGTTGCATTCCATTGTTGATGGTTCATTTCAGGTCGTTGCATTAGCATGCATGATCATTGCATTCACTGTTTGCATTAAAACTTCATTTTTGCATTTGAAAAATAGTTGAATATTTGCCATGTTTCACTGCTGCATTTTGAAACAGAAGCTGTAAAAGACATGTTGAATTATTTTATTTTGGTTTTTTACACCTATTTTCATGTTGTTTGGTAGGTATAAAATGTTGTTTGCATTGTTACTTGAATTTAGTAGCTGATTGTGTGTTAGAGAGTTATAGTATCAGCTGACTTTAGGCTTCGCTTAGCTTTTAAGTGTCCTTAGGCTTAAGATGAGTCTAGTTTAGGTCATAGTTGTGATAGGACATGTTTGGTACTTGATTACCGCTTTCCTTTTATCACTTTGGATTTATTTTACAAACCTTTGTTTTGTAGGGGGTTATGGTAAGCCATGTGTGTCGGAGGGTATCCTACATACACCTTCTTCCTTATCCTTTTACATTTCAACTTGTGTTTGCGATAAGCATTATATGCTTCTTTGACATTTCATTTTGTTCATTCCCTTTGAGTTGAACTCATCTTCAATTCATTGAAGTGAGTTGTAACTTGCTTCTTTTTTCTTTCTAGGAATAGAAAACCACACTAACCATAGGACATCCCTTGAATAAACAACTTAGGGTGAGTCTTAGTTTCCCCTAGTTTATGTCCTTTCTCGATTTGAGTCCCACTTTCTCATCTCAAAATAAAAATAAAATACCTAATAAAGGTCGAGCTTTCTCGTGCGCCAGGAGACTTTGCCATGGGGTATTTGTACGCATTCCATCTCGGGATGAGGTGTAGAATACCTATCATGATGAACAAGTCTTAGCATGATGATGTCTCACAAACAATAAAATAAAAAACACTTCTATTAAAAGACAGTAAACAAGCAAAAAAACTTCTTTCTTGAGGGAATTATTTTCTCACCCCCTTCACTCTAAACGCGAACTTGCTATGACTTGTCTCTTTGCAAGACGGTAAAGCATTCCTATCAGACGAGACTGCAACATCTGAGCATAGGCAATAATTGGTCAATTCATAAAAAACACAAACAAAGTTCCCGCCTTAGTCAGGCGAACTACGTCGACTCTAATTCTCATATCCCATGAGATACGTAGGTAGTGGGGTAGGGCCCATTTGAGCACACTCTTTATTTTCCCTACATTTTTTCCATCCCTTTTTGTTATCTTTTCCCAATTCCCTCTCTCATTCCAGTTCTAGTAGCGGTTTTTATTCAGCAACAGTTCTATTCTCACCCTTTGAAACAGACTAACAAGCGTGGATTCCGTCGGGTACCATGGACGATCAGGGGTGCTAATACCTTCCTAGTTTGTTACCAACTCCCGAACCCAGAATCTCTAGTTCGCAAGACCTTGTTCGTTCCTTTTCTTATTGGTTTGTGCAACATTACCTTTCCCATTCATTAGGGATAAAAATTCCTGGCTGGCGACTCTACCCTTTCCGCGCCACTTTCGCTTTTGTACTAGGATGAAAATCCCGGGAGCGACAGTTAGCGACTTTTCTGGGGACTCTTCTAGGGATCGAACCCAGAATCTCTGGTTTCCCCTTTGAGAGTCAATCCTAGCTCTTGTTTGTTTATGTTTCCTTGGGTGTTTAGTTGTTTTCTTTTGTGTGCTTTAGTTTAGCTTTACTGCTTTATTTACAACTTTACTTTACAACTCTATTTATCGCTTTCAGTATTTTATTTTCCATGCATCATATATATACTGGACTGTCTGGTTGTACTAGTTTTCTTTGGCAGGATGGGGTTACTGTGAGATGAGCCCAATACCAAGGCTCGAGTGCACCCTAAACTTTAGAATGGATATACATTTTACTTCCATGGTGTCTCGCCATGATGAGTGGCAGTGTATTCCACACCCAGAGTGCGACCATCTTGGAAATATTTTGTGTAGGGATTTCCTCCACTTCAGGGTACGACCTCGATAGTTATGTGCATCTGGGGACCGATTATTGAGGACCTTAGTGGAAACAACCTTCTCGAGTGATGACAGTGGAAGACCACATTTTTTGGCAAACCCACTCACATTCGAGGGTCCACTAGGAACTCACATAGGATGGCCTGGTTCTCTCACAGGAACTCAGTTAAAGAAAACTGTTCGTATGACGATAGTATTGTATCACAAGGGCTAAATGTACTATTGTTTCACGATTCATTGCTTGAAGATGGGAACTTATGAGGGATGCTTGTTTTTCCTGGACTCAACTGAGACCTCCCTGAGTAGTACATAATGCTAAATTAATTCCCTAATATGGTTATTACACAATTTCTCGGAAATGGTGAATGTATTATTGTTATTCGGCTTTGAGAGTCTGTGATTTTGACCCGAGGTAGCACACCCGTGAGATTGGGAGGGGTTTGAAGGTTTGCAGGAACCCTAAACTTCCAACATACCCATTTTTCTAGTGTTACTTTTTGATATGATCCAGTTCTATATGGCCTTTGGTTGTGAATTTTTGAACTTCTGTACAGAGATAATGTTATTATGAGTCTTCACCGACATTTGGTTATCCGGTCAACACCAACACAAACACTTCCCTGATTACATGCCTTGCATTGCATAACACCATGACATCATTTATTATTTGTGTTTTTTTTTCATTCTCAGGGTTGCATACTGTTTCCAATCCCGGTCAGACTTCTTGCTCAGAGATGGAAAACTTCAAGAATAAGAATATCCATTATAAGTTCTTTGACACTAAGATAGAGATGATAAACCAGATGGTGTCTCTTATCACTCCACGTCATGTTGAAGGTTTCCGGAAGGCTTACGGGGGTATTCTTGATATGGTGGTATACTAGGAAATTTTTGAGAGGAGAGCTATTCACACATTGCTGCAGTATTACGACCCTCGGCTCAGATGCTTCACATTTCCTGACTTCCAGTTGGGTCCTCTATTGGAGGAGTATACTTTGATCTAAAGGGTTCCTCTTCAGGATCAGGTTCCTTTCAATTCAAAGATGGCTAGACCTACGCCTGCTGACATTGTTGAAGCTGTTCATTTGAGCCCATATATTGTGTATGCGAATATGAATACTACCAAAGGGGGAATGTCTGGTTTTTCTTTGGAATTTTTGGTGAAAAAGGCTGAAGAGCTTGCCTCAAAAAATGAGTGGAGCTCTGTTTGTGCTATCTTGGCCCTCTCTATCTACTGGATCATTTTGTTTGTGGATATCGACAAGTTTGTAGACATGAACGCCATTCATCACTTTGTGCTAAAGAACCTGATGCCTACTCTTTTAGGAGACCTCTATTATTCAATACACTATAAGAATGAGAAAAAAACAAGGAGGTTTGGTGCGATGTTGTGCTCCTTTTATTTATAAGTGGTTCATGAGGCACTTGCCGAGTACTGAAGCCTTCACTGATCCTAGCCTGATCTGGGCCCAGAGGTTTAACATGTTATCTGCCAAAGACATCAACTAGTTTACTATGAGATTGAAAGGAATGAACTTCATCACTAGCTGTGTGAGGTATCCCAATGTGCCAATTCTAAGAGTAACTAGAGGCATCAATTACAACCCGATTCTCTTGATAAGGCAATTGGGATACGCACTTAAAGATATTCCTGAGGAATCAGAATTAGCTCAGACTTTTTACTTCCCGGTAAAGGACAACCTTCCGTTGGTTAGGAAAGTTGCTGGCTCTTGGAAGCTCATCCGAAGGAGAGGAATAACATGCTTGGGCAGAAGCAATAATCAGACATTTCCCGAGTACGACGCATGGTTATAGGAGAAAGCTTAGGTGGTCCTGCTACCCTTCTTAGTGCCAGCCCGACTTACAGTAGTGGAACCTAAGACTGTCGTACCTTTGGAAGAATAATAAAAACTTGAGGTTTTAGTCCAGAAACTCAGGGAAGAGAATCAGGAAGCCCATAGTTCCTATCAGAGGATGGTGACCCTAAATCATAAGTTAGAAGAAAGGGTTCAGAAAATTGAAGAAATGGTGAAGATCAAGAAAATAGACTTTGAAGAAAGAGAGCGTTATTTCAAGAAAAAGGGTTTTGCTGAAATCCGCAAGGAGAATCAGCGTCGAAAGGACAAGAAGTCTCTAGATGAAGCCAATGAAACGATAACTCTCTGGCAGGAAAATTGGGAGGTCAACTTGAAAAAATAGAAGGAAGTGGAAGCTGAGTACGGGAAGAAGATTGAAGATCTGATGGAGCAATTAGGTGACCAAAAAGAGAAGCTCCAGCTAGCCAACAAACATCATAGAGACTACATTCAGAAGATAGATCAAGAGCAACAAGAAATTGAGGATGTTCAGAAGGAGGTAGAAGAACTCAAAGTTCGTGTAGAGGTCAAAAAGGCTAGGTTTGAGCCTAGTCCTAGCAGAGAAAACGAAGAGATCTTCCTACAACAAATCAGTGAACTCCATGCTTCCTTCGATCAGATGGATTTGCTCATATAAAAGCTGCTTGAAGACCCAAATCATCCGGTAATTGCTCACTTATTCCAGGTGGTCAAGCGCCTTAGCGGGAGGCTAAAGGATGTGGAGTTGCATAATTAATAATTTCCTTTATTTGTACCGAATTACCCACATGCCTGTTGTGGGATTCCTTGTTGCTTTGACTATTTTTCCTTACTATAAGAATTGGAACCCTTAGGTGAAGTTTGTTGTTATTCAGACTTCATTTCCTACTATTTGATATGCTTCAAATTCTCGAGTTTTATCTCTACACTGACATGTGTTTCAAGCATTGGTTCTTCACATGTTATCTCATTTGAAGCTATGTGGGATTATTCTTCCCCAAAAGTCAAAATTCTCACAAGCCATCTGGATGTTCTTATTCTTGAATACCATAATGGGGACGTAAATAACCTTGAGAATGAAAGAACACAACATTTTCATGCATTCATATAATCTTTGCATTTTTTCTTTGCAGGTTATTTGGGTTCCCTAATTTATTTGTTTATTCAGGAGGAAGTGTGTAATACCTCAAAATTTTCACTTACATTTCCCCAACATTTTGCATATCATTTAGCATACATAAGTTCACAAAAATAACCAAAAACATTGCATCATGTGTAGCATAGTTGAGGCATAGGTATGTGGTCAATGATTGGAGCAACTGAAGGCTATACAAAGACAATCAAAGGGACACAAAGCTTCTCAATCATGTTCAAGGGATCTACAACATCCCACAAGTCTCCATTTGAAGCCTCAAGTCTTGGAAAGAAGTGAATGGCTCCAAGGAATGCAAGCAGTGCAACATCTCCTGAGGAAATGGCCAAATTAGGATTTCATTCCTACTGGGCTTCCCCGTGAATTTTTGAGCAAAAGTGGATTCCATTGTGTTCTATATGACAAGAAGTGTATAGGGTTCAAATTTCATCCACAAATTCATTTTGGAAGAGGTTCAATTGGTCAGATGATTGAAAATCAAGAATTTGGGGATAAGTCAACCATGTTGAAGAAAAAGTCAACTCCTGACTTTTTGAGATCAAAATCATGAAATTAGGGTTACAAGGATCCTATGTTTCAAATTTGATCAAGAAATGATGGAGGAATCAAGAGAAATCAAGAAAACCAAAACTTACCATTTTTGGAAAATTAGGGTTTCCAAAAATGGCAAGTTTTGGCCATTTTTGCAGCTACTTTGAATGAGGCCTTCTCCCAAAATATGAAAGATATGAAAATTCTACTTGGAGCCAATTAAAGAAGGCATCTTGAGCTTCAAATCCATAGGTGGAACTCACACATATCATAAAAAATGAGAGAGATATGATCTTAAAAAAAGTTGAAGCAAACTAAGGCAAAACTAGGTCATGGGCGAGGCAAGAAGCTGGCCAGCGCGCGTGCCCTGCTTGGCAATTCATCAAACATGTGGTGGTCAGAATGTCAAGCCATTTTTCTTTTCCAAAAAGACCTCAAATGAATTTTTGGTGAACTACAAAGTTGTTCCTTGATGTAATCCCTACAAGATTGGTGTTCAAAGATTTTTCATTTGAGCAAGTCTTCTTGGGCTATTTGGGGGTCAAAGTGGAGAGGTTGCAACTTGCCAGCCATAGGCCCATGGGCACAAGGCATGCCAAATTCGGGCAGGCTAATATGCAGCTTATTGGCATGATATTCAATGACCATTTTAAGATGATTAGAGGTCATCATTCATCATGACATCAACATCAAAGTTGTTCTACATATTGCCAACTTCAATTTGAGTCTAAGAACCACTTGCATTGATGGCTTGAGCTACAATAAATCTCCCATTGAGGATCATGATTCTCAACTAGTTTTCTTGTGTGATAAGGCATTGCATAGCACCCAAACCTCAAGTTCAACTCCTCAGATTGGCATCACTCAACATGCTTGACCATGATGCATTGCATTGGAGTACACATGATTCTATGATTGCTTGCATACCACAGCTGCTATGCTCCATCAAATATCCAAGACAATGATCATTGTGCATTGCCTCAATTCACATCAGAATGCATCTTACCATGAGGACCATGTCCATGAGTGTAGTGAATCATATCATTTCATTTTCAAGCACCTAAGGCAAGCTGCATTCGAGGCACACCTAAGAGAATGAACTATGCAGCATGGGATGGAATCCAATTGAAGAAAGTTCTAGATGGTCCAGCTGGCATAACTGCCATAACAACCTCACTCACTTCACCTGACTCACTCAGTTAACTCAAGGGATAAGTAACCATGGTTAAGAGCCCTATAAATGGAGATCACCACTTCATTTGGCAGTTTGGCTTCATTCTCACAAAATTCTCACTCCATTGAATCTCTCTGCATTTTGCTTCGAGTCACCTTCTTCTTCATCAATTCAATCTCCATTTCCCTTAATCCATCTTCATTATCATCTTCAGCATAACCTCCATGGATGGCATATCTTGAAACCTCAAGAATCATCAACTGCATTATTGAGTTCATATAGCAAATTGAAGTAAAACCTCTCAATCCTCATCTCTCCAGCTTCTATCTTATCTAATTCATCATCAGCATTGTGCTAGCTTCATCTCTATGGCTTGATCACCTCAATTCTTCAAAGAATCTTCACTACACGATTGTGGAGCTTCTTCTACATTTTCTTCAATCCCTCAAGATTCATCAAGTACAAAGTGTTTATTTCACTTCTGGTGAGTTAAAGCAAGATCAAGCAATCCTTGGAACCTCCTCTCTGGTCTTCTAGCAACATATTGATCACACTGTAATTCAGGTATGCTCTGAAAACTTGTTTGATCGAATTGATTACTTTTCATTGTTTTCATGTCAATTGAAGCTTGATAGAAGCAATGGCACCTCTGGCTAGTTGATAGGCATGCTAGATGCTTAGATCCAGTTTTATCTTGGTTAATGTTTGCCTTCGATTTGATCATTTTAGGAACCATAAATGAATTTTGAGGATATATTAGTGATCAGTGAAAGGAGACGAGTGAGATGATTCCTTTGGATTTTATTTTCATGGTGAATTGAGAAAGCCCTAGCAGAGCATGGCCGGAGAATATGACCAGAATTCATCAACGGTCATCTGAACAGTAACCCTAACTATTTCCAACTTTAAGTCCCAGCCGTTGGATGAGCCTGATCCAAGAGTTCACAAGCTGCCAGCACATTAATGAGTCTGTGCCTTGCACATGTCACAAAGTCAACGAAAAAAGTCCTCAGTTCATATTGGCACCCCCTGCACAATTCACTTAGGCCCAATTCAGTTGTTTTTTATGCTTTTGGCACCCCCCAGGCCCATACCAACTCAGTCCATTTCATTTCTTTTTATTTTCTTTTTCATCTTAATTCATTTTTCGTTTCTTATTTTTAAAAATACCAAAAAGCCTCCAAAATTTCCCAATTAATTCATGGACATTCCTCACATTTTTCTTTACTTTTTCATAATTTTATATTTTATTTTTGTTCAGTTTTGAGATCAGAACTAATTTCACATTTGAATTAATTCCATTTTTCTCATATTTTGACCAATCACCTTGTGCAATTTCTTCCTCTCAAACCATAAAACATAAATGGCCCATTCTTTTTGCATTCTTGTAAGAGCTCATTAGAATTCCCCAAAATATTTTTCTATGGATTTTTAGGTCTTTGTTTGGGTCTTTTGAGTCTATGTTTTCCACATTGATCACTTAAACCCTAATTGTGTTCCAATGAGCCTTTTACCACTCAAAAGTAGGAATTTTCAAGAGATTTTTTGTACACATGCTACTCTGTGGATTTTGTATTCAGTTGTTAAATTTCATAATATTTCTAGGTCATTTGATATTTGTTTCAAGTTACTTAAGGCCTTAAGTCATTTTTGGTCCCTTTTAGAAACCTCCCTCATTCCTTTTGGATAAGTCATTCATGCCATTGTTATAAGGTCTTGATTTTGAGTCTTTTAGGTCATATTATAGGTCCTCTAACATTAAAAGCCATCCTTGAGTTTTTACTTTTGTTTTTGGGGTTTACTTGAACCTTAAGCCACCATTGTCCCCATTTTAACCTAATTCTTCTTCATCCCTCATCTTAACCACTCAAAACTTTTTGAATACACCAAATAAATTTGTCAAAGTCTTGTTTGTGTCTTATAAACATGTTTAGGTCATTCCTCTATGTTCATTTCAGATGTATAAAGTTTTTCTTCCTTTTGAACTTCATTTGTCACTTAAAGGACCTTAGAAACCCTAATTTGAATATCTAGCCTTAGGATACTTCTTAACCCACCATTTGTGAACATTTTTCAAGTATAATCTCCATTTTATTTTTTTGTCAATCCCCTAGTTTTTGTATGGGAAAGTCAAATCACTTTGGTCATTTCTTGAATTTTTTCTAAGTCATTTTGTGGCATCTTTTGAACCATGCTTCTATATGCTTCCTCTCACCTTTCAATCTCATACTTGAATACCTTTAACTTGAATCTCTTCTTTTCTATTTGAGATATTCATTTCCTTCACTTCCATATAGGGTCAAGTTCTGGTTTTTTTAGTTACCTTTAAGTGTTTGAGTTTTTGGGTTAGTAAACACTTAGGTTATCTTTCTAACCTCATCATTAGGTTTTAGTGGTACTTTAGGACATAGTTTGGCTTTAATTCCTTTAAATAATTTTGAATTGGTTTAGCTACTGAATTTTTAAATATGTTACCTTATAAGAGGATTTAGGCTTGGGTATTAACCTTAGAAGCTCACTTTTATCTTTCCTTAGCTAGTGTGGATTGTTATTGAAAATAGCCATGTAGTAATTGTTCATATTTCCCCATCATGCTAACTCTTGTTTTGTAGGGGAGAAGATGAGGTAATCACTTCATTCTTTATCTCTTATGCATTTATTTGTTTTTCCTTAGCACCTTTGTGCTTTGTTCATAGGTTCCCCTTTCTCTCTTTTGATTCAACTTGACTTCCTTAGGAAGTAAGTTGAACTCTAACTTGTTCTTTCTTCTCCTTAGGTTAGAATACCTCATTAACCATAGGACCTCTTTGTACATAATAAGATGAATTAGGGTTGTGTCTTAGTCCTCCATTAGCTTTGATCTTTGCCTTTTGAGTCTTTCTCTTCTCATCTTCAAACAAATCCAAAAAGACTTAATAAATGTATGAAAGGATCCCTTGTGTATAGCCTTATTCCATGGGGCACTTGCATTCATTCCATCTTGGAGTGGTGTAGGCTTGTCTAGCATGATGTACAAGTCTTATCAAGGGGTTGTTCCACAAAGAAAAAATCTAAAAGACATTTCTTTACAAAAGCTACAAAAACATGTAACAAAGTTCAATAAGCTAGTGAACTTAGACCATAATCCTTGGGAACAAGTCTTGGATAAATTCTCCTTGCTTGGTGTGCTTGTTCTATTATTCCATCTTGGAATGTAGTAGCAAGTATAGATTCCATGGAAA
Organism: Lathyrus aphaca; assembly: GCA_963966055.1. Classification (NCBI taxonomy): domain Eukaryota; kingdom Viridiplantae; phylum Streptophyta; class Magnoliopsida; order Fabales; family Fabaceae; genus Lathyrus; species Lathyrus aphaca. The sequence goes on from OZ014520.1 coordinate 514,143,698, forward strand.
ATAGTTTGAATTCACTTTCTTGTGCCAAATTCATACAAAACTCTTAAAAAAATCAAATAACAAACAATAAACGACTTTCCTGCGGGAACTTCTTTTCTCACCTCATTCACTCACAACGTGAACTTGCTCCGACTTGTATCGCATGCAAGACGGTAAATGATATCGTACCAGACGAGCCTGCAACACCTGAGCATAGACATACCCAGTTCCAGCATAAAAATACAAACAAAGTTCACGCTTGGTTAGGCGAACTACGTCGACTCTGATCCTCATTATCCCGATGAGGTACGTAGGCAGCTGTAAACACCCCAAATTTGCCCTCACTAAGTTCACACCATGGCTTGTGATCTTTTCATTTGCATAAAGTTCAATCATATCATATCATGTTGCATTTTTGCTTCACTGCATTGGTTCAAAGTCATCTGCATCTAGGGTTTGTGATCTGAGCAATCCATGAGCCATTTGAGCCACTCCAAAGGTCTTTAATCATCTCAAGAGGGTCTATGTATGTTCAAACATCATATTATATCCTCCCAAGATCAAGAAAGTCAGAAAATCACAAGAACTGAGAAAGCATGGAAGTAGAGCCAGGTTTAACTACATAGATGACCTAAAATTAGGGTTTTGGTTTCAGAGGACATAACTCCAATTTTTTTAGTCATTCTTGTTTCTATTGGTCTCTATATGCTATAAGGATCATACATACCAAGTTTGATGGAAAAATCCATTGTGGAAGTCATCTGATCACTGGGTAACTTCTTGAGCAAGTCAGAGCCAAATCAGGGCATCTGTGGCCCCCCAACATGGAACCAAAATGGATTTTTTTTATCAAAATGAAGTTATATGGTCTTTATTTGATCATTGAAGTGCTTATAAGTTCACAAGTTTGAAGAAAAGTGGGCTAAAACCAAAAGTTGCCAAATATGAAAATGACTTGTAATGTAAACTTTCCATTTTGGGAAAGTTTTTCAACCTCCTCTTTCTCAACCAAAAATGCTTCAAATGAAAAATTCTTGGTCATGAAAGTTGTAGATTGGATCATTCCCTTGTCAAAAAGTACAAGAACAAGATCTAATTCATTTTGGAACTCAATTTATGGCTTTCCAAAGTTGGCAAAAATCACTTAATTTCATGTTTCATGCCAAAAAGGATTTTTTTTGCAAAACCTCATACCAAACCATTTTGTGACTTCTAAATGACTTCTATGCATCATTACAACTTGCCAAAATCAGAATTGCACAAATTCACAAAGTTTCATGCCTTGGATCACAAGCTTCCATAAGGCATTTTCATAAATTCTCAAGAGAGGGATTTTTGCAAGAAGAACTTCTAATGATTGGTTTGGTTGCTAATTGATCTCAAAGCATCATAACTGTAACAACCCGGGCCCCTCGCAAGGGCAAAAACTCTACTAGTGAGGGGGGGGGGGTAGAGAAGATCGTGAGGTGGCAGTGCCGGGATTGCCTTGCGAGGGGTCCGGGCTGTTACAATAACAACATCATATGATTCATTTTGCTGCAAATTGTCCAAGAATTCATAAGATTCCTTGCCTTGGTTCACAAGAAATTCCAAAGAGGGAAGTATGCAAGAACATTAGTAACTCTTGATCAAGGCCATCCAGCTCACAAAATCTGATCCAAAGGCCTTCCTTGATCCAAGCTGAAGCAAGACAAGCCCTAAGATCTTCTCTGACCCGAGCCATGCCTATGGTACACAAAATCTTGACTTTTGCATCTTTGCCCATACCAATCAAGCTGTGACATTATCAACCCTCTGGCCAATCAGAACATGTTATGTGGACCTCAAGGACTTGAAACATACACACACACAAGCCTGAACTCTCCCATAAGCCAGGATTCACAAAAATTGTCAAAACCTTCATCTCTTCGAAACTCCTTCCACATCCATCAAACTTCAAATTTTTCTTCACCAACAAGTCACAAATCATCTATAGAACCAGAATCAACCATCAAAACAGCCAAAAACATCACATATCAAAACCTCAAAATCTGCTACACCAGAGCTGGAACTTCAAAACCAGTCACTCTCAAAGCTTTCTAAGCTTCATTTCATCATCAGGAGGTTCATAGTAGTGGATTTGCACCAAAGAAGGATCTAGAAAGCCCAGAATCAGGAGGTTCAATCTCAGGTATAGCTTAAGAACTTTTTTCCCAGAAGCTTGTTTTTAAGTTCTTGAATGATTCTCTGTGCTCCCCTGATCATGGGGATGTGATTATTTTTGAGAATGGCTGAGAAACCATGATGTATGTGTCGCTCCCAAAAGATGAGACTGGGCTCAAAATGAGGTACAAACGCAAACGGTCGGCGAAAAGAGATGCGAGAACACACAGGAGTGAACTCACAGGGAATGAAAAGAGTCGCCAGCTAGGCATTTTTATCCCGAAGGAAAGGTAATGCTGCATGGACCTAGAAAGATACGGATAAGACGGTTGCGAACCAGAGAGACTGAGAAAGGGGGTTGGTTACAACCTGGGAAGGTATTAGCACCCAGATTGTCCGTCGTACTCGACGGGATCCACGCTTAAAAGATTTGTGTTTTAAAGGGGTAGTGTCAGTGCAATTTGTGTATCAAAGAGCTAGAAAAAGATGTAAAGGTGTCATTGTAAAAGGAATAAAGTGTGTAAATGTACAGTGTCAGTGTAAGAACAGGAATAAGATGCTCAAGATCATGAGGCTAAGAGAATGATGCTGGAAGGAGGGGGAATATACAAAGACTTTTGTTCGATAACTGTTAAGTTATGCCTACGTATCCTCTCGTGCAATGAGGAAGTCAGAACACCGTAGTTCGACCCAAAGAGACTGAGAGAAGAATTGACTTGTGAACTGCTTGCTTGTCTATGCTCAAGTGTATGACCTGTCTGGCTCAGGTGCAAACTGTCTTGCATTAGAAGGAAGAAGCAAGTTCTCGTTTATGAGTGAATGAGATGAGAAAAGAATCCCAGAGGAGACGATTATTGTTTGTTTTTTGAGTTTTCAGTCTTTTATCGCTTTTGAAAGTTTGTCATAAGTTAATGAGCTTAAGCCTGAACCAATGGGTTAGCAAACTCATCACATCTTCCCTCTGATTAGGGGTAATGAGAATACCTTAAGTGTGAAGTCATCTTCTCACACTTAATCACCATGGTGAAAGATTAAGATCATTAACCTACTTGTGATTATTTAGATGTTTTTGGTGTTTTTGTTTAGTGTTGAGTAATGAGATTAAGCCATAATCAAGGATTAAACAGACTCATTACACCATCCTAATAGAAGGATAATAGATGAGAATGTTTAAGCTGAGGAAAGCTCCTCAACTTAATCCATGATTAGGGATTAAACTCATGACAAAACAAAGCCTTTATTAAGTGGATTTTAGTTAATGATATGATGAAGAAGTGAGTTTCATGGTTTGTAAGACAACTTGAGGAGGACTTGTCCATTAACACTAGGGTTAGTCCTTCTTAACCAGTTAAGGAAGAATTAGAACCCTAATGCAAGGCCCAAGTTACAAGCTTGAAGTCTTAGTGATTATTAGATGGATTGATTAAAGGAGTTAAACACATTAAGGGTTTAACACTTAGGATCAAAGTTATACACTCCATCCTAATAGAAGGATGCAGGCATAAGCTTAATCACAAAGCCTTAAAGCCTTTAGGGTTTAGTTCCTGATTATGAGGTGAGAAGGGAAGACTCAAAGATGACACAAAGGTGAAAGCTAAGTGGGGGGACTAATCAACCCTAATTGTTATCATGCTTGGAAGCCCTAGGATTTGTGAGGTTCAAGAGAACAATCTTCAAAGGACCACCAAGGAGAAAAGCAGATGAAAAGATCAAGAAACAAAGAGAAGCAAAACAACTTGCTTCACTTAAGAAGACAAGTTTCTTGAAGAAAGAAGGTATAATAAACAGGGAGGAGCAAGCTCACTCCAATACAAATACAAAAAATGCAACAATGATGCACAAAGGAGATGAAAAGAAAATGCGAGAAGTGAAGGCAAATTCACTTCTCGGAGTACTTACCACCTGAAAAGTTAGCACGAAAGAAAGAAATAAAGTGAAAGTGAAATTAATACTAGGATGCAAGCCGAAACCAGAAACATGTTCATGATGCAAGGAGAGTTACAAGATGATATGAATGATCGTACACGTGAAAACGAACAAAAGATAACTAACTAAAATTAAAATGAGTTTAATTAAAGGAAAGGATTAACAAATTAACTACAAAAAAACTTTATCTTATATAATCACCTAACAAAAATGTTTCTCTTCTTTTTTGGATTTTTGTTTATATAATTATTAACTAAGCCTAATTAACAAAAAAAAATGAAATAAATTAATTACTATGAATATTTTTTTAGAATACTATTTTTTTTTAAAAAAAAGAAATAGAAATAATAGAAGGAAAAAAAAAAGCTAAAGAATTTGAAGTATGTTTTTAAAAACTAACTATGTAACACTTAATAAACAACAAAAAAAAACATAAAAATTGGCAAGGATCCAACAAAGAAGGCCCAAAAGGGCGCTGGGTGTTGGTTAGCACCGGTCGGGTCAAGCCAACCCAGACCCGCCCCGGTTGCTTCCTAAAAAGGGAAAAAATTAGGGTTTGGACGCAGCCCCCACCCTCTGTTCTCATTCTTCTTTCAGCAACAAAACGAAGAGAGAAAAAACTCGGTGCCGACCGGCCACTACTGCTCTCATCTCTCAATCTCTGTTCTCCCTCGTTCCTCAAAGGTTTTAACCCCTACCATACATGGCAAACCGAAACAATCAACCCTATATCAATATCGAACCGAACCTACAACAGACATTTGATACCCTTTCCCCAAATCGCAAACCCTAATACCCTTGATTTCGATACGCTTCACTTAACTACAACATACAAGCAGAGCAAAAATGCAATGAAAATGGAGTCAGGAGATATACCACAATCGGATGTTACGAAGGCTGAGTCAAGAGCTATGCGCTTCCCCCTTTGCTTGAAAAATCTTTCTTCTTTTTCAACTTCACCGTAATCTGGGGTTTTGTTGTTGATTTTCTGTGTATTGCGATTAGGGTTCCTCTAGGTTTTTTTGTAAACTTTGTATCTGAGTTCTTAGTTGCGGCTGTGTATGTTCAGAGAGTTTATTCATGAATTCGTCCTGGTTTTATAGTGAGAATTAGGGTTTTGGTCCTCTTGTTGACTGCAATTTGTTATTGAAGCTGATGCTTGATCATTCACTATCTGCAGGTTTTTCTTTTGCTGGTGTAGGAAAGCAGTTCAGAGTTGCAGGTTATGGCTCAGAGACACAGGCTCCATTTTGGTGTTCATTGTCTTCTTATGGAGAGAGAGAAAAAGGGTATACCCTGCTGCAGAGGTAAACTGACCATTTCTATGAAACTTAGTCCTGCAGCTTGTCATTTCTGCTCCTTTTGCCTATTTTGATCACTGCATCTTTTGTTTTTCATGACTGACTCGAGGGAGTGGCCCTAGAAGACCTGGTTCAAGACTTTGCTGCATCTAAAGAGGTGTACTTCATAGTTACTTTTTGCACCTGTTTTTTGTATCAAAGCTTTTGTCATGCTTGTGAAACTGAATTTTGCATTTTTTTGCCTTGCTTTTGTCTGTTTGCACCTTATACTATGCTATTTGACTCAGTGTCCCTGGTTTGAAATGGACTGAATCAGTTGAATTTGGATGGAATTGAGTTTTCCTGTTTTTGCTAAGTATTTGTCTGTTGGTAGAATAGAATAATGGTGATTCCTCTGCTTGAAGTTTGACTTTTTACTGTGGTAAAACATTAATCATTTGGCACAAAGCCTTTATTTTTTTACTGATGCACAATATTGTCTATTCACATCTTGTTTGTTAAGTCTCTGAACATGTTTGTTGGTGAATATTCATGACAGGTTGGCAAGGATATTCGATGGGGTCATCTTGGGAGAAGGAATAGAACAAACTTGAAGGGCAAGTAACTTATAATCCCTTGCTTTGTATTTGCTTAACTTTCTTCTGAATACTCATCCTTGGTATGAATCAATGTAACATTATTCAAACATTGTTTTGACATTCTTGCAATTTTGACTTTGTGATCTTGTTCAGCTCTAATCATGTTTCTCTTGGAAATCAGGTTTGTTGTAGCCTTTGCACCCTTCATTTTGGATGATTTGAACATGGAGTTTGGCACTCTCAAGCTTGTGGTGAGGGAAAGATCATGGCAACATATCTTTTGAAGGCAGCGCGTCTGTGTCTCTCTAGACTCAAAGAAAAACATGCAGTTTTACTGGTATCGTCATAAGCTTCATCTCTGACTTCCTTTATTGCAATTCATACATGAACATTATCCCCACATAGTGCAACATACTTCAGAATTGCTTGCTGAGTTTTCTCGTGCTTTGACATAGTCTGTATTCTCATAATAGCACGAATTTGGACTCCTCATTTTCAAATATTGTTGGCTTTGGTGTTTAAATGAATATTCCCTTTTTTGTTTTTGTTTTCAGGACGATAACTCGAGGTAGTGGCCCTAAAAGACTCGGCCTGGAGCTTTGGAGATGTCCCCAGCAGCATTTCCCAATGCCCACACTACCTGTTCACGGACATCATCACTAGAAGAAGCAAGGAGCTTCACAAAAATTGGGATAGCGCCATGGTCAGCTACCACTTTGGTATTTTCAGACGTTCCAGAAGCTATATTTGTCAAAGCCCAAGCTGCCTCAAACTGCAATTGTGGAAAATTTTCTCTCATCAGAAACTCAGCAAGACGAGAAACAACGCCCGTCTGAATAACCTCCTCTATCGGTGGAATGCGTTTAATAGAAAGCAGCTTTTGAAACTGAGTGGTTGCCTCAAGCTGCAAATTATTATCATCACTCCAAACACCAGTAACCATGGGACTTTGCGCTTTTCTTTTTTTGAAATTTCCCTTGGGACTTTGTACTAGAGTGCATTATTTGAAGCATTCTCAATGTTTCAATTTCAACAATCATGTATGTCAGGACCTGCATTATCTTTGGATTTCAAGCGCACATAAGTGCTTCTTGAATTATAAGTGTGAATGGTCTTGTAATGACTTTGAGGAATTCAAACATTTTTTGTAAATTTGACCTCTGTATTCAGCCCCATTCACCTTGGTATAGTGTAGTCATGCCAACCAAATAGATTGAACTTTTCTTGTTTGTCTTTGGTTTTCATTTCCGTTTATTTTGACAATGCACCAATCAGGATCTCAATATCTTGCAAAACTTGGAAAATATCAACACTAACATGCTTGAGAACAATGCGCCCTGACTAACACATAGCAACATAAAATGAATCATGACTCCAAACAAATGTGCATCCAAATCCAACTTAATCCAAATCCAACATACTCCCAATCACACATAACACCACGAAAGGCCCATGAAATGCCGTTTGAATCCGAGTCCAATACGATACCATGAAATTCCTTTTCTCCTTTCCCTTTTTTTAAATCAAAGAATCAATTCCAATAAGCCATCCTCCTTAGGTTCGAAATCAATGAATCAAAGAAGCCATACTTGTCATTTTTCTTAACAAATATGCAATAAGTTTAACCCACGGCCTATCAATTTAATAAATTCAAAATAACTCAAAACCACTTTGAAATTTTAGTGACGCTTAAACATCAATGAGACTCCAATTGATTGGAATGTTTTGCGGGAAACGTATTTGTAAGGTCTTTGATGGGTAAGAATAACTGGTGTGGCTCAGGCCTATGGATCAGATCTTGGGGAATTGCAACAAGTAGAGGCATAGCCACATGGGCTTTTGCAAATTGGTACAAGCCTGGCCCCTTTGTGACCTCTCGAAGCATAAGTCGTGAAACTTGGAGATTCTTTGTGGCATTCAGGATTTAAGGCTATGGTCCATGCTTGCGTGATGATTGGAAGTCGCATTGAAGTCACATAAAGGCTTTCCATGAGAATTTGCAAGTTCTCCAATACAAGGCAATTTTGCAAAGTGGCTCGAAATTCTTCAGTCTTGTGAACTTCTGGCATCTTCTATGATCAAATAAAGATCATACGCAATTAAAATGACGAAGAACACCCCTTGGTTGGGTCATTGAGGGCCTCGGATACTCTGATTTTGTACTGACTTGCCCGAAAAGTCAACTCTTGATTAGATGACTCCCCCATGAAAATTGACATGTATAATCTTCATATCATACAACGGCCAATAGAAACAAGAATGAGCAAAAATTTGGAGTCATGGCCCCCTGAAACCAAAACCCTAATTTTAGGTCATCTGCGCAGCCAAACCCGGCTCTGCTCCTATGCCTCCCTCAGTTCTTGTGATTCTTTGACTTTCTTGACTTTGCGGAGATACAATATGATGCTTGAACATACATGGACCCCTTTGAAGTGATTGATGACCTTTGGAGTGACTCAAATGGCTCTTGGATTGCTCAGATCGCAAACCAAAGGTGCAGATGATTTTGAACCAATGCAGTGAATCAAAAATGTGATATGAGATGCTATGATTGAACTTATGCATATGAAGATATCACAAGCCATGGTGTGAATGGGTGAGGGCAAATTTGGGGTGTTTACAGCTGCCCCTATTCAAACATGAGTTAGCTGTGCAGGATGCAAGCGACGGCTTAGCAGGCAAACAAGATAACTTGTGGTTGAATATTAAAGACGATCCAAAATTTGCACTCACAGAATGAAGAAGAAAAAGGATATAGATTGTAAAAGGAAATAAAGTATATTATAAAGTGTGGGCGACGGAGGACGACTGTCGAGCAGAGGACGACTGCTGGGGAATGAGCAATGACGGGGACGGCCGACACGCTGGGAAAAATGCGGGAAATAAAGCAATGACAGGGACGGCTGACATGCTGGGGATAAAAGGGAATATGATGGGGACGACCATCAAGTAAAGCTATAAGATTCTCTGGGGATTAATGAAAAATGATGGGGACGGCCATCAAGTTCATAAAGTTAGGTAAACAACGATGGGGACGGCCATCGGGTTAAAGAATAAGTGAAATAGTGATGAGGGACGGTCATCAAAGGTGAAGGACGATCACCTGGCAGGGTACGGCTGCCGAAAATATCACGGCATAGGACGAATGTCGGATAAAAGGTCAACGATGGGGACGACCATCGGACGAGCATGATGAAGGACGATCATCAAGAGGTGAAGGACGATCACCCAGCAGGGGACGGCTGCTCTCAAGGTTTATCATGACATAGGACGAATGTCAGATAACAAGATCAACGATGGGGACGGCCATCGGATAAAATGATGAAGGACGATCATCAAGAGGTGAAGGACGATCACCTAGCAGGGGACGGCTGCTGAATATCACGACACAGGACGAATGCCGAATAGAAAAGGTCAACGATGGGGACGGCCATCGGATGAGCATGATGAAGGACGATCATCAAGAGGTGAAGGACGATCACCTAGCAGGGTACGGCTGCTCTCAAGGTTTATCATGACATAGGATGAATGTCAGATAGAAAAGAAATTTCGCTTTGCTGGCGATCTACTGGGGAATAGTAAACACGGACGAGTGTTTATATCCAAGAAATAAAGGGTATAAGTGTTTTGACGTTGTGTATAGATTAAAGACGCGGACGAGCATCCTTAAGACTATGATACGGACGAGTATCGGGTAGAAACAAATACTGACACGTGTTCAGAGATGATGATACGGACGAGTATCGACTGGTTAACAGAGAACACGGATGAGTGTTGAATCTGAGGGGACTCTCCTGGAGAATAGTAGACACAGACGAGTGTCTATATTCAAGAAGACAAAAGTGCTTGACGCAGTGCAGATTAAAGATGCGGACGAGCATCCTTAAGACTATGATACGGACGAGTATCAGGTAGAAACAAACGCTTGACGCATGTTCTGAGATGATGGTACGGACGAGTACCAACTCTTTAACAAAGAACATGGACTAGTGTTGAATCTGCAGGGATATAAATGGTGTATACAGAATACGGACGAGTATCTGTATAAGTAAATTAAGTATGAGTGGTGTATATTTGAGTGTTCAATCTGCTGGGGAGAGTGGCACGGACGAGTGTCAAAAGGAGAAGAGTATAGTATAAACAAGTATCTGATATACAAAGCGTTTATATTGCTGTGCTAGGGAAAATGACATGGACAGATGTCAAGGAAATTATATACATACATCTATGAGTGCAAAGGGGACACTTTATGCTAGGGATATGACACGGACGGGTGTCACAAGGAGCATATACTGATGTTTATGAATGTAAGGCAACTGTTTTAGCTTTAACTCTCCGCTGGGGATCTGGGAGGTTTTCTGTATTCTGTTGATGGATTGTTAATATTCACAAGTATTTGATTCAGAACATGGCTTATGATTATGCAATATGTTGGATTTTTGCCGTAATGCTTCGTTTTAGACGGAATGCTACGCTTTGTGGGGTGAATATGATGCGAATGCCATGATTATGCAAGGATACCAATCTGGGATTTGGATCCCGTTGCTTGTGAAGATCTCTGGTCGATCTGCTTGAAATGGACATCCCAGCTGGGGATGAGATCATTGGTAGATCTGACCAGATGTATCTGCTTGGGGGAATAAGTCACTGATGGACCCATCCTGGTAATAAGGGACCCAGCTAGGGTTTGTAGAAGCTTTCGTCACTCTGTTGTGATCCCTTCATGCATTGCTCTTCTGATAGAGGCTGAAACTCTGTAGGGAAGTGGTTCCCTGGCTTTTGTATTTGGCTGAGGAAGAATGATTGGCACCTCGGCTGGGAGAAGTAACAAGTGGCAACTCAGCTGGGGAGAAAGCACTTCGGGTGCTAAGACTGAGTGTTGTTTCTCCAGCTTGCTGGGATGAAGCTTACATGCCCCATGTTGCGCTTTTGGATACCTGCAATCCTGCAAAGATAGAGAAACGCACAAGTAATCCCGAGGTATCCCTTACCGGATTCCGTCATAGGAGTTAGACACTCCCGAGAGTAAGTATATTCCTTGCAAGCATGTATTTTTTAGAAGAAAAGCATCTGTATTTATGCAATCAGTATTTTAAAGACATCAAACATTCTTTGCAAATAAAAATGTACAAGACGAAACATGACTGAAAATCCGCTTTTATTAATTCATGTGCCCTGAATTGGCAAGATACAGTCAAAGAAACATATCCCCTGAAATGAGGAGATTGTTACAAATTGAGAAACAAAATGCTGGCAATGTTGTCGACGCTTCAAGGAGCTTCCCTTTTGCTATGACTCGTATGACATTTGACGTTCTTCTCGTCTTGCTTTCTGAAGAAGGCTGATTCTGAAAGAAGCTTGATCCTTTCGAAGTTTACCAAGTTGTAAGTGATACAGACGAATTCAACATGCAGTTGTTCGCTTATTCCCTTATTTTGCATGGATCGCCCTTTCGGGTTTTCAATCCATCGGGATACCCATTTTTGCCTGAGTTGTCCAATGCGGCTTTTCAACTCAGCGGGTGTACATTTTTTATTTTCCTTTATTTTGCCCGAGTCTTTTATTCTGTTTTTGACTCGCCGGGATGCCCTATTTTTGCCTGGACTTACATTCTGTTTTTATGTCCAGCGGGTCATTTTATGCGAAGTATTTTTTAACTGCATCTGAATTCACAGGGGACGGGAAGTCTTCACCATCCATAGCGCTGAGCATGAGTGCTCCACCCGAGAAAACTTTCTTTACTACAAATGGTCCTTCATAGTTTGGAGTCCACTTGCCCTTGTGGTCTGTATGTGGAGGGAGGATTCTTTTCAGCACAAGATCCCCTACTTGGTACTCTCGGTGCCTAACTTTCTGATCGAAGGCTCTCTTCATTCTTTTCTGATACAACTGCCCATGACAGATTGCAGCTAATATTTTCTCTTCAATCAGACTCAGTTATTCGTATCGGGATCGGACCCATTCTACTTCGTTCAGCTTAACATCCATCAGTACCCGTAGGGAGGGTAATTCAACTTCAACTGGTAGGACTGCTTCCATACCGTACACAAGTTGATACGGTGTTGCCCCGGTGGATGTTCTGATTGACGTGTGGTACCCATGCAAGGCAAATGGTAGCATCTCATGCCAGTCTTTATAGGTGACTACCATCTTCTGCACAATCTTCTTGATATTCTTGTTAGCTGCCTCAACAGCGCCATTCATCTTTGGCCTGTAAGGAGAAGAATTGTGGTGTTGGATCTTGAAGTCCCGACACAGTTCCGTCATCATTTTGTTGTTTAAGTTGGAACCATTATCAGTAATGATTCGCTCGGGAACTCCGTATCGACAGATGATATCTCTCTTCAGAAATCTGGCTACCACTTGCCTTGTGACGTTTGCATAGGAAGCTGCTTCGACCCACTTAGTGAAATAGTCAATGGCAACCAGGATGAATCTGTGGCCATTTGAAGCAGTCGGTTCGATCTTGCCAATTATATCAATGCCCCACCTTATCCGCATAAATCTGGCATTTATGGCATTTTCTGGCATAGGCACAACAGTCTGCATCCATTGTGATCCAGTAATAGCCTGATCTTAGCAATTTCTTGGCCATTGCATACCCCCCAGCATGGGTACCAAAGGATCCTTCGTGCACTTCATGCATTAACAAGTATGCTTCTGTTCTATCAACGCATCTGAGGAGTACCATATCAAAGTTTCTTTTGTACAGGGAACCATCAGTGTTCAGAAACAAACTACCAGCAAGCCTTCTCAAAGTCTTCTTATCATTGGAAGATTCCCCAGGTGGGTATGTTTGATCCTCCAAGAAGCATTTAATATCATGGAACCAAGGCTTATCATCTTTGACAACATCTGCTGCGAACACATATGCTGGTCTGTCAAGTCTGGATACTGAAATTTGAGGTACAAAGTTGGCAGTTTGCACTTTGATCATGGACGAAATGGTAGCCAGAGCATCTGCGAACTGATTCTCGTCCCGAGGGATATACTCAAGCTTGACTGTTGTAAAGAAAGTCAATAACCTCCTTGTATAATCCCTATAAGGTATCAGATGATCCTGGTGTGTGTACCATTTGCCGTTGGTTTGATTAACTACCAGAGCCGAATCTCCGAATACAGTCAATGTCTTGATCCTGAGGTCAATCGCTTCCTCAAGACCCATAATGCAAGCCTCGTATTCAGCTTCGTTGTTAGTGCAGTTAAAGGTGAGTTTTGCCGAGAAAGGCATGTGAACTCCTTTAGGTGTAATGAGTACTGCACCAACACCACGACCATTCATATTAACAGCCCCATCAAACATCATGGTCCATTCTTCTTCCGGGCCAGGCCCTTCAGTGTGAACAGGATCTTCATGATCTTTTGCTTTTATGAACATGATGTCTTCATCAGGGAAGTCAAATCTCATAGGCTGGTAATCATAAATAGGTTTCTCAGCAAGATATTCAGACAATACACTGCCCTTGATGGCTTTCTGAGATGTGTACTGGATGTCATATTCTGTGAGGATCATTTGCCATCTTGCAACCCGTCCGGTAAGTGCTGGATTCTCAAAAATATACTTGACTGGGTCCATTTTTGAGATCAACAAGGTAGTGTGGGTCAACATATACTGTCTCAGTCGGCGAGCAGCCCACGCTAAAGCACAACAAGTTTTCTCGAGCAGTGAATAACGCTATTCACAGTCGGTAAACTTTTTGCTTAGGTAGTATATTGCATACTCTTTTCGACCAGACTCGTCATGTTGGCCCAACACACACCCCATTGACTCTTCTAATACTGTCAAGTACATTATTAGAGGTCTTCCTTCAACTGGAGGCATAAGGATTGAAGGTTCTTGCAAGTATTCCTTGATTTTGTCAAAAGCCTTCTGGCAATCTTCGTTCCACCTGACCGTTTGTTCTTTTCTCAACAATTTGAACAAGGGCTCACAGGTTGCTGTAAGGTGAGATATGAACCTTGAAATGTAGTTCAATCTACCTAGAAACCCTCGAACTTCTTTTTCTGTCTTTGGTGCAGGCATTTCTTGAATGGCTTTAACTTTATCAGGGTCAACTTCAATCCCTCTCTCACTTACAATAAATCCCAGCAACTTACCAGATCGCACCCCGAATGTGCATTTGTTGGGGTTTAACTTCAGTTGGTACTTCCTCAGACGCTTGAATAGCTTCAGCAGATTTACCAGGTGGTCTTCTTCGGTGAGGGACTTGGCAATCATGTCATCCACATAACATTCGATTTCTTTATGAATCATATCGTGGAATAATGTCACCATAGCCCGTTGATATGTTGCACCGGCATTCTTCAGTCCGAATGGCATCACCTTGTAACAGAACGTGCCCCAGGGTGTGATGAAAGTTGTCTTCTCCATGTCTTCAGGTGACATCTTGATCTGATTGTATCCTGAAAATCCATCCATGAAGGAGAACACCGAGAACTGAGCCGTATTGTCAACCAGTACATCAATGTGAGGTAATGGAAAATCATCTTTTGGGCTAGCTCTGTTCAGATCCCGGTAGTCAACACACATTCTCACTTTGCCGTCTTTCTTAGGCACAGGTACTATATTAGCAACCCACGGCGGATAGCTAGTTACAGCAAGGAACCCGGCGTCCCACTGCTTTTGTACCTCTTCTTTGATTTTCATTGCCATGTCTGGGCGAGTACGGCGCAGTTTCTGTTTAACCGGCGGGCAATCTTCTCTTAAAGGCAGCTTGTGCATAACAATGTCGGTGTCCAACCCTGGCATATCTTGATAAGACCAAGCAAACACGTCCACATATTCTTGAAGCAGGTCGATCAGTTGTCTCTTCACTGAGTCTTGCAAGCAGGCCCCGATTTTAACTTCTTTCACGTCTTTATCTGTACCAAGATTAATCGTTTCGACCTCCTCCTGATGAGGAGTGATAACCTTTTCCTCTTGTCTCAACATCCTGGTGTCGCTCCCGATAAATGGGAAATAGGCCCAGATAAAGGTACAGACGCGAACGGTCGGCGAGAGGGACAATGAGAACACACAGCCGTGAACTCACTGGAGATGAATAGAGTCGCCAGCTAGGCATTTTTATCCCGGAGGAAAGGTAATGCTGCATAGACCTAGAAAAAGATGGACAAGACGGTTGCGAACCAGAGAGACTGAGAAAGGGGGTTGGTTACAACCTGGGAAGGTATTAGAACCCAGATTGTCCGCCGTACTCGACGGGATCCACGCTTGAAAGATTTGTGTTTTAAAGGGGTAGTGTCAGTGCAATTTGTGTGTAAAAGAGCTGGAAAACAAAATGTACAGGTGTCAGTGTAAGAGAAAAGTGAAGTATATAAGTGAAGTGTCAGTGTAAGAACAGGAGTGAAATGCTCAAGATCATGAGGCTAAAAGAATGAGGCTAGAAAGAGGGGGAATATACAGAGACTTTTGTTCGATAACTGTTAAGTTATGCCTACGTATCCTCTCGTGCAATGAGGAAGTCAGAACACCGTAGTTCGACCCAAAGAGACTGAAAGATGAATTGACTTGTGGGCTGCTTGCTTGTCAATGCTCAAGTGTATGATCTGTCTGGCACAGATGCAAACTGTCTTGCATTAGACGGAAGAAGCGAGTTCTCGTTTGTGAGTGAATAAGATGAGAAAAGAATCCCGAAGGAGACGATTATTGTTTGTTTTTGAGTTTTCAGTCTTTTATTGCTTTTGAGAATTTGTCATAAGTTAATGAGCTTAAGCCTAAACCAATGGGTTAGTAAACTCATCACATCTTCCCTCTGATTAGGGGTAATGAGAATACCTTAAGTGTGAAGTCAGATTCTTACACTTAATCACCTTTGGTGTAGGATTAAGATTATTAACCTACTTGTGATTATTTAGATGTTTTTGGTGTTTTTGTTTAGTGTTAAGTAATGAGGTTAAGCCATAATCGGGGATTAAACAGACTCATTACACCATCCTAATAGAAGGATAATAGATGAGAATGTTTAAGCTGAGGAAAGCTCCTCAACTTAATCCATGATTAGGGATTAAACTCATGACAAAACAAGCCTTTGATTAAGTGGATTTTATTTAATGGTATGATGATGAAGTGGATTTTATGATTTGTAAGACAACTTGAGGGGGACTTGTCCATTAACACTAGGGTTAGTCCTTCTTAACCAATTAAGGAAGAATTAGAACCCTAATGCAAGGCCCAAGTTACAAGTGTGATGTCTTGATGATTATTAGATGGATTGATTAAAGGAGTTAAACACATTAAGGGTTCAACACTTAGGATTAAAGTTACACACTCCATCCTAAGAGAAGGATGCAGGCATAAGCTTAATCACAAAGCCTTAAAGCCTTTAGGGTTTAGTCCCTGATTATGAGATGAGGAGAGATGACTCAAAAGAGACACAAAGGTAAAACTAAGAGGGGAGACTAATCAAAACCCTAATCATTGTCATGCTTGGTTGTTCCTAAGGTTTGTGAGGTTTTCAAGAGAAATCTTCAATGGAACCACCAGGAAGCAGATGAAAGGATCAAGAGAAGCAAAGCAACTTGCTTCATTCAAGAAGTCAAGTCACTTGAAGAAAGAAAGTGGGAAGAAGAAGAATGAGCAAGCTCAATCTCACACACATACAAAGAATGCAGCAAGGATGCATAAAAAGAGATGAAGAGAAGTTATGAGAAGTGAAGGCAAATTCACTTCTCAAAGTTACTTACCACCTGAAAGGTTAGGAAAGAAATGCAATGCAATGCAAAATGGGATGAGATGACATGATGAGAAACAAAACCAGAAGCATCTACATGATGCTAATGATGCTATGAGATGCTACAAACATGAGGCAGCACATGGAGATGATCATACAAGTTCATGAATGCAAATGAAGCAAGTTTAAGAACCATGAACATACATGAAAAGTTATGAAGTGCACATGGCATACAACATGGCAAATACATGATGCAATGATAAAACATGCTTTCAATATGTCTTATGATGTCAAATGAATCAAATGGATGCTTGAAATGTCATGGCAAGCCATGTTATGCAAGGGAAATGCAAGATGGATGCATATGGAAGCCCAAATTAGGGTTTATGAACCATACATCAAACAAAAGTCAAAATCAGAAGCAAACCCTAAGATAAAAAATTGAAAATGCCACTCAAAGGACCCCTAATCCTATACTAACCCAATGCCCAAAGGAGAGGTTTCAACTCTTGACCAAATTCAAGTTATGGTTTTCTTGAGATTTCTAGGGTTTTAGGGTTCCTAAACAAGAAAATTATCAAACAAATTGAAAATGAAAGATCAAATCATGGCCATTTAATCTCACAAACTACATGCTAAACACAATGCAATGCAAAAAGAATCAATGTCCAACTCTTCATGGATAGGCAAAAATGATTTTTGGAACTTTGGATCAAAATAATGCATAAAAATGATTTTAAATCAATGAAAAATTCTCAAAATGCATCAAGATCAAAAAATAAATTTGGTTTGAAGGTTGGACAATGTTTCTAAATGTCTTAGAACATTTCATGAATTTTTTTGGTAATTTTCAAATACCTAAAAGTATTTTTAATAAATTAATTTTCATTAATCAATTAAAAATAAACTTTTAAATAATTAAAAATACTTTTTTAATGCTAAAAATAAAATTAAAAATGTTTTTGTGTTTTAAAAATTAATGAAACTCTTGACAAAAAGTTTCATAATTTTTAAAACAATTTTGCTATTTTAAATAAATTATAGAAATTAAATGAAAGAAAAATGAAAATAAAATATGAAGTATGCAGTATGAGTGGCTGTGATTAAGAGTTGAGTGATCCAAAGGCCCTGCGTGCAAGTCAACAAGACTGGGGGTATGCACAATCCAAGGCCCAGATTCAAAGTTCAAACACGCGTGTGATCTGATGGCTGTGCTTCCAGGTTAACTTAATTAATTATGATTAATTTAATTAAACAAGATTAGGGTTTAATGACCCATCTGAGCCGTTCACAAGCGCGCGGGAAGCAGCATCCAAGGGACAAGATTTAAAGTTGCTTAATTAACCAGGCTTAACCCTAATTACATTCAGGCGACCGGAGATGAGCTCCGGTCGTCTTCTCCGGCCATGTCAAAACCCTAGCTTCTTATCTAGGCTACCCCAAGTCAAATTAAACGCCCAGAAACAATCCTCACACTTCTAGCAACTCAAATCAACAATCAATCATCATTTATCTAGCAAGAACAGGCTGAATCGAAACAAAACAAAAATGGGGCCAAACTTTCAGACACTCATAAAATACTCATTTTTTCACCATTTTCGATTATAAACATATCACAATGATCCTTAAAGCATGCACTTTCAGTTTATAACAAAAAATCAAAGCTTTATGAGAAAGTGTTCTTGGCCATACCTGAGCTGGAAAACTTCAATAGTGAGCTTCCAGAACCTCCTTTGTGTGCAAATGAACTTCTTTGACTCCCTTGAACTCAAAGAGAAGCTTCAAAGTTCTTGTGGATGGCTGGTTTGAAGAGGAAAGTTCTGGTGCAGCAGGTTTCACAGTCAGGAATGGTGAGGTTTCAGGCTACTCCAATGGTGGATTCTTGCTCCTTTGGGTGTGCTTGACTTGTTGGTGAAGAGAAATGGGGTGTTTGATGGCTGGAAAGTGAGATTCGAAAGTTCTGGCTTTGAGGATGAAAAATGGTGAAGCTCAGTTCTTGCTTAGTTCAGGCCTGAGTCTTGTTGGTTTTGGCTCAGTGAAACAAGGTGAGTTGATCAATGGACTTGGTTTTTGTGTTTGTGAGCTATGGAGACAGATTCGAAAGGTTTTTCTTGAGGGGGTGATTTTGTGAATGTCTCTTGTGGTGAGCTTCAGCATTGCTTGTTATGTGGAATGGTTAGCATTTGGCTTGCATAAAAAACTCCCATTGGTCAGATGATGTGACCTGGCCTGCTGTGATAGGTAAGTTCACTTTTGCAAAATGTCAACTTTGGTGTAAGGAAAGCATGGGTTGAGCCCTAGGCTAGTACATGTGTATGGGCTGGCGCAGCATGGTGTTTGAGAGATGCTAGAATGGTTCAGCAACCAAGGTAACAAGTAGGTGAAGTGTGATGAGTGGTTTTGCAACTTGACTTTGCTTTTGCTTCATGAAAATATCTTGCTTCAAAACCATACAAAACATGTGATCTCTTGGCCCATTCTGATTTTTAGAAGTTATGTGATCATGTTGAGTGAATTAGAAGCCCACATGATGACTGAATTGGCCTTGAAAAGAGAATTTGCAACTTTGCCTTTTGGTGCATGACTTGAAAATTAGTGATTTTTGCCAATTTGACACACCATAACTTTTGATCCAAAATGAATTAGATCATGTTCTTGTACTTTTTGAAAAGGTAAAGATCTAATCTACAACTTTCATGACCAAAGTTTTTCCATTTGAAGCCTTTTTGGATCAAAAAGCAAGGCTTGAAAAGTGGCATAAAATGACATATTCTTTAAAAGTCAACCATGCCCTAAAAAGTCAACTTTGCAAAAACTTGTAATTCTTGAATTTTGTGAACTTCAACCTTCTTCCATGATCAAATAAAGATCAAATGCACTCAAAATGATAAAGATCACCCCTTGGTTGGGTCATTGGGGGCCTCAGATGCCCTAATTTTGCACTGACTTGTCTGAAAAGTCAACCCTTGATCAGATGACTTCCCCATGGAATTTCTTCATGAAAATTGATATGCATACTCCCTATACCATATAGAGACCCATAGAAACAAGAATGACCAAAAAATTTGGAGTTATGGCCTCTGAAACCAAAACCCTAATTTTAGGTCATCTGTGCAGTCAAACCTGGCTTTGCTTCCATACCAATCCCAGTTCTTGTGATTCCTTGGCATTCTTGACTTTGAGAGGATATAATATGATACTTGAACACACATGGACCCCTTTGAAGTGATTGATAGCCTTTGGAGTGGCTCAAGAAGCTCTGGGATTGCTCAGATCACAAACCCTAGATGCAGATGACTTAGAACCAATGCAATGGATCAAAAATGTGATATGAGATGATATGATTGTGTTTATGCATATGGAATGATCACAAGCCATGGTGTGAATGGGTGAGGGCAAATTTGGGGTGTTTACACCTGGCTAGCTCTTCAGGAAGCTCATACTCTTCTTCAACCCCTTCATCAGCTTGATTGATTGGATTGTCAAAGTCATACGAAGTCATAGCCGTGCTGTTTTCAGTGCGGTCTGGAAGGCACTCTCTGCAAGGGTTCAGTTTGTTCATTTTAGTGATTGATTTTAATCTTGTTTAGAAAAGTGAAATAAAGTTGTCATTTTGAAAACATTGCCATTTTATTTTTGTACAAAAAGAAAAATGGAAAAACAGTGGGCGGAAGAGAAAAAAGACTCATTTGCAAAAGATGTCTGACATTTCATTGATTAATCTTGTTGCACAAAATTACAGATGGCCCGATTACAAAATGAGTCTTGTCATCTTGGGCAAGATGCAAGACTTGATGCATGCTTAAAAATACAGGAAATAATAATTACTCTGCAGGAGTAACTCTTATAATTTCCTGGGAGGTCCAGTTTGAGATACTGCTCCCCGGGATCTTTGGACGTATCCAGCTTTCCAGGTTGCGGTCGCTTTCATCCTCGTCTTCCAAGTTGTTCACTGCATCGGGTTTGAGCATCCCCCCACTGACAAAATTGGGCTTCTTAGCAGCCTCTGCTTGATCTTGTTGAGTTGGTTTGTAACCCAACCCGAATTTGTCCTTCTTCTTCTCCACAGATAAAACCTTGCCCCAGCCTTGGGCAATTCCCTCCTCGACAACCTTCCTGGCTTGTTGATAAGATGCCATTGAGGTTCCAGGTACAGCGGATGCTTCATTTATGTTCAAGGCCTCAAACCCTTGACTCATAGTTTCGTGGATCTCCCCATCCATCTCAATGTATTTGTATGTAGCTAGGTGGCTAACAAAAATATCTTCCTCTCCACAAATAGTAACGACTTGGCCCTCCCACTCGAATTTTAACTTCTGGTGAAGGGTAGACGTAACTGCGCCAGCGGCATGAATCCAAGGTCTACCCAACAAACAGCTGTAGGCCGGCTGAATGTCCATCACGTAGAAGGTCGTTTTGAAAGTTTGTGGGCCAATCGTTATAGGCAACTCAATTTCTCCCAGAACTGATCTCTTAGAACCGTCAAAGGCTCTTACTACCAAATTGCTGGGACGTAATGCCAATCCTTCATACTCCAGCTTCACAAGGGCTTTTTTAGGTAAGACATTGAGGGATGACCCTGTGTCTACCAGTACATGAGAAAGAACCGCACTCTTACACTCCATGGTAATGTGCAAAGCCTTGTTATGATTGCGACCTTTCGTAGTCAAATCAGTGTTGTTAAATCCTAGTCCATTACTAGCGTTAACATTTCCAACCACAGCTTCCAACTGATTGACGGTAATCTCCTCTGGCACATAAGCTGCGTGCAAGACTTTTAGTAGTGCGTTCCGATGAGCCTCGGAGCACATTAGCAATGATAAAATGGAGATCTTGGAAGGTGTTTGGTGAAGCTGGTCCACTATTTTGTAATCACTTTTCTTGATGATTCTCATGAATTCATCAACTTCTTGATCAAAAGGGGTTTTCAAAGCTTCTTTAGCAACTTGTTCTTCTTGTACCAGGCTCTTCCCTTTTGCTTTGGCAGCAACTTCTGCTTCAGCAATGGGTCTTGGAATTTGCGGGGCAAAGAGACGTCCGCTTCGAGTGAAGCCTCCGCCTCCCCCCACATTGTCTATTTGTGGTGAAGAAGTTGGTGATTCCAAAGTGATTTTCTGTCCTTCGCAGTATAGATCGGAGCCGTAATGCCAAGGGATGGAATTACTGCTTTCATAAGGAACTGGCCCAGGCACTGTGATAGTGACTGGACTGATAGCAGCTGCAGAAGGGACCATGATAGTATGTGGATCATAGTATACTGTAACTGGTGCTCTGACAGGAACGGCATTTTGTGAGTTGTAGACGGAATCATTTGCAGGATCATAATAAATTGTAACTGTTGAGACACTTTCATTATTTGCTGTTGATGTTGTAGGAGACACTGTTGACTGGATGAGTGTTGCTGTTGTAGGAGATTCTGAATGAAGGGGTGCTGAAGTTGTAGAAGGAGCATTTGTTAACGTATGATTTGCTGATATTGTGGATGGAGATGTTGTTGATAGTGCTGATGAATTGCTTGGAATTACTATTGTTGCAGTTGTAGGAGACTCGGGGATTGTTGTCAAAGAATTTGCTGGATTTGAAGGTATTGATGTTGTGATTTGAAGCAGGCCGCTCTGGATGAGACCATCTATGCCATTTCTCAAGTTATCCCACCCATTTACTGAAATGTTGCAATAAGCACATCCTAGCTCACACCCGGGGAATATTTGACATTCAAGGAGTTGAGCTTTAATCTCTACCAAGGGTGTCCGAATCTGCCCCACACTGGTTATTAAGAAAGACGGCTTATCTTCTTCAATAGCATTGACTCTGGGTCCACCATGGTTGGGCATAGGGTTCTTGTTTACATTCGGTGGGGGTGAAAAGTTTAGAGCTTTGGAATCCACTAGATCCTGTACCTTCATGTGCAAAGCTCTGCACTTTTCTGTACTGTGGCCAGGTGCGTTGGAATGAAAAGCACATCTGGCGCTGGCGTCATAGTTTCTGGGTAGACTGGAAGGATCTGGTGGTGCCAACGTCCTTAACTCAACCAAGTTGAGCTTCAGGAGCTGTGGCAATAAAGCGGCATACGGCATAGGGATCGGATCAATTACCCTATTGGCCTGAGATGGTCTCTGTTGATATGGTCTTTGCTGATTGTTGTTGCTGGTGTTGTTGTTGTTATAATTTCTCTGAGGTGGATACTGAGCTTGTTGCTGGTAATGGGGTTGTTGCTGTGGTTGGTATACTGGTTGTGGATGAATTGGAGCGGGAATGGTGACAGCTGCCACTGAGCTATGTACATACTGAGGTCTGCCCCTGCTAGCCTGGATAGCATTAGTTTCACCTGTTCTTCTTGGACCTACAAAAGGCTTTCTTGGGTTGTTGGACGAGCTTGCATCGTTGTCAAAAATTTTGCCCATCTTTAATAGGCTCTCAATTCTTTCTCCAGCTATAACTACATCCGCGAAGCTGGTTGAAGAAAAGGAAGCTAGCCTATCAATGTACGTCCCTTAGAGGGTGTTCATAAACATGTCGGCCATCTCTCTTTCCGACATGGGTGGTTGGACAGCGGCAGCAAGCTGTCTCCACCTCTGGGCGTACTCCCGGAAGCTTTCTCTGGATGATTATGACATTCCCATCAGGAGGGTCCTGTTGGGAGCCATATCCAAGTTGTACTGGTATTGTCTAATGAAGGCCTCAGCCAAGTCCTTCCAGCACCTGATGGTTGCTCTAGTCAAGTGAGAGTACCATTCCCTTGAAGCTCCTGTTAAGCTATCTTCGAAATAAAACATCCATAGCTTTTCATCCATGGTGTATGACTTCAGCCTCCCTAGAAAGGATTGCAAGTGGGTTCGTGGACAGGAGGTTCCGTTGTACTTCTCAAAGCACGGAGGTTTAAACTTGTGGGGAATCCTGACCCCGTCCACTAAGCCCATGTCCATAACATCAAAACCCAAGGAGTTCTGAGACTCCAGGGACCTTAATTTCTCAGCAATCTCATCCAGCCTTCTGTCATAGGCTTCCTCCCCAGCTCCCATCACAGTGAATTGATCCTCTTGGGCGTCTTCTTGGAGTACTCTTCCTGTAGTAGCATTCCCTTGTACATTAGCAGGGATATTGATCTCTGGATGAAGGTGGGGCCCAAATACTGGGGGACTAACATGGGGCTGAACCCTCTCATTGTTGCTTGTTCCACCAGTCCCTAGATGGGGGTCTTCCTGAGTCTGCCTCTCTACTAATGCTCTTAATCTCTCTTGGCTCTGTGCCAATCCATTCATCACCTCCATAAACTGAGTCATCTGGTTCCTCATTTCCAACCTCTCATTGGCCATTTGAGTCCTGACCTCTGTAAGATCCTATTGTACCTGGTCCATTTGTATACCCGGAAGGTTGTTGCGGGTAGGATATCTGTGAGGACGGTTGAGTGGGAACACCCGACGGCGAGCAATAGTTCCCTGAATCACAACAGAGTTAGTAACAAAAACAAAACAAAACCTACAAAACAAAACAAAGGTTAGTATGCAATGTAGTATGCTTATTTGTTTCCAAGGTATCCGGCTTGGCACTTGGTTTTGACCTTTCCAGACCCCTGAGGAAGATGCCTTTGATGTTGCTGGAAAGAACTCAGATAAAACAAACCAATACATATACTACAAAAAGTGAATGATACATAGTTTTTTTTTTTACAATACATGCCCTCCGAGGGGTCAAAATACAACATAAAAAGGAAAAGTACAAAGAAACGAAAGCAACAACAAGCAAAAGTCATACACCAAGACCAAACTCATCCTCCTGAACTTCCTTTAGAAGTGCTTCAGTCACAGGATCAGCTGGACGCTCTGTGAGGTTCCTGATAAGAAGATTCCTGGTGGCAACAGCTGCAGTTAGCTTCTTGTGTCGACTCTGGTCCTTTGACCTCTTCACACCAGCCCTAATCTTCAACTCTGAGATCTCCCTCTGGGCTGCTAGCAGGGCTTCTTGTTGCTCCTTTGCACTATCCTCCAACTGCTCAATCTTGTCCTGAGTCCTTTTATCTTCCTGAGTACGAGCTTCGGTGATCCTGACCCACCTAGCTTGACTCTCTTTCAGATACAAATCAGTCCTGGCCTTCTGGAACTGAGCCTCCTTACAGGAATTCTTCAAAATCTGCTCTCCCGCCCTTGACTTTTTGATGTAGTCTTCTGACTTCTCAATCCTGGCTAGATGTTCCACCTTTAGCTTTTCTAACCTTTCGATGTCCAGACGACCATCACTCCTCTCCCAGATGGTCTTCTGTAGAGCCTGAGTCAGATTCTCATTCCTCTCTTTCAATTGCTCAAACTCCTCCAGGCTGACAGTGGCAGGAGGTGGGGTTGTGGATGGCCCAGGTGCATCCTCAATGGTAAAGGGCATCCCAGAAATTTGAGCCCTGGCATGAGACCACTCATAGTACTGAGCTGAGGCCACATTGTTGCATCTCCCCAGAATGGCCATTCCCTTGGTCTGAACATTGTCCCAAGCCCAGGATGCTTTCCTGACAATAGCCAGATTAGGCTTAATCTCACAATAAAGGGTTTCAGCCAAATCTTGTGCTCTAGGAGGGTGGACCAATGCATAGCCCAATTGTCTTTTGAATAACAGAGGGTTGTAGTTGATGCAACCCTTCACTCCTATCAGGGGTACATTGGGGAACTGCCCACAACTAGTAATGATGTCCCTGCCCTTGGTGCTCTGAGTGCACCACCTGATGTCAGCTGAGGTCAAAGCAATGAGTCTTCTAGCCCAATTCTTTGGCTGGTGAGGATTCAAGAATGCATCAGTCTTGGGCAAGTGCTTGAGCAACCAGGTATGGAACAGGGGAGCACAACACCTCACCAATCTTCCTCTTTGCTTTTCATTCCTTTGGTGGACAGAGTGGTAGAAATCTCCCAGTAAGGTGGGCACTGGGTTCCTCAGAATGAAAAGGTGAATGGCACTCTTGCTAACAAACTTAGGCTCATCTGCAAAAAGTATAACCCCATATATGCTGAGGGCTAACAAAGCACAGACTGCCTTCCACTCTCCCAAGGAGGCCTTCAGGATGGCCTGAGAAGTCAAGAAATCCAAATGTAGACCAGAGATTCCAGCCTTGGTAGTCATGTTCTGTCCAATCAGAGAGGGTTCCAGATATAGTGCCTTTGCCACTTCTTCATTACTGGGAAAAGCCAACTCAGGGTTGAAAGGGATACCACCCCTGATAGGTACACCAACCAATGATGAATACTCCTCTAATAAAGGTCCCAACTGAAAATCCTGAAAGGTGAAACACCTCAGAGGAGGATCATAGAACTGTAGACAAGTGTGAATCAAGCTCCTCTGGGAAGGGTACAAATCCATAATCACATCAAGGATGCCTCCAAAATGTTCTCTGAATAGTGGTATATGGTCTGGAGTAATCAGGGCCTGGACCTTCCTGATGCTAGCCAGCTCAGGCTCAAAGAAATGATATGAGATGTTGCTCTTCTTGGGTGCCATGTTGCTGAAGAAGAGCTGAGACAGATGCTGATGATGGAGAATAATACTGAAGATGGGCCACTGACAGGCTGATGCTAGTGATGCAGGTGACTGGAGCAGGTAGCTGATGAGGATAGCAGAAACTGATGAAGATAGGTCTATGCAGATGAAGGGGTCAAAACCAAGCCAAAATATATGATGTGGATACCCTGAAAAAACAAATAAGCAAATGTTAAATGATGCAATGATGATGTATGCAAATGATATGCAAGGGTTTGTGATCAAGCTGGATCTGATTGCTGCTTTGATATAAGTCCAAGTATGTTCAAGAAATCCAGATGGAGGTTTATATGTCCATTAACCAAGGTGGGGGACTCAAATAAAGAGTCACATGTCTAGGGTTAAAATCACAAGAACTGTTCCAAAATGGAGTACTCTTAATCAAAACAAAGTAATAGGGTATGCTGAGGTCAAGGGTACCTGCAAACCTGTAAACAGCCCAGCCCCCTCACAGGTGGTGTTCTAAAACAAGGATCCTCAGACTTGGATCAGTTATGAGAAGTGTAAACACTTCTAACCCGGAGGTACAGTGTTTACAATAACCATAAAAGATCCTCCTCTAATTCACCTCAGTTTTTGAAGGTCAAAATAAAGGTCATCCAGACTTAGCAGGCTTCCTAGATAGCCCTAGCACTACAGGAAATCTGTAGCACAGAGTTCTCAAGAAGAAACCCATATCTGAACCGTGTTTCATATTCCCGCACCAGACCGAAATGGAATGGGAAAGAATATGAACCACTCTAGCCTAGGTGTCACTCAGGTCCCGGGTATAGGACCTCAACTCTAATTAGAACCCCACCCACCATAGCAACAAAACCAGATCCAGCCGAAACAGTATGACAGTATGATATATGTAAAGCTGTAAAGAAAGCAATAAACAAAACTGTACATAAAGCAATAAAATAAATACACAAACACAATTAGCACATAACACCCCAGTAAACACAAATCAAACAAGCGCTAGGAGGAACCCACAAAAAAGAACTAGAAGCCCTGGTTGTAGTATAAGGGTCCCCAGCAGAGTCGCCAAGCTGTCGCTCCCAAAAGATGAGACTGGGCTCAAAATGAGGTACAAACGCGAATGGTCGGCGAAAAGAGATGCGAGAACACACAGGAGTGAACTCACAGGGAATGAAAAGAGTCGCCAACTAGGCATTTTTATCCCGAAGGAAAGGTAATGCTGCATGGACCTAGAAAGATACGGATAAGACGGTTGCGAACCAGAGAGACTGAGAAAGGGGGTTGGTTACAACCTGGGAAGGTATTAGCACCCAGATTGTCCGTCGTACTCGACGAGATCCACGCTTAAAAGATTTGTGTTTTAAAGGGGTAGTGTCAGTGCAATTTGTGTATCAAAGAGCTGGAAAAGGATGTACAGGTGTCAGTGTAAAAGGAATAAAGTGTGTAAATGTACAGTGTCAGTGTAAGAACAGGAATAAGATGCTCAAGATCATGAGGCTAAGAGAATGATGCTGGAAGGAGGGGGAATATACAGAGACTTTTGTTCGATAACTGTTAAGTTATGCCTACGTATCCTCTCGTGCAATGAGGAAGTCAGAACACCGTAGTTCGACCCAAAGAGACTGAGAGAAGAATTGACTTGTGAACTGCTTGCTTGTCTATGCTCGAGTGTATGACCTGTCTGGCTCAGGTGCAAACTGTCTTGCATTAGACGGAAGAAGCAAGTTCTCGTTTATGAGTGAATGAGATGAGAAAAGAATCCCAGAGGAGACGATTATTGTTTGTTTTTTGAGTTTTCAGTCTTTTATCGCTTTTGAAAGATTGTCATAAGTTAATGAGCTTAAGCCTGAACCAATGGGTTAGCAAACTCATCACATCTTCCCTCTGATTAGGGGTAATGAGAATACCTTAAGTGTGAAGTCAGCTTCTCACACTTAATCACCATGGTGAAAGATTAAGATCATTAACCTACTTGTGATTATTTAGATGTTTTTGGTGTTTTTGTTTAGTGTTGAGTAATGAGATTAAGCCATAATCAAGGATTAAACAGACTCATTACACCATCCTAATAGAAGGATAATAGATGAGAATGTTTAAGCTGAGGAAAGCTCCTCAACTTAATCCATGATTAGGGATTAAACTCATGACAAAACAAAGCCTTTATTAAGTGGATTTTAGTTAATGATATGATGAAGAAGTGAGTTTCATGGTTTGTAAGACAACTTGAGGAGGACTTGTCCATTAACACTAGGGTTAGTCCTTCTTAACCAGTTAAGGAAGAATTAGAACCCTAATGCAAGGCCCAAGTTACAAGCTTGAAGTCTTAGTGATTATTAGATGGATTGATTAAAGGAGTTAAACACATTAAGGGTTTAACACTTAGGATCAAAGTTATACACTCCATCCTAATAGAAGGATGTAGGCATAAGCTTAATCACAAAGCCTTAAAGCCTTTAGGGTTTAGTTCCTGATTATGAGGTGAGAAGGGAAGACTCAAAGATGACACAAAGGTGAAAGCTAAGTGGGGGGACTAATCAACCCTAATTGTTATCATGCTTGGAAGCCCTAGGGTTTGTGAGGTTCAAGAGAACGATCTTCAAAGGACCACCAAGGAGAAAAGCAGATGAAAAGATCAAGAAACAAAGAGAAGCAAAACAACTTGCTTCACTTAAGAAGACAATTTGCTTGAAGAAAGAAGGTATAATAAACAGGGAGGAGCAAGCTCACTCCAATACACATACAAAAAATGCAACAATGATGCACAAAGGAGATGAAAAGAAAATGCGAGAAGTGAAGCCAATTCACTTCTCGGAGTACTTACCACCTGAAAAGTTAGCACGAAAGAAAGAAATAAAGTGAAAGTGAAATTAATACTAGGATGCAAGCCGAAACCAGAAACATGTTCATGATGCAAGGAGAGTTACAAGATGATATGAATGATCGTACACGTGAAAACGAACAAAAGATAACTAACTAAAATTAAAATGAGATTAATTAAAGGAAAGGATTAACAAATTAACTACAAAAAAAACTTTATCTTATATAATCACCTAACAAAAATGTTTCTCTTCTTTTTTGGATTTTTGTTTATATAACTATTAACTAAGCCTAATTAACAAAACAAAAAAAAATGAAATAAATTAATTACTATGAATATTTTTTTAGAATACTATTTTTTTTTTAAAAAAAGAAATAGAAATACTAGAAGGAAAAAAAAAAAAAAGCTAAAGAATTTGAAGTATGTTTTTAAAAACTAACTATGTAACACTTAATAAACAACAAAAAAAACATAAAAATTGGCAAGGATCCAACAAAGAAGGCCCAAAAGGGCGCTGGGTGTTGGTTAGCACCGGTCGGGTCAAGCCAACCCAGACCCGGCCCGGTTGCTTCCTAAAAAGGGAAAAAATTAGGGTTTGGACGCAGCCCCCACTCTCTGTTCTCATTCTTCTTTCAGCAACAAAACGAAGAGAGAAAAAACTCGGTGTCGACCGGCCACTACTGCTCTCATCTCTCAATCTCTGTTCTCCCTCGTTCCTCAAAGGTTTTAACCCCTACCATACATGGCAAACCGAAACAATCAACCCTATATCAATATCGAACCGAACCTACAACAGACATTTGATACCCTTTCCCCAAATCGCAAACCCTAATACCCTTTATTTCGATACGCTTCACTTAACTACAACATACAAGCAGAGCAAAAATGCAATGAAAATGGAGTCAGGAGATATACCACAATCGGATGTTACCAAGGCTGAGTCAAAAGGTATGCGCTTCCCCTTTTGCTTGAAAAATCTTTCTTCTTTTTCAACTTCACCATAATCTGGGGTTTTGTTGTTGATTTTCTGTGTATTACGATTAGGGTTCCTCTAGGTTTTTTTGTAAACTTTGTATCTGAGTTCTTAGTTGCGGCTGTGTATGTTCAGAGAGTTTATTCATGAATTCGTCCTGGTTTTATAGTGAGAATTAGAGTTTTGGTCCTCTTGTTGACTGCAATTTGTTATTGAAGCTGATGCTTGATCATTCACTATCTGCAGGTTTTTCTTTTGCTGGTGTAGGAAAGCAGTTCAGAGTTGCAGGTTATGGCTCAGAGACACAGGCTCAATTTTGGTGTTCATTGTCTTCTTATGGAGAGAGAGAAAAAGGGTATACCCTGCTGCAGAGGTAAATTGACCATTTCTATGAAACTTAGTCCTACAGCTTGTCATTTCTGCTCCTTTTGCCTATTTTGATCACTGCATCTTTTGTTTTTCATGACTGACTCGAGGGAGTGGCCCTAGAAGACCTGGTTCAAGACTTTGCTGCATCTAAAAAGGTGTACTTCATAGTTACTTTTTGCACCTGTTTTTTGTATCAAAGCTTTTGTCATGCTTGTGAAACTGAATTCTGCATTTTTTTTTTGCCTTGCTTTTGTCTGTTTGCACCTTATACTATGCTATTTGACTCAGTGTCCCTGGTTTGAAATGGACTGAATCAGTTGAATTTGGATGGAATTGAGTTTTCCTGTTTTTGCTAAGTATTTGTCTGTTGGTAGAATAGAATAATGGTGATTCCTCTGCTTGAAGTTTGACTTTTTACTGTGGTAAAACATTAATCATTTGGAACAAAGCCTTTATTTTTTTACTGATGCACAATATTGTCTATTCACATATTGTTTGTTTAAGTCTCTGAACATGTTTGTTGGTGAATATTCATGACAGGTTGGCAAGGATATTCGATGGGGTCATCTTGGGAGAAGGAATAGAACAAACTTGAAGGGCAAGTAACTTATAATCCCTTGCTTTGTATTTGCTTAACTTTATTCTGAATACTCATCCTTGGTATGAATCAATGTAACATTATTCAAACATTGTTTTGACATTCTTGCAATTTTGGCCTTGTTATCTTGTTCAGCTTTAATCATGTTTCTCTTGGAAATCAGGTTTGTTGTAGCCTTTGCACCCTTCATTTTGGATGATCTGAACATGGAGTTTGGCACTCTCAAGCTTGTGGTGAGGGAAAGATCATGGCAACATATCTTTTGAAGGCAGCGCGTCTGCGTCTCTCTAGACTCAAAGAAAAACATGCAGTTTGACTGGTATCGTCATAAGCTTCATCTCTGACTTCCTTTATTGCAATTCATACATGAACATTATCCCCACATAGTGCAACATACTTCAGAATTGCTTGCTGAGTTTTCTCGTGCTTTGACATAGTCTGTATTCTCATAATAGCACGAATTTGGACTCCTCATTTTCAAATATTGTTGGCTTTGGTGTTTAAATGAATATTCCCTTTTTTGTTTTTGTTTTCAGGACGATAACTCGAGGTAGTGGCCCTAAAAGACTCGGCCTGGAGCTTTGGAGATGTCCCCAGCAGCATTTCCCAATGCCCACACTGCCTGTTCACGGACATCATCACTAGAAGAAGCAAGGAGCTTCACAAAAATTGGGACAATGCCATGGTCAGCTACCACTTTGGTATTTTCAGACGTTCCAGAAGCTATGTTTGTCAAAGCCCAAGCTGCCTCAAACTGCAATTGTGGAAAATTTTCTCTCATCAGAAACTCAGCAAGACGAGAAACAACGCCCGTCTGAATAACCTCCTCTATCGGTGGAATGCGTTTAATAGAAAGCAGCTTTTGAAACTGAGTGGTTGCCTCAAGCTGCAAATTATTATCATCACTCCAAACACCAGTAACCATGGGACTTTGCGCTTTTCTTTTTTTGAAATTTCCCTTGGGACTTTGTACTAGAGTGCATTATTTGAAGCATTCTCAATGTTTCAATTTCAACAATCATGTATGCCAGGACCTGCATTATCTTTGGATTTCAAGCGCACATAAGTGCTTCTTGAATTATAAGTGTGAATGGTCTTGTAATGACTTTGAGGAATTCAAACATTTTTTGTAAATTTGACCTCTGTATTCAGCCCCATTCACCTTGGTATAGTGTAGTCATGCCAACCAAATAGATTGAACTTTTCTTGTTTGTCTTTGGTTTTCATTTCCGTTTATTTTGACAATGCACCAATCAGGATCTCAATATCTTGCAAAACTTGGAAAATATCAACACTAACATGCTTGAGAACAATGCGCCCTGACTAACACATAGCAACATAAAATGAATCATGACTCCAAACAAATGTGCATCCAAATCCAACTTAATCCAAATCCAACATACTCCCAATCACACATAACACCACGAAAGGCCCATGAAATGCCGTTTGAATCCGAGTCCAATACGATACCATGAAATTCCTTTTCTCCTTTCCCTTTTTTTAAATCAAAGAATCAATTCCAATAAGCCATCCTCCTTAGGTTCGAAATCAATGAATCAAAGAAGCCATACTTGTCATTTTTCTTAACAAATATGCAATAAGTTTAACCCACGGCCTATCAATTTAATAAATTCAAAATAACTCAAAACCACTTTGAAATTTTAGTGACGCTTAAACATCAATGAGACTCCAATTGATTGGAATGTTTTGCGGGAAACGTATTTGTAAGGTCTTTGATGGGTAAGAATAACTGGTGTGGCTCAGGCCTATGGATCAGATCTTGGGGAATTGCAACAAGTAGAGGCATAGCCACATGGGCTTTTGCAAATTGGTACAAGCCTGGCCCCTTTGTGACCTCTCGAAGCATAAGTCGTGAAACTTGGAGATTCTTTGTGGCATTCAGGATTTAAGGCTATGGTCCATGCTTGCGTGATGATTGGAAGTTGCATTGAAGTCACATAAAGGCTTTCCATGAGAATTTGCAAGTTCTCCAATACAAGGCAATTTTGCAAAGTGGCTCGAAATTCTTCAGTCTTGTGAACTTCTGGCATCTTCTATGATCAAATAAAGATCATACGCAATTAAAATGACGAAGAACACCCCTTGGTTGGGTCATTGAGGGCCTCGGATACTCTGATTTTGTACTGACTTGCCCGAAAAGTCAACTCTTGATTAGATGACTCCCCCATGAAAATTGACATGTATAATCTTCATATCATACAACGGCCAATAGAAACAAGAATGAGCAAAAATTTGGAGTCATGGCCCCCTGAAACCAAAACCCTAATTTTAGGTCATCTGCGCAGCCAAACCCGGCTCTGCTCCTATGCCTCCCTCAGTTCTTGTGATTCTTTGACTTTCTTGACTTTGCGGAGATACAATATGATGCTTGAACATACATGGACCCCTTTGAAGTGATTGATGACCTTTGGAGTGACTCAAATGGCTCTTGGATTGCTCAGATCGCAAACCAAAGGTGCAGATGATTTTGAACCAATGCAGTGAATCAAAAATGTGATATGAGATGCTATGATTGAACTTATGCATATGAAGATATCACAAGCCATGGTGTGAATGGGTGAGGGCAAATTTGGGGTGTTTACAGTATGCATGTTCTGAAATTTTGCCCGTTTTCACGTTTTGGTTCGAATCTTGTTCATGATGCAAAATAAATGATTTTTGATTGGGGGTTTAGGTTCAGGGATGTTAGGGGATCATTTCTGGGCAAGAAATTTGGAGATTAGAGGCTTACCGGAGAAGATGACCGGAACACTGTTTCGGTCACCTGAAAGTAATTTGCCCTAATCCCATTAATTAAGTTGAGTTTGAATAATGGCCCTTAGATCCTAGGTTTACCACGCGTATGGACGTTCCAGATCACATGATTAAACCCTAATCCACCATTTAATTAATTAATTATGATTAATTAGTCAGGATAAATCCCAACCATTCAAAAACGCGCCAGTCAACCCTGGAGTCTTAGCTTCAAATCTAGACCTTAGGATCTTCATACTTTTCATTTTTATTAATTTTATTTTATTTTTCTTTGTATTTCTTTCTACATTTTATTTAAAATAGTAAAAAACTTCAAAAAATTCTGAAATTTTTTATCCAAACTTTAATTAATTTTCAGAACCCAAAAATATTTTTATTTTTATTTTTTGCATTAAAAAATATTTTTAAATCATTTAAATGATTATTTTTAATTAGTTAATGAAAATTAATTAATTAAAAATACATTTAGGTATTTAAAAATCCCAAAAAAATTCAGAGAACATTTTCAAACATTTACAAAACTCACTACACAAATTTCTTTTTGGTTTTGATCACACTTTGACATTTTTCAAATGAATTAGGGTTCTTAAATTTGAATATTTTTAACCCTAACTTCAAAAATTCATAACTTTTGAACCAACGTGAGTTTGTGAATGATTCTTTTTGCATTGTGTTATACATGGTTTCAAGCATCTAAAAACATTTTTGTTTCATTTTTATCTTTCATTTTCAATTTGTTTGGCATTTTACCTTTAGGATCACCCTTAAAACCTTAGAAACTTAGGAAATTCATAAGTCCCTTAGGGTTTAGCTTCTGACCTTCCCCTTTGGACAATGAACTTGTATAGGTTTAGGGTCCCTTTGAGTCCATTTTCAATTTTTTATCCCATGTCTTGCTTCTGTTTTTGAATTGTGCATCTCATATGATCATATAACCCTAATTTGCATCTTCATTTGCATCCATCTTGTATAAGCTTGCATACATGAACTTGCCATGACATTTTGTACATCCATATGACATATAAGACATCTTAGTGTCGCTCCCACCAAATGACACCCGGTCAAGAGGGGTACAGACGCAAACGGTCGGCGAAAGAGAAGAGGATAAATAGAGTCGCCAGCTAGGCATTTTTATCCCGAAGGAAAGGTAATGCTGCATAGACCTAGAAAGATATGGATAAGACGGTTGCGAACCAGAGAAACTGAGAAAGGGGGTTGGTTACAACCTGGGAAGGTATTAGCACCCAGATTGTCTGTCATACTCGACGGGATCCACGCTTGAAAGTTTGTGTTTTAAAAGGGTAGTGTCAGTGCTATTTGTGTGCAACAGCTAGAAAAGAATGCAAGGGTTAGTGCTAGAAGAAAGTGAAGTGAAATAAGAGAGTTTCAGTGTAAGAAAAGAGTGTAAAGCCCAAGACAATGAGGCCTAAAGAATAATGCTGGAAGAGGGGGGAATATACAGAGACTTTTGTTCGATAACTGTTAAGTTATGCCTACGTATCCTCTCGTGCAATGAGGAAGTCAGAACACCGCAGTTCGACTCAAAGAGACTGAAAGATAAGTTGACTGATGAACTGCTTACATGTCTATGCTCAAGTGTATGACCTGTCTGGCTCGGGTGCAAACTGTCTTGCATTAGACGGAAGAAGCAAGTTCTCGTTTGTGAGTGAAGATGATGAGAAAAGAATCCCGGAGGAGACGATTATTGTTTGTTTTTTGTGTTTTCAGTCTTTTATTGCTTCTTTGAAGTTTGTCATAAGTTAATGAGCTTAAGCCTAAACCAAGGGTTAGTAAACTCATCACATCCTCCCTCTGATTAGGGGTAATTAGAATACCTTAAGGGTGAAGTAAACACCTCACACTTAATCACCATGATGTAGGATTAAGATCATTAACCTACTTGTATTTATTTAGATGTTTTGGTTGTTTTTTTTAGTGTTAAGTAATGAGTTTAAGCCATAATCAAGGATTTAATGGACTCATTACACCATCCTAATAGAAGGATAATAGATGAGAACATTTAAGCTGAGGAAGGCTCCTCAACTTAACCCATGATTAGGGATTAACCTCATGACAAAACAAAGCATTTATTAAAGTGGATTTTAGTTAATGGTAAGATTAAGAAGTGAATTTTATGGTTTGTAAGACAACTTGAGGGGGACTTGTCCATTAACACTAGGGTTAGTCCTTCTTAACCAATTAAGGAAGAATTAGAACCCTATTGCAAGGCCCAAGTTACAAGCTTGATGTCTTAGTGACTATTAGATGAATTGATTAAAGGATTTAAACACATTAAGGGTTTAACACTTAGGATTAAAGTTATACACTCCATCCTAAGAGAATGATGCAGGCATAACCTTAATCACAAAGCCTTAAAACCTTGAGGGTTTAGTCCTTGATTAAGAGATTAGAAGAGAGACACAAAAGATGACACAAAGGTAAAACTAATGGGGGGAATAATCAAACCCTAATTGTTATCATGCTTGGATGTTCCTAGGGTTTATGAGGCTTGCAAAAGATCATCAAGATAAAAGCCACCAAGGAAGAAGCAGATGAAAGGAGGAGAAGCAGAAAGAAGCAAGTCAACTTACTTCACTTAAGAAGATAAGTTACTTGAAGAAAGAAGGTGAAGAAGGAACATGAATGAGCAAGCTCACTCTATAACAAAAGTAAAAATGCAGCAATGAGTGCATAAGAGAGATGAGAAAAGATTATGAGAAGTGAAGGCATATTCACTTCTCAAATACTTACCACCTGAAGTTGAGCTTTCAAAACAGGAGCTTTCTGGCCAGTTATTTGCCTCAAATCCACTCCAATGACTCCCCTCAAGAGCTTGTGATGCTTGGTTGGAGTTTAAATGGCCTCAAAAGGAAGTTGGCAGAAGTTCAGTTCATGAAATGTTGAAATCGTGTTTTTGATTCTGGGTGTTTTAGGGCAAAATGAAGGGTGGGAAATGATCAGTGATGATTGTGGAGTTGAATGATGGAATTTGTTTTGAGGTTTTATGGCTGAGTTGTGAATTTCGAAGGCTTTTGCATAAGAGGGAGTTTTTGTGATTGCTGAGTTCTTGGAGGTTTCAGCTTGTGTTCTGTTATGGAATGGCTTGCTTTTGGTACACATATCATGTTGGGATAGGTCAGAGGGTGGGTGGTGGCCTATGTTGATTGGTATGGGCAAGTTGCAAAAATGTCAAGAGTTGGTGTACTTGAGGTATGGGCAAGTGGCAGGCTGAGACAGGGGTATGGCTATGCGCAGCAAGGATCAAGGAGTGTTATGAAATCAGATTTGATGAGCTGTGGCAAGTGGATGAAAGGTTTTGATCCATTTTGCAAATTCATGAAGTTTTGGCCCCTTTTGAATTACTTGAAGTTCAAGGCATGAAACTTGGGATTTCTTTGTGTAATTCTGAGTTTTAGGTCATGTGTGATGTTTGTGAAATGCTTAGAAGTCAAATTGAGGTCTCAAAATGCTTTGGCAAGTGTTTTTGCAAACTTCCCTCTTTGGTGCATAAGTGAAATTTTGTGATTTTTCCCAACTTTGCAATGCCATAACTTGAGTTCTATGATGAATTAGATCAAGTTCTTGTACTTTTTGAAAAGGGAGTGATCCAATCTACAACTTTCATGACCAAGAATTTTTCATTTGAAGCATTTTTGATTGAGAAAGAGGAGGTTGAAAAACTTTCCCAAAATGGCAATTTTGCATTACAAGTCATTTCCCCAAAATGGAAATTTTGCAAATGGCTTGAAATTCTTCAATTTTGTAAACTTCTAACTTCTTCTAAGATCAAATAAAGATCATATACATCCAGAATGAGGGAGAATATACTTTGGTTGGATGGTTGGAGGCCTCAGATGCCCTGATTTTGCATTGACTTGCTCAAGAAGTCATCTTTTGATCAGATGCTTTCCTCATTGAATTTTCCCATGAAAATTGGTATGCATGATCCTTATAACATATAGAGACCAATAGAAACAAGAATGACCAAAAATTTGGAGTTATGGCCTCTGAAACCAAAACCCTAATTCTAGGTCATCTGTGTAGTTAAGCTTGGCTCTGCTTCCATGCCTTTCTCAGTTCTTGTGATTCTTGACCTTGGGAGGATATAATATGATGCTTGAACACACATGGACCCTCTTGAGATGATTGAAGACATTTGGAATTGCTCAAAGGCTCAGGGATTGCTCAGATCACAAAACCCTAGATGCAGATGAATTTGAACCAATGCAGTGAAGCAAAAATGCACTATGAGATGATATGATTGAAATTATGCAAAAATGAAAAGAATCACAAGCCATGGTGAAATGAGTGAGGGAAAATTTGGGGTGTTTACAGCTGCCCCTATTCAAACATGAGTTAGCTGTGCAGGATGTAAGCGATGGCTTAACAGACAAGCAAGATAACTTGTGGTTGAATACCAAAGACAGTCCAAAAATTTGCACTCAATGAATGAAGAAGAAAAGGGATATAGATTGTAAAAGAATATAAAGTACAATTATAACGTGCGGGCGACGGAGAACGACCGTCGAGCAGAGGATGACGGCTGGGGATAAAGCAATGACGGGGACGACCGACATGCTGGGGAAATAGAGGGATCATGATGGGGACGGCCATCAGGCAAAGAAATAAGA
The DNA here is from genome assembly GCA_963966055.1 of Lathyrus aphaca. Taxonomy (NCBI): domain Eukaryota; kingdom Viridiplantae; phylum Streptophyta; class Magnoliopsida; order Fabales; family Fabaceae; genus Lathyrus; species Lathyrus aphaca. The sequence goes on from OZ014520.1 coordinate 514,181,935, forward strand.
GTCTCTGGGGATTAAAGGCAAAGGCAATGATGGGGACGACCATTAGGTTGAAGAAATAAATGATGAGGGACGGTCATTAGAGGTGAAGGACGATCACCTAGCAGGGGACGACTGCTCTGTTGGGGATAAGATGAGGGACGGTCATCTAAGGTGAATGATGATCACCTGGCAGGGTACGGCTGCCACAAGTATCACGACATAGGACGAATGTCGGATAAAAAAGGTCGACGAGAGGTGAAAGACGATCACCTAGTAGGGTACAGCTGCTCTCGGGGTTTATCATGACATATGACGAATGTCAGATAACAAGATCAACGACGAGGACAACCATCGGATAAAATGATGAAGGACGATCATCAAAAGGGTGAAGGACGATCACCTAGCAGGGGACGGCTGCTAAAAACATCACGACATAGGACGAATGTCGGTTACGAAAGGGTTCCAATAATGGAGACTCCGCTGAGGGAATGGTGAAGGACGATCACCAAAAGGTGAAGGACCATCACCTGGCAGGGTACGGATGCCGGAGAGTATCATGACACAGGACGAATGTCAGATAGGAAGGAAGTAATTTATTGGGATTTTCTGGGGACTCTTCTGGGGAATGATGATACAGACGAGTGCCAAAATTCAAGAAGATATAAGTTTTTGACACGGTGTATAGATTAAAGATGCGGACGAGCATCCTTAGGACCATGATACGGACGAGTATCGGTAGAAACAAACGCTTGATGCATGTTCGAAGATGATGATACGGATGAGTACCAACTGGTTAACAAAGAACACGGACGAGTGTTGAATCTGAGGAAGATGCGTGGTGTATACAAGATACGGACAAGTATCTGCATGGGTAAAAAAAGTAAACATGAGTGAGACACAGTCGAGTGTTCAACATGCTGGGGAGAGTATGATACAAATGAGTATCATAAGAGGAAGCGTATAAGTTACGAACTTATGAGTGTAAGAGACATTCTGAAGATCTGCAGGGATAGGACGACACAGACGAGTGTCGGAAGAGAGCACTATAAACAAGTGTTTGATTTACAATAAGTGTTTAGGTAATCATGCTGGGGAAAGTGACACAGACGGGTGCCAAAAGAATGTTTGGGCGACTTTACTGGGGAATGATGACACAGACGAGTGCCAAAAAAGCATGTATTAATATGTATTAGTGAGTGCAAAGGGGACGCTTTGGCTTTCTGTTGGGGAAATTGAGAGGTATTTTGTACACTACTGATATGGTATCGTTGGTATTTACAGGTGACTGGTTCGAACCTGACTTGTGATTATGCAATATGTTTGATTTTTTTGCCGTAATACTCCGTATTAGACGGAATGCTATGCTCTGAGGGGAAATATGATGCGAATGCTATGATTATGCACAGATATCGATCCGGGATTCGGATCCCGTTGCCGTAGAGGTTTCTGGCTGATCTTGTTTGAAAGGAATGTCCCAGTTGGGCATGAGATCACTGGTAGATCTGATAAGATGTATGGCTCTGCTTGGGGAAACAGGTCACTGATAGTCCTATTTTGGTAATGAGGAGCCCAGCTGGGGTCTGTGGAAGCTTTCGTCACTTTGTTGTGAGATCTTCAGTCATTGCTCTTCTGGATAGAGGTTGAGACTCTGCGGGGAGATGGTTCCCTGTCTAACACTTGGCTGGGGAGGAATGATCACTGAACGATCTTCCTAAAGATGTCCATGAGGATCCTTCTGAGGATGATGATTTTGACTGGGGAGATGAGCCCCTTCTGATGCTGTTTGGAAGAAGTGTTGAGGAAATAATGACTTGGCAGCTCGCTGGGGAGAAGCTTTCATGCCCCATGTTGTGCTTTGAACACCTGCAATCCTGTTACGACAAAAAAGGCACAAGTACCCTGAGGCATTTCTTACTGGATTCCATCATAGGAACTTAGACACTCCCGGGAGCTACTATATTTTCCTGTAAGCATGTAATTTAGAAAAGACGCATCTGCATTTATGCGATCATTATATTAAGGACATCAGACATTTTTGCAAACGAAAATAAAATGTACGAGACAAAATGTGACTGAGAATCTGATTTTATTAATTTGAGGTGCCCTGAATTGGCGAGTACAGTCAAAGAAACAGATCCCCTGAAATGAGGAGATTGTTACAAATTGAGAAACAAAAAGGTACTGGCGATGTTGATGACGCTTCAGTGCTTTCCTTTTGCTATGACTTGTATGACATTGACGTTCTTCTCATCTTGCTTTCTGAAGAAGGCTAATTCTGACCGGTGCTTGAACCTTCCGAAGCTTGCCATGTTGTGAATGATACAGACGAATTCAGAATGCAGTTGTTCGCTTATTCCCTTATTTTGTGTGGATCGCCCTTTCGGGTTTTCAATCCACCGGGATACCCATTTTTTCCTGAGCTGTCCAATGCGGCTTTTCAACTCAGCGGGTGTACATTTTTATTTTCCCTTATTTTTTCCCGAGTCTTTTATTCTGTTTTCGACTCGCCGGGATGCCCTATTTTTGCCTGGACTTACATTCTGTTTTTATGTCCAACGGGTCATTTTATGCGAAGTATTTTTTAACTGCATCTGAATTCATAGGGGACAGGAAGTCTTCACCATCCATAGTACTGAGCATCAGTGCTCCACCAGAGAAAACTTTCTTTACTATGAACGGACCATCATAATTCGGAGTCCACTTGCCCCTGTGGTCTGTATGAGGAGGAATGAGTCTTTTCAGCACAAGATCTCCTACTTGGTACTCGCGAAGCATGACTTTCTGATCGAAGGCTTTCTTCATTCTTTTCTGATACAACTGCCCATGGTATATTGCAGCTAATCTCCTTTCTTCAATCAGACTCAATTGTTCGTACCGGGATCAGACCCATTCTGCTTCGTTCAACTTAACATCCATCAATACCCGTAAAGAGGGTAATTCAACTTCAACGGGTAGGACTGCCTCCATACCATACACAAGCTGATACGGTGTTCTGATTGACGTACGGTACCCATGCAAGGCAAATGGTAGCATTTCATGCTAGTCTTTGTAGGTGACCACCATTTTCTGCACAATCTTCTTGATATTCTTGTTAGCTGCCTCCAGAGCGCCATTCATCTTTGGCCTGTAAGGAGAAGAATTGTGGTGTTGGATCTTGAAGTCCCGGCATAGTTCTGCCATCATTTTATTGTTTAAGTTGGAACCATTATCAGTAATAATTCGCTCGGGCACTCCATACCGACATATGATGTCTCTTTTCAGGAATCGGGCTACCACTTGCCTGGTGACATTCGCATAAGAAGCTGCTTCGACCCACTTGGTAAAATAGTCAATGGCTACTAGGATGAATTTGTGGCCATTTGAAGTAGTCGGTTCAATCTTGTCAATCATATCAATGCCCCACATGGCGAAGGGCCAGGGTGAAGACATCACATTCAAAGGATTCGGCGGCACATGCACCTTATCCGCATAAATCTGGCATTTATGGCATTTCCTGGCATAAGCACAATAGTCTGCATCCATTGTGATCCAATAGTAGCCTGATCTCAACAACTTCTTAGCCATTGCATGGCCTCCAGCATGGGTACCAAAATATCCTTCATGCACCTCGTGCATCAACAAATCTGCTTCTGCCCTATCAACACATTTGAGAAGTACCATATCAAAGTTTCTCTTGTACAAGGAACCATCAGCATTCAGGAAGAAACTACCAGCCAGCTTCCTTAATGTCTTCTTATCATTGGAAGATGCCCCAGGTGGGTATGTTTGATCCTCCAAGAAGCATTTGATGTCATGGAACCAAGGCTTATCATCTTTAGTAAGGTCTACTAAGAATATGTATGCTGGTTTGTCAAGTCTGGATACTGAAATCCGAGGAACAAAATTGGCGGCTTGAACTTTGATCATGGATGAAATGGTAGCCAGAGCATCTGCAAACTGATTTTCATCTCGAGGGATATACTCAAGCTTTAATATTGTGAAGAAAGTCAGTAATCTCCTCGTATAATCCCGGTAAGGTATCAGATGATCTTGGTGAGTGTACCATTTGCCGTTGGTTTGATTAATTACCAGAGCTGAATCTCCGAACACAGTTAAAGTCTTGATCCTGAGGTCAATGGCTTCCTCAAGACCCATAATACAAGCTTCGTATTTAGCTTTGTTGTTCGTGTAGTTAAAGGTGAGCTTTGCCGAGAAAGGCATGTGAACTCCCTTAGGTGTAATGAGTACTGCACCAACACCACGACCATTCATATTAACAGCCCCATCAAACATCATAATCCATTCTTCTTCTGGGTCAGGCCCTTCAGTGTGAATAGGCTCTTCATGATCTTTTGCTTTTATGAACATGATGTCTTCATCGTGGAAGTCAAATCTCATAGGCTGGTAATCATCAATGGGTTGCTCAGCAAGATAATCAGACAATACACTGCCTTTGATGGCTTTTTGAGATGTGTACTGAATGTCATATTCTGTGAGAATCATTTTCCATCTTGCAACCCGTCCGGTAAGTGTTGGCTTCTCAAAAATGTACTTAACTAGGTCCATCTTTGAGATCAATAAGGTAGTGTGGGTCAACATATACTGTCTCAGTCGGCGAGTAGCGCACGCTAAAGCACAACAAGTTTTCTCGAGCAGTGAATAACGTTGTTCATAGTCGGTAAACTTTTTGCTTAGGTAGTAAATTGCATACTCTTTTCGACCAGACTTGTCATGCTGGCCCAACACACACCCCATTGATCCTTCTAATACTGTCAAGTACATTATTAGAGGTCTTCCTTCAACTGGAGGCATAAGGATTGGAGGCTCTTGTAGGTATTCCTTGATTTTGTCAAAAGCCCTCTGTCAGTCTTCATTCCACCTAACCATTTGTTCTTTTCTTAACAACTTGAATAAGGGTTCACAGGTTGTTGTAAGGTGAGATATGAACCTTGAAATGTAGTTCAATCTACCTAGGAACCCCCGAACTTCTTTTTCAGTCTTTGGTGCAGGCATTTCTTGAATGGCTTTGACTTTGTCAGGGTCCACTTCAATCCCTTTCTCACTTACAATAAATCCCAGCAGCTTACCGGATCGCACCCCGAATGTGCATTTATTGGGGTTTAGCTTCAGCTGGTACTTCCTCAGACGCTTGAATAGCTTCAACAGATTCACCAGGTGGTCTTCTTATGTGAGGGACTTGGCAATCATGTCATCCACATAACATTTGATTTCCTTATGGATCATGTCATGGAATAATGTTACCATAGCCCGTTGATAGGTGGCACCAGCATTCTTCAGTCCGAATGGCATCACCTTATAACAGAACATGCCCCAGGGTGTGATGAAAGTTGTCTTCTCCATGTCTTCAGGTGACATCTTGATTTGATTATATCCTGAAAATCCATCCATGAAGGAGAACACCGAGAACTGAGCCGTATTATCAACCAATACATCAATGTGAGGTAAAGGGAAATCATCTTTCGGGATGGCTCTGTTCAGATCCCGGTAATCCACACATATCCTCACCTTGCCATCCTTCTTAGGCACAGGTACAATATTGGCAACCCACGGCGGGTAACTGGTCATAGCAAGGAAACCGGCGTCCCACTGTTTTTGTACCTCTTCCTTTATCTTCATGGCCATATCTGGGTGAGTACGGCGCAACTTCTGTTTTATTGGCGGACAGTCTTCTTTTAGAGGCAGCTTGTGCATAACAATGTCGGTGTCCAACCCTGGCATATCCTGATAAGACCAAGCAAAAACATCTACATACTCCCGAAGCATGTCAATCAGTTGCTCTTTCACTGAATCCTGCAGGCAGGCCCCGATCTTCACTTCTTTCAAGTCTTCTTCTGTACCAAGATTAACCGTCTCGACCTCCACCTGATGAGGGGTGATAACCTTCTCCTCTTGTCTTAACAACCTGGCTAGTTCTTCAGGTAGCTCATAATCTTCTTCAACCCCTTCATCGGCTTGATTAATCGGATTGTCAAAGTCATACAAAGTCATAGCGGAGTTGTTGTCGGTGCAGTCTGGAGGGCATGTTCTGCAAGGGTTTAGATTTGTTCAATTTAGTGATCAGTTTTATCTTGCTTAGAAAAAGTGAAAATGAAGTTATTTATTTTGAAAAACATTGCCATTTTATTTTTGTACAAAAAATGAAAAATGAAAAACAGTGAGCGGAAAAGAAAATACTCATTTGCAAAAGATGTCCTGATATTCATTAATTGATCTTTGCACAAAATACAAGATGGCCCAATTACAAAATGAGTCCTGACATCTTGAGCAAGATGTAGGACTTGATGCATGCTTTAAAAACACAGGAAATAATAATTACTCTGCGGGAGTAACTCTTATAATTTCCTGGGAAGACCAGTTTGAGACATGGCTCCCCGGGATCCTTGGACGTATCCAGCTTTCCAGGTTGCGCTCGTCTTCCGACTCATCTTCCAAACTATTCACAGCATCCGGGGTGAGCATCCCCCCGCTGACAAACTTGGGCTCTTTTGCAGCATCTGGTTGATCTTGTCGAGTTGGTCTGTAACCCAACCCGAATCGGTCCTCTTTCTTCTCCACGGGAAGCAGCTTGCCCCAGCCTTGGGCGGTACCTTCCTCAACAACCTTCCGGGCTTGTTGATATGATGTGATGGAATTCCCAGACACAACAGATGTTTCATTAATATTAAGGGCCTCAAACCCTTGGATCATGGTTTCATGGATCTCCCCTTCCATTTCAATGTATTTGAAAGTAGCCAACTGGCTAACGAAGATATCCTCCTCCCCACAAATGGTAATGACTTGGCCTTCCCACTCGAATTTTAACTTCTGGTGAAGGGTTGATGTCACGGCGCCAGCGGCGTGTATCCATGGTCTACCCAATAGACAGCTGTAGGCAGGCTGTATATCCATCACAAAGAAGGTCGTTTTGAAAACCTGTGGGCCAATCATTATTGGTAATTCTATCTCTCCCAGAACTGATCTTTTAGAACCATCAAAGGCTCACACTACCAAGTTACTTGGGCGTAGTGCCAACCCGTCATACTCCAGCTTTACAAGGGCTTTCTTGGCCAGGACATTGAGGGATGACCCTGTGTCTACCAATACGTGAGAAAGAACTGCACCCTTACACTCCAAGGTAATGCGCAAAGCCTTGTTGTGGTTGTGACCTTCCACTGTCAGATCAGTGTTGGTAAATCCTAGCCCATGACTAGCGTTGTCATTTCCAACCACAGCTTCTAACTGATTGACGGTAATCTCCTCCGGCACATAAGCCGCGTGCAGGACTTTTAATAGTGCGTTCCGATGAGCCTCGGAGCATATTAGTAATGATAGTATGGAGATTTTGGAAGGTGTTTGGTGAAGCTGGTCCACAACCTTGTAATCACTTTTCTTTATGATTCTCATGAATTCATCAACCTCTTGATCAAAAGGGGTCTTCAAAGCTTCTCTAACAACTGGTTCTTCTTGCATCATGCTCTTCCCTTTTGCCTTAGCAGCAGCTTCTGCTTCAGCAATGGGTCTTGGAATTTGCGAGGCAAAGAGCCGTCTGCTTCTAGTGAAGCCTCCGCCTCCCCCCACATTGTCTATCTGAGGTGAAGAAGTTGATGATTCTAAAGTGATTTTCTGCCCCTCGCAGTACAGATCTGAGCCATAATGCCAAGGGATGGCGTTATTGCTTTCGTAAGGAACCGGCCTAGGCACTGTGATAGTGACCGGACTGATAGCAGTTGCAGAGGGGATCACAATGGTGTGTGGATCATAGTATATGGTAACTGGTGCTCTGACAGGAGTAACACTTTGTTGTGAATTGTTGGTAGGAACATTTGCGGGATCGTAGTATATTGTAACCGTTGAGACACTTTCATTAATTGCTGCTGATGTTGTAGAAGGTACTGTTGATTGGATGAGTGTTGAAGTTGTAATAGGAAATGATGGAATAATGGGTGTGGTCGTTGTAGAAGGAATGGTGACTGAACTTGTATCCGTTGAAGTGATCGGTTGAGCAGTTGTTGGAGTTGTAGTACAATCCGTTGGAACAATGGTTGCTGACGTTGTAGGAGTATCTGTGATCGCTGATGAAGGAATTGTTGGAGTTGTAGTCGCGGTTGTCGTAATCTGAAGGATACCGTCCTTAATAAGACCATCTATGCCGTGTCTCAGCCTTTCACAACCATTAACAGCAATGTTGCAATATCCACAGCCGAGCTCACACCCGGGAAACACTTGGCATTCTAACAGCTGAGCTTTGATTTCAACCAGAGGTGTTCGGATCTGTGCAACACTACTAATTAATGTGGATGGTTTGCCCTCCTCAATAACATTAATCCTGGGCCCGTTGTGACTAGGCATTGGATTCCTTGTGACATTTGGGGGGGAGCAAAGTTGAGAGCTTTTGAGTTCACCAAATCCTGGACTTTCATCTGTAGGGCCCTGCATTTTTCAGTATTATGCCCTGGTGCGTTTGAGTGGAATGCACACCTGGCATTTGCATCATAGTTCTTTGGCATATTGAGAGGATCTGGAGGGGCCAACGTCCTTAACTCAACTAGGTTGAGCTTTAGGAGTTGTGGCAAGAGTGCAGCATACATCATTGGGATTGGGTCAATTACCCTGTTTGCTTGTGATGGCCTTTGTTGGAAAGGACGCTGTTGTTGGTTGTTATTGTTGTTGTAGGACCTTTGTTGCGGATAATGAACTTGTTGTTGATACTGTGGTTGTTGTTGTTGAGGATATGCTGATTGTTATGGAATTGGAGCTGGGATGGTAACAGCTGCTACTGACCGGTGAGCATACTGAGGCCTGCCCCTGATTGTATGAATGGAATTTGTTTCACCTGCCCTTTGGGGTCCCACAAAAGGCTTTCTGGGATTGTTGGACGAACTTGCACCACTGTCAGAAATTTTGACCATCTTTAAGAGGCTTTCAATCCTCTCACCAGCTATGACTACATCAGTAAAACTGGTAGAGGAGAAGGCAGCCAATCTATCAATATAGGTCCCTTACAATGTATTCATGAACATGTCAGCCATTTCCCTTTCTGACATGGGTGGTTGGACAGCAGCAGCAAGCTGTCTCCACCTTTGGGCATATTCCCTGAAGCTCTCTCTAGAAGATTGGGACATTCCCATTAGGAGGGTCCTGTTGGGAGCCATGTCCAGGTTGTATTGATATTGATGGATGAAAGCCTCAGCCAAATCCTTCCAGCATCTTATGGTGCCCCTAGATAAATGTGAATACCACTCTCTCGAAGCCCCAGTCAGATTGTCTTCAAAGTAGAACATCCACAACTTTTCATCCATAGTATAAGCTTTAAGCCTTCCCAAGAAAGACTGCAGATGAGTGCGAGGACAGGAAGTACCATTGTACTTTTCAAAGCATGGGGATTTGAATTTGTGAGGAATTCTCACCCCGTCCACTAGTCCCATGTCCATCACATCGAAGCCCAAAGAATTCTGAGACTCCAAAGATCTTAACTTTTCAACAATTTTGTCCAATCTCCTGTCATATACTTCATCTCCAGCCCCTATGACAATGAACTGTTCTTCCTGGGGATCCTCTTGTAGGATTCTGCCCCCAGTGGTGTTACCTTGAACGTTCCTCGGGATGTTAAATTCGGGATTCAAGTGAGGCCCAAACTCTGGTGGGTTGACACGAGGCTGGCCCCCTTCATTGTTGCTAGTTCCTCCTGTTCCAAGATGAGACTCTTCAGGAGTTTGTCTCTCCACCAGCTCTCTTAACCTCTCTTGGCTTTGGGCTAGGCCAATCATCACTGCCATGAACTGAGACATCTGATTCCTCATCTCCACCCTTTCATTGGCCATCTGATTTTTGACCTCAGTCAGATCTTGCTGTACTTGTTCCATTTGAAAGCCAGGAAGGTTGTTACGAGTCGGGTACCGGTGCGCGCGGTTGACAGGGAACACTCGGCGACGAGCAATGTTTCCTGAAGTTGCAACAAAGTTAGAAACAATAATAATAAAACCTACAAAACAAAAACAAAGTTAGTATGCAATGCAGTATGCTTATTTGTTTTCCAAGGTATCCGGCTTGGTTCTTGGTTTTGACCTTTCCAGACCTCGAGGAAGATGCTTGATATTGTTGAGAGAAAACCCAAATGAAAACCAACTAAAATATATTACAAATGGTGAACAATACATAGTTTGTTGTACAATACATGCCCTTGAAGGGTCAAAATACATCAAAAAGAAAAAGTACATCAAATGGAAACAACAACAAGCAAAGAATCAGACATCCAGCCCAAACTCATCCTCTCTGACCTCCTTCAGGAGTGCCTCAGTCACTGGACCAGCTGGGTGCTCTGTAATGGTCCTAATGAGGAGGTTCCTGGTAGAAATGGCAGTGGTCAGCTTCTTATGTTTGTCCTGGTCCTTTGATCTTTTCAATCCTGCTCTGAGCTTCAACTCTGAAATCTCCTTCTGGGCTGCCAACAAAGCTTCCTGCTGCTTCTTTTCACTGGCCTATAGCTGTTCAATCTTGGCTTGAGTCTTCTGGTCTTCTTGTGTACGGGCTTTAGTGATCCTGACCCACCTAGCCTGACTCTCTTGCAGATAGAGCTCAGTCCTAGCCTTCTGAATTTTGGCCTCTTTACAGGCATTCTTCAATATTTGTTCCCCGGCTCTTGCTTTCTTGATGTAGTCCTCTGTCTTCTCAATTTTGGCAAGATGCTCCACCTTAAGCTTTTCCAATCTCTCAATTTCCAGACGACCATCACTCCTTTCCCAAAGAGTCTTTTTCAAGGCCTGAGATAAGTTCTCATTCCTTTCTTTCAACTTCTCAAATTCTTCTAGGTTGACAGTTGCTGCTGGCTGCATTGTGGATGGCCCAGGTATGTCTTCCAAGATGAAAGGCATTCTGGTAATCTGAGCTCTGGTACGGGACCAGTCATAGTACTGAGCTGAAGCAACATTATTACACCTTCCATGAATAGCCACCCCTTTTGTCTGGATGTTGTCCCAAGCCCAGGATGCTTGTCTGACAGCAGCTGAATTAGGTTTCACTTCACAGTACAGGGTCTCAGCTAAATCTTGTCCTCTGGGAGGGTGAACCAAAGCATAGCCCAGTTGTCTCTAAAACAGTAAAAGATTGTAATTGATGCAACCCTTCACTCCTATCAGATGAACATTTGGGTATTGTCCACAGCTGGTGATAATGTCCTTGCCTTTGGTGCTCTGGGTGCACCATCTAATATCATCTGAAGTCAAGGCAATGAGCCTCTTAGACCAATTCTTCTGTTGGTGAGGGTTCAAGAAAGCATCTGACTTAGGCAAGTGTCTGAGCAGCCAGATGTAGAACAAAGGAGCACAACATCTTACCAACTTCCCCTTTTGTTTCTCATTCCTCTGATGGATGGAATAATAAAAATCTCCCAACAATGTAGGTACCGGGTTCTTCAGAAGAAACAGATGGATGGCATTCTTGCTGACGAATTTAGGCTCATCTGCAAACAATATAGCCCAATATATGATGAGAGCTAACAAAGCACAGACTGCCCTCCACTCTCCCAATGAGGCCTTCATGATGGCCTGAGAAACCAAAAAGTCCAAGTGCAAACCAGGGATCCCAGCCTTGGTTGTCATACTTTGCTCAATCAGGGCAGGCTCCAAGTACAATGCCCTTGCTACTTCCTCATTTCTGGGAGCTGTCATCTCTGGGTTGAAAGGGATTCCACCCCTGATAGGTACTCCAATCAATGAAGAAAATTCTTCCAGCAGAGTCCCTAGCTGAAAGTCTGGAAAGGTGAAGCACCTCAAATGAGGGTCATAAAACTGCAAGTATGTGTGAATCATGCTCCTCTGAGAAGGATCAAGGTCCATAACCATATCCAAGATACCCCCATAGTGCTCTCTAAACAGTGGGGTGTGGTCAGGTGTGATGAGTGACTGGACCTGCCTGATACCAATCAAAACAAGCTCAAAAAAGTGGTAAGATATGTTGCTCTTCCTGGGAGTAGCCATGAGTGCTGCTGAAGAAACTGAAGATAAGTGCTGATGAAGATCACAGACTGATGCTGGAAATGAGCCACTGACAGGCTGATGCTGGTGATGATGAAGATAGCTGAAGCAGATAACTGATGAAGACAGTTGAAGCAGAGGTCTATGCAGAAGAAGGGGTCAAAACCAAACCAGATATGATATGGATACCCTGAAAAGCAAATAAACAAATGTCAAATGATGCAATGATGATATATGCAAATGATATGCAAGGGTTTGTGATCGAGTTGGATCTGATTATCTGTCTTGATATAAGGCCCATGTATGTTCAAAAGTCCAGATGAAGGCTCAGAAATTCAGTAACCAGGGTGGAGGACTCAAATAAAGAGTCACATGTCCGGGGTTAATCACAAGAACTGTCCAAAGTGAAGCCTTCTTTAAACAAAATAGTAACAGGGTATGATGTGGCCAAGGGTTCCTGCAAACCTGTAAACAGCCCAACCCCTTCACAGGTAGTGTTCTAGAACAAGGATCCTCAAACTTGGATCAATTATGAGAAGTGTAAACACTTCTAACCCGGAGGTACAATGTTTACAATAATCATAAAAGATCCTCCTCTAATTCACCTCAGCTTTTGAAGGTCATAATAAAGGTCATCCAGACTTAGCAGGCTTCCCAGATAACCCTAGCACTACAGGAAATCCGTAACACAGAGTTCTCAAGAAGAAACCCACATCTGAAACGTGTTTCATATTCCCGCACCAGACCGAAATGGAATGGGAAAGAACATGAACCACTCTATCCTAGGTGTCACTCAGGTCCCAGGTATAGGACCTTAAACTCTCAATGGAACCCCACCCACCAAAGAAAACAATATCCCGCACAGTGACAATGACAATATGAAATAGGCAAAACTGTAAAGAAAGCAATGAATAAAGTTGTACATAAAGCAATAAATAAAGAAACGTAAATAAACACACATAGCATATAACACCCCAGTAAACACAAATCAAACAAGCGCTAGGAGGAACCCACAAAAAGAACCAGAAGCCCTGGTTGCAATATAAGGGTCCCCAGCAGAGTCGCCAAGCTATCGCTCCCACCAAATGACACCCGGTCAAGAGGGGTACAGACGCGAACGGTCGGCGAAAGAGAAGAGGATGAATAGAGTCGCCAGCTAGGCATTTTTATCCCGAAGGAAAGGTAATGCTGCATAGACCTAGAAAGATATGGATAAGACGGTTGCGAACCAGAGAAACTGAGAAAGGGGGTTGGTTACAACCTGGGAAGGTATTAGCACCCAGATTTTCCGTCGTACTCGACGGGATCCACGCTTGAAAGTTTGTGTTTTAAAAGGGTAGTGTCAGTGCTATTTGTGTGCAACAGCTGGAAAAGAATGCAAGGGTTAGTGCTAGAAGAAAGTGAAGTGAAATAAGAGAGTGTCAGTGTAAGAAAAGAGTGTAAAGCCCAAGCCAATGAGGCCTAAAGAATAATGCTGGAAGAGGGGGGAATATACAGAGACTTTTGTTCGATAACTGTTAAGTTATGCCTACGTATCCTCTCGTGCAATGAAGAAGTCAGAACGCCGTAGTTCGACTCAAAGAGACTGAAAGATAAGTTGACTGATGAACTGCTTACTTGTCTATGCTCAAGTGTATGACATGTCTGGCTCAGGTGCAAACTGTCTTGCATTAGACGGAAGAAGCAAGTTCTCGTTTGTGAGTGAAGATGATGAGAAAAGAATCCCAGAGGAGACGATTATTGTTTGTTTTTTATGTTTTCAGTCATTTATTGCTTCTTTGAAGTTTGTCATAAGTTAATGAGCTTAAGCCTAAACCAAGGGTTAGTAAACTCATCACATCCTCCCTCTGATTAGGGGTAATGAGAATACCTTAAGGGTGAAGTAAACACCTCACACTTAATCACCATGATGTAGGATTAAGATCATTAACCTACTTGTATTTATTTAGATGTTTTGGTTGTTTTTGTTTAGTGTTAAGTAATGAGTTTAATCCATAATCAAGGATTTAATGGACTCATTACACCATCCTAATAGAAGGATAATAGATGAGAACATTTAAGCTGAGGAAGGCTCCTCAACTTAACCCATGATTAGGGATTAACCTCATGACAAAACAAAGCCTTTATTAAAGTGGATTTTAGTTAATGGTAAGATTAAGAAGTGAATTTTATGGTTTGTAAGACAACTTGAGGGGGACTTGTCCATTAACACTAGGGTTAGTCCTTCTTAACCAATTAAGGAAGAATTAGAACCCTAATGCAAGGCCCAAGTTACAAGCTTGATGTCTTAGTGACTATTATATGAATTGATTAAAGGATTTAAACACATTAAGGTTTTAACACTTAGGATTAAAGTTATACACTCCATCCTAAGAGAAGGATGCAGGCATAACCTTAATCACAAAGCCTTAAAACCTCGAGGGTTTAGTCCTTGATTAAGAGATGAGAAGAGAGACACAAAAGATGACACAAAGGTAAAACTAATGGGGGGACTAATCAAACCCCAATTGTTATCATGCTTGGATGTTCCTAGGGTTTATGAGGATTGCAAAAGATCATCAAGAGAAAAGCCACCAAGGAAGAAGCAGATGAAAGGAGGAGAAGCAGAAAGAAGCAAGTCAACTTACTTCACTTAAGAAGATAAGTTACTTGAAGAAAGAAGGTGAAGAAGGAACATGAATGAGCAAGCTCAATCTAGAACAAAAGTAAAAATGCAGCAATGAGTGCATAAGAGAGATGAGAAAAGATTATGAGAAGTGAAGGCAAATTCACTTCTCAAATACTTACCACCTGAAGTTGAGCTTTCGAAACAGGAGCTTTCTGGCCAGTTCTTTGCCTCAAATACACTCCAATGACTCCCCTCAAGAGCTTGTGATGCTTGGTTGGAGTTTAAATGGCCTCAAAAGGAAGTTGGCAGAAGTTCAGTTCATGAAATGTTGAAATCGTGTTTTTGATTCTGGGCGTTTTAGGGCAAAATGAAGGGTGGGAAATGATCAGTGATGATTGTGGAGTTGAATGATGGAATTTGTTTTGAGGTTTTATGGCTGAGTTGTGAATTTTGAAGGCTTTTGCATAAGAGGGAGTTTTTGTGATTGCTGAGTTCTTGGAGGTTTCAGCTTGTGTTCTGTTATGGAATGGCTTGCTTTTGGTACACATATCATGTTGGGATAGGTCAGAGGGTGGGTGGTGGCCTATGTTGATTGGTATGGGCAAGTTGCAAAAATGTCAAGAGTTGGTGTACTTGAGGTATGGGAAAGTGGCAGGCTGAGACAGGGGTATGGCTATGCACAGCAAGGATCAAGGAGTGTTATGAAATCAGATTTGATGAGCTGTGGCAAGTGGATGAAAGGTTTTGATCCATTTTGCAAATTCATGAAGTTTTGGCCCCTTTTGAATTACTTGAAGTTCAAGGCATGAAACTTGGGATTTCTTTGTGTAATTCTAAGTTTTAGGTCATGTGTGATGTTTGTGCAATGCTTAGAAGTCAAATTGAGGTCTCAAAATGCTTTGGCAAGTGTTTTTGCAAACTTCCCTCTTTGGTGCATAAGTGAAATTTTGTGATTTTTCCCAACTTTGCAATGCCATAACTTGAGTTCTATGATGAATTAGATCAAGTTCTTGTACTTTTTGAAAAGGGAATGATCCAATCTACAACTTTCATGACCAAGAATTTTTCAATTGAAGCATTTTTGATTGAGAAAGAGGAGGTTGAAAAACTTTCCCAAAATGGCAATTTTGCATTACAAGTCATTTCCCCAAAATGGAAATTTTGCAAATGGCTTGAAATTCTTCAATTTTGTGAACTTCTAACTTCTTCTAAGATCAAATAAAGATCATATACATCCAGAATGATGGAGAAGATCCTTTGGTTGGATGGTTGGAGGCCTCAGATGCCCTGATTTTGCATTGACTTGCTCAAGAAGTCATCTTTTGATCAGATGTTTTCCTCATTGAATTTTCCCATGAAAATTGGTATGCATGATCCTTATAAAATATAGAGACCAATAGAAACAAGAATGACCAAAAATTTGGAGTTATGGCCTCTGAAACCAAAACCCTAATTCTAGGTCATCTGTGTAGTTAAGCTTGGCTCTGCTTCCATGCCTTTCTCAGTTCTTGTGATTCTTGACCTTGGGAGGATATAATATGATGCTTGAACACACATGGACCCTCTTGAGATGATTGAAGACCTTTGGAATTTCTCAAAGGCTCAGGGATTGCTCAGATCACAAAACCCTAGATGCAGATGAATTTGAATCAATGCAGTGAAGCAAAAATGCACTATGAGATGATATGATTGAAATTATGCAAAAATGAAAAAAATCACAAGCCATGGTGAAATGAGTGAGGGCAAATTTGGGGTGTTTACACTTAGGAAACATTGAAATCATGTTTTATCATTGCATTATCCATTTTCCATGTTTTGCTTTCATTTCATTTCATGTGCATTCATGAACTTTCATGCCTCTTGTATGCTTCATTTGTATTCCCATCCTTTGTATGATCATCCCTATCTCATGACATATAATTATGTCATCTCTTTGCATCATTAGCATCATAAACATACTTCTGGTTTTGGTTTTCATCTTGGCATTTCATCCCATTTTCATTTCATTCCACTTCCTTTTGCTAACTTTTCAGGTGGTAATTGTTTGAGAAGTGAATTTGCCTTCACTTTTCACAATCTCTTCTCATCTCTTTGATACATTCATTGTTGCATTTTACTTTTGTATTAGAGTGAGCTTTCTCATTCATGCTCCTTCTTCATTTTCTTTCTTCAAGCAACTTATCTTCTTAAGTGAAGTGAGTTGTCTTGCTTCTTTCTGCTTCTCCTTCCTTCCATCCTGCTTCTTCCTTGGTGGATTTTTCTTGAAGATCTCTTGCAAGCCTCATAAACCCTAGGAATACCCAAGCATGATAACAAATAGGGTTTGATTAGTCCCCCATTAGTTTTACCTTTGTGCCATCTTTGTGTCTTCTTTTCTCATCACTTAATCAGGGACTAAACCCTAAAGGTTTTAAGGCTTTGTGATTAAGCTTATGCCTGCATCCTTCTATTAGGATGGAGTGTATAACTTTAATCCTAAGTGTTAAACCCTTAATGTGTTTAAATCCTCTAATCAACGCATCTAATAACCACTAAGACATCAAGCTTGTAACTTGGGCCTTGCATTAGGGTTCTAATTCTTCCTTAAATTGGTTAAGAAGGACTAACCCTAGTGTTAATGGACAAGTCCCCCTCAAGTTGTCTTAAAAACCATAAAAATCACTTCTTAATCTTATCATTAACTAAAATCCACTTTAATAAAGGTTTTGTTTTGTCATGAGGTTAATCCCTAATCATGGATTAAGTTGAGGAGCCTTTCTCAGCTTAAATGTTCTCATCTATCATCCTTCTATTAGGATGGTGTAATGGGTCCATTAAATCCTTGATTATGGCTTAAACTCATTACTTAACATCAAACAAAAACTCCAAAAATATCTAAATAAATGCAAGTAGGTTAATGATCTTAATCCTACACCATGGTGATTAAGTGTAAGGTGTTTACTTCATACTTAAGGTACTCTCATTACCCCTAATAAGAGGGAAGATGTGATGAGTTTACTAACCCTTGGTTTAGGCTTAAGCTCATTTTCTTATGACAAACCTCAAAAAGAAATAAAAGATTGAAAATACCAAAAACAAACAATAATCGTCTCCTTCGGGATTCTTTTCTCATCTCATTCACTCATAAACGAGAACTTGCTTCTTCCGTCTAATGCAAGACAATTTACACCTGAGCCAGACAGGTCATACACTTGAGCATAGATAAGTAAGCAGTTCACAAGTCAATTTATCTTTCAGTCTCTTTGAGTCAAACTACGGTGTTCTGACTTCCTCATTGCACGAGAGGATACGTAGGCATAACTTAACTGTTATCGAACAAAAGTATCTGTATATTCCCCTTCTTCCAGTATTATTCTTTGAGCCTCATTGTCTTGAGCATTGCACTCTTTCCCTGCACTGACACTCATTTATGTCACTTCACATTTCTCTTGCACTGACACTTGTATTCTTTTCCAGCTTTTTGCACACCAAAATAGCACTTACACTATCCCTTTAAACATAAACTTTCAAGCGTGGATCCCGTCGAGTACGGCGGACAATCTGGGTGCTAATACCTTCCCAGGTTGTAACCAACCCCCTTTCTCAGTTTCTCTGGTTCGCGACCGTCTTGTCCATCTTTTCTTAGGTCTATGCAGCATTACCTTTCCTTCGGGATAAAAATGCCTAGTTGGCGACTCTTTTCAGTTCACCCTTGTGTTCTCTCCTTTCGCTGACTGTTCGTGTCTGTACCCCTTCTGGCCAGGTGTCATCAGGTGGGAGCGACAGCAGCAGGGTAGGGCCCGTTCGAGAAAAATCTTTCTTTTCCCTACATTTTCCCCATTCTTTCTTTTTGTTCTCATTTTCAACACATTTCTCATTTCTATTCCAGTTCCAGTAGCAGTTTTATTCAGCAGCACTTCATTTCCTCACCCTTTGAAGAAAACGAACAAGCGTGGATCCCGTCGGGTACGGCGGACGGTCTGGGGTGCTAATACCTTCCCAGGTCGTAACCGACACCCGAACCCAGATCTTTGGTTCACAGGACTTTGTCCTTTACTTCTTCCATAGGTTTGTGCAGTATTACCTTTCCCATTCCTTCGGGATAAAAATGCCTGGCTGGCGACTCTACCTTTTCCACGCCACTTTTGCGTTTGTACAAGGATGAAAATCCCGGGAGCGACAACTGGCGACTCTGCTGGGGATCGAACCCAGAATCTCTGGTTTCCCTCGTAGAGTCAATCCTAGCGCATGTTTGCTTTTGTTTCTTTGGGTGTTTATATGTGTGGTGTTGTGTTTATTTACTGTTTTCGTTTACAGTTTACTTTACAGCTTTATTTACTACTTTCAGTGTTTATTTTCACATGCATCATATACTAGACTGTGCTGGTTTCATTTTTTCTGTGGGATGGGTTTTGTTACTGTGAGATAAGCCAAATACCCGGCTTGAGTGAACCTAGGATTTAGAGTGGTTCCACTTTGGCTTCATGGCATCTTGCTATGTTGGTATTAGTGTGTTCCACGCCTTGACTTGCGACCTTCTCGGAAATGTATTGACGCCGGAATCTTTCTGGGGCAATACCCTACCTTGATAGTTATGTGCAGTCAAGGGACCGATCATTGAGAACCCTTTGTGGAAACATCCATCTCCAGTGATGACAGTGGCAGACCACATTTGTTGGCAAACCCACTCGCATCCGAGGGCCCACTAGGAACTCGCATAGGATGGCCTGTTCTCTCATAGGAATCTAGTTAAGGTAAATTGTTCGTATGACGATAGTATTATACCCTTAGGGATGAATGTACTATTGTTTCTCAATTCAGTGCTTGAAGCTGAGGACTTACGAGGGATGCTTGTTTCCTTGGACTCAGCTGAGACCTCCCTGAGTAGTACATAATGCCAAACCGATTCCCTGATTTGGTCATGAGCCATTTCTCGGAAAGGGTGAACGTATTATTGCTATTCGACTTTGAGATTCCGTGATGTTTGACCCGAGTAGCACACCCGTGAGATTGGGAGGGGTTTACAGGTTTGTAGGAACCATAAACTTCAACATACCCATTTATGCTAGCACACTTCAGTGATATGATCTTGTTCTACTAGTTATGGATTCTAAAATCATGAACTCCTGATTAGAAGGATACTTGTGATGATGTTATGGCCTTGCACAGACACTTGATTACCTGATTCACTACACAGACACATCACTGATCACATGCATTGCCTTGGATAACATCATAACATCATTAATCATTTTGTGTTCTTTTTATTCTTAGGGTTCATTACCTCCTATTCCTGGTCATATTTGCTGCATCAACATGGAGACTCCAAGAAAGAGAAATGTCCATTATACTTTCCCACATCCAGAGACAGATGGTATTCAGAAGTTAATTGGCTTGATAGGTGACAAAGTGCTTGATGATTTCAGAAAAGAGTTTGGAAAGATCCTAGACTATGTGAATAAGCCAACCACTGACCAGAGGGATAACTTGCATTCTCTACTGTAGTTCTATGATCCACAGTTGAGGGTCTTTGTTTTCCCTGACTACATCTTGGCTCCCACATTAGAAGAGATATCCAGCATCCTCAGAATCCCCATCAAAAATGGTGCTCCTTACTATGGCTTAGAGAAGATGTTTTCATCCAAAAATATAGCTGACACTTTTCTTCTAGACATGTCCAAGGTTAGCAGAGAATTGGATGCCACCAAGGGTAAAGTACTTTTCTTAGATTTTCTTATCAAGGAAGCTCAAGAACTGGCCTCTGAGAACAAATGGGCTAAGTTCAGCACCTTACTTGCTTTGATAATGTATGGGACCAGTTTGTTTCCAGGAGAGAAAGGTTTAATCAATATGGAAGCTATCACTATATTTGCTAGAAGAAATCCAGTACCCACTTTGCTAGGTGACTTTTATTATGGGGTTC
The DNA here is from genome assembly GCA_963966055.1 of Lathyrus aphaca. Classification (NCBI taxonomy): domain Eukaryota; kingdom Viridiplantae; phylum Streptophyta; class Magnoliopsida; order Fabales; family Fabaceae; genus Lathyrus; species Lathyrus aphaca. The sequence continues at coordinate 514,202,375 of OZ014520.1, forward strand.
ACCATAGGAATGAAAAGAGGAAGGGACATGTAAATTGTTGTGCTCCCCTATTTTTTGATTGGTTTGTAAGGCAACTCTCTAAATCAGGACCTTTTCAGGATCTGAAACAATCTTGGAAGTGGTCCAAAAGATTAATGGGCTTAACCTCAGTTGACATTGCATGGGGATGCAATAGAGATCTTGTGGGCAAAGAATTATTAGTCAGTTGTGGTAACTTCCCAAGTGTGCCTTTGATAGGGAGGAAGGGTGGGATTAGTTACAATCTTATCTTGTCCAGGAAGCAGTTTGGGTATCCATTAAAAGTTGTGCCTTTGATTGAAGAGGCAAATGAATCTTTATACTTTTCGGCAAAAGGAAATCTCAAGAAGAGCATACTAGCATCCCAAGCTTGGGAGATTAGAGTAATGAAAGGGAAGAAAGACTTTGGGAGAGTGGATCCCAACACTTATAATCCTTTTTCCAGCTGGTTGGAGGATCGTGTGAAGACCTTGTTACTCCCATTTTCTAGAGAAACACCTCTCTACCCTAAGAAAGTAGCACCCACAACTTCAATGCCTCTTCAAGAATATCAAAAGTTGGAAGCCTTGGCTCAACAACTCAGGTTGGAGAATCAAGAAGCTTACAATTCATGCCAGAAACTAAAGATGCAAAATCAAAATTTGGAGGAAAGAGCTCACAAAGCTGAAGAGATGGTTAGGCTCAAGCAGCAAGACTTTCAGGAGAGAGAGCTCTACTTCAAGAAAAGGGGATTAGCTGAAACTCACAAGGCGGCCCAACTTCAGAAGGAGAAGAAAGATTTGAATGAAGCTAATGAGGCTGCCACCTTATGGCAAGAGAACTGGGAAGACAATTTGAGGAAGCAGAAGGAGTTGGAGATCAAGCACAAGCTAGAAGTCAAGAGTCTTCAAGATTCTTTGGATGGATAGAGAGAGCTCCTTCATAAGGCTTATCATCAAGAGAAGGGTCGTCTCCAAAGTTTATCAGAAAGCCAACAAGCAATAAAGGAAGCTCAGAAAGAAATAGAAGATTTGAAGTTGAAAGCTGATGTCAAGAGAGCCAAGAATGATTCTATTACAAGCCAGGAAAGTGAAAAGGTGTTCCTACAGCAAATTGAGGAATTACATGCCTCCTTTGACCATAGGGATATCTTAATTCAGAAGCTTGTACAGGAGCCTACACATCCGGATATACCTCAGATGTTGCAAAATGTCAAGCGCCTTAGTTGGAGATTACAGGATGTAGACCTTACTAAGCTTTAATTTTGTATACATATGACTTGGATTACCCGCAGGCTTGTTGTGGGAATCCCCTCTCTCTTGATGTACTTTTTCTTTATTGACATATGATTTTGTTCTCTGAGGATTTCTGTTATCTCAATTGTCTCCTGATTTACCTGAAGTCTCTGGTTATTATCTGTTGCACAGACATGAAATAAATGCCACCACTTCAAGTTTTAATGTCACACAGGATTTTCTCAACACACTACAACAAACAAGACCTTAAACAATGCTTTTTTCCCACTTAGACAACGCTTTAAAGCGCTGCCTAAACCTCCGCTGCTAAAGGTTTAGACAATGCTTTTTTAAATCTTAAAAGCACTGTCTAAGGTACCCTTAGACAGTGCTTCTAGGAATACCTTAGACAACGCTTTTGATTTAAGTGTTGTCTAATCCCCTCCTATTTTAATTTTTTTAGGTATACCTTAAACAACGCTTTTGGTGAAAGAGTTGTCTAATCCCCTCCTATTTTAATTTTTTTAGGTATACCTTAGACAACACTTTTGGAAAGCGTTGTCTAAGTCCCCCTTAGACAACTCTTTTGCCAAAAGCGCTTTCTAAGCCCCCCTTAGATAGAGCTTTTTGTGTAAAGCGCTGTCTAAGGTATACGAAAATTTTTGAATAAATTTTTGAAACCACTTTTTTTACCAGGTTTTTAAACCAGAATTTTGACATGTTTTCAACCAAATTTTGGCAGACAAATATCTCAAATTATAGATCAATTTATGCACCAAAATTATAAATTCATAAAATGCAATTCAAACCAATATATATATATATATATATATATATATATATATGTATATATATATATATATATATATATATATATATATATATATACACCAATTCAAACCATTTTGGCCTATTATAATTACAAGTCATTGCATTTTACTACAAATGTACATATTATAAGTACACATATCTAATCCATCCAAAGCATTGCTTCAAATACACATAGGTCCTGAAACAACACAAAGATTGTAATTCAATTAAAAAACAATATTATAGAAATTACAACGTTACACATATTTAAATTCTCATCAATTAAAGTAAGAGTACAATATTATACCTCACATAACACCTAGCTCTATAATGAATTGACACCATTCCTCTTTGATTTCGTCCACTTGATCTTTTGTATATTATGCACACTTGAATTCATCAAAGTACTACATAATAATATAACATAGTTTGATTTAATTTCAACTATTTAATTATATGAGAGATATGTGTAAATATTAAAATAACTCATAACTTAGAAATACATACATCAGTGGGAATCTCTATTCGGCCCAAAACAAGAGTATCTCGCATAAACCTCAACATGAAATATCCGCAATCTATTTAATTACGTTGCTGAGGACACAACAGATGAAAAGGAAATATGGATAAATCCTAAGTTTTATCAAGTATCATCACTAATATAGTAAAAAATGTGATAATTAATAATATACCGCCACTTTTATCCATTTAATGCAGTTGGCTCTCCTCTTTGATGTTTAGATATCTCGTTGGGCCTGAAAAGCTTGTAGGATGCTAATAAAATAAAAATGAACTAATTAGAACAATTCACATAAATTAATAAATACACACAAGAAAATTTAGAACAATCTCACTTACGTGTCAATTGTGTCCTTCATATCCGGGTATGTTGTCCAATCATTTCCTAACGAGTCAAGATAATAAACGATTTCTCTGATAGGATTGATTGTTGTCGCTCCCGATAAGTGGGACAAGGCCCAAATAAAGGTACAGACGCGAACGGTCGGCGAGGGGGACAGTGAGAACACACAGCCGTGAACTCACTGGAGGATGAATAGAGTCGCCAGCTAGGCATTTTTATCCCGGAGGAAAGGCAATGCTGCATAGACCTAGAAAGATATGGATAAGACGGTCGCGAACCAGAGAGACTGAGAAAGGGGGTTGGTTACAACCTGGGAAGGTATTAGCACCCAGATTGTCCGTCGTACTCGACGGGATCCACGCTTAAAGGATTTGTGTTTTAAAGGGGTAGTGTCAGTGCATTTTGTGTGTAAAGAGGCTGGAAGAAAATGCACAGGTGTCAGTGTAAAAACAGTGTGAAGTATATAAATGTACAGTGTCAGTGTGAGAAAAGGGATAAGATGCTCAAGATCATGAGGCTAAAGAATGAAGCTGGAAAGAGGGGGAATATACAGAGACTTTTGTTCGATAACCGTTAAGTTATGCCTACGTATCCTCTCGTGCAATGAGGAAGTCAGAACACCGTAGTTCGACCCAAAGAGACTGAAAGATGAATTGACTTGTGAACTGCTTACTTGCCTATGCTCAAGTGTATGATCTGTCTGGCACAGATGCTAACTGTCTTGCATTAGACGGAAGAAGCGAGTTCTCGTTTGTGAGTGAATGAGATGAGAAAAGAATCCCGGAGGAGACGATTATTGTCTGTTTTTGTGTTTTCAGTCTTTTATTGTTTTTGGATTTTGTCATAAGTTAATGAGCTTAAGTCTAAACCAATGGATTTAGTAAACTCATCACATCTTCCCTCTGATTAGGGGTAATGAGAATACCTTAAGTGTGAAGTCAGATTCTCACACTTAATCACCTTTGGTGTAGGATTAAGATCATTAACCTACTTGTGATTATTTAGATGTTTTTGTTGTTTTTGTTTAGTGTTGAGTAATGAGGTTAAGCCATAATCAAGGATTAAACAGACTCATTACACCATCCTAATAGAAGGATAATAGATGAGAATGTTTAAGCTGAGGAAAGCTCCTCAACTTAATCCATGATTAGGGATTAAACTCATGACAAAACAAGCCTTTGATTAAGTGGATTTTATTAATGATATGATGATGAAGTGATTTTTATGGTTTGTAAGACAACCTGAGGGGGACTTGTCCATTAACACTAGGGTTAGTCCTTCTTAACCAATTAAGGAAGAATTAGAACCCTAATGCAAGGCCCAAGTTACAAGTGTGATGTCTTGATGATTATTAAGTGAATTGATTAAGAGATTTAAACACATTAAGGGTTTAACACTTAGGATTAAAGTTATACACTCCATCCTAAGAGAAGGATGCAGGTATAAACTTAATCACAAAGCCTTAAAGCCTTTAGGGTTTAGTCCCTGATTATGAGATGAGAAGAGAAGACTCAAGAGAGACACAAAGGCAAAACTAAGAGGGGAGACTAATCAAAACCCTAATCATTGTCATGCTTGGTTGTTCCTAAGGTTTGTGAGGTTTTCAAGAGAAGTCTTCAATGGAACCACCAGGAAGCAGATGAAAGGATCAAGAGAAGCAAAGTGACTTGCTTCATTCAAGAAGTCAAGTCACTTGAAGAAAGAAAGTAAGAAGAAAAAGAATGAGCAATCTCAAACTTATACATACAAAAATGCAGCAATGATGCATAAGAGGGATGAAAAGAAATTATGAGAAGTGAAGGCAAATTCACTTCTCAAAGTCACTTACCACCTGAAAGGTTAGAAAAAGAAATGCAATGCAATGCAAAAATGGGATGAGATGACATGATGGGAAACAAAACCAGAAGCATATATGTGATGCTAATGATGCTATGAGATGCTACAAACATTAGGCAGCACATGGAAATGATCATACAAGTTCATGAATGCAAATGAAGCCAGTTAGGAACCATGAACATACATGAAAAGTTATGAGATGCATATGGCATACAATATGGCAAATACATGATGCAATGATCAAACATGCTTTCAATATGTCTTATGATGTCAAATGAATCAAATGGATGCTTGAAATGTCATGGCAAGTCATGTTATGCAAGAGAATGCAAGATGGATGCAAATGGAAGCCCAAATTAGGGTTTATGAGCAATACACCAAACAAAAATCAAAATCAGAAGCAAACCCTAAGATAAAAAATTGAAAATGCCACTCAAAGGACCCCTAATCCTATACTAAACCAATGCCCAAAGGAGAGGTCACAACTCTTAACCAATTTCAAGTTATGATTTTCACAAGTTTTCTAGGGTTTTAGGGTTCCTAAACAAGAAAATTATCAAACAAATGGAAAATGAAAGATCAAATCATGGCCATTTAATCTCACAAACTACATGCTAAACACAATGCAATGCAAAAAGAATCAATGTCCAACTCTTCATGGATAGGCAGAAATGATTTTTGGAACTTTGGATCAAATTAATGCATAAAAATGATTTTAATTCAATGGAAAATTCTCAAAATGCATCAAGATCAAAAAATAAATTTGGTTTGAAGGTTGGGCAATGTTTCTAAATGCCTTAGAACATTTCATGAATTTTTTTGTAATTTTTAAATACCTAAAAGTATTTTTAATAAATTAATTTCCATTAATCAATTAAAAATAAACTTTTAAATATTTAAAAATAATTTTTTAATGCTAAAAATGAAAATAAAAATATTTTTGAGTTTTAAAAATTAATGAAACTCTTGGGAAAAAGTTTCATAATTTTTAAAACATTTTTGCTATTTTAAATAAATTATACAAAACAAATATGAAATAAATGAATTAAAATAAAGAAAATGGAAAAGTCAACAGAATGGAAGGCTGGGATTGATCCTGGGTTTGAAACTGCTGACCACGCGCGCTATCCAAGGGCTGTGGTTGGTTCTGATTAAATTAATCTAATTATGATTTATTTAATTAATGAAAGTGGATTAGGGCAAAACAAATGGATCTGGGCCCTTCATGCACGCGGGAGGTCAATGGAGTCAACTAATCTAACGCCCCACATTCAAATGGAAATTAATTACAGGATTAGGGTTAATCAAACTCAGGTGACCGGAGGGGAGCTCCGATCATCTTCCCCGGCGACCCCAAAACCCTAAAATACGATTCAGGCAACTAAACAACAAATTAAACACAGCCAAATGATCCTCTAACAACCTAGGTCATGAATCCATGCTCAAACATCATTTAAACCACCAGAATCAAACAAATCGAAAGAAACAAAATCCACGGGTAGAATTTCAGAGAAGCATAAAATGATCATCCCTTCACTATTTTCAAATCTAAAGACATCCCCATGATCAGCATAACACAAACTTTCATTCTATGACAAGAAAAGCAAGCTCTGAGAAAAAATGTTCATAGCCATACCTGAGATGGAGACTCCTGTTTCTGGACTTTCAGAGCTGTTCTTTGGTGCAAGCTTGCTCCACTGACTCCCCTGGTGCTAATGGAAGGCTTGAAATGAGCTTTAACAAGCTGGTTTGAGGAGTCCAGTTCTGGTGTATCAGAAAATGGAGTTTGTGTATAGGCTGTTTCAGATCAATGTGAAGGGTGGTTTTGGTTCCTTTTGATGTGTTTGATTTGTTGGTGAAAAGAGTTTGGATGTTTTGTGACTGTGGAAGGTGATTCGAATGAAAATGCAGATTGGAGTGAAAATGGAGAAATGGTGTTCTTGTTGGATTCAGGCCTAAGTCTTGTTGGTTTTGGCTCAGTGAAGCAAGGTGAGTTGATCTATGGAAGTGGTTTTTGTGTTTGTGAGCTATGGAGACAGATTCGAAGAGAAATGCAAAATGGGGTGAGTTTGTGTATGCTGTGCTAGGGCTTGTTTCAGGCTGGCTTGATGTTATGTTTAGCTTGCAAATGGATAGTATAAACAATTCCAAATGGTCAGAGGATGTGACTTGGCCTGCTGTGATTGGGATGTTTACTTTTGCAAAAAAGTCCACTTTGTTGTAAGAGAGGCATGGGCTTGGTTCTAGGCTAGTACAAGCATGGGGCTGGCGCAGCATGGTATGTGAATGAAGCTAGAAAGGTTCAATAGCCAATGCAGCAAGTTGGTGAAAGTGTGATGATGATTTTGCAAGTTGGCTCCTTCTTGGTTCATATGGAAAGATCTTGTCCCACAAGTCATGAAACATGAGAAGTTTTTGGTCCAATCTGAACTTTAGGACTTACATGATGCTTGTGTAATGGTTTGATGTCAATTAGAAGTCACAAGAATGCTTGACACATGAAATTGCAAGTTTCTCATTTGAGGCATATCTTGAAAATTAGTGATTTTTGCCAACTTTGACACACCATAACTTTTGATCCAAAATGAATTAGGTCATGTTCTTGTACTTTTTGAAAAGGGAAAAATGTATTCTACAACTTTCATGACCAAAGTTTTTCCATTTGAAGCATTTTTGGATCAAAAAGTAAGGTTTGAAAAGTGACCTAAATTGACAAATTCCTTAAAAGTCAACTATGCCCTAAAAAGTCAACTTTGCAAAAACTTCAAATTCTTGATTTTTGTGAACTTCAACCTTCTTCCATGATCAAATAAAGATCACATACACTCAAAATGATGAAGATCACCCCTTGGTTGGGTCATTGGGGGCCTCAGATGCCCTGATTTTGCACTGACTTGTCTGAAAAGTCAACTCTTGATCAGATGACTTCCCCATGGAATTTCTTCATGAAAATTGATATTCATACTCCCTATACCATATAGAGACCAATGGAAACAAGAGTGACCAAAAAATTTGGAGTTATGGCCTCTGAAACCAAAACCCTAATTTTAGGTCAACTGTGCAGTCAAACTTGGCTCTGCTTCCATACCAATCCCAGTTCTTGTGATTCTTTGGCATTTTTGACTTTGAGGGGATGTAATATGATATAAGAACACACATGGACCCCTTTGAAGTGATTGGTGGCCTTTGGAGTGGCTCAAGAAGCTCTTGGATTGCTCAGATCACAAACCCTAGATGCAGATGACTTAGAAACTATGCAGTGAACCAAAATGAGATATGAGATGATATGATTGTGTTTATGCATATGAGATGATCACAAGCCATGGTGTGAATGGGTGAGGGCAAATTTGGGGTGTTTACAGCTGCCCCTATTCAAACATGACTTAGCTGTGCAGGTTGTAAGCAACGGCTTAACAGGCAAACAAGATAACTTGTGGTTGAATACCAAAGACAGTCCAAAATTTGCACTCACAGAATGAAGAAGAAAAGGGATATAGATTGTAAAAAATAAAGTATATTGTAAAGTGGGAAATAAAGCAATGACGGGGACGGCCGACATGTTGGGAAAAGAGGTAAAGCCAAGACGGGGACGGCCAACTAGCTGGGAAAAGTAAGAAATTATGATGGGGACGGCCATCAGGATAAAGTTGTAAGATTCTCTGGGAGTTAATGAAACATGACGGGGACGGCCATCAAGTTCATAAAGCAAAGTAACCAACGATGGGGACGGCCATCGGGCTAGAAAGGAAAAGGGACCACGACGGGGACGGCCATCGGGTTAAAGAATGAATGAAATAAACAGATGATGAGGTACGGTCATCAAAGGTGAAGGACGATCACCTAGCAGGGGACGGCTGCTCTGTTGGAGATAAGATGAGGGACGATCATCTAAGGTGGAGGACGACCACCTGGCAGGGTACGGCTGCCGAAAATATCGCGACATAGGACGAATGCCGGATAAAAGGTCAACGATGGGGACGGCCATCGGATGAGCATGATGGAGGACGACCATCAAGAGGTGGAGGACGACCACCTAGCAGGGGACGGCTGCTCTCAGGGTTTATCATGACATAGGACGAATGCCAGATAACCAAAATCAACAATGGGGACGGCCATTGGATAAAATGATGAAGGACGATCATCAAAAGGTGGAGGACGACCACCTAGCAGGGGACGGCTGCTAAAATCAACGATGGGGACGGCCATCGGATGAGCATGATGGAGGACGACCATCAAGAGGTGGAGGAAGACCATCTAGCAGGGTACGGCTGCTCTCAGGGTTCATCATGACACAGGACGAGTGTCAGATAAAAAAGAAAATTGCTTTGTTGGCGATCTACTGGGGTATAGTAAACACGGACGAGCGTTTACAACCAAGAAAAGAAAGTATAAGTGTTTAGATGTTGTGTATAGATTAAAGATGCGGACGAGCATCCTTAAGACTATGATACGGACGAGTATCATGCAGAAACAAACGCTTGACACATATTCTGAGATGATGATACGGACGAGTATCAACTGGTTAACAGAGAACATGGACAAGTGCCGAATCTGTGGGGATATGAATGGTATATACAAGATACGGACGAGTATCTGTACGAGTGTAACATGAGTAGTGAGTATGAGTATTTATCTGCTGGGGAGGGTGACACAGACGAGTGTCAAGAGAGAAAAGTATAATAATATCAACAAGTGTAGGCGACTGCGCTGGGGATACGACACGGACGGGTGTCAAGAAAGTGTATATAGGTATATGTGAGTGCAAAGAGGATGTCTTTGGCTTTCTGCTGGGGTATGACACGGACGGGTGTCTGGAAGTATCTGTAATACGAGTGATCTTGTTCGTAAACAGTGTTCAGGCGACTTTACTGGGGAATGTTGGCACGGGCGGGTGCCAAAAGGAGTATATACTGGTGTTGTGGATTGTGAGGCAGCTGCTTTTGCCGGGACTCCGGTGGGGATTTTTCTGTACATTGATGAACTGTCATTATTCACAAGTGTTGGTTCAAAACATGGCTTATGATTATGCTATGTGCTGGGTTTTTCCGTAATGCTCCGTGTTAAAACGAAATGCTACGCTTTGTGGGTGAATATGATGCGAATGCTATGATTGTGCAAAGATACCAAGTCGGGATCCGGGTCCCGTTGCTGCGAAGATCTTCGATCGATCTGTTGAAGTAGACATCCCAGCTGGGGGTGAGATCATTGGTAGATCTGTTGATTGTGATATCTGCTTGGGGATTTGGGTCCATGGTGGACCTATTCCAGTAAACGGGGGACCCAGCTGGGGTTTGTAGAAGCTTTCTTCACTCTGTTGTGATCTTCTATGCGCTGCTCTTCTGGATAGAGGCTGGAACTCTGTGGGGAGATAGCTCTCTGACTTTTGTACTCGGCTGAGGACGAGATGGCAACTCGGCTGGGGAGAAGGAGAGGTCATTGAAAGGCCTCCCTAGAAATTCTATTGAGGTAGCTTCTTGACTCAGCCGGGGATATGGGTGTCTTCTGTGATGCCTGGCCCTTCTGATGGGGATAAGTAGTAAGTGGCAACTCAGCTGGGGGGAAGTCATGAGAGGAAACTCAGTTGGGGAGAAAACACTTTGAGTGCTAAGACTGAGTGTTGATTTGCCAGCTTGCTGGGATGAAGCTTTCATGCCCCAAGTTGCATTCTGGATACCTGCAATCCTACAAAGATATAGAAACGCACAAAATAATCCCGAGGTATCCCTTACTGGATTCCGTCGTAGGAGTTAGGCACTTAAGAGAGTAAGCATATTTCCTGCAAGCATGTGTTTATTTGAAGATAAACATCTGTACTCTGTGCACTTGGTTTTTTTTCTTTTAGACATCAGACATTTTCGCAAATAAAAATGTACAAAACGAGACATGACTGAAAATCTGATTTTATTAATTCGTGTGCCCTGAATTGGCGAGATACAGTCAAAGAAACAAATCCCCTGAAATGAGGAGATCGTTACAAATTGAGAAACAAAATGCTGGCAATGTTGATGACGCTTCAAGGAGCTTCCTCTTTACTATGACCCGTATGACTTTTGACGTTCTTCTCATCTTGCTTTCTGAAGAATGTTGATTCTGATTGAAGCTTGATCCGGTCGGAACTTACCAAGTTGTAAATGATACAGACGAATTCAGAGTGCAGTTGTTCGCTCATTCCCTTATTTTGCATGGATCGCCCTTTCGGGTTTTCAATCCATCGGGATACCCATTTTTGCCTGAGCTGTCCAATGCGGCTTTTCAACTCAGCGGGTGTACATTTTTTTGTTTATTTTCCCTTATTTTTGCCCGAGTCTTTTATTCTGTTTTTGACTCGCCGGGATGCCCTATTTTTGCCTGGACTTACATTCTGTTTTTATGTCCAGCGGGTCATTTTTATGCGAAGTATTTTTTAACTGCATCTGAATTTACAGGGGACGGGAAATCTTCACCATCCATGGTGCTGAGCATCAGTGCTCCACCAGAGAAAACTTTCTTTACTACGAATGGTCCTTCATAATTTGGAGTCCATTTGCCCCTGTGGTCTGTATGAGGAGGGAGGATTCTCTTCAGCACAAGATCTCCTACTTGGTACTCTCGGTGCCTGACTTTCTGATCGAAGGCTTTCTTCATTCTCTTCTGGTACAACTGCCCATGACAGATTGCAGCCAATCTTTTCTCTTCGATCAGACTCAGTTGTTCGTATCGGGCCCGAACCCATTCTGCTTCACTCAGCTTAACATCCATCAGTACTCGCAAGGAGGGTAATTCCACTTCAACAGGTAGGACCGCTTCCATACCATATACAAGCTGATACGGTGTTGCCCCAGTGGATGTTCTGATTGACGTGCGGTACCCATGCAAGGCAAACGGTAGCATTTCATGCCAGTCTTTGTAGGTGACTACCATCTTCTGCACAATCTTCTTGATATTCTTATTTGCTGCCTCAACAGCGCCATTCATCTTTGGCCTGTAAGGAGAAGAATTGTGATGTTGAATTTTGAAGTCCCGACATAATTCTGCCATCATTTTGTTGTTTAGATTGGAACCATTATCAGTAATGATTCGCTCGGGAACTCCGTATCGACAGATGATATCTCTTTTTAGAAATCTGGCTACCACTTGTCTTGTCACATTTGCATACGATGCTGCTTCAACCCACTTGGTGAAATAGTCAATGGCGACCAGGATGAATCTGTGGCCATTCGAAGCAGTCGGCTCAATCTTGCCAATCAGGTCAATGCCCCACATAGCAAAGGGCCAGGGTGAAGACATTACATTCAGAGGATTGGGAGGCACATGCGCTTTATCCGCATAAATCTGGCATTTGTGGCATTTTCTGGCATAGGCACAACAGTCGGCATCCATTGTGATCCAGTAATAGCCTGATCTTAGCAACTTCTTAGCCATGGCATGCCCTCCAGCATGGGTACCGAAGGATCCTTCGTGCACTTCATGCATCAACAAATCTGCTTCCGTCTTGTCGACGCACCTGAGGAGTACCATATCAAAGTTCCTTTTGTATAAAGACCCATCAGTGTTTAGAAAGAAACTACCAGCAAGCCTTCTTAATGTCTTCTTATCATTGGATGATGCCCCAGGTGGGTATGTTTGATCCTCTAAGAAGCACTTAATGTCATGGAACCAAGGCTTATTATCTTTAACAACATCTGCTGCGAACACATATGCTGGTCTATCAAGTCTGGACACTGAGATCTGAGGTACAAAGTTGGCAGCTTGAACTTTGATCATGGACGAAATGGTAGCCAGAGCATCTGCAAACTGATTCTCGTCCCGAGGGATATACTCAAGCTTGACTTTTGTAAAGAAACTCAATAACCTCCTTGTATAATCCCTGTAAGGTATCAGATGATCCTGGTGTGTGTACCATTTTCCGTTGGTTTGATTGATTACCAGAGCTGAATCTCCGAACACGGTCAATGTCTTGATCCTGAGGTCAATGGCTTCCTCAAGACCCATAATGCAAGCTTCGTATTCAGCTTCGTTGTTAGTGCATTTGAAAGTGAGTTTTGCCGAGAAAGGCATGTGAACTCCTTTAGGCGTAATGAGTACTGCACCAACACCACGACCATTCATGTTAACAGCCCCATCAAACATCATAGTCCATTCTTCCTCCGGGTCAGGCCCTTCAGTGTGAATAGGCTCTTCATGATCTTTTGCTTTTATGAACATGATGTCTTCATCAAGGAAGTCAAATCTCATAGGCTGGTAATCATCAATGGGTTGCTCAGCAAGATATTCAGATAATACACTGCCCTTGATGGCTTTCTGAGAAGTGTACTGAATGTCATATTCTGTAAGGATCATTTGCCATCTTGCAACCCGTCCGGTAAGTGCTGGCTTCTCAAATATGTACTTAACTGGGTCCATCTTTGAGATCAACAAAGTAGTGTGGGTCAACATATACTGTCTCAGTCGGCGAGCAGCCCACGCTAAAGCACAGCAAGTTTTCTCGAGCAGTGAATAACGTTGTTCACAGTCGGTAAACTTTTTGCTTAGGTAGTATATTGCATACTCTTTTCGACCAGACTCGTCATGCTGGCCCAGCACACACCCCATTGACTCTTCTAAAACTGTCAAGTACATTATCAGAGGTCTTCCTTCAACTGGAGGCATAAGGATTGGAGGTTCTTGTAAGTATTCCTTGATCTTGTCAAATGCCTTCTGGCAGTCTTCATTCCACCTGACCGTCTGTTCTTTTCTCAACAATTTGAACAAGGGTTCGCAGGTTGCTGTAAGGTGAGATATGAACCTTGAGATGTAGTTCAATCGACCTAAAAACCCTCGAACTTCCTTTTCAGTCTTTGGTGCAGGCATCTCTTGGATGGCTTTGACTTTATCAGGGTCAACTTCAATCCCTTTCTCACTTACAATAAAACCCAGCAGCTTACCAGATCTCACCCCGAATGTGCATTTGTTGGGGTTCAACTTCAATTGGTACTTCCTCAGACGCTTGAACAACTTCAGCAGATTTACCAGGTGATCTTCTTCGGTAAGGGACTTGGAAATCATGTCATCCACGTAACATTCAATTTCTTTATGGATCATATCGTGGAATAATGTCACCATAGTCCGTTGATACGTCGCACCAGCATTCTTGAGCCCAAATGGCATTACCTTGAGCAGAACGTGCCCCAGGGTGTGATGAAGGTCGTCTTCTCCATGTCTTCAGGTGACATTTTAATCTGATTGTATCCTGAGAATCCATCCATGAAGGAGAATACCGAGAACTGAGCTGTGTTATCAACCAATACATCAATGTGAGGTAAAGGGAAGTCATCTTTCGGACTAGCTCTGTTCAGATCCCGGTAGTCAACACACATTCTTACTTTGCCGTCTTTCTTGGGCACAGGCACTATGTTAGCGACCCACGGTGGATAGCTAGCTACAGCAAGGAAACCGGCGTCCCATTGCTTCTGTACCTCTTCCTTGATTTTCATAGCCATGTCTGGACGAGTACGGCGCAGCTTCTGTTTGACAGGCGGACATTCTTCTCTCAAAGGTAGTTTGTGCACAACAATGTCGGTGTCCAAACCTGGCATATCTTGATAAGACCAAGCGAATACGTCCACATACTCTCGAAGCAGGTCAATCAGTTGTCTCTTCACTGAGTCTTGCAGGCAGGCCCCGATTTTAACTTCTTTCACGTCTTCATCTGTACCAAGATTGATCACTTCAACCTCCTCCTGGTGAGGAGTAATAACCTTTTCCTCTTGTCTTAACAACCTGGCTAGCTCTTCAGGAAGCTCATATTCTTCTTCAACCCCTTCATCAGCTTGATTGATCGGATTGTCAAAGTCATACGAAGTCATAGCCGTGCTGTTGTCGGTGTTGTCTGGAAGGCACTCTCTGCAAGGGTTCAGTTTGTTCATTTTAGTGATTGATTTTAATCTTGTTTAGAAAATTGAAATAAAGTTATCATTTTGAAAACATCGCCATTTATTTTTGTACAAAAAGAAAAATGGAAAAACAGTGAGCAGAAAAGAAAAAGACTCATTTGCAAAAAGATGTCTGATTTTTCATTGATTAATCTTGTTGCACAAAAAGTACAGATGGCCCGATTACAAAATGAGTCTTGTCATCTTGGGCAAGATGCAAGACTTTGATGCATGCTATAAAAATACAGGAAATAATAATTACTCTGCATGAGTAACTCTTATAATTTCCTGGGAAGACCAGTTCGAGATACTGCTCCCCGGGATCTTTGGACGAATCCAGCTTTCCAGGTTGCGTTCTTCTTCCAGCTCGTCTTCCACATTGTTGACAGCATCAGGGGTGAGCATCCCCCCACTCACAAAGTTGGGCTCTTTTGCAGCCGCTGCTTGATCTCGTTGAGTTGGTTTGTAACCCAACCCAAATCTGTCCTCTTTCTTCTCCACCGGTAGTAGTTTGCCCCAGCCTTGGGCAGTTCCTTCCTCAACAACCTTCCGGGCTTGTTGGTATGATGATATTGAAGTACCAGGTACAGCAGATGTTTCATTCACATTCAAGGCTTCGAACCCCTGACTCATTGTTTCATGGATCTCCCCATCCATCTCAATGTACTTATAAGTTGCCAGGTGGCTGACAAAAATGTCCTCCTCTCCACAGATTGTAACGATTTGACCCTCCCACTCGTATTTTAACTTCTGGTGAAGGGTAGAGGTCACGGCGCCAGCAGCGTGAATCCATGGCCTACCCAATAGACAGCTGTAGGCAGGCTGTATATCCATCACGTAGAAGGTCGTTTTGAAGGTCTGCGGGCCAATCGTTATGGGCAATTCAATCTCTCCCAGAACCGATCTTTTTGAACCATCAAAGGCTCTCACCACCAGGTTGCTGGGTCTCAACGCCAATCCGTCATATTCTAGCTTCACCAGGGCCTTTTTAGGTAAGACATTGAGGGATGACCCCGTGTCTACCAACACATGGGAAAGGACTGCACCTTTACATTCCATGGTTATGTGCAAGGCTTTGTTATGGTTGCGACCTTCCGTTGTCAAATCAGTATTAGTGAACCCTAGTCCATGACTAGCATTAACATTTCCAACTACAGCTTCCAGCTGATTGACAGTGATCTCTTCAGGCACATAAGCTGCGTGCAAGACTTTGAGTAGTGCATTCCGGTGAGCTTCGGAGCACATAAGCAATGATAAGATTGAGATCTTGGAAGGAGTCTGATGAAGCTGATCCACTACTTTATAATCACTCTTTTTGATGATCCGCATGAACTCATCAACCTCTTGATCGAAGGGTGTTTTCAAAGCTTCCTTAACAGCTTGATCTTCCTGCACAGGGCTCTTCCCTTTTGCCTTGGCAGTAGCTTCTGCTTCGGCAGTGGGTCTCTGGATTTGTGGAGCGAAAAGACGTCCGCTTCGAGTGAAGCCTCCGCCTCCTCCCACATTGTCTACTTGTGGTGCAGGGGTTGATGATTCAAAAGTGATCTTTTGTCCTTCACAGTACAGGTCAGAGCCGTAATGCCACGGGATGGCATTACTGCTTTCATAAGGTACTGGTCCAGGCACCGTGATAGTGACTGGACTGATTGCAGCTGTTGAAGGAACTGTGATAGTCTGTGGATCATAATAAATCGTAACTGGTGCTCTGATGGGAGCAGCACCTTCTGAGTTGTAGACAGAGTTATTTTCAGGATCATAAAATATTGTGACAGTTGAGACATCTTCATGATTTGTTGCTGATATTGTAGGAGACATTGTTGGAAGAAAGGATGTTGTTGTTGTAGGAGTTTCAAAATGGAGTGGTAGAAGGAACATTTGTTGGTATCTGATCAGTTGAAATGACAGATGAAGTACTTGTTGATGAAACCGAAGAATTGTCAGGAACAATGGTTGTTGCAGTTGTAGGAGGTTCTGGAGTTGTTGCTGGTGAGATTGCTGGATTTGTAGGAAACGATGTGGTGATCTGAAGTTGGCCACTCTGAATAAGACCGTCTATGCCATTCCTCAGGTTATCGCACCCATTTACTGAGATATTGCAGTAAGCACACCCCAACTCACACCCCGGGAACATTTGACATTCTAGGAGTTGAGCCTTGATTTCTACCAACGGTGTCCGGATCTGACCCACACTGGTTATTAAATAAGACGGCTTGTCTTCTTCAATAGCGTTAATTCTGGGACCACCGTGGTTTGGCATTGGGTTCTTATTGACATTGGGTGGTGGTGTGAAATTCAAAGCCTTAGAGTCTACCAGGTCTTGTACCTTCATGTGCAGAGCTCTGCACTTTTCTGTACTATGGCCAGGTGCATTCGAATGAAAAGCACATCTGGCGTTGGAGTCATAATTCGTGGGTAAACTGTTGGGATCTGGAGGTGCCAACGTCCTTAGCTCAACCAGGTTGAGTTTCAGGAGTTGTGGCAGCAACGTAGCATATGGCATAGGGATCGGATCGATCACCCTATTGGCTTGAGATGGCCTCTGCTGAAATGGCCTTTGTTGACTGTTGTTGTTGGTGTTGTTATAATTTCTCGGAGGATACTGAGTTTGTTGATGGTATTGAGGTTGTTGCTGATAGTTTTGCTGCGGAGGTTGATAAGCGGGCTGAGGATGAGCTGGAGCGGGAATGGTGACTGCTGCCACAGATCTATGGACATATTGGGGCCTGCCCCTGTTGGTGTGGATGGCATTGGTCTCGCCAGTTCTTCTTGGGCCTGCAAAAGGCTTCCTTGTACTACTGGACGAGCTGGCACCATTGTCAGAAATCTTGCCCATTTTTAACAGGCTCTCAATTCTCTCCCCAGCTATGACAACATCTGCAAAGCTAGTGGAAGAGAAAGCAGCCAGCCTGTCAATATATGTTCCCTGGAGGGTGTTCATAAACATATCTGCCATTTCCCTCTCAGACATAGGTGGCTGAACAGCAGCAGCCAATTGCCTCCATCTCTGGGCATATTCTCGGAAACTTTCCCTTGACGACTGTGACATTCCCATTAGGAGAGTTCTGTTGGGTGCCATGTCTAAGTTGTACTGATACTGTCTGATGAAGGCCTCTGCTAGGTCCTTCCAGCACCTGATAGTTGCTCTCGTCAGATGAGAGTACCATTCTCTTGAAGCCCCTGTCAAGCTGTCTTCGAAATAGAACATCCAGAGCTTCTCATCCATAGTATAGGCCTTCAGCCTTCCCAGAAATGATTGTAAATGAGTCCGGGGGCATGAATTTCCCGTTGTATTTTTCAAAACAAGGAGGCTTAAACTTATGGGGAATCCTGACCCCGTCTACCAAGCCCATGTCCATGACGTCGAAACCCAAAGAGTTTTGAGACTCTAAAGACCTCAATTTCTCAGCTATCTCATCCAGCCTTCTATCATAAGCTTCCTCCCCAACACCCATTACTGTAAACTGGTCCTCTTGGGGGTCTTCTTGAAGTACCCTGCCTGCAGTGGCAGTCCCTTGAACATTCGCAGGAATATTGACCTCTGGATGAAGATGGGGGCCAAATACAGGGGGGTTAACATGAGGTTGGACCCTTTCATTGTTGCTGGTGCCGGCAGTCCCTATATGTGGATCTTCTTGGTTTTGCCTTTCCACCATGGCCCTCAATCTTTCCTAGCTCTGAGCCATGTTGTTCATCACTTCCATAAACTGAGTCATCTGCGTTCTCATTTCCAATCTTTCGTTTGCCATTTGATTTCTAACCTCTGCAAGGTCCTGCTGTACCTGATCCATTTGGATGCCCGGAAGATTGTTACGGGTTGGATAACGGTGTGGACGGTTGAGGGGAAATACCCGGCGTCGAGCAATAATTCCTGAACATCACAACAGAGTTAGCAACAATAAAACAAAAAACCTACAAAACAAACAAAGGGTTAGCATGCAATGCAGTATGCTTATTTGTTTTCAAGGTATCCGGCTTGGCATTCAGTTTTGACCCTTCCAGACCCTTGAAGATGCTGTTGATGTTGCTTTCGAAGTAAACTTGGATGGAACAAACTAACACATATATTACAAAAGGCAAATGGTACATAGTTCGTTTACAAATACAAGCCCTCTGAGGGGTCAAAATACATTACAAGAAAATAAAAGTACATGGAATGAAAGCAACAACAAGCAAATGGTCAAACACCAAGACCAAACTCATCCTCCCGAACTTCCTTGAGAAGTGCTTCGGTCACAGGATCAGCTGGACGCTCCGTGAGATTCCTGATGAGGAGATTCCGGGTAGTAACAGCTGTTGTTAGCTTCTTGTGCTGACTTTGGTCTTTTGACCTCTTCACCCCTGCTTTGATCTTCAGCTCTGATATCTCCCTCTGGGCTGCTGCCAGGGCTTCATGCTGCTCTTTTGCACTAGCTTCCAGTTGTTCTATCTTGTCTTGAACTCTCTTGTCCTCCAGAGTACGAGCCTCGGTGATCCTGACCCACCTAGCCTGACTCTCCTTCAGATACAAGTCTGTCCTCGCTCTCTGGAACTGGGCTTCCTTGCAAGCATTCTTCAGAATTTGTTCTCCAGCCTTAGACTTTTTGATATAATCCCCAGACTTCTCAATCTTAGTCAGATGCTCCACTCTCAACTTCTCCAGCCTCTCAATGTCCATTCTACCTTCACTCCTCTCCCGGAGAGTCTTCTGCAAAGCCTGGGTTAACTTCTCATTTCTTTCTTTCAAGCTCTCAAACTCCTCCAAACTGACAGTGGCAGGGGGTGGTACTGAGGATGGCCCAGGCATATCCTCCATGGTAAAGGGCATTCCTGAGAATTGAGCCCTGGCATGGGACCACTCATAATATTGTGCTGATGCCACATTGTTGCACTTCCCTAGAATTGTTACTCCCTTGGTTTGAACATTATCCCAGGCCCAAGCAGCCTGCCTAACAATAGCCAGATTAGGCTTGTTCTCACAATAAAGAGTCTCAACCAAGTCCTGTGCCTTAGGAGTGTGGACCAGTGCATAGCCCAGTTGCCTTCTGAACAGCAGAGGATTGTAATTAATACTACCCTTAACTCCTATTAGGGGCACATTGGGAAAATGTCCACAGCTGGTGATGATATCCCTGCCTTTGGTGCTTTGAGTGCACCATCTGATATCGGCTGAAGTTAGAGCAGTGAGTCTCTTAGCCCAGTTTTTCTGCTGATGAGGATTCAAAAATGCATCTGTCCTGGGTAGATGCCTGAGAAGCCAAGTATGGAACAATGGAGCACAACACCTCACTAATCTTCCCCTCTGCTTTTCATTCCTCTGATGCACTGAGTAATAGAGATCCCCCAATAAAGTTGGCACTGGGTTCTTTAGGATGAAAAGATGGATTGCATTCTTGCTAATGAATCGAGGCTCATCTGCAAACAATACAATTCCATATATGCTCAAGGCCAACAAAGCACAGACAACTTTCCACTCTCCTAAAGAAGCTTTCAGGGTAGCTTGAGAGATCAAGAAATCTAGATGGAAGCCAGGGATTCCAGCTTTGGAAGTCATATGCTGATCAATCAGGACAGGTTCCAAATGCAAAGCCTTTGCTACTTCTCCATTGGCAGGAAAGACCATCTCAGGGTTGAAAGGGATTCCACCCCTGATAGGTATACCAACTAATGATGAGTATTCTTCCAATAAGGGGCCCAACTGAAAGTCTTGGAAAGTGAAACACCTCAGTGGGGGATCATAAAACTGAATGCAAGTGTGGATCAGGCTTCTCTGTGAAGGGTCCAGATCCATAACCATATCAAGTATATCTCCATAGTGTTCCCTGAACAAAGGTATGTGATCTGGAGTGATCAGGGTCTGAATCCTCCTGATGTCAGCTAGCTCTGGCTGGAAGAAGTGGTAGGTGATGTTACTCTTTTTAGGAGCCATGTTGTTGAAGATGAGTGGTGACAGGTGCTGATGACTGAAGAAGATGACTGATAGCTGAGGTAGATGCTGATGAAGATAGGTCAGTACTGAAGATGGGGTCAAAACTAGCCAAAAGTGAAAATGGATACCCTGAAACACAAATAAACAAATGTCAATATGATGCAATGATTATGTATGCAAATGATATGCAAGGGTTTGTGACTGAGCTGGATCTGATCAAATGCCCTGATATAGGTCCAAGTATGTTCAAGAATTCCAGATGGAGGTCTATAAATCCAGTAACCAAGGTGGGGGACTCAAATAAAGAGTCACATGTCCAGGGTTTAGAATCACAAGAACTGTTCCAAGATGGAGTATTCTTAATCAAACAAAGTAATAGGGTATTCTGAGGCCAAGGTACCTGCAAACCTGTAAACAGCCCAACCCCCTCACAGGTGGTGTTCTAGGACAAGGATCCTCAGACTTGGATCAGTTATGAGAAGTGTAAACACTTCTAACCCGGAGGTACAGTGTTTACAATAACCATAAAAGTTCCTCCTCTAATTCACCTCAGTTTCTGAAGGTCAATACTAAAAGGTCATCCAGACTTAGCAGGCTTCCCAGATAGCCCTGGCATTGCAGGAAATCTGCAACACAGAGTTCTCAAGAAGAAACCCATATCTGAACCGTGTTTCATATTCCCGCACCAGACCGAGATGGAATGGGAAAGAATATGATTCACTCTAGCCTAGGTGTCACTCAGGTCCCAGGTATAGGACCTTAACTCTCAATGGAACACCCACCCACCAAAGCAAAACCTGATCCAGCCAGCAGCATGACAGTATGATATATGTAAAGCAGTAAAGAAAGCAGTAAAGCAACTGTACATAAAGTAAAAATAAAACAAGTATAAACACAAATAAGCACATAACACCCCAGTAAACACAAATCAATCAAGCGCTAGGAGGAACCCACAAAAAGAACCAGAAGCCCTGGTTGCAGTATAAGGTTCCCCAGCAGAGTCGCCAAGCTGTCGCTCCCGATAAGTGGGACCAGGCCCAGATAAAGGTACAGACGCGAACGGTCGGCGAGGGGGACAGTGAGAACACACAGCCGTGAACTCACTAGAGGATGAATAGAGTCGCCAGCTAGGCATTTTTATCCCGGAGGAAAGGCAATGCTGCATAGACCTAGAAAGATATGGATAAGACGATCGCGAACCAGAGAGACTGAGAAAGGGGGTTGGTTACAACCTGGGAAGGTATTAGCACCCAGATTGTCCGTCGTACTCGACGGGATCCACGCTTAAAGGATTTGTGTTTTAAAGGGGTAGTGTCAGTGCATTTTGTGTGTAAAGAGGCTGGAAGAAAATGCACAGGTGTCAGTGTAAAAACAGTGTGAAGTATATAAATGTACAGTGTCAGTGTGAGAAAAGGGATAAGATGCTCAAGATCATGAGGCTAAAGAATGAAGCTGGAAAGAGGGGGAATATACAGAGACTTTTGTTCGATAACCGTTAAGTTATGCCTACGTATCCTCTCGTGCAATGAGGAAGTCAGAACACCGTAGTTCGACCCAAAGAGACTGAAAGATGAATTGACTTGTGAACTGCTTACTTGCCTATGCTCAAGTGTATGATCTGTCTGGCACAGATGCCAACTGTCTTGCATTAGACGGAAGAAGCGAGTTCTCATTTGTGAGTGAATGAGATGAGAAAAGAATCCCGGAGGAGACGATTATTGTCTGTTTTTGTGTTTTCAGTCTTTTATTGTTTTTGGATTTTGTCATAAGTTAATGAGCTTAAGTCTAAACCAATGGATTTAGTAAACTCATCACATCTTCCCTCTGATTAGGGGTAATGAGAATACCTTAAGTGTGAAGTCAGATTCTCACACTTAATCACCTTTGGTGTAGGATTAAGATCATTAACCTACTTGTGATTATTTAGATGTTTTTGTTGTTTTTGTTTAGTGTTGAGTAATGAGGTTAAGCCATAATCAAGGATTAAACAGACTCATTACACCATCCTAATAGAAGGATAATAGATGAGAATGTTTAAGCTGAGGAAAGCTCCTCAACTTAATCCATGATTAGGGATTAAACTCATGACAAAACAAGCCTTTGATTAAGTGGATTTTATTAATGATATGATGATGAAGTGATTTTTATGGTTTGTAAGACAACCTGAGGGGGACTTGTCCATTAACACTAGGGTTAGTCCTTCTTAACCAATTAAGGAAGAATTAGAACCCTAATGCAAGGCCCAAGTTACAAGTGTGATGTCTTGATGATTATTAAGTGAATTGATTAAGAGATTTAAACACATTAAGGGTTTAACACTTAGGATTAAAGTTATACACTCCATCCTAAGAGAAGGATGCAGGCATAAACTTAATCACAAAGCCTTAAAGCCTTTAGGGTCTAGTCCCTGATTATGAGATGAGAAGAGAAGACTCAAGAGAGACACAAAGGCAAAACTAAGAGGGGAGACTAATCAAAACCCTAATCATTGTCATGCTTGGTTGTTCCTAAGGTTTGTGAGGTTTTCAAGAGAAGTCTTCAATGGAACCACCAGGAAGCAGATGAAAGGATCAAGAGAAGCAAAGTGACTTGCTTCATTCAAGAAGTCAAGTCACTTGAAGAAAGAAAGTAAGAAGAAAAAGAATGAGCAAGCTCAAACTTATACATAAAAAAATGCAGCAATGATGCATAAGAGGGATGAAAAGAAATTATGAGAAGTGAAGGCAAATTCACTTCTCAAAGTCACTTACCACCTGAAAGGTTAGAAAAAGAAATGCAATGCAATGCAAAAATGGGATGAGATGACATGATGGGAAACAAAACCAGAAGCATATATATGATGCTAATGATGCTATGAGATTCTACAAACATGAGGCAGCACATGGAAATGATCATACAAGTTCATGAATGCAAATGAAGCCAGTTAGGAACCATGAACATACATGAAAAGTTATGAGATGCATATGGCATACAATATGGCAAATACATGATGCAATGATCAAACATGCTTTCAATATGTCTTATGATGTCAAATGAATCAAATGGATGCTTGAAATGTCATGGCAAGTCATGTTATGCAAGAGAATGAAAGATGGATGCAAATGGAAGCCCAAATTAGGGTTTATGAGCAATACACCAAACAAAAATCAAAATCAGAAGCAAACCCTAAGATAAAAAATTGAAAATGCCACTCAAAGGACCCCTAATCCTATACTAAACCAATGCCCAAAGGAGAGGTCACAACTCTTAACCAATTTCAAGTTATGATTTTCACAAGTTTTCTAGGGTTTTAGGGTTCCTAAACAAGAAAATTATCAAACAAATGGAAAATGAAAGATTAAATCATGGACATTTAATCTCACAAACTACATGCTAAACACAATGCAATGCAAAAAGAATCAATGTCCAACTCTTCATGGATAGGCAGAAATGATTTTTGGAACTTTGGATCAAATTAATGCATAAAAATGATTTTAATTCAATGGAAAATTCTCAAAATGCATCAAGATCAAAAAATAAATTTGGTTTGAAGGTTGGACAATGTTTCTAAATGCCTTAGAACATTTCATGAATTTTTTTGTAATTTTTAAATACCTAAAAGTATTTTTAATAAATTAATTTCCATTAATCAATTAAAAATAAACTTTTAAATATTTAAAAATAATTTTTTAATGCTAAAAATGAAAATAAAAATATTTTTGAGTTTTAAAAATTAATGAAACTCTTGGGAAAAAGTTTCATAATTTTTAAAACATTTTTGCTATTTTAAATAAATTATACAAAACAAATATGAAATAAATGAATTAAAATAAAGAAAATGGAAAAGTCAACAGAATGGAAGGCTGGGATTGATCCTGGGTTTGAAACTGCTGACCACGCGCGCTATCCAAGGGTTGTGGTTGGTTCTGATTAAATTAATCTAATTATGATTTATTTAATTAATGAAAGTGGATTAGGGCAAAACAAATGGATCTGGGCCCTTCATGCACGCGGGAGGTCAATGGAGTCAACTAATCTAACGCCCCACATTCAAATGGAAATTAATTACAGGATTAGGGTTAATCAAACTCAGGTGACCGGAGGGGAGCTCCGGTCATCTTCCCCGGCGACCCCAAAACCCTAAAATACGATTCAGGCAACTAAACAACAAATTAAACACAGCCAAATGATCCTCTAACAACCTAGGTCATGAATCAATGCTCAAACATCATTTAAACCACCAGAATCAAACAAATCGAAAGAAACAAAATCCACGGGTAGAATTTCAGAGAAGCATAAAATGATCATCCCTTCACTATTTTCAAATCTAAAGACATCCCCATGATCAGCATAACACAAACTTTCATTCTATGACAAGAAAAGCAAGCTCTGAGAAAAAATGTTCATAGCCATACCTGAGATGGAGACTCCTGTTTCTGGACTTTCAGAGTTGTTCTTTGGTGCAAGCTTGCTCCACTGACTCCCCTGGTGCTAATGGAAGGCTTGAAATGAGCTTTAACAAGCTGGTTTGAGGAGTCCAGTTCTGGTGTATCAGAAAATGGAGTTTGTGTATAGGCTGTTTCAGATCAATGTGAAGGGTGGTTTTGGTTCCTTTTGATGTGTTTGATTTGTTGGTGAAAAGAGTTTGGATGTTTTGTGACTGTGGAAGGTGATTCGATTGAAAATGCAGATTGGAGTGAAAATGGAGAAATGGTGTTCTTGTTGGATTCAGGCCTAAGTCTTGTTGGTTTTGGCTCAGTGAAGCAAGGTGAGTTGATCTATGGAAGTGGTTTTTGTGTTTGTGAGCTATGGAGACAGATTCGAAGAGAAATGCAAAATGGGGTGAGTTTGTGTATGCTGTGCTAGGGCTTGTTTCAGGCTGGCTTGATGTTATGTTTAGCTTGCAAATGGATAGTATAAACAATTCCAAATGGTCAGAGGATGTGACTTGGCCTGCTGTGATTGGGATGTTTACTTTTGCAAAAAAGTCCACTTTGTTGTAAGAGAGGCATGGGATTGGTTCTAGGCTAGTACAAGCATGGGGCTGGCGCAGCATGGTATGTGAATGAAGCTAGAAAGGTTCAATAGCCAATGCAGCAAGTTGGTGAAAGTGTGATGATGATTTTGCAAGTTGGCTCCTTCTTGGTTCATATGGAAAGATCTTGTCCCACAAGTCATGAAACATGAGAAGTTTTTGGTCCAATTTGAACTTTAGGACTTACATGATGCTTGTGTAATGGTTTGATGTCAATTAGAAGTCACAAGAATGCTTGACACATGAAATTGCAAGTTTCTCATTTGAGGCATATCTTGAAAATTAGTGATTTTTGCCAACTTTGACACACCATAACTTTTGATCCAAAATGAATTAGGTCATGTTCTTGTACTTTTTGAAAAGGGAAAAATGTATTCTACAACTTTCATGACCAAAGTTTTTCCATTTGAAGCATTTTTGGATCAAAAAGTAAGGTTTGAAAAGTGACCTAAATTGACAAATTCCTTAAAAGTCAACTATGCCCTAAAAAGTCAACTTTGCAAAAACTTCAAATTCTTGATTTTTGTGAACTTCAACCTTCTTCCATGATCAAATAAAGATCACATACACTCAAAATGATGAAGATCACCCCTTGGTTGGGTCATTGGGGGCCTCAGATGCCCTGATTTTGCACTGACTTGTCTGAAAAGTCAACTCTTGATCAGATGACTTCCCCATGGAATTTCTTCATGAAAATTGATATGCATACTCCCTATACCATATAGAGACCAATGGAAACAAGAGTGACCAAAAAATTTGGAGTTATGGCCTCTGAAACCAAAACCCTAATTTTAGGTCAACTGTGCAGTCAAACTTGGCTCTGCTTCCATACCAATCCCAGTTCTTGTGATTCTTTGGCATTTTTGACTTTTAGGGGATGTAATATGATATAAGAACACACATGGACCCCTTTGAAGTGATTGGTGGCCTTTGGAGTGGCTCAAGAAGCTCTTGGATTGCTCAGATCACAAACCCTAGATGCAGATGACTTAGAAACTATGCAGTGAACCAAAATGAGATATGAGATGATATGATTGTGTTTATGCATATGAGATGATCACAAGCCATGGTGTGAATGGGTGAGGGCAAATTTGGGGTGTTTACAATTGCGAGCAACAACTAATGTCCACTGTATGATTAAACAAATGTTAGATGTAAATTTTCTACACGATGTCAAAATACAAAATAATTATAATAGATGAATTTAGAATGAAATTCTAACCTGGTATTAAACGGTATAAAGAATAACTTCTCCACATCTTTGTTGGCCATGAGGATCCTGAGAACGTACTTCGTCACGGTATCCGGTCTACTTATGATTAAGCTTAAGTTGACAGACGCGGGTGCTAAGAATCCAAATGTTACGTCCAATCCATTGGGGCGCATCAATTTGTCATACAAAAACCTTAAATAAAAACATCATTAACATTAGACGCCTCATTTGAAACATAAAGTAAATAAGTTGTTCAATTAATATAACAAAGTATACCGGATTTACCTGATATACATATTGAAAACACTGACGCCAATTTCATCACGACCAAAAACTTGCATGAAGTCTTCATTACCAATCATTTGTTCGTAATCAAAGCCGAAAATACCTTCCTCCATATGCACAAGACGAACACCTCCGGTCGGTATATCTGTCATCTCTAGAAATGTCTGGAGGCACGTCCTATACTTGGTGGTAGGTTTTTTCTTAGCTACGATCTTCTTAGCACCAGCCTTTTTTTGTTGTGCGGAGGCGTTGCTAACCTCCTTTTTTTGTTGTGCGGAGGCTTTGCTAACCTCCTTTTTTTGATGTGCGGAGACGTTGCTAACCTCCTTTTTTGAAGCTACATATCATATAAATAGTTAGATGAAATTAAGAATTTAACAACTTTCATGCATATATGTCATATAATTGTATTGTACCTATTTTTTGAAACCACGGACTCGGTATGCCGCGGAATAGCATTATCTTTTTATTTGGATCTTGTGGGAGTCTATTTAACATAACCAAGTAAAAAATGTACGTAAAATGCCCGTAAAAACTTTGAATATACACATTAAGGTTATCAAAGGTTTTAGGCATACCTCATATCCTACGCTAATAAGGTTTGTCGGCCATGCAACAAACGAACCTACTGCTTCGTCCACCGTTGTTGCATCCGAACCATCGTTAGGATATGGTAATGATGCATTCGGCTCAACTACAATATCAACTAATACTTTCAAACATCCAGCAGGGAGCTCTCTGGTGTGAAGTAATACTCCGCTAATGTTATGTACTTTTCCCTTGTCAACCATCCGATAATATGGTGACGATAAATAGAGCTGACAATGGGAAATGCCTTGAAAACAATAATAAAATGAAATTGTTAATGTGTATTGTCGCTCCCCCGAAAAGACACCAAGTTCAGATAGGGTACAGACACGAACGGTCGGCGAAAAGAGAAGAAGATGAAATGAGGTGAATAGAGTCGCCAGCTAGGCATTTTTATCCCGAAGGAAAGGTAATGCTGCATAAACCTAGAAAGATATGGATAAGACGGTTGCGAACTAGAGAAACTGAGAAAGGGGGTTGGTTACAACCTGGGAAGGTATTAGCACCCAGATTGTCCGTTGTACTCGACGGGATCCACGCTTACAAGATTGTGTTTAAAGGGGTAGGTGTATGTGCTATCTGTGTGTAAAACCTGGGAAAGAAATGTACAAGTGTCAGTGCAAGAAAGTGAATGAAGTGCTCAGGAAATGAGGCGTAAAAGAGAATGCTGAAAGAGGGGGGAGACAAAGAGACTTTTGTTCGATAACAGTTAAGTTATGCCTACGTATCCTCGCGTGCAATGAGGAAGTCAGAACACCGTAGTTCTACTCAAAGAGACCGAAAAAGAAATTGAATGTGAACTTCCTATTTGTCTATGCTCAAGTGTATGACTCGTCTGGCTCAAGTGCTAATTGTCTTGCATTAGACAAAAGAAGCGAGTTCTCGTTTTCAGAGTGAGTGTGTGAGAAAAGAATCCCGGAGGAGATGTTTATTGTTTGTTTTTGTGTTTTCAGTTTTTTATTATTCTTGGTGTTTTGCATAGGATTATGAGCTTAAGCCTAAATCATAGGTTGTAAACTCATTATATCCTTCCTTGATTAGGGATAATGAGCATACTTAAGTATGAGTTAAGCACCTCAAACTTAATTACCATGATGATGTAGGATTAAGATCATTAACCTACTTGTGATTATTTAGATGTTTTTGGGTTTTTGTTTAGTGTTAAGTAATGAGTTTAATCTCTAATCATAGATTAGTGAACTCATTACACCATCCTAATAGAAGGATAATAGATGAGCACACTTAAGCTGAGGAAGATACCTCAACTTAATCTATGGTTAGGGATTAAATTCATTATATAAAAAACCTTTATTAAGTGGATTTTAATTAAGGGATGAGATTAATAAATTAATTTTATGGTTTTTAAGACAACTTGAGGGGGACTTGTCCATTAAACACTAGGGTTAGTCCCTCTTAACCATAAGGAAGAGTTAGAACCCTAATGTAAGGCCCAAGTTACAAGATAAAGTCTTGATGGTTATTAAGATGATTTGATTAAGAGGTTTAAACAAATTAAAGGTTTAACACTTAGGATTAAAGTTATACACTCCATCCTAAGATAAGGATGCAGGCATAACCCTAATTCCAAAGTCCTAAAACTTTAAGAGTTTAATCTCTGATTATTGAAATGAGAAGAGAGACTCAAGGAGACTCAAAGGTAAAAGCTAAGGGGGACTAATCACAACCCTAATTATTATCATGCTTGTATGTTCCTATGGTTTATGAGGCTTAAGAAAGATCTTCAAGGAAGCCACCAATGGAAGAAGCAGATGAAAGGAGGATGAAGCAGAAGAATAACTTACTTACTTCATTGAAGAAGATAAGTAACTTAAAGAAAGAAAGTGAGAGAGATGGAACACAAGTGAACAAGTTCACTTAAAAGACAAACAAAATGCAAATTCAAGAGATAAGGAGAAGTGATAAGTGAAGGCAAATCCACTTCTCAAAGTAACTTACCACCTGGAAATGTTAGCATGAATGCATAAAGTATAAAGGATAAAGAAATGAAATGAAATGAGATGCAATGAGATGAAATGACCAAAGTCAGAAGTGTTTATGAAATTTTAATGTCATGTGAGATGATGCAAAGGCATACAAAATGCATATGTATGATCATACAAAGATGAGATGCAAATGGAAGCATGCTTTGAAGTTTGAAAGTTCATGAAAATTAATGAAATGAAATGAATGCAAATTATGGCAAATGAATGATGAAATGATCAAGCATGATTCTAACATGTCCTAAGATGTCTAAGATGACATATGAATGCAAGAAATGTCATGGCAAGTTCATGTATGGATGCATATGCAAGATGAATGCAAGTAATCATGAAAAAATAAGGTTATATGAAAGTATGAGATGCACATGAACAAAACAGAAGCATATGACATGATAAAAATTTTGCAATCAAACTCAAACAAACCCTAATCCTATACTAGGTCATACCCTAAAGGAGAAGGTCAGAAGCCTTACCACTCAAAAGTTATGAATTTCCTAAGTTCCTAGGGTTTTTTGGGTGATTCTCAAAGGAAAATGCAAATCAATTCAAAAATTCAAGATACATTCATGAGATAAATGATCTATAAACTACATGCTATGCACAAAACAATGCAAAAAGAATCATCTTCAAACTCTTCTTGGTTTGGCAGAAAAGATTTTTTCAAGTTAGGGTTCAAAAATATGATTTAAATGACCCTTAATTCAAAGAAAATTCTCAAGTTATGATCAAAACTAAAAAGAAATTTGTGTGAAGAGTTTGAAAATGTTTCTAAATGCAAAGGGATTATTCATGATTTTTTTGGTGATTTTTAGAAACCTAAATGTATTTTTAATTAATTAAAAGACTTTATTTAATTAAAAATAACATTTAAATATTTTAAAAAGACTTTTTTAATACAAAAAATAAAATAAAAATCATTTTCTGATTAATAAAAATATTTAAAACCAAAATGCAAGAGGAAATATTTTTTGGATGATTTTAAATATTTTAAATAAATTCGTGAAATAAAATACAAAGAAAAATAAAATAAAAACAGAAGTATGCAAGATGAAAGGCTGTGATTGGAAGTTGAGGGATCCAGTGGTCAGGAAGCAAACTCCACGTGACTTGAGGTATTCAGATCCTAAGGCCATGACTTAAACTTATCAACTAAATGAAATCCAATGGCTGAGTTTTAATCTGACTTAAATTAAATAGTTAATTAGGTTTAGGGTTTTAATGATCAATCCTGGCCATCCAAAACGCGCGGCAAACACACATCCAAGGGTCTATATTTAAACTCAGCTAATTAAATGAAATTAACCCTAATCACTTTCAGACGACCGAAACAGTGTTCCGGTCGTCTTCTCCGGCAAGGTCTTTACCATATCTCTCTCCACGAGCCATAAAAACCTCCCAAACTCTCAAGAAATGATCATTAAGCATCATAGAACAAGAATCCAACAACAACTTTCATTTATTTTACATCATAATCAAGAATCGAACAAAAACATAAAAACGGATAAAATTTCAGAACATGCATACACACTCAATTCTCAACCATTCTTCATTATTCAAAGTTCATTGTGATTAGGATAGCAAACTCTATCATTTTGTAACTAAAGAAATGATTTCTAGAAAAATGTTTCAAGAAGGTACCTGAGATGAAGCTTTGTCAATGGAGTTGTTTGGGCCTTCTTCTTGATGCACACACCCTCCTCTGATCACCCTTGAGCTTCTTTAATGCATTGCTAGAGTGTATGTGGCTTCTTTTTGAAGTTCAGTTTTTAGAGGTGAAAAATCGTGTTTTTGTTTTGTGAGGTTTCAGGCCATTCTAATGGTTGGGATTTGTTCCTTAGGTGAGATATAGTTAAATGATGAAGAAAGTTTGGAGTTTTAGTGGTTGTCTGATGAAATTCGAAGAGGGGAAGTGTTATGGAGGATTATGTGATTCTCAGTCTATGAGTGCTTGCAGGCTTGTGTGATGTGTGAAATGCGTTCCTTAGGGTTTGCATAAGAGGTCTTTATTGGTCAGAAAGTTGGTGGTGGCATAGTGTGATTGGTATGGTTGTTTTTGCAAAAAGTCAACATTGGTTGTATTATGAGCATGGTTCTTGGAAGGAGTGGTTCCAAGGCATGTTTGGCCTTACCTGGCTTTGTAGAGGGCCCTTGGATCAAAGGATTGCAGCTGGATGGCTTGGATGAAGAGATGTCATGCTTTATGCAATTTTCCAACTTTGATGTTTCTTGTGAATCAAGTCATGGAAATGCCAAATTCTTGGGCCAATTCTGATGTTTAGAAGTCACATAGGCATGTTATGAAGTGTAGAAGTTTATTAGAGGTCATTAGAATGCCTGAACATGCCATTTTGCAAAATCCCTCTTTGACATGAAACTTGAAATTTTAGGATTTTTGCCAACTTTGAAAGGCCATATCTTGAGTTCTAGGATGAATCAAGACATGTTCTTGTACTTTTTGAAAAGGGAAAGACCTAATCTACAATTTTCATGACCAATAATTTTTCATTTAAAGCATTTTTGGTTGAGAAAGAGGAGGTTGAAAAACTTTCCCAAAATGGAAAGTTTCCATTACAAGTCATTTCCATATTTCGCAAGTTTGCAAATGGCTCCAAATTCTTCAATCTTGTGAACTTACAACCTCTTCTAAGATCAAATAAAGATCATATAACTTCAATTTGATGAAAATACCCCTTTGGTTCCATTGATGGGGGCCTCAGATGCACTGATTTTTAACTTAACTTGCTCAAGAAGTTACCCAGTGAACAAATGACTTCCTCAATGAATTTATTCATAAAACATGGTACACATGATCCTTATAACATCTTAAGAACATTAGAAACAAGAATTGCCTAAAAATTTGGTGTTAAGGCCTTTGAAACCAAAACCCTAATTTGGGTCATCTGTGTAGTGAAAACCCTAGCTCTGCTTCCATGCCTTGCCAGTTCTTGTGATCTCTTGACTTCCATGAACTTTGAGGGATATAATATAATGGTAGAACACACATGGACCCTCTTGGAAAGCTTTGAGACCTTTGGGATGGCTCAGATGGATTCTTGGATTGCTCAGATCACAAACCCTAGATGCAGATGAACTTGAACTTATGTAGTGAAGCAAAAATGCAATATGAGGTGGTATGCTTATATTTATACAAAAATGAAAGATCACAAGCCATGGTGTGATATGAGTGAGGGAAAATTTGGGGTGTTTACAGCTGTCCCTATTCAAAGATGAGTTAGTTGTGCAGGGTGTAAGTGCCTGGCTTATCAGACAAACAAGATAACTTGTTGTTGAATACCAAAGACAGTCCAAAATTTGCACTCGTTTTATAGAAGAAGAAAAGGGATATAAATTGTAAAAGGTAGTATAGTATGGTTTTTCAAATGAAGGCGATGGAGGACGACCATCGAGCAGAAGATGACTGTTTGGGATAATGTGGCAAGTAAAGTAATGACGGGGACGGCCGACAAGCTGGGGAAATAAAGATACTGTGACGGGGAAGGCCACCGGGTGAGTAGATATGATTCTATGGGGATTAAGGTAAAGGTAATGATGGGGACGACCATCAGGTTTGCAAAGTAAAGTAAACAACGATGGGGACGACCATCGGTTTAAAGAATATATGAAATAATGATAAGGGACGGTCATCAAAGGTGAAGGACGATCACCTAGCAGGGGACGGCTGCTCTTTACCGCGACATAGGACGAATGTCGGATAGAAAAGGTCAATGATGGGGGTGGCCATCGGATAAGCATGATGAAGGACGATCATCAAGAGGTGAAGGGCGATCACCTAGCATGGTACGGCTACTCTTGGGGTTTATCACGACATAGGATGAATGTCGGATAACAAGATCAACAATGGGGACGGCCATCGGATAAAATGATGAGGGACGATCATCAAAAGGTGAAGGACGATCACCTAGCAGGGGACGGCTGCTCTTTATCACGACATAGGACGAATGCCGGATAGAAAAGTTCCAATAATGGAGATTCCACTGGGGAAAGGGATGAGGGACGGTCATCCAAAGGTGAAAGACGATCACCTGGTAGGGGACGGCTGCCGAAAGTATCACGACATAGGAAGAATGTCGGATAGGAGAAAATTGTTTTATTGGTGACTTACTAAGGATAGTAAACACGGACGAGTGCTTACGCTCAAGGATAAAAGGTATAAGTGTTTGATGTTGTGTATAGATTAAAGATGCGGACGAGCATCCTTAGGACCATGATACGGACGAGTATCGGTAGAAACAAATGATGACGCGTGTTCAGATATGATGATACGAACGAGTACCAACTGGTTAACAAAGAACACAGACGAGTGCCGGATCTGTTGAGGAGTGATAGATAAGCAAGATACGGACGAGTATCGGAGACTTCTGTATAAGTATGAGTGAGTATTTGTTTATTGGTGAAGTATGAACACGATACGGATGAGTGTTCAACTTGCTGGGGAACGTATGACACAGACGAGTGTCAAAAGAGAATATGTATAAGTTATGAACAAATGTTTGTATGCGGAAGTGTAAAAAGGTGTGTTGGCGACCTGTGGGGATAGGATGACACAGACGGGTGTCGAAAATAAAAGAGTGTGTTATAAACCAACATAAGTGTTTTGGCAACCATGCTAGGGGAATATGGCACAGAAGAGTGTCAAAAAGAGTGTGTATAGGTATCTTTATTTGAGAGTGCAAAGGGGACGCTTTGGCTTATATCTGCGGGGAATAATACGACACGGACGAGTGTCAAAAATGGTATATATGAACAGGAATTTGTGTTGGAGAGTGCAAAGGGGACGCTTTGGCTTTTATTCGCAGGGGATGCGAGTTTTTATATATATTGCTGATGAAATACTAATGGTAATTGCAGGTGACTGGCTCGAACCTGGCTTGTGATCATGCAAATGTTTGATTTTTGCCATAATGCTCCGTATTAGACGGAATGCTACGCTTATTTTTGTGAATATGATGCAAATGCTATGTTTATGCAAAAGAGAAACCGATTTGGGATTCGGATCCCACTGAAGAAAAGATCTCTGGCTGATCTGCTTGGAGGGATATCCCAGCTGGGGAAGAGATCATTGGTAGATATGTTAGGAGATGTAGCTCTACTTAGGGAAATAGATCATTGATAGATCTATCTGCAAGGAGAACTCAGCTAGGGAGAAGGAAACTTTCGTCACTTTGTTGTGTAAGAGTTTCAGGCATTGCTCTTTTGGGGAGAAGCTGGAAACTCTGTGGGGAGCCTAGCTGGGGATGCTCCTGTTGAATAAACCTATGCTGGGGATGAGGAGGCTTTGACAACTTTGCTGGGGAAAAGCATTTCAGATTTCTCTTCCGGGAATTTGCCTACTGGGGATGGGATGCTTGATATGCCCCATGTTGCGTATTGAATACCTGCACCCTGTTAAGACAAAAGAAACGTGCAAGTATCCCGAGGTATCCTTTACCGGATTCCGTCATAGGAATTAGATATTCTTGACAGTAAATATATTTCCTGCAAGCATTTATTAAAAATGGCTCATTTATTTTATGCAGGTACTATATCATGAATACTGGGCATTTTGCAAACGAAACAAAAATGTACAAAACGAGGTATGACTGAAAACTCTGATTTTATTAATCTGGGTGCCTTGAATTGGCAAATACAGTCAAAGGAACAAATCCCCTTAAATGAGGAGATTTTCTATAAATTGAGAAAAGTAAAAGTGTTGGCAATGTTGATGACGCTCCAGTGAGCTTCCCTTGCTATGACCTGTATGACCTTGACGTTCTTCTCATATTGCTTTCTGAAGAAGGTTGATTCTAACTGATGCTTTATCCTTTCGAAGCTTGCTATATTGTGAGTGATACAGACGAATTCAGAATGCAGTTGTTCGCTTATTCCCTGATTTTGCGTGGATCGCCCTTTCGGGTTTTCAATCCACCGGGATACCCATTTTTGCCTGAGCTGTCCAATGCGGCTTTTCAACTCAGCGGGTGTACATTTTTTTCAATTTTCCCTTATTTTTACTCGAGTCTTATTCTGTTTTTGACTCGCCGGGATGCCCTATTTTTTCCTGGACTTACATTCTGTTTTTATGTCCAGCGGGTCATTTTATGTGAAGTATTTTTTAACTACATCTGAATTCACAGGGGATAAGAAATCCTCACCATCCATAGTAGTGAGCATCAGTGCTCCACCAAAGAAAACCTTCTTTACTATGAATGGACCATCGTAATTTGGAGTCCATTTGCCCCTGTGGTCTGTATGAGGAGGAAGAAGTCTTTTCAGCACAAGATCTCCCACTTGGTATTCCCGAAGCCTGAATTTCTGATCAAAGGCTTTCTTCATTCTTTTCTGATATAACTACCCATGACAGATTGCAGCTAATATTTTCTCTTCGATCAGATTCAGTTGATTGTACTGAGAACGAACCCATTCTGCTTCATCCAACTTTACATCCATTATTACCCGTAAGGAGGGTAGTTCAACTTCAACAGGTAGAACTGCCTCCATACCGTACACAAGCTGATAAGGCGTTGCCCCAGTAGACGTTCTGATTGAGGTTCGATACTCATGCATGGAAAATGGTAGCATTTCATGCCATTCTTTATAAGTAACCACCATCTTCTGCACAATCTTCTTGATGTTTTTGTTAGCTTCCTCAACTGCACCATTCATCTTTGGCCTGTAAGAAGAGTTGTGATGTTGGATTTTGAAGTCCCGACACAGTTCTGCCATCATTTTGTTGTTTAAATTGGAACCATTGTCAGTAATGATTCACTCGGGAACTCCATATCGACAGATGATGTCTCTTTTCAGAAATCTGGCTACCACTTGTCTGGTGACGTTTGCATACGAAGCTGCTTCAACCCATTTGGTGAAATAATCAATGGCTACCAGGATGAATCTGTGGCCATTTGAAGCAGTCGGTTCGATCTTTCCAATCATGTCAATGCACCACATGGCAAAGGGCCAAGGTGAAGACATCACGTTCAAAGGATTTGGAGGCACATGCACTTTATCTGCATAGATCTGGCATTTGTAGCATTTTCTGGCATAGGCACAACAGTCTGCATCCATTTTGATCCAGTAGTAACCTGATCTTAATAATTTCTTTGACATTTCATGTCCTCCAGCATGGGTACCGAAAGATCCTTCATGCACCTCGTGCATCAGCAAGTCTGCTTCTTTCTTATTAACACATCTGAGTAGCACCATGTCAAAGTTTCTCTTATATAATGAACCATCAGCATTAAGGAAGAAACTACCGGCCAACCTTCTTAATGTCTTCTTATTGGATGATGCCCTAGGTGGGTATGTTTGATCCTCCAAGAAGCATTTGATGTCATGGAACCACGACTTGTCATCTTTAGCAATGTCCACGGAGAATACGTATGCTGGTCAGTCTAGTCTGGATACCGAAATCTGAGGCACATAATTGACCGTTTGAACCTTGATCATGGAGGAAATGGTTGCTAGAGCATCCGCAAACTGATTTTCATCTTGAGGGATGTACTCAAGTTTGACTATTGTGAAGAAAGTCAATAATCTCCTCGTATAGTCATGGTATGGGATCAGATGCTCTTGGTGAGTGTACCATTTACCGTTGGTTTGATTGATTACCAAAGCTGAATCCACGAATACATTCAATGTCTTGATCCTGAGGTCAATGGCTTCCTCAAGACCCATGATACAAGCTTCGTATTCAGCTTCGTTGTTAGTGCAGGCAAAGGTGAGTTTTGCCGAGAAAGGCATATGAACTCTTTTAGGTGTAATGAGCACTGCACCAACTCCACGACCATTCATATTGACAGTCCCATCAAACATCATAGTCCCTTCTTCCTTTGGGTCAGGCCCTTCAGTGTGAACAGGCTCTTCATGATCTTTTTCTTTTAGGTACATGATGTCTTCATCAGGGAAATCAAATCTCATGGGCTGGTAATCATCAATGGGTTGCTCAACTAGATAGTCATAAAGTACACTGCCCTTGATGGCCTTTTGAGATGTGTACTGAATGTCATATTCTGTCAGAATCATTTGCCACCTTGCAACCCTTCCAGTAAGTGCTGGCTTCTCGAATATGTACTTGACGGGGTCCATTTTTGAGATCAATAAGGTAGTGTGAGTCAACATATATTGTCTTAGTCAGTGAGCAGCCCACGCTAAAGCACAACAAGTTTTCTCGAGCAGGGAATAACGTTGTTCACAGTCGGTAAACTTTTTGCTTATCTAGTATATTGCATACTCTTTTCGACCAGACTCATCATGTTGGCCCAGCACACACCCCATTGACCCTTCTAATACTGTCAGGTACATTATTAGAGGTCTTCCTTCAATTAGAGGCATAAGGATTGGAGGTTCTTGTAGGTATTCCTTGATCTTGTCAAAAGCCTTCTGACAATCTTCGTTCCACCTGACCGTCTGTTCCTTTCTTAACAATTTGAACAGGGGCTCACAGGTTGCAGTGAGATGAGATATGAACCTTGATATGTAGTTCAATATACCTAAGAACCCCCAAACTTCTTTTTCAGTCCTAGGTGCAGGCATCTCCTGAATGTCTTTGACTTTGTCGGGATCAACCTCAATTCCCTTTTCACTTACGATAAATCCCAGCAACTTACCAGAACGTACCCCGAATGTGCATTTGTTGGGGTTTAGCTTCAGCTGATACTTTCTCAGACGCTTGAACAACTTCTGCAGATTCACCAGATGGTATTCTTTAGTGAGGGACTTGGCAATCATGTCATCCACGTAGCATTCAATTTCTTTGTGGATCATGTCGTGGAATAACGTTACCATAGTCCATTGATAAGTCACACCGACATTCTTCAGTCCAAAAGGCATTACCTTGTAGCAAAATGTGCCCCGATGTGTGATGAAGGTTGTTTTCTCCATGTCTTCGGGTGACATCTTGATCTGATTATACCCAGAAAAACCATTAATGAAAGAAAACACCGAGAACTGAGTTGTGTTGTCCACCAATACATCAATGTGAGGTAAAGGGAAATCATCCTTCGGGCTAGCTCTGTTCAGATCCCGGTAATCCACGCACATCCGTACTTTGCCATCCTTCTTCGGTACTGGTACAATATTAGCGACCCACGGCGGGTAACTAGTTACAGCAAGGAAACCGGCATCCCCCTATTTTTGTACCTCCTCTTTAATCTTCATGGCCATATTTGGACGAGTACGGCGTAGCTTTTACTTTACTGGAGGGCAATCTTCTTTTAATGGCAGCTTGTGCATAACAATATCCGTATATAGACCTGGCATGTCTTGATAGGACCAAGCAAAGACGTCGACGTATTCTCGAAGCATGTCAATGAGTTGTTTATTTACTGAATCTTGCAGGCTGGCTCCAATCTTCACTTCTTTCAAATCCTCTTCGGTACCAAGATTAACTGTTTCAACCTCCTCCTGATGAGGAGTAATCACTTTCTCTTCCTGCCTCAACAACCTGGCTAACTCTTCAGGTAACTCATAGTCTTCTCAACCCCTTCATCAGCTTGATTAATTGGATTGTCGAAGTCATACAAGGTCATAGCAGTGTTGTTGTCGGTGCAATCTTGAGGATAATCTCTGCAAGGGTTGAGATTTTTTC
The DNA here is from genome assembly GCA_963966055.1 of Lathyrus aphaca. Taxonomy (NCBI): domain Eukaryota; kingdom Viridiplantae; phylum Streptophyta; class Magnoliopsida; order Fabales; family Fabaceae; genus Lathyrus; species Lathyrus aphaca. The sequence goes on from OZ014520.1 coordinate 514,241,596, forward strand.
GTTTTAGTGATCAATTTTAATCTGGTTTAGAAAAGTGTAAAAATAAAGTTATTTATTTTGAAAACATTGCCATTTTATTGTTTTGTACAAAAGTGAAAAATGAAAAGACAGTGAGCGAAAAAGAGGCTTGTTTGCAAAAGATGTCCGATATCCATTGATATTCCATTTGCACAAAATTACAATATGGCCCTATTACAAAATGAGTCCTGACACCTTGGGCAAGATGCAGGACTTGATGCATGCTCAAAAAAAGCAGGAAATAATAATTACTCTACAGGAGTAACCCTTATAATTTCCTGGGAAGACCAGTTAAGGACTTGATGACCCGGGATCCTTTGACGTATCCAGCTCTCCAGGTTGAGGTCGCTTTTTGCCTCGTCTTCTAGGTTGTTAACAACATCTGGGGTGAGCATCCCCCCACTGATGAACTTGGGCTCCTTAGCAGCCTCTGATTGATCTTGTCGGAATGGTTTGTAACCCAAACCGAATATGTCCTCCTTCTTCTCCACCGGTAGCAACTTGCCCCAACCTTGGGCATTTCCTTCTTCAACAACCTTCCGGGCTTGCTGATAGGACAAAATTGAAGTACCCATCCTATCCTCCTGGGATGCAGCAAATACTTCAGTCGTCGCCTCATTGACGTTCTGTCGCTCCCGAAGATTTGCATCCCGGTACAAGCGCGAACGGTCGGCGAAGGGAGGAATGAGAACACACAGGAGTGAACTCAAAAGACAAGAGTCGCCAGCTAGGCATTTTTATCCCAGGGGGAAAGGTAATGCTGCATAGACCTAGAAAGACATGGATAAGACGGTTGCGAACCAGAGAGATTGAGAAAGGGGGTTGGTTACAACCTGGGAAGGTATTAGCACCCAGATTGTCCGCCGTACTCGACGGGATCCACACTTAAAAGATTTGTGTTTTAAAGGGGTAGTGTCAGTGCTATCTGTGTATCAAAGCTGGAAAGAATGCAAGTGTCAGTGTAAAGGAAGTGTGAAGTGCAGTATGTACAGTGTCAGTGTAATAACAAGAGTAAAATGCTCAGGAATATGAGGCTTAAAGAGTGATGCTAGAAGGAGGGGGAATATACAGAGACTTTTGTTCGATAACCGTTAAGTTATGCCTACGTATCCTCTCGTGCAATGAGGAAGTCAGAACACCGTAGTTCGACCCAAAGAGACTGAAAGATGAATTGACTTGTGAACTGCTTGCTTGCCTATGCTCAAGTGTATGACCTGTCTGGCTCAGGTGCTAACTGTCTTGCATTAGACGGAAGAAGCAAGTTCTCGTTTGTGAGTGAATGAGATGAGAAAAGAATCCCGGAAGAGACGATTATTGTTTGTTTTTTGAGTTTTCAGTCTTTTATTGATTTTTGAGATTTGTCATAAGTTGATGAGCTTAAGCCTAAACCAATGGGTTAGTAAACTCATCACATCCTCCCTCTGATTAGGGGTAATGAAAATACCTTAAGTGTGAAGTCAGCATCTCACACTTAATCACCCTGATGTAGGATTAAGATCATTAACCTACTTGTGATTATTTAGATGTTTTTGTTGTTTTTGTTTAGTGTTGAGTAATGAGATTAAGCCATAATCAAGGATTTAATGGACTCATTACACCATCCTAATAGAAGGATAATAGATGAGAACATTTAAGCTGAGAAAGACTCCTCAACTTAATCCATGATTACGGATTAACCTCATGACAAAACAAGGCCTTTATTAGATGGATTTTAGTTAATGATAAGATGAAGAAGTGTTTTTATGATTTGTCAGACAACTTGAGGGGGACTTGTCCATTAACACTAGGGTTAGTCCTTCTTAACCAATTAAGGAAGAATTAGAACCCTGATGCAAGGCCCAAGTTACAAGCTTGATGTCTTAGTGATTATTATGTGAATTGATTAAAGGATTTAAACACATTAAGGGTTTAACACTTAGGATTAAAGTTATACACTCCATCCTAATAGAAGGATGCAGGCAAAAGCTTAATCACAAAGCCTTAAAGCCTTTAGGGTTTAGTCCCTGATTATGAGATGAGGAGAGAAGACTCAAAGATGACACAAAGGAAAAAGTCTAAGGGGGACTAAACAACCTTAAAGTGTTAACATGCTTGGAAATCCTAGGGTTTGTGAGGCTCAAAATGAGAAATCTTCAAGGAAGCCACCAAGGAGAAGCAAGATAGAAAAGGGATGAGATGAGAAGAGAAAAGAGGGAAGAGAAGCACAAGTGAGAAAGCTCACTCAAAGACAAGTAAAAATGCAGCAAGGATGTAAAATGAGAAGGAGAGAAGAAATAGGAGGTGAAGGCAAATCCACCTCCTAAACAAACTTACTATTAACCTGAAAAGTTAGTACATGATGCATAAAGGAAATGATAAGATGAAACAATGGGCAAATGCCAAAGTCAGAAGCATGCACATGATGAAAATGATGTCAAGAGATGATGCAAACATGAGGCAAGGCATGAGAATGATCATACAAACATATGGATACAAATGGAGGCATGAACTGAACCATGAAAACACATGAAAAGTTATGGAATGCAAAGGACATACAACATGGCAAATGCAAGGTGCAATGATCAAACATGATTCTAATATGTCTTAAGATGTATTATGAATCAAATGAAAGCATAAAATGTCATGGCAAGTCATGGTATGCAAGCAAATGGAAGATGGATGCAAAGGAAGGCATAAATTAGGGTTATATGCAACATGCAAAACAAAAATCCAAAACCAGAAGCAAATGACATGATAAAAATTTGAAAATGCAATCAAAGGAACCCTAAACCTATACAAACTCACTGCCCAAAGGAGGGGACCCAACTCTTAACCTAGTGAGAGTTATGAATTTCCTAAGATTGTTAGGGTTTTAAGGTACCTTGTCAAGAAAAATGCAAAACAAATTGAAAATGCAAGATCAATTCAAACCAATTTTATCCTATAAACTACATTCTATACAAGATGCAATGCAAAAAGAACCATGATCCAACTCTCAAAGGTTAGGCAGAAATGATTTTTTGAAGTTTGAAACAAAATATTGCCTTGAAATAAAATTAATTCCATAGAAAATTATCAAAAGGGATCAAGAACAAAAAATAAATTTGGTTTGAGAGTTGGACAATGTTCCTAAATGTTTTTAAATGTTTCATGAATTTTTTTGTGATTTTTAAATACCTAAAAGTATTTTTAATTAATTAATTTTCATTAATTAATTAAAAATAAACTTTTAAATGATTTAAAAATAATTTTTGATGCAAAAAATAAAAATAAAAATATTTTTGTGTTCTGAAAAATAATGAAAACCTTGACAAAAATTTTCATAATTTTTAAACATTTTTTGCTATTTTTAATAAAATGAACAAAATAAATGAAATAAAATGAAAATAAAAATGAATAAAATGAGAAGTCAACTGATCCTAAGGCTGGTATTCAAAGTTGAGACGCGGGAGTTGACTGCGCGCGTGATCCAGTGGTTGAAATTCAAACTGACTAATCTTAATTAATTAATTTAAATAAATGAGATTAGGGTTAAGTGAGGAATCTGGGCCATTGAAACGCGCGGGGGATTGACTTAGTCAGCCTAATCTACGCTCCACGTTCAAACTTCATTTAATGACAAAATTAGGGCTAATGACTTTCAGACGGCCGGAACAGTGGTTCCGGTCGTCTTCTCCGACGAGCCATTTTTCTAACTCTCTCCAAACTCCATAAAAATGAAATCTCTCTGCCCAGAATCAAACCCCATTCATCACTGAATCAAAACCCCCAAACAAAAACCATTTTTCATTCATTAATCATGCAAATCGAAGCAAAACAAATTTAGGACAGAAAGTTTCAGACAACTCATACATACTCAATACTCCACCATTTTCATTTTTAAACACATCATGATGATCAGAATAACATGTAGAATCAATTTATAACAAGTAAATGAAGTTCTGGAAAATTTGTTCTTGATGGATACCTGAACTGAAGTTCTTTGAACTGGAGCTTTCTGAGCTTTTCTCTTATGCAAACTGACTCCCCTGGTCCCCTTGAGCTCAATGGAATGCTTAAAAACTTTTGTTGATGGCTGATTTGGGAGATTGCAGAGGTTCTGTTCAAGGAGGGGTGATGATCGTGTTTTGATTTCAGTGACTTTCAGGCTGTTTTAATGGTTGGTTTGTGATCAGTGAGTCATGTTGAGATCAATGGTGAAGTTTGTTTGAATGTTTTGAGCTTGTGTAGTGTGTTTCGAATGGTTTTGCAAGTTGGAGCAAATTTGATAACTATGGCTTGGAGTATGTTACAGCATGAATGGTTGTGTGTTATGGCTTGCCTTTGGTCCACTTATCAATCCTGGATAGGCCTGTGGAGTGGTTGTGCCCTATTGTGATTGGTATGGGCAAGTTGCCAAAATGTCAAACTTTGTGTAAGAGAGGTATGGGCTCATGGCTAGCCAAGTACAAGAAGGGTGTCCTGTGCAGCATGGAGTAAGGAGAGCCCTAGGATCACTTCTGAAGTTAGCAAGCAAGTGGATTAGGGTTTGAGTGAGGTTTTGCAACTTGGTTCATCTTTGCCCCTTTTGAAATTTCTTGGCCCATAAGTCATGAAAATGACCAAACCTTTGATGCAATATGATCCTTAGGCCTTGGTTTATGATTGTATGAAGATTAGAAGTCCATTTGATAGCACAATTTGCCTTGGCAAGTGGTTTTGCAACTTTGCCTCTTTGGTGCATAACTTGAAATTTTGTGATTTTAGCCAACTTTGACAAGCCATAACTTTTGATCCAAAATGAATTAGAATGAGTTCTTGTACTTTTTGAAAAGGGAATGATCCATTCTACAACTTTCATGACCAAAGTTTTTCCCATTTGAAGCATTTTTGAATCAAAAAGCAAGGGTTGAAAAAGTTTCCTAAAATGGCAAGTTTCCATTACAAGTCATTTTCCCAAAAAGTCAACTTTGCAAATGGCTTGAAATTCTTCAATTTTGTGAACTTATAACATCTTCTATGATCAAATAAAGATCATACATAATCAAAAAGATGAAGAACACCCTTTGGTTGGGTCATTGGGGGCCTCAGATGCCCTGATTTTGCACTGACTTGCTTAAAAAGTCAACTCTTGATCAGATGACTTCCCCATGGAATTTCTTCATGAAACTTGATATGCATGCTCCTTATAACATATAGAGACCAATAGAAACAAGAATGACCAAGAAAAATGGAGTTATGGCCTTTAAAACCAAAACCCTAATTCTAGATCATCTGTGCAGTCAATCCTGGCTCTGCTTCCATGCCATTCCCAATTCTTGTGATTTTTTGATATTCTTGACTTTGAAAGGATGTAATATGATGCTTGAACACACATGGACCCCTTTTAAGTGGTTGATGGCCTTTGGAGTGGCTCAAGTGGCTCAGGGATTGCTCAGATCACAAACCCTAGATGCAGATGACTTAGAACCAGTGCAATGAATCAAAAATGCAATATGAGGTGATATGATTGAGCTTATGCACATGAAAGATCACAAGCCATGGTGTGAATGGGTGAGGGAAAATTTGGGGTGTTTACACGTTCAGAGCTTCGAACCCCTGGTTCATAGTTTCATGGATTTCACCATCCATCTCAATATATTTGTATGTAGCCAGATGGCTAACAAAGATGTCCTCTTCACAACAGATGGTGATAATCTGTCCTTCCCACTCATATTTCAATTTCTGGTGAAGGTTCGACGTAACTGCGCCAGCAGCGTGAATCCATGGTCGACCCAACAAACATTTGTAGGCCGGTTGGATGTCCATCACATAGATGGTAGTCTGAAAGATCTGCGGACCGATAATCACAGGCAGCTCCACCTCTCCAAGAACAGACCTCTTGGAGCCATCAAAATCCCTGACCACCAGATTGAATGGGTGAGGGCAAATTTGGGGTGTTTACAGCTGCCCCTATTCAAACATGAGTTAGCTGTGTAGGATGTAAGCAACGGCTTAGCATACAAACAAGATAACTTGTGGTTGAATACCAAAGACAGTCCAGAATTTGCACTCACAGAATGTAAAAGAAAAATAAAGTATATTCTAAAGTGCGGGCGACGGAGGACGACCATCGAGCAGAGGACGGCTGCTGGGGATAAAGCGATGACGGGGACGACCGACACGCTGGGGAAGATGCGGGAAATAAAACAGTGACGGGGACGGCCGACAAGCTGGGGATATGAGAGATTGTGATGGGGACGGCCACCAAGTAAAACTATAGGATTCTCTGGCGGTTATAGGTTAAAATAAATGATGAGGTACGGTCATCAAAGGTGAAGGACGATCACCTAGCAGGGAACGGCTGCTCTGTTGGGGAATAAGATGAGGGATGGTCATCTAAGGTGAAGGACGATCACCTGGCAAGGTACGGTTGCCAAAAATATCACAACATAGGACGAATGCCAGATAAAAAGGTCGACGATGGGGACGGCCATCGGATAAGCATGATGAAGGACGATCATCAAGAGGTGAAGGACGATCACCTAGCAGGGTACGGTTGCTAAATATCGCGACATAGGACGAATGCCGGATAACAAAGATCAACGATGGGGACGGCCATCGGATAAAATGAGGAAGGACGATCATCAAAAGGTGAAGGACGATCACCTAGCAGGGTACGGATGCTCTATATCACGACATAGGACGAATGCCGGATAGAAAAGGGTTCCATTAATGGAGACTCTGCTGGGGAAAGGATGAGGGACGGTCATCCGAGGTGAAGGACGATCAGGCAGGGTACGGCTGCCGGAAGATATCATGACATAGGACGAATGCCAGATAGAAAAGAGTTGCTTTGTTGGCGACCTACTGGGGAATAGTAAACCCGAACGAGTGTTTACATCCAAGAAATAAAAGGTTCAAGTGTTTTGACGTTGTGTATAGATTAAAGATGCAGGCGAGCATCCCTAAGACCGTGATACGGACGAGTATCAGTAGAAACAAACGCTGACGCACGTTCAGAGATGATGATACAGACGAGTACCAACTGGTTAACAAAGAACACGGACGAGTGTCGAATCTGAGGGGATTCTTCTGGGGAATAGTAGACACAGACGAGTGTCTAAATTCAAGAAGTCATAAGTGTTTGACACGTGTATGGATTAAAGATGCGGACGAGCATCCCTAAGACTATGATACGAACGAGTATCAGATAGAAACAAACGCTTGACGCATGTTCTGAGATGATGATATGGACGAGTATCAACTGGTTTAACAAAGAACATGGACGAGTGTCGACTCTGAGGGGATTTAAGTGGTGTATACAAGATACGGACGAGTATCTGTATGAGTGAAACAAGTATGAGTGAAACACCAACAAGCGTCTAACTTGCTGGGGAGGATGACACGGACGAGTGTCAAAAGGTACATTATAAACAAGTATGTGCTTTACAAAGTGTTCAGGTAGCTATGTTGGGGAAGGTGACACGGACGGGTGTCAGGGAATCTGTACATGTATCTGTGAGTGCAAAGAGGACGCTTTGGCTTTCTACTGGGGATATGACACGGACGGGTGTCAAGAAGTATCTGTAATATATAAGTCTGTTTGTAAAGAAAAGCCCGGGCGACTTTACTGGGGGATCATGACACGGACGGGTGTCAAAAGGAGTGTGCATTTGTATTTACAAGTGTAAGGCAAATGCCTTGGTTCTCTGCTGGGGAATTTGGAGAGTTTTCTGTATATCTTTGACGAACTGTTAGTATTCACAAGTGTTTGATTCTGAACATGGCTTATGATTATGCAATATGTTTGATTTTTGCCGTAATGCTCCGTATTAGACGGAATGCTACGCTCTGCGGGGAGATATGATGCGAATGCTATGATTATGCAAAGATACTGATCCGGGATCCGGGTCCCGTTGCTGCGAAGATCTCTGGCTGATCTGCTTGAAGTGAACATCCCAGCTGGGGATGAGATCATTGGTAGATCTGACATATGGAACTCTGCTTGGGGATATAGGTCACTAATAGACCTGTTCTTGGTGATGAGGGACCCAACTGGGAGTTTGTAGAAGCTTTCGTCACTCTGTTGTGAGATCTTCATGTTATTGCTCTGCTGAAACTCTGTGGGGAGATAGTTCCTTGTCTTTGCACTTAGATGAGGAGGAATGATGACTGGCAACTCGGCTGGGGAAGAATAAAGACCATGGGAAGGTCTCCTTGGAGATTTCTGTAGGGGTCCCGCTGAGGATGATACTTGACAACCCAGCTGGGGGAAAACCATCTTCGGTGCTAGGGCTGAGGAGGTAATGATTTGCTAGCTTGCTGGGGAGAAGCCTTTCATGCCCCATGTTGTGCTTTGAATACCTGCAATCCTGAAAAGTTAGAGAAACACACAAGTATCCTGAGGTATCCCTTAATGGATTCCATCATAGGAGTTTAGACACTCCCGGGAGTAAGTATATTTCCTACACGTGCGTATCTTTAGAAGGAAAAGCATCTGTATTTATGCAATCAGTATTTTAAAGACATCAGACATTCTTGCAAATGAAAACAAAATGGACGAGACGAAACATGACTGAAAAATCTGATTTTATTAATTCGTGTGCCCTGAATTGGCAAATACAGTCAAAGAAACAAATCCCCTGAAATGAGGAGATTGTTACAAATTGAGAAACAAAAGATGTTGGCAATGTTGATGACGCTTTAAGAAGCTTTCCCTTGCTATGACTCGTATGACATTTGACGTTCTTCTCATCTTGCTTTTTGAAGAAGGCTGATTCTGACCGACGCTTGATCCTTTCGAAGCTCATCAAGTTGTAAGTGATACAGACGAATTCAGAATGCAGTTGTTCTCTTATTCCCTTATTTTGCATGGATCGCCCTTTCGGGTTTTCAATCCATCAGGATACCCATTTTTTCCTGAGTCGTCCAATGCGGCTTTTCAACTCAGCGGGTGTACATTTTTGTTTATTTTCCCTTATTTTTGCCCGAGTCCTTTATTCTGTTTTTGACTCGCCGGGACGCCCTATTTTTGCCTGAACTTACATTCTGTTTTTATGTCCAGCGGGTCATTTTATGCGAAGTATTTTTTAACTGCATCTGAATTCATAGGGGACGGGAAATCTTCACCGTCCATAGTATTGAGCATGAGTGCTCCACCAGAGAAAACTTTCTTTACTACGAATGGCCCTTCATAATTCGGGGTCCACTTGCCCCTGTGGTCTGTATGAGGAGGGAGGAGTCTTTTCAGCACAAGATCTCCTACTTGGTACTCTCGGAGCCTTACTTTCTGATCGAAGGCTTTCTTCATTCTCTTCTGGTATAGCTGCCCATGACAGATTGCAGCCAATCTCTTTTCTTCAATCAGACTCAGTTGTTCGTATCGGGATCGGACCCATTCTGCTTCACTCAGCTTAACATCCATTAACAACCGTAAGGAGGGTAATTCGACTTCAACAGGTAGGACTGCTTCCATACCATATACAAGTTGAAACGGTGTTGCCCCAGTGGATGTTCTGATTGACGTACGGTACCCATGCAAGGCAAATGGTAGCATTTCATGCCAATCTTTGTAGGTAACTACCATCTTTTGCACAATCTTCTTGATATTCTTGTTGGCTGCCTCGACAACGTCATTCATCTTTGGCCTGTAAGGAGAAGAATTGTGGTGTTGGATCTTGAAGTCCCGACACAGTTCTGCCATCATTTTGTTGTTTAAGTTTGAACCATTATCAGTAATGATTCGCTCGGGCACTCCATACCGACAGACGATGTCTCTCTTCAGGAATCGGGCTACCACTTGTCTGGTGACATTTGCGTAAGAAGCTGCTTCGACCCATTTGGTAAAATAATCAATAGCAACCAGGATGAATCTGTGGCCGTTTGAAGCAGTCGGTTCAATCTTGCCAATCATATCAATGCCCCACATGGCAAAGGGCCAAGGTGAAGACATCACATTCAAAGGATTGGGAGGCACATGCACCTTATCCGCATAAATCTGGCATTTATGGCACTTCCTGTCATAAGCACAACAGTCTGCATCCATTGTAATCCAGTAGTAGCCTGATCTTAACAACTTCTTGGCCATGGCATGCCCTCCTGCATGGGTACCAAAGGATCCTTCGTGCACTTCGTGTATCAACAAGCCTGCTTCTGTTTTATCGACGCATCTGAGAAGTACCATATCAAAATTTCTTTTGTACAAGGAACCATCAGTATTTAAGAAGAAACTACCAGCAAGCCTTCTTAATGTCTTCTTATCATTGGAAGATGCCCCAGGTGGGTATGTTTGATCCTCCAAGAAGCACTCAATGTCGTGGAACCAAGGCTTATCATCTTTAACAACATCTGCTGAGAACACGTATGCTGGTCTGTCAAGTCTGGATACTGGAATCCAAGGCACAAAGTTGGCAGCTTGAACTTTGATCATGGATGAAATGGTAGCAAGAGCATCTGCAAACTGATTCTCATCTCGAGGGATATACTCAAGCTTGACTGTTGTGAAGAAAGTCAACAACCTTCTTGTGTAATCCCTATAAGGTATCAGATGATCCTGGTGCGTGTACCATTTGTCGTTGGTTTGATTAATCACCAGAGCTGAATCTCCGAATACAATTAAAGTCTTGATCCTGAGGTCAATGGCTTCCTCAAGACCCATAATGCAAGCTTCGTATTCAGCTTCGTTGTTAGTGCAGTTAAAGGTGAGTTTTGCCGAGAAAGGCATGTGAACTCCTTTAGGTGTAATGAGTACTGCACCAACACCACGACCATTCATATTAACAGCCCCGTCAAACATCATAGTCCATTCTTCTTCCGGGTCAGGCCCTTCAGTGTGAACAGGCTCTTTATGATCTTTTTCTTTTATGAACATGATGTCTTCATCAGGGAAGTCAAATCTCATAGGCTGGTAATCATCAATGGGTTGCTCAGCAAGGTAATCAGACAATACACTGCCCTTGATGGCTTTCTGAGATGTGTACTGAATATCGTATTCTGTGAGGATCATTTGCCATCTTGCAACCCGTCCGGTAAGTGCTGGCTTCTCAAATATGTACTTAACGGGGTCCATCTTTGAGATCAATAAAGTAGTGTGGGTCAACATATACTGCCTTAGTCGGCGAGCAGCCCACGCTAAAGCACAGCAAGTTTTCTCGAGCAGTGAATAACGTTGTTCACAGTCGGTAAACTTTTTGCTTAGGTAGTATATTGCATACTCTTTTCGACCAGACTCGTCATGCTGGCCCAACACACACCCCATTGACTCTTCTAATACTGTCAAGTACATGATTAGAGGTCTTCCTTCAACTGGAGGCATAAGGATAGGAGGCTCTTGCAAGTATTCCTTGATTTTGTCAAAAGCCCTCTGGCAGTCTTCGTTCCACCTGACCGTTTGTTCTTTTCTTAACAGCTTGAACAAAGGTTCCCAGGTTGCAGTAAGGTGAGATATGAACCGTGAGATGTAGTTCAACCTGCCTAGGAACCCCCGAACTTCTTTCTCAGTTTTCGGTGCAGGCATTTCTTGAATGGATTTGACTTTGTCAGGGTCAACTTCAATCCCTTTCTCACTCACAATAAATCCCAGCAACTTACCGGATCGTACCCCGAATGTGCATTTGTTGGGGTTTAACTTCAATTGGTACATCCTCAGACGCTTGAATAACTTCAATAGATTCACCAGGTGGTCTTCTTCTGTGAGGGACTTGGCAATCATGTCATCCACATAACATTCTATTTCTTTATGGATCATGTCATGGAACAATGTTACCATAGCCCGTTGATATGTTGCACCAGCATTCTTCAGTCCGAATGGCATCACCTTGTAACAAAATGTGCCCCAGGGTGTTATAAAAGTTGTCTTTTCCATGTCTTCAGGCGACATCTTGATCTGATTGTATCCTGAAAATCCGTCCATGAAGGAGAATACCGAAAACTGAGCCGTATTATCAACCAATACATCAATGTGAGGTAAAGGGAAATCATCTTTCGGCCTGGCTCTGTTCAGATCTCGGTAATCCACACACATCCTCACCTTTCCATCTTTCTTAGGCACTGGTACAATATTAGCCACCCACGGCGGATAGCTAGTCACAGCAAGGAACCCGACGTCCCATTGCTTTTGTACCTCTTCCTTAATCTTCATTGCCATATCTGGGCGGGTACGGCGCAGTTTCTGTTTAACTGGCGGGCAGTCTCCTTTTAAAGGCAGCTTGTGCATGACAATATCGGTGTCCAACCCTGGCATATCCTGGTAAGACCAAGCAAACACATCCACATATTCACGAAGCAAGTCAATCAATTGTCCCTTTACTGAATCTTGTAGGCAAGCCCCGATCTTAACCTCTTTCACATCTTCTTCCGTACCAAGATTAACCGTTTCGACCTCCTCCTGATGAGGAGTGATAACCTGCTCCTCTTGCCTTAACAACCTGGCTAGCTCTTCAGGAAGCTCATAATCTTCTTCAACCCCTTCATCAACTTGATTGATTGGATTGTCAAAGTAATACAGAGTCATAGCTGTGTTGTTGTCGGTGCAGTCTGAAAGGCACTCTCTGCAAGGGTTTGGATTGTTCATTTTAGTGATCGATTTTAATCTTGTTTAGAAAAAGTGAATAGAAGTTATCATTTTGAAAAACATTGCCATTTTATTTTTGTATAAAAAGAAAAACGAAAAACAGTGAGTGGGAAAGAAAAAAGACTCATTTGTAAAAGATGTCCGATATTCGTTGATTGATCTGTTTGCACAAAATTACAAGATGGCCCGGTTACAAAATGAGTCTTGACATCTTGGGCAAGATGCAAGACTTGATGCATGCTTAAAATATACAGGAAATAATAATTACTCTGCAGGAGTAACCCTTATAATTTCCTAGGAAGACCAATTTGAGATATGGCTCCCCGGGGTCCTTGGACGTATCCAGCTCTCCAGGTTGCGCTCTTCTTCCGACTCATCTTCCAAGTTGTTCACTGCATCCGGGGTGAGCATTCCCCCGCTGACAAAATTGGGCTTCTTAGCAGCTTCTGATTGATCTTGTTGAGTTGGTTTGTAACCCAACCCAAATCTGTCTTCTTTCTTCTCCACGGGCAACAACTTGCCCCAGCCTTGGGCAGTCCCCTCTTCAACAACCTTCCTGGCTTGCTGATAAGACGTCATGGAGGTTCCTAGTACAACAGATGCTTCATTAATGTTCAGGGCCTCAAACCCCTGGCTCATGGTTTCATGGATTTCTCCATCCATCTCAATGTATTTGTACGTAGCCAGATGGCTAACAAAGATGTCCTCTTCACCATAGATGGTGATGATCTGGCCTTCCCACTCGAATTTCAGCTTCTGGTGAAGGGTAGACGTAACAGCGCCAGCGGCATGGATCCAGGGTCTACCCAACAAACTGCTGTAGGCCGGCTGAATGTCCATCACATAGAAGGTAATCTTAAAAGTCTGCGAGCCAATCATCACAGGCAGATCAATCTCCCCTAGGACTGATCTTTTAGAGCCATCAACTGCTCTTACCACCAAATTACTCGGACGCAATGCCAAGCCATCATACTCCAGCTTCACCAAGGCTTTCTTTGGTAGAACATTGAGCGAAGACCCAGTGTCCACCAGTACATGAGATAAAACAACACCCTTGCATTCTAGAGTGATGTGTAAAGCCTTGTTGTGGTTACGTCCCTCAGTCGTTAAGTCAGCATTGGTAAAGCCCAGTCCATGACTGGTGTTGACATTTGCTATGACAGTTTTGTCACACCCCAAATTTTACCCCTAACTGCTTGCATCATACGTTCATCACATTTAGCAGAGAATTCCAAGATTTTTTTTTTTATTTCTTTGTTGCTTCTAACTCCTTTTCAAGTTATTTATAATTTTAATTTTTATTTCTTTTCACTTCCAAGATTTTTAATTTAATTTCTATTTCACATGTTTTAATTTTAATTTTTATTTCCTTTTCTTATTCTATTTTGCAAGTTTCTATTTTTTTCAATTTCTACTTCTAATTCTTGTTTCAATTTCTACTTCTAGTTCTTAATTCATGCTTAAATTTTAAACTTAAATTTTATTTCCATTTCATTTTCAAAGTTTTTCTCTAAATTAATTTCTAATTTCTATTCCTAATTTTTTTAATTCATTTTCAAGTTTTTTTTCTAAATCTAATTTTAATTTTCATTTCTAATTTTTAATTCAATTTTATCATAGGTTTAAATCCAATTTTCAATTTCTAATTTTCTTTTTCACTTCAAGTTTAATTCCAAGTTCATAATCTAAATATTACTTCCAATTTCCATTTATAATCCCAAGTTTTTTTTAAAGTCAATTTATTTAAATCCATTTTTCAAATTCATTTCAATTCATTTTTCAGTCTCAATTCCAATTTCTATTTCCAATTTCTATTCACAAGCTTCAAGTTCCAATTTAATTCCAATTCCATTTTCAATTTTCAATATTTTAAAATCAAGTTCCAAATCATGTTCAAGAATCATTTCCATTTTCATTCAAGAAACCATTCCAATTTTCATCTCTAAGATCCAATTCAAATCTCAATTTCCATTCAATTTTGTTCCAACCATTAACTCTTGTCAAATAAATTTCTCAAGATTAATGTAAGTTACAAGTTCATAACAAAGTTTGAAGTTAGAAAGTCATTACATTCTAAGGATCGGTTACAAAGCTCTTAAAGCTAAATTTGCAAAGTCTTAACAATATCAAGGAAATCAGATTTCAAGTTTCCAAGTTACTCCATGCCAAATCTTCAAGGTCATGCCTAAGAATTCCATGTTTCGAACTACTTTTTGTTCCTACAAAATAAGCAAGCCAAGTTTAGAATTAAAAAACATATTCATATCATAATCACATTTCATTCAAATATCACAATCATTCTCATGTTCATATAACATAAACCATTCATACATATTTCATAAGCATTTTCATAAGAATTTCATGATTCATAATCAATACAATCCAACCATAAATTATTCAACTTTCATTCACAAATTATTCGAACATTCATAATCCATTCACCTTTAAACTTGCCAATTCCACAATTCATCCATTTTATTCATACACATTCATACATAAATTACAATTTAAATGTCATCATAAATCATCATTTTTTTAAATTCATTCAAACAGCCCCATATAAAATTCAGCATTCAAGCCATTATTCATTCACATATATCATATATCATCTTGCATTTTTCTGTTTTTTCTAACTTTACAAAATCAGCCCAAGAGAGGGGACCATTTTCTCTCTACTAGCAAACAAAAAAAACAGCAACAAAATAGCAGAAAAACAGCAGCACTCAGCACACAAAACAGCCTGCTACAGCCTCCCACTACAACCAAAATTCAGAATCTGTCCCCTATTGTCAAACCCTTCAACCACAAGTTTTCAAGGACAAAAATTCAAATTCTAAACCCTAATTCATTTCATATAAAGCTAGCACTGTTTAATTCATCAACACACAGAAAAAATCCAGCCACATTCCCACAACCAAAAAACCACAAGAGAGAGGAAACTGAAAATTCAGCAATATTAAAAAGTCAAAAAACACCATCAACCATCAATCACACCAGCAGCAGCAAAGGGGTAGAGAAGAAACTACAGAGGAATAATAGAAGTAAAGCTCACCGTTGCGGATTCTTCACCCCGATAACTTTCGGGTTGGAAATGTTCTCCTCTTCCTTCACCTCTTTTCGGAATACTTTGTTCATCTTGTTTGATTCCTCTTGCGGCCATGTTTATGTTTACGGTTTGATTTCGATTCCGAATAGCTAGATTCTTTTTCAGTTTCATTTTGTCACCTCACTGCATACAAACCAAGTTTCAAAAATTAAAAAAAATAACATCAAACAAAAACCATAAAGTAAAAGACAGCAGCCACCTTTTCACAACAAAAACAAGCTACAACATAAAACAGAGGCAGCCATGCACCATGCCAGGACCAAGTAGCAACACAAACATTTCCATATTTTGTTTTCCTTTTCATCTATAACTTCTTCCTGTAAAGCAAAAAGCATTCTCTGAACATGATCAAATTCAAAACCCTGTGACCAAACAAATCCACCACCAACATCTCAAACATCACTCTATTCATCTGTCTCTTTGTCCCTTTCAACAACCACACTCAACTAGGCCACTGTTTCCTCTAACAATTTCACCATACACACACGCATACTGTGTGTTCACAACGAAAAAGAAAAAAAAACAAGCCATTCTCTTCACTCATAAACCTCACCCTTGACCATTCCTTCATCAAGACTTTATGCAAAAATAGAAAACCACTCTTCATTCATAACACATAACTTTTCACTCAACTTTGTCCTTTGCTTCATCACCCTTTAACCGAAAAACCTCACCAAATCTTCATCAACTTTTGTCAAAATATCACAACAAAAACATATAACACACCATAAACCCACCTCAAACCATTTTTCAACAACCTCAAAACCTTCAACACAACCACCAATGCTTCAAACCTGAAAAAATCTGAAACTCAATCCCAAATCAAAACACCGCAAGGCCAGAAAAACAAATCTCCGTGACAGCCACATCCTTCAATCACCAAAACTGAAAACTGACAACCATTCCAAACACAGCAAAAAAACAAACCTTTCCAACTCTGAAATGAAACCGTAAAATCGCCGCTCACAAATTCGTCACCACCCTTCACCTCTGTAAATCGCAGAAACAAACTTCCATACGAAACCAACCTTCACAAACTGTTTTAGCCGAAACCAAACAAACCTCAAAACCGCTTACCACTGCAACTCTTCATACTCTGCTTCAACCACCAATAAACAAAACCGCAGACTTCATTTTTCTTCATCGCCCCTTTTCATCACCGTCTTCAACCTCACTTTCATACACCAATAAGAACCCCTTTCTTTTTAAAACCTCTTACAGGAAATTGCACAGCGTGTAGGGGCTCCATTGCCTCAGTACACAACATTCAGATCAGGCCTAGGACATTTACCTATTTTTACTGGGATAGTAGAATTAGCTGGAATCACATTTACCGGTGAACCTGCCAAGAATAAGAAACAAGCCGAGAAAAATGTAGCTATGGCAGCTTGGTCATCTTTAAAGCAATTGGCAAAAGAGAGTGCTAGCTCTTCAACTGAACCTGAGAACAATGACGAATTAGAACAGATCACTATAGCTAGGGCTTTGCTGAACTACCGTCTGAAGGAAAAGATGTTAGTGTCTAACCGAAATGCTCCGATTCCATTTCAGAAGAAGTTTCAGATTCAAAATCTCAGGCCAACTAGTTCTCAACACTCCGCTCACCTTCAGAACATCAACCATCGCTTCCCTCTCCACCTTTAAACCGAGCCAACATCACCGGCAACAATAGCCGCTTCATCAAACCAACACGATTCTTCAAGCAGCTTTCATTTCCCTACATCATTGACACAACAAATCACGACAACAAGTCCAAATCGCAAAACAATACACAACTTCACCAATATCTTACCTCGTTCAATCAATCACCACTGACAACATCAATGAAACACAGAACCCTTATTACTTCACTCACCTTTCTTCAACCATCAAGACAAGCCCAGCAACGCAACAACAATAACCATCCCACAACACAAATCGACCTCCAAACACACCATGAACACTATCACCGCCACCTTCTAACACCAACAAACCAAAACAGGACAGAGAGAATTGAGATGAAATAGAAGAGATTCAAGGTGAGGATACGAAGATGTTATCAAGCGAATCAAGGAGAGAAATCGGTACAGTGGGACTTGTTTCTTCACTGTCGCTCCCAATAAATGGAACTAACCCAGATAAAGGTACAGACGCGAACGATCGGCGAGAGGGACAATGAGAACACACAGCCGTGTACTCATTGGAGATGAATAGAGTCGCCAGCTAGGCATTTTTATCCCGGAGGAAAGGCAATGCTGCATAGGCCTAGAAAGATATGGATAAGACGGTTGCGAACCAGAGAGACTGAGAAAGGGGGTTGGTTACAACCTGGGAAGGTATTAGCACCCAGATTGTCCGTCGTACTCGACGGGATCCACGCTTGAAAGATTTGTGTTTTAAAGGGGTAGTGTCAGTGCAATTTGTGTGTAAAAGAGCTGGAAAAGAATGTACAGGTGTCAGTGCTGAAAGAAGTGTAAAGTGTATAAATGATGTGTCAGTGTAAGGGCAGGAATAAGATGCTCAAGATCATGAGGCTAAAAGAAAGAGGCTGGAAAGAGGGGGAATATACAGAGACTTTTGTTCGATAACTGTTAAGTTATGCCTACGTATCCTCTCGTGCAATGAGGAAGTCAGAACACCGTAGTTCGACCCAAAGAGACTGAAAGATGAATTGACTTGTGAACTGCTTGCTTGTCAATGCTCAAGTGTATGATCTGTCTGGCACAGATGCAAACTGTCTTGCATTAGACGGAAGAAGCAAGTTCTCGTTTATGAGTGAAGGTGATGAGAAAAGAATCCCGAAGGAGACGATTATTGCTTGTTTTTGTGTTTTCAGTCTTTTATTTCTCTTTGAAGTTTGTCATAAGAAAATGAGCTTAAGCCTAAACCAACGGGTTAGTAAACTCATCACATCATCCCTCTGATTAGGGGTAATGAGAATACCTTAAGTGTGAAGTCAGATTCTCACACTTAATCACCATGGTGTAGGATTAAGATCATTAACCTGCTTGTGATTATTTAGATGTTTTTGGTATTTTTGTTTAGTGTTGAGTAATGAGGTTAAGCCATAATCAAGGATTAAACAGACCCATTACACCATCCTAATAGAAGGATAATAGGTGAGAATGTTTAAGCTGAGGAAAGCTCCTCAACTTAATCCATGATTAGGGATTAAACTCATGACAAAACAAGCCTTTGATTAAGTGGATTTTATTTAATGGTATGATGAAGAAGTGATTTTTAGGGTTTGTAAGACAACTTGAGGGGGACTTGTCCATTAACACTAGGGTTAGTCCTTCTTAACCAATTAAGGAAGAATTAGAACCCTAATGCAAGGCCCAAGTTACAAGTGAGATGTCTTGATGATTATTATGTGAATTGATTAAGAGATTTAAACACATTAAGGGTTTAACACTTAGGATTAAAGTTATACACTCCATCCTAATAGAAGGATGCAGGCATAAGCTTAATCACAAAGCCTTAAAGCCTTTAGGGTTTAGTCCCTGATTATGAGATGAGAAGAGAAGACTCAAAGAGACACAAAGGTAAAACTATGAGGGGAGACTAATCAAGACCCTAATTCATTGTCATGCTTGGTTGTTCCTAAGGTTTGTGAGGTTTTCAGGAACAATCCTCAAAGGAGCCACCAGGAAGCAGATGAACAGGATCAAGAGAAGCAAAGTGACTTGCTTCATTCAAGAAGTCAAGTCACTTGAAGAAAGAAAGTGGGAGAAACAAGAATGAGCAAGCTCAATCTCAAACACATATAGAAATGCAGCAATGGATGCAAGAGAGATGAAAAGAAAAGTTATGAGAAGTGAAGGCAAATTCACTTCTCAAAGTCACTTACCACCTGAAATGTTAGAAAGAAATGCAATGCAATGCAAAATGAGATGAAATGGTATGATGCTAAGCAAAACCAGAAGCATGTTGATGATGATTATGATGTTATGAGATGCTGCAAACATGAGGCAGCACATGGAGATGTTCATACAAGATTATGGATGCAAATGATGCAAGCTAAGAAGCATGGATAAGCATGGAAAGTTATGAAGCATACAAGGTAAATGACATGGCAAATATGTGATGCAATGATCAAACATGCTTCCTACATGTCTTAAGATGTCAAATGGAACACAATCATGCATAAAATGCAAAGACAAGTCATGTTATGCAAGAGAATGCAAGAGGGATGCATATGAAAGCCCAAATCAGGGTTTATGGACAATGCATCAAACAAAAACCCAAAACAGAAGCAAACCCTAAGATAAAAAATGGAAAATGCCACCCAAAGAAACCCTAAACCTATACTAAACCAAGGTCCAAAGGGGAGGTCTCAACTCTTAACCAATCTCAAGATATGACTTTTCTAAGTTATTAGGGTTTTTAGGGCTCCTAAACAAAAGAAATGCCAAACAAATTGAAAATGCAAGATCAAATCATGGCCATTTTATCCTAGAAACTACATGCTAAACACAAAACAATGCAAGAAGAACCAATGTCCAACCCCTCTTAGATAGGCAGAAATGAATTTTTGAACTTATGATCAAAACAATGCACAAAATATGATTTAATTCAATGAAAAAATCTTAAAATGCATCAAGATCAAAAAAGAAATTTGGTTTGAAGATTGGAAAATGTTTCTAAATGTCTTAGAACATTTCATGAATTTTTTTGTAATTTTTAAATACCTAAAAGTATTTTTAATTAATTAATTTCCATTAATCAATTAAAAATAATCTTTTAAATATTTAAAAATACTTTTTTAATGATAAAAAATAAAATAAAAATATTTTTGGGTCTTAAAAATTAATAAAACTTTTAAGAAAAAGTTTCATAATTTTTAAGACATTTTTGTTATTTTTAATTAATTATGCAAGTTAAATGAAATAAAATGAAATTAAAATAAGAAAAAAAGAAAAGTAATCAGGATGGAGGGCCAGGATGGGCTCTGAATTCAAACTGGTTGACCAGCGCGCAAATGAAGGGTGTGGATTGCATCTGATTTAATTATCCTAATTAAAAATTAATTAAACTAATGAGAGAGATTAGGGCTAAGCAGATTGATCTGGGCCATCCAAACTGGAGGGAAGTCAACAGGTCAAAGGGGATCTACGCTCCACATTCAAATGCCCTTAATGACTGTAATTAGGGCTAAATGACTTTCAGGCCGCCGGAGAAGACTTCCGGTCGCCTTCTCCGGCCAGCCAAAACCCTAGATTCTTCTATAGGTCACCAAATCACAAATTTCTTCCATCAAACTGACTCTCTCATCAATCTAAACCTAAACCCTAGGCCTAAATTCATTTATTTTCATCCATGAGCATGAATCGAAACAAAAGATAAAACACGGGCAAATGTTCAGGAACTCCATACATGCTGGTTTCTACACTATTTTCAAAAGCAAGCATACATTCATGATCAGGGGAACACAAGGCATCATAAAAGAACTAAAAAATCAGTTTCTGGGAAAAATGTTCATGAAGCTCACCTGAGATGCAGCTTCTCTGTTTATGAACTCTCTGGACTTTTTTCTTGCACAGGCTTGCTCCCTTGAACCTCCTGAGGGCAAAATGAGACTCAAAATGCTTGGAGAGTGGCTGGCTTGAAAGATCCAACTCTGGTGTAGCAGAAATGGGGATCTGTGTACAGGCAGCTTTAGACCAAAGTGAAGGGTGGTTTTGACTTCTTGTGGTATGCTTGACTTGTTGGTGAAGAAAGGTGAGGTGTTTGATGGCTGGATGAAGGGATTCGATGAGTTCTGGTTTGGAAGGTGAGAAATGGTGAAGCTCAGGTCAGGCTTGTTTCAAGCTTGAGCTTTGGTGGTTTGAGGTCTATGAAGTGTGGTGAGTTGAATGGTGAAGATGGTTTTTGTGTTTGCAAGCTGTGAAGGCAGATTCGAAGCAACTTGCAAGATGAGGTGATTTTGTGAATGTGTGTGTATGAGATGTTTCAGCCTTGCCTTGTACATGAAATGGCTTGCACTTTGTCCACATAACTCTCTCTCATTGGTCAGGTGATTGGACATGTGCTTTATTGATTGGTAAGTCACCTTTTGCAAAAAGTCAAATAATGTGTAAGAGAAGTATGGCTCATGATCTAGGCAAGTACATGGGCTGGTTCTGGTGCAGCAAGGTGAGGTGAGAGGCTAGCAAAGTGTAGTAACCAATGCAGCAAGTTGTAGGAAGTGATCATGAAGATTTTGCAAGTTGTAACTTTTTGGTTCACATGTGAAAAGTCTTGTTACATGAACCATAACCATGGGCATTCTTGGTTCAAATCTGAATTTTATGACTTAGAGAATGTTTGCATACTGGTTTGGAATGAATTAGAGGTTGCAATTGGCCTTGGTCCATGATTTTGCAAAATTCTCACTTAGGGCATGCCTTGAAAATCAATGATTTTAGCCAACTTTGTCACACCATAACTTTTGATCCAAAAAGAGTTTGATCATGTTCTTGTACTTTTTGAAAAGGGAAAGATGAGATCTACAACTTTCATGACCAAAGTTTTTTTCATTTGAAGCATTTTTGGATCAAGAATCAAGGCTTGAAAAATGACCTAAAATGATGCATTCTTGAAAAGTCAACTATGCCCAAAAAGTCAACATTTGCAAAAACCCTAAATTCTTGATTTTTATGAACTTCAGCCTTCTTCCATGATCAAATAAAGATCATATACACTCAAAATGATGAAGATCACCCATTGGTTGGGTCATTGGGGGCCTCAGATGCCCTGATTTTACACTGACTTGTCTGAAAAGTCAACTCTTGATCAGATGACTTCCCCATGGAATTTCTTCATGAAAATTGATATGCATACTCCCTATACCATATAGAGACCAATGGAAACAAGAATGACCAAAAAATTTGGGGTTATGGCCTCTGAAACCAAAACCCTAATTTTAGGTCAACTGTGCAGTCAATCCTGGCTCTGCATCCACTCAAACCCTAGTTCTTGTGATTCTTTTGCATTTTTGACTTTGAGAGGGTGTACTATGATGCTTGAACACATATGGATCCCTTTGAAGTGATTGGTTGCCTTTGGAGTGGCTCAAGAAGCCCTGAGATTGCTCAGATCACAAACCCTAGGTGCAGATGACTTATAAACTATGCAGTGAATCAAAAATGAGATGTGAGATGATATGATTGTGCTTATGCATATGGGAATGATCACAAGCCATGGTGAAATGGGTGAGGGCAAATTTGGGGTGTTTACATTCACCAACAAAATCACCAGCAAGCTCTTCAAGCCGCGAGCAACCTTGAATCAAGCAACAAACCCGAACACGGATTCATCTTCCGCCAACACCCAAACGGCCTTCACTACACAAACCCGCGACGAAATCCTTCAAACCAAGACCAACCGAAACCCTTCGCCGCACCACATCACTGATGACCGACAAGAAACCACCGTGAATACCATGGATTTCCGCCGTGAATAACATTTGAGAGAGAGTCGCGAGTGCGAGAGACAGAGGCGATTGAGAGGAAGAAATTCACGATGAGAGAGTGAGACGGACGAGAGGGATTTTCTTCCCCATTTCAGAACGGCGCCGTTTTGGCCTAGGTCTTTTCCCCCTTTTTGCAACCGAACCGGGTCAACCCTGATCCGCCCTTTTGTTGGAGGTCCGCCCAGGCACTACCCCTGTGGGCCTGCGCCTGTTTCTCATTTCAGCCCATTTACCTTTTCTTTTTTCATTAAAAAATCTAAAAAAAAGTTTATAATTCAATTAATTTTTTTTTATTTATTTATTTAATTTTAACTAATTAGGTAATTTTTTTTATTTAGTTAATTTATCATTTTCTCATTTAAATGTATATACAAATAAATAAATAAACATTTTAACATTAATATTTTCTTTTCTATTATTATTATTATATTTAGTTAGAAATTTATATACATATAAAATAAAATAGAAACATTTTAATTTTAATATTTTCTTTTATTTTTATTATTATATTTAGTTAAGAAATCTATAAAATAAATAAATAAAAAGCATTTTAACTTCAAAATTTTCTTCTCTATTTTATTTTTATTATTATATTTAGTTAGATATATACATAAAAAAAAATAATACAAAAGGATATTTCGAATTCAATTTCTTCTTTTCTATCTTATTTTTTATTACATATTTAATTAATTATTTATTTATTTAAAAAATCCAAAAAATATTTGTATAGTTCTTCTTCGTTTAAGATAGAGGTGGTTTGGCTTAGTTTTAGATCCTATTAGTGTGAGAGGTTTAGATTTAAGTTTTAATTTAATCTTTCGGTGTTTTGGTTGTATGCACGTTATGTTTATATTTATTTTATTTTGCATTATGACCATATATCTGTTAAAATAAAATTGAAAGCGCTCACCATATTAACTTTTATTTTCAAGATAATAAACCCTTGGTCCAACACCAAGTGAACTATACACACTTCACTCACACACGTAAGTCGGTCGTTTTACGATCGCCATCTGCACATTCTTTACACTTCACAGCTTCCTAATTTAAGCAAATTGACGCACCGCGTTTGTTTTCCACCCCCGCATTCTCGATCCATATATCGAGCCATAGCCCGGTTACTAAGCCTTTTATCTTGCATTTCTATTTACTTTATCCAATTTATTTTTGCAAGTAGCAACCTATGCCTTAGACTTAGGAGCTTGCACCCTCATTTATTTGCTTTCGTTTTTGCTTTTCAATCCAAAAGGGAAAGAACTCCTGCAGTTGACTCAATGTCATAGGAAGTTTAGCCATCCCTAGTTCCTTTTCGACCTTAACCATTAGGACTTTTTATTTTAGAACTTTTTGTGACTTTCCTAAAGTCACGTGAGTGTTTGCCATAACACTTACTTTCCCCCGCGAACCTTGAGCGTAACCAAGTGTTCGTTAATCCTTAGGAGAACTACGAGTGCTCTGATTCTATACTCGATACGTAGGCATCGATGCGATGTTGTGCGAGCACCATTAGAAATAAAAACCTCAGGTTCCCTTAATTTTAACAAGCAATAAATAACAAAACACAAATACTAACAAGAGGTTCCCGTAGGATACTGCGGATGCTTAGGATGCTAACACCTTCCCTAGGTATAATCAACCCCCGAACCTAGTTTCTCCTCATTTAGGGTTTTTACGATCTTTTTCCCTTTTCCCTTTGGATTAAATTAAAGTCGGTGGTGAACATAAAAGTTTTGTGATTCAAGCTTAATCAATAGCTTGGTATCCGATTCTCACCGCAACAAGTTTCTAGCTGATTAACAGTGATCTCCTCTAGCACGTATGCTGCGTGCAGGACTTTCAGTAATGCATTCCTGTGAGCTTCAGAACACATCAACAGGGATAATATGGAGATCTTTGAGGGAGTTTGGTGAAGCTGATCTACCACCTTGTAATCACTTCTCTTTATGATTCTCATAAACTCGTCTACATCTTGCTCAAAAGATGTCTTCTGAGTTTCTTTGATGATTGGTTCTTCAAACACCACACTCTTTCCCTTTGCTTTGGCAGCAGCTTCTGCTTCGGCATTAGGTCTCTGTGTTTGTGAGGTAAAAAGGCGTTCGCTTCTGGTGAAGCCTCTGCCTCCCCCAACATTATCAATTTGTGGAGAAGAGGTTGATGAATCCAAAGTGATTTTCTCTCCGTGGCAGTACAGGTCAGAGCCATAATGCCAAGGGATGGCATTACTGCTTTCATATGGAACGGGTCCAGGCACCGTGATGGTAACTGGACTGACTGCTGCAAAGGAGGGTACTGAAATGGTGTGCGGATCGTAGTAAATGGTGACTAGTGATCTGGCAGGAGGTGTCACTGCTTGTTGTTGAAAGTTGTTGTATGAAGGAGCACTTGATGGATCATAATAGATGGTGACTGCTGAAATATCTTCATTGATTTCTGTTGGCGTTGTAGAAGATTCCGTTGAATGAATACGTGTTGATGTTGTAGAAGAAATGGTTGTTGACATCTGGTCTGCTGAAGTGATGGACGGAGCCATTGTTGATGATATTGACAAATTGGTCGGAATGATTGTCGTTGTAGTTGTAGAAGTCTCAGAAATTGTTGTCAAAGGAATTGCTGGATTTGTAGGCGCCGTTGTTGAGATCTGAAGGATACCACTTTTGATGAGACCATCTATGCCGCTTCTTAAATTATCACACCCGTTGACTGCAATGTTGCAATACCCACAACCGAGCTCACATCCGGGGAACACTTGACATTCTAGAAGTTGAGCTTTAATTTCGACCAAGGGTGTTCGTATCTGTCCAACACTGGTTATCAGAGTAACTGGTTTGTCTTCCTCAATGGCATTAATCCTCGGCCCACCATGATTAGGCATAGGATTCTTGGTGACATTTGGCGGGGGTGCAAAGTTGAGGGCTTTGGAATCTACCAGATCTTGGACCTTCATTTGCAATGCCCTGCATTTCTCAGTATTGTGGCCAGGTGCATTGGAATGGAAAGCACATCTGGCGTTGATATCGTAATTCCTTGGCAGATTAGAGGGATCCGGTGGTGCCAATGTCCTTAACTCAACCAGGTTGAGCTTCAGGAGTTGTGGCAAAAGTGCAGCATACGGCATGGGAATAGGATCAATTACCCTGTTTGCCTGTGATGGTCTTTGTTGGAATGGACGTTGTTGTGGACTGTTGTTGTTGTTGTTGTAGGCTCTCTGTGGCGGATACTGAACTTGCTGTTGATAGTGTGGCTGTTGTTGTGGTTGATATGCTGGTTGCTGAGGAATCGGAGCTGGAATAGTGACAGCTGCTACTGATCTGTGGACATACTGAGGTCTGCCCCTGTTGGCATGAATGGCATTTGTCTCACCGGTTCTTCTAGGTCCCACAAAAGGCTTCCTGGGATTACTGGAGGAACTAGCACCGTTATCATAAATCTTGCCCAACTTCAAAAGGCTTTCAATCCTTTCACCGGCTATAACAACATCAGCAAAATTGGTGGAAGAAAAAGCAGCTAGCCTGTCGATATATGTTCCTTGCAGGGTATTCATGAACATGTCGGCCATTTCTCTTTCTGACATGGGTGGCTGGACAGCAGCAGCAAGCTGTCTCCACCTCTGGGCATATTCCCTGAAGATTTCCCTGGAGGATTGAGACATTCCCATCAAAAGGGTCCTGTTAGGAGCCATGTCTAGATTGTATTGGTACTGCCTGATGAAAGCTTCAGTTAGGTCCTTCCAGCACCTGATAGTAGCTCTGTCAGGTGTGAATACCACTCTCTTGAAGCACCAGTCAAACTATCTTCGAAGTAGAACATCCACAGCTTCTCGTCCATAGTGTATGCCTTAAGTCTTCCCAGAAAAGACTGCAAGTGAGTTCGTGGACAAGAGGTTCCATTGTATTTCTCGAAGCACGGGGGTTTGAACTTGTGGGGAATTCTTACCCCGTCCACTAGTCCCATATCCATAACATCAAAACCTAGGGAGTTTTGAGACTCCAGAGATCTCAACTTCTCGGCAATTTCATCAAACCTTCTATCATAAACTTCATCCCCAGCTCCCATTACAGTAAATTTCTCTTCTTGAGGGTCTTCTTGTAAGATCCTTCCTCCAGTAGTATTTCCTTGCACATTACCCGGGATGTTGACTTCCGGATGTGGATGAGGCCCAAATACTGGTGGATTAACGTGAGGCTGACCCCTCTCATTGTTACTTGTTCCTCCAGTTCCCAGATGGGGTTCTTCTGGAGTTTGCCTTTCTACCAATGCCCTTAACCTTTCTTGACTTTGGGCCAAGCCATTCATTACCTCCATGAATTGGGTCATTTGGTTTCTCATCTCCAGCCTTTCATTAGCCATCTGATTTCTGACCTCCGTCAGATCTTGCTGCACTTGATCCATTTGGATACCAGGAAGGTTGTTGCGAGTAGGGTACCGGTGCGGACGGTTGAGAGGGAACACTCGGCGGCGAGCAATATTTCCTGAATCACAACAGAGTTAGTAAAAACAAGAACCTACAAAACAAAACAAAAGTTAGTATGCAATGCAGTATGCTTATTTGTTTCCAAGGTATCCGGCTTGGCACTTGGTTTTGACCTTTCCAGACCCTGAGGAATGTGCTTTGGTGTTGCTTGAGAGAAGGAGGCATCAATGAAACAAACTAACAAATACATTACAAATGGTGAAGCATACATAGTTTGCTTTCTTACAACATATGCCCCTGAAGGGTCAAAAATACAACATAAAAGAAAGGTACATCAAATGGAAATAACAACAAGCAAAGAAGTCAAACATCTAATCCAAACTCATCCTCCTTGACCTCCTTTAATAGTGCTTCAGTTACAGGACCAGCCGGATGCTCTGTGATGTTCCTGATAAGAAGGTTTCTGGTGGCAATGGCAGTGGTCAGCTTCTTGTGCCTGTCTTGGTCCTTTGACCTCTTCACACCAGCCCTAAGCTTCAATTCTGAAATTTCCTTCTGGACTGCTAGCAAAGCTTCCTGTTGCTTCTTTTCATTAGCCTCCAACTGCTCAATCCTATCTTGAGTTTTCTTATCTTCCTGAGTGCGATCTTCAGTGATCCTGACCCACCTAGCTTGAATTTCTTGCAAATAAAGCTCAGTCCTAGCCTGCTGATCCTTAGCTTCTTTACAAGCATTTTTCAATATTTGCTCCCCAGCTCTTGATTTCTTGATGTAGTCCTCTGCTTTCTCAATCTTGTCTAGATGCTCCACTTTAAGCTTCTCCAACCTCTCAATGTCTAGACGACCATCACTCCTCTCCCAGAGGGTTTTCTTCAGAGCTTGAGACAGATTCTCATTCCTTTTCTTCAGTTTCTCAATTTCTTCCAGGCTGACAGTTGCTGCTGGAGGTTGTACTGTAGAAGGTCCAGGTGTATCCTCAATGGTGAAAGGCATTCCAGTAATCTGAGCTCTGGCATGAGACCATTCATAATACTGAGCTGAAGCCACATTATTGCACCTCCCAAGAATGGCCATCCCTTTGGTCTGGATGTTGTCCCAAGCCCAAGATGCTTGTCTGACAACAGCTAGATTAGGCTTTATCTCACAATATAGGGTTTCAGCCAAGTCTTGCACTCTAGGAGGGTGAACCAAAGCATAGCCCAATTGTCTCTTAAACAGCAAAGGATTGTAGTTGATGCAACCCTTCACTCCCACTAGAGGTACATTGGGGTATTGCCCACAGCTGGTGATAATGTCCTTGCCTTTGGTGCTCTGGGTGCACCATCTGATGTCATCTGAAGTCAAAGCAACAAGTCTTTTAGCCCAATTATTCTATTGGTGAGAGTTCAAGAAGGTATCAGTCTTGGGTAAGTGTTTAAGCAGCCAAGTGTGAAATAGAGGAGCACAGCATCTCACCAACTTCCCTCTCTGCTTCTCATTTCTTTGGTGAACAGAATAATAGAAATCTCCCAGCAAGGTGGGCACTGGGTTTCTCAGAAGGAAGAGATGAATAGCACTCTTGCTGATAAACTTAGGCTCATCTGCAAACAGTATGATCCCATATATGCTGAGAGCTAATAATGCACAAACTGCCCTCCATTCCCCCAAAGAGGCCTTTAGGATGGCCTGAGAAATCAAGAAGTCTAAGTGCAAACCAGGGATCCCAGCCTTTGTTGTCATGTTCTGCTCAATCAATATAGGCTCCAGGTACAGTGCTTTTGCCACTTCTCCATTGCTGGGAGAAGTCATCTCTGGGTTGAAGGGGATCCCACCCCTGACAGGTACTCTAGTCAATGAGGAAAACTCTTCCAGCAAAGGCCCTAGCTGGAAGTCTGAAAATGTAAAACATCTCAAAGGAGGGTCATAAAACTGTAGGCAGGTGTGGATCATACTCCTCTGAGAGGGGTCCAGGTCCATAACCATATCAACGATGCCTCCATAATGCTCTCTGAATAATGGGATGTGGTCTGGAGTGATAAGTGCCTGAACCTGCCTGATGCCAGTCAACACAGGCTCAAAGAAATGATATGAAATGTTGCTCTTCTTGGGTGCCATGACTACTGATGAAGAGCTAAATGCTGATGATGAAGACTGATACTGGAGATGAGCCACTGATAGGCTGAGGCTGGTGATGGAAGTAGCTGAAGCAGGCAACTGATGAAGATAGCTGAAGCAGATAGCTGATGAACAGGGGTCTAAGCAGACGAAGGGGTCAAAACCAAGCCAGATGTAATGTGGATACCCTGAAAAACAAATAAACAAATGTTAAAATGATGCAAATGATGAGTATGCAAATGATATGCAAGGTTTTGTGATCAAGCTGGATCTGATAACTGCCTTGATATAAAGGTCCATGTATGTTTAAGAAGTCCAAATGGAGGTCTAGAAGTCCAGTAACCAAGGTGGGGGACTCAAATAAAGAGTCACATGTCCAGGGTTAAATCACAAGAACTGTCCAAAGTGAAGCATTCTTAAACACAAAAGTAACAGGGTATGATGTGGCCAAGGGTTCCTGCAAACCTGTAAACAACCCAACCCCCTCACAGGTGGTGTTCTAAAACAAGGATCCTCAGACTTGGATCAGTTATGAGAAGTGTAAACACTTCTAACCCGGAGGTACAGTGTTTACAATAACCATAAAAGATCCTCCTCTAATTCACCTCAGTTTCTGAAGGTCAATACTAAAGGTCATCCAGACTTAGCAGGCTTCCCAGATAGCCCTAGCACTACAGGAGATCTGTAGCACAGAGTTCTCAAGAAGAAACCCACATTTGAACCGTGTTTCATATTCCCGCACCAGACCGAGATGGAATGGGAAAGAACATGAACCACTCTAGCCTAGGTGTCACTCAGGTCCCAGGTATAGGACCTTAAACTCTCAATGAACCCCACCCACCAAGACAAAAACCAGATCCAGCCAGATAACAGTATGACAGTATGATGTATATAAACTGTAAAGAAAGCAATAAACAAAACTGTACATAAAGCAGTAAATAAAGCAAATATACAAACACAATTAGCACATAACACCCCAGTAAACACAAATCAGACAAGCGCTAGGAGGAACCCACAAAGAGAACCAGAAGCCCTGGTTACAGTATAAGGGTCCCCAGCAGAGTCGCCAAGCTGTCGCTCCCGAAGATTTGCATCCCGGTACAAGCGTGAACGGTCGGCGAAGGGAGGAATGAGAACACACAGGAGTGAACTCAAAAGACAAGAGTCGCCAGCTAGGCATTTTTATCCCAGGGGGAAAGGTAATGCTGCATAGACCTAGAAAGACATGGATAAGACGGTTGCGAACCAGAGAGACTGAGAAAGGGGGTTGGTTACAACCTGGGAAGGTATTAGCACCCAGATTGTCCGCCGTACTCAACGGGTCCACGCTTAAAAGATTTGTGTTTTAAAGGGGTAGTGTCAGTGCTATCTGTGTATCAAAGCTGGAAAGAATGCAAGTGTCAGTGTAAAGGAAGTGTGAAGTGCAGTATGTACAGTGTCAGTGTAATAACAAGAGTAAAATGCTCAGGAATATGAGGCTTAAAGAGTGATGCTAGAAGGAGGGGGAATATACAGAGACTTTTGTTCGATAACCGTTAAGTTATGCCTACGTATCCTCTCGTGCAATGAGGAAGTCAGAACACCGTAGTTCGACCCAAAGAGACTGAAAGATGAATTGACTTGTGAACTGCTTGCTTGCCTATGCTCAAGTGTATAACCTGTCTGGCTCAGGTTCTAACTGTCTTGCATTAGACGGAAGAAGTAAGTTCTCGTTTGTGAGTGAATGAGATGAGAAAAGAATCCCGGAAGAGACGATTATTGTTTGTTTTTTGAGTTTTCAGTCTTTTATTGATTTTTGAGATTTGTCATAAGTTAATGAGCTTAAGCCTAAACCAATGGGTTAGTAAACTCATCACATCCTCCCTCTGATTAGGGGTAATGAGAATACCTTAAGTGTGAAGTCAGCATCTCACACTTAATCACCCTGATGTAGGATTAAGATCATTAACCTACTTGTGATTATTTAGATGTTTTTGTTGTTTTTGTTTAGTGTTGAGTAATGAGATTAAGCCATAATCAAGGATTTAATGGACTCATTACACCATCCTAATAGAAGGATAATAGATGAGAACATTTAAGCTGAGAAAGACTCCTCAACTTAATCCATGATTAGGGATTAACCTCATGACAAAACAAGGCCTTTATTAGATGGATTTTAGTTAATGATAAGATGAAGAAGTGTTTTTATGATTTGTCAGACAACTTGAGGGGGACTTGTCCATTAACACTAGGGTTAGTCCTTCTTAACCAATTAAGGAAGAATTAGAACCCTGATGCAAGGCCCAAGTTACAAGCTTGATGTCTTAGTGATTATTATGTGAATTGATTAAAGGATTTAAACACATTAAGGGTTTAACACTTAGGATTAAAGTTATACACTCCATCCTAATAGAAGGATGCAGGCATAAGCTTAATCACAAAGCCTTAAAGCCTTTAGGGTTTAGTCCCTGATTATGAGATGAGGAGAGAAGACTCAAAGATGACACAAAGGAAAAAGTCTAAGGGGGACTAAACAACCTTAAAGTGTTAACATGCTTGGAAATCCTAGGGTTTGTGAGGCTCAAAATGAGAAATCTTCAAGGAAGCCACCAAGGAGAAGCAAGATAGAAAAGGGATGAGATGAGAAGAGAAAAGAGGGAAGAGAAGCACAAGTGAGCAAGCTCACTCAAAGACAAGTAAAAATGCAGCAAGGATGTAAAATGAGAAGGAGAGAAGAAATAGGAGGTGAAGGCAAATCCACCTCCTAAACAAACTTACTATTAACCTGAAAAGTTAGTACATGATGCATAAAGGAAAGGATAAGATGAAACAATGGGAAAATGCCAAAGTCAGAAGCATGCACATGATGCAAATGATGTCAAGAGATGATGCAAACATGAGGCAAGGCATGAGAATGATCATACAAACATATGGATACAAATGGAGGCATGAACTGAACCATGAAAACACATGAAAAGTTATGGAATGCAAAGGACATACAACATGGCAAATGCAAGGTGCAATGATCAAACATGATTCTAATATGTCTTAAGATGTATTATGAATCAAATGAAAGCATAAAATGTCATGGCAAGTCATGGTATGCAAGCAAATGGAAGATGGATGCAAAGGAAGGCATAAATTAGGGTTATATGCAACATGCAAAACAAAAATCCAAAACCAGAAGCAAATGACATGATAAAATTTTTAAAATGCAATCAAAGGAACCCTAAACCTATACAAACTCACTGCCCAAAGGAGGGGACCCAACTCTTAACCTAGTGAGAGTTATGAATTTCCTAAGATTGTTAGGGTTTTAAGGTACCTTGTCAAGAAAAATGCAAAACAAATTGAAAATGCAAGATCAATTCAAACCAATTTTATCCTATAAACTACATGCTATACAAGATGCAATGCAAAAAGAACCATGATCCAACTCTCAAAGGTTAGGCAAAAATGATTTTTTGAAGTTTGAAACAAAATATTGCCTTGAAATAAAATTAATTTCATAGAAAATTATCAAAAGGGATCAAGAACAAAAAATAAATTTGGTTTGAGAGTTGGACAATGTTCCTAAATGTTTTTAAATGTTTCATGAATTTTTTTTGTGATTTTTAAATACCTAAAAGTATTTTTAATTAATTAATTTTCATTAATTAATTAAAAATAAACTTTTAAATGATTTAAAAATAATTTTTGATGCAAAAAATAAAAATAAAAATATTTTTGTGTTCTGAAAAATAATGAAAACCTTGACAAAAATTTTCATAATTTTTAAACATTTTTTGCTATTTTTAATAAAATGAACAAAATAAATGAAATAAAATGAAAATAAAAATGAATAAAATGAGAAGTCAACTGATCCTAAGGCTGGTATTCAAAGTTGAGACGCGGGAGTTGACTGCGCGCGTGATCCAGTGGTTGAAATTCAAACTGACTAATCTTAATTAATTAATTTAAATAAATGAGATTAGGGTTAAGTGAGGAATCTGGGCCATTGAAACGCGCGGGGGATTGACTTAGTCAGCCTAATCTACGCTCCACGTTCAAACTTCATTTAATGACAAAATTAGGGCTAATGACTTTCAGACGGCCGGAACAGTGGTTCCGGTCGTCTTCTCCGACGAGCCATTTTTCTAACTCTCTCCAAACTCCATAAAAATGAAATCTCTCTGCCCAGAATCAAACTCCATTCATCACTGAATCAAAACCCCCAAACAAAAACCATTTTTCATTCATTAATCATGCAAATCGAAGCAAAACAAATTTAGGACAGAAAGTTTCAGACAACTCATACATACTCAATACTCCACCATTTTCATTTTTAAACACATCATGATGATCAGAATAACATGTAGAATCAATTTATAACAAGTAAATGAAGTTCTGGAAAATTTGTTCTTGATGGATACCTGAACTGAAGTTCTTTGAACTGGAGCTTTCTGAGCTTTTCTCTTATGCAAACTGACTCCCCTGGTCCCCTTGAGCTCAATGGAATGCTTCAAAACTTTTGTTGATGGCTGATTTGGGAGATTGCAGAGGTTCTGTTCAAGGAGGGGTGATGATCGTGTTTTGATTTCAGTGACTTTCAGGCTGTTTTAATGGTTGGTTTGTGATCAGTGAGTCATGTTGAGATCAATGGTGAAGTTTGTTTGAATGTTTTGAGCTTGTGTAGTGTGTTTCGAATGGTTTTGCAAGTTGGAGCAAATTTGATAACTATGGCTTGGAGTATGTTACAGCATGAATGGTTGTGTGTTATGGCTTGCCTTTGGTCCACTTATCAATCCTGGATAGGCCTGTGGAGTGGTTGTGCCCTATTGTGATTGGTATGGGCAAGTTGCCAAAATGTCAAACTTTGTGTAAGAGAGGTATGGGCTCATGGCTAGCCAAGTACAAGAAGGGTGTCCTGTGTAGCATGGAGTAAGGAGAGCCCTAGGATCACTTCTGAAGTTAGCAAGCAAGTGGATTAGGGTTTGAGTGAGGTTTTGCAACTTGGTTCATCTTTGCCCCTTTTGAAATTTCTTGGCCCATAAGTCATGAAAATGACCAAACCTTTGATGCAATCTGATCCTTAGGCCTTGGTTTATGATTGTATGAAGATTAGAAGTCCATTTGATAGCACAATTTGCCTTGGCAAGTGGTTTTGCAACTTTGCCTCTTTGGTGCATAACTTGAAATTTTGTGATTTTAGCCAACTTTGACAAGCCATAACTTTTGATCCAAAATGAATTAGAATGAGTTCTTGTACTTTTTGAAAAGGGAATGATCCATTCTACAACTTTCATGACCAAAGTTTTTCCCATTTGAAGCATTTTTGAATCAAAAAGCAAGGGTTGAAAAAGTTTCCTAAAATGGCAAGTTTCCATTACAAGTCATTTTCCCAAAAAGTCAACTTTGCAAATGGCTTGAAATTCTTCAATTTTGTGAACTTCTAACATCTTCTATGATCAAATAAAGATCATACATAATCAAAATGATGAAGAACACCCTTTGGTTGGGTCATTGGGGGCCTCAGATGCCCTGATTTTGCACTGACTTGCTTAAAAAGTCAACTCTTGATTAGATGACTTCCCCATGGAATTTCTTCATGAAACTTGATATGCATGCTCCTTATAACATATAGAGACCAATAGAAACAAGAATGACCAAGAAAAATGGAGTTATGGCCTTTAAAACCAAAACCCTAATTCTAGGTCATCTGTGCAGTCAATCCTGGCTCTGCTTCCATGCCATTCCCAGTTCTTGTGATTTTTTGATATTGTTGACTTTGAGAGGATGTAATATGATCCTTGAACACACATGGACCCCTTTGAAGTGGTTGATGGCCTTTGGAGTGGCTCAAGTGGCTCAGGGATTGCTCAGATCACAAACCCTAGATGCAGATGACTTAGAACCAGTGCAATGAATCAAAAATGCAATATGAGGTGATATGATTGAGATTATGCACATGAAAGATCACAAGCCATGGTGTGAATGGGTGAGGGCAAATTTGGGGTGTTTACACGTTCAGAGCTTCGAACCCCTGGTTCATAGTTTCATGGATTTCACCATCCATCTCAATATATTTGTATGTAGCCAGATGGCTAACAAAGATGTCCTCTTCACAACAGATGGTGATAATCTGTCCTTCCCACTCATATTTCAATTTCTGGTGAAGGTTCGACGTAACTGCGCCAGCGGCGTGAATCCATGGTCGACCCAACAAACATTTGTAGGCCGGTTGGATGTCCATCACATAGATGGTAGTCTGAAAGATCTGCGGACCGATAATCACAGGAAGCTCCACCTCTCCAAGAACAGACCTCTTGGAGCCATCAAAAGACCTGACCACCAGATTGCTTGGTTGGAGAGTTATTCCATCATATTCGAGCTTGACAAGAGCTTTCTTCGGCAAGACATTGAGTGAAGACCCAATGTCCACAAGAACATGAGAGAGTACAACCCCTTTGCACTCCAGGGTTATGTGCAAAGCTTTGTTGTGGTGACGTCCTTCCGTTGTCAAGTCAGTATTGGTGAAACCTAGCCCATGGCTAGTATTGACATTAGACACCACTGTCTCAAGCTGATTCACTGTGATCTCTTCTGGCACGTAAGCAGCGTACAAAACTTTGAGTAGTGCATCCCGATGAGCTTCGAAACACAACAACAGGGATAAGATGGAGATCTTAGAAGGAGTCTGGTGGAGTTGATCCACAACTTTGTAGTCAATTCTCTTAATTATCCTCATAAATTCATCTACATCCTGATCAAAGGATGATTTACGAGTCTCTTTTGGTGCAGGTTCTTCAGGTGCCACACTTTTCCCTTTGGCTTTGGCAGCAGCCTCTGCCTCAATATTAGTTATTGGAGCTTGTGACCCAAAGAGATGTCCGCTTCGGGTGAAGCCTCCGCCTTCCCCGACATTATCCACTTGTGGGGTAGGAACTGAAGAATCAAGAAGGACTTTTTCTCCGTTACAGTAAAGGTCTGCACCATAGTGCCATGGTACGACATTGTCTTTATCATATGGAATAGGCCCCGGAACCATGATGGTGACTGGGCTCACTGTAGCAGAGGTTGGAACCGTTATTGTCAATGGATCATAGAAGATGGTGACACGACTTCTCGTGGATGTTGGTGGTGATGAATTGAAGCCTGGTTGTTGCTGAAACTGTTGCTGAGATTGTTGTTGAAAGTTGCTGGAGTTTGGGACCATTTTAGGGTCATAATAAATAATAATTGTGGAGACGTCGTTATTGGTGATTGTTGTAGGTGTAGAAGTGGATGAAATGGAACTGTTATTTGTTAAAGTGATGGAAGAAGTGGTTACTGATTTAGTAGACGAGTCGGTAGGAACAATTGTTGTTGCAGTTGTAGAAGAATCATTTGTTGTTGTAAAAGGGGTTACTGGTGTTGTAGAAGCTATTGTGGTTATTTGCAGAATGCCTTCTTTAATCAAGCCATTGATGCCATTCCTCAAGCTCGCACACCCATTTCTAGAAAGCTTGCAAGATTCACAACAGGCCTCACAACCTGGAAACACTTGGCATTTCAAAAACTGAGCTTTAACCTCTGCCAGAGGTGTCTGAATACTTGCAATATCTTCAATCAAACTCATGGGTGAGCCTTCCTCTATAACATTAATCCTTGGCCCACCGTGGCTTGGCATAGGATTTTTCATGACATTGGGAGGTGGTGCAAAGTTCAGGGCCTTTGAATCTACCAGATCCTGGACCTTCATATGCAGAGCCCTGCATTTTTCCGTGGAGTGTCCAGGTGCATTAGAATGAAAAGCACACCTGGCGTTGACATCGTAATTTATCGGAAGGTTTTGAGGATCAGGTGGAGCCAATGTCCTCAACTCAACAAGATTGAGCTTTAGGAATTGTGGCAGCAATGTGGCATATGGCATTGGAATAGGGTTAATCACTCAATTGATCTAAGATGACCGCTGTTGAAAAGGGCGTTGTTGTTGATTGTTGTTATTGTTGTTGTAGGATCTTTGTTGAGGAAACTGTGGCTGTTGAGGAAAGTGTTGTGGTTGTTGAGTATACTGAGGAGGTGGAGTAGGGATAGTGACGGCAGCAACTGATCTGGGCAGATATTGGGGTCTCCCTCTTCCCATATGTACAAAATTTGTTTCACCGGATCTACGGGGCCCTGCAAATGGCTTCCTTGCACTGCTTGAACTGGCACCATTGTCAGAAATCTTTCCCATCTTCAGTAAGCTCCAAATTCTTTACCCAGCTATAACCACGTCTGCAAAGCTGGTGGAAGAAAATGCAGCCAATCTGTCAATATAAGTACCTTGGAGAGTATTCATGAACATATCTGCCATCTCCCTTTCTGACATCGGGGGTTGAACGGCAGCAGCTAGTTTCCTCCACCTTTGGACATACTCTCTAAAGCTTTCACGGGAAGACTGTGACATTCCCATCAGAAGGGTTCTGTTTGGAGCCATGTCCAGATTATACTGATATTGACGAATGAAAGCTTCAGCCAAGTCTTTCCAATTTCTAACTGTGGCCCTGGTCAAATGGGAATACCACTCTAGGGATGCCCTTGTCAAGCTATCCTCAAATTAAAACATCCAAAGCTTCTCATCCATGGTGTAGGATTTCAATCTCCCCAGGAAAGACTGAAGATGGGTACGTGGGCAGGATATGCCATTGTATCTTTCAAAACAAGGAGGTTTGAACTTGTGAGGAATTCTAACCCCCTCCACTAATCCCATGTCCATGACATCAAAACCCAGAGTGTTTTGGGATTCAAGAGACCTTAGCTTCTCTGCTATTTCATCCAACCGACGGTCGTAAACTTCGTCTCCGGCCCCAACCACAGTAAACTGTTCTTCTTAAGGGTCTTCCTGCAAAGCCCTCCCTCAAGTATTACCTTGGGTGTTTCTTATAGCATTGATGTATGGGTTCAAATGAGGTCCCAAGTCTGGTGGATCAGTACGAGGCTGTACGTGATCGTTGTTACTGGTACCCCCTGTACCTGGATGGTTTTCTTCGGCAGTTTGCCGCTCGACTAACTCCCTCAGTCTCTCCTGGCTCTGAGCAAAACCAGTCATCACTGTCATAAATTGATTCATTTGGGCCCTCATATTTATCCTCTCATTGGTCATCTGGGCTCTCACTTCAGTCAAGTCTTGTTGAATCTGATCCATTTGTAATACCGGAAGGTTGTTTCTTGTCGGATACCTGTGCACTCTGTTGACAGGGAACACTCTTCTACGAGAAATGTTTCCTGAAACCACAACAAAGTGAGAAACAACAACACAAAAACCTACAAAACAAAGAGAAAATGTTAGTATGCAATGCAGGATGCCTATTTATCTTCCAAGGGTATCCGGTTTGGTTCTTTGGTTTTGAACTTTCCAGACCTCGAGGAAATGATGATGTTGCAGAGAGATTAAGCCCACAAAATAATACAAACCATATATTACAAAGAGTGAAGATACATAGTTTGATTACAATAAAGTCCCCATGGTGGGTCAAAATGCAACAACAACAAAAAAAGTACAAAAAAAGGGGGTACAAATACAAAGAAATCAAACATCCAATCCAAAGTCGTCCTCCCTGACTTCCTTCAGGAGAGCCTCAGTCACTGGACCTACTGGGTGCTCTGTGATGGTCCTGATAAGAAGGTTCCTTGTGGTGATGGCACTAGTCAACTTCTTGTGCTTATCCTGATCCTTTGACCTCTTCAACCCCGCCCGGAGTTTCAACTCAGAGATCTCCTTCTGTGCAGCTAACAAAGCTTCCTGATGCTTCTACTCACTAGCCTCCAATTGCTCTATCTTAGTTTGGGTCCTTTGATCTTCCTGTGCACGAGCCTCATTGATCCTGATCCACCTAGCCTGGCTCTCCTCTAAGTAATGCTCAACTCTGGCCTTCTGAGTCTTAGCTTCCTTGCAAGCATTCTTCAGTACTAACTCTCATACTCTAGCCTTTCTGATGTAGTCATCCGTCTTCTCAATCTTGGTCATGTGCTCAATCCGGAGCCTCTCTAACCTTTCATTATCTAAACAGCTGTCATTCCTTTCCCAGAGGGTCTTCTTCAAGGCTTCAGAGAGTTGAGTATTCCTTTCTTTTAACTTCTCAAACTCCTCCAAGCTGACAGTGGCTGCAGGCTCCACTGCTGACGGTCCAGGTACATCCTCTAAGGTGAATGGCATCAGGGTGATTTGTCCCCTAGTATGAGACCAATCAAGGTACTGTGCTGAAGCTCTGTTGTTACACTTGCCAAGAATAGCTGTCCCCTTAGTCTGAATATTGTCCCAGGCCCAGGCTGCCTGTCTGACAATGGCAAGGTTGTGCTGGATGTCACAATAGAGGGTTTCTGTAAAATCTTTCCCTCTTGGGGGATGTACCAAAGCATACCCTAATTGTCTCTTGAAAAGCAAAAGGTTGTAGTTGATGCAACCTTTTACTCCAATCAAAGGTACATTGGGATATTGCCCACAACTAGTAATGATATCTTTTCCCTTGGTGCTCTGAGTGCACCATCTGATGTCTTCTGATGTAAAGGAAATCAATCTCCTAGCCTAGTTCCTTGGCTGATGAGGATTCAGGAAAGTGTCTGACTTCGGCAAGTGCCTTAACAACCAACAGTAGAAGAGGGGTGCACAACATCTGACCAGTCTTCCCCTTTGCTTCTCATTCCTTTGGTGCACTGAGTAATAAAAGTCTCCAAGCAAGGTAGGAACTGGGTTCCTCAGTAAGAACAGGTGAATATAATTCTTGCTTACAAACTATGGCTCATTTGTGTCGCTCCCGGGATTTTCATCCTAGTACAAACACAAAAGTGGCGCGGAAAAGGTAGAGTCGCCAGCCAGACATTTTTATCCCGAAGGAACGGGAAAGGTAATGTTGCACAAACCTGAGGAAGAAGGAAAGGACAAGGTCCTGCGAACCAAAGATCTGGGTTCGGGAGTCGGTTACGACCTGGGAAGGTATTAGCACCCCAGACCGTCCGCCGTACCCGACGGGATCCATGCTTGCTTGTTTGTTTCAAAGGGTGAGAAAATAAGAATGCTGATGAATAAAACTGCTATCTGGAATGGAAATGGAATGGGAATGAGAAAGGAACTGAAAAAGAAAAGGAACAAAGGGGGGAAATGTAGGGAAAATAAAGAATGTGCTCGAACGGGCCCTACCCCGCTGCCTACGTACCTCATTCGGAAAATGAGGATCAGAGTCGACGTAGTTCGCCTAACTAAGATGGGAACTATTTTATGTTTTTTAAGATGAAGTTACCATAGCTCTAGCTCAGGTGTTACCGACTCTGACTCGAGGGTGTTTACCGTATCGTTGTTCGAACTGTCGAGGCAAGTCGCATCCGTTGCAAAGATTAGGAAATGAGAAGAGAAGACGCATTGTCTTTGTTGATTATTTTTTAAGAAGTGTTTTGGGGTTTATTTGCGAACATTCTCATACTAAGACTTATCCATCGCGGGAAGTATTTACACCTCGCCCCGAAACAGGACGCGTATAAGCACTCCGCAACAAAGTCTCGTGTCGTACAAGGACGTTCAACCTTTATTAGGTGTTTTATTGCTTTTCTTTTGTGAGATGAGAAAGAATGACTCAAATCGGAAAAAGGACAAAAACTAAGGGGACTAAGACCAACCCTAAGTTATTCATTATATACAAAAGGGATATCCTAATGGTTTGTGAGGTTTTCTAATCCTAAAGATCAAAAAGGAAAAGAAAGAAGGGAAAAGATACAACTTACTTCCTAAGGAAGGTAAGTTGGTCCTAACAAAGGGGGATCCTACCAAAGGCAAATATGGAAGGAAAAATGAATTTAAAATCCACAAAAAAAATAAAGGATAGGGTGAAGGAACCATACCTCAATCTTCCCCTCTACAAAACAAAGATTAGTGTTGCATTTTATTAAAATAATAAAGCAAACACACAACAATTAAATCCTAAGGCTCTTGGACCTAAACTAGACTCAATCTTAGGTTTAAGGGTGCCTACACTATGCTAACCCAAAATTCAGCAACTATTTATAGCACTCAAACACACAAACAACTATGAAAATAAAGCATAACACGAACAACATACTACAACTATCATGCAGCATGAAAAAGTAGGTGTAAAAGGTCAAATACAGCATGCACTATAAACAAACAGCACACATTTTACAGCACCTATATGCAAACACAGCTATGAAATGCAAAATCCAGAATTGATTATTTTCATATTTTGATGCACAAACTCAATGAATAATGCACTAAATCCATCATGAACATACATTTGAACATGGATCATCATATAAAAATGCAAGAACATGAATATTTTGAAGATTATGCAAGAATGCATCACATGGTTGATTACGCAACAAGTAATGCAAAAGTATGGTACATGAACATGGTATGTGAACATGATGATTATTGATTATGAAACATGCAACATGATAGTTCAACAAACATGCTAAACTCAATGCAAAAATTTAGAATTGAATTGATATGAATGATATAATCAAATATGCAACAAAATGCAAGAAATGCACATACTTATGATTATGCAAAATGCAACATACATCAACATAATGGAATGCAAAAATGATTTGATGCAATGCAAACATGTAAAAACAGAATGCAACATGATTATTATATGTCTAATGATGCATGAACATGGCAACAAAAAGCAAGAACTTAAACTATGCACAAAGAAGCACAAAAACGCATAACACGCAACATGAATGGAATCGTGTCGAAACGACTCAAAATGGGGGAATTAGCTACTGGAAATGGACCTAAAAATTCCCTAAAATCACTACCTAAACATGTATGAAAACCAAAGGCACTAGAACTTATGACTAAGCCATCAAATAAGCAAGAAAACAAAAAATTAACAGCGTTAACCGGTTAACCAATTGGTTAACCGGTTAACGGACCTAAATCTGCCATGTTTTGTGGCCAATATGCACCCGTTAACCGGTTAACCAAATGGTTAACCGGTTAACACTGATCCATAATGTGAAAAAAGTTTAGAAATGTAGATGTTAGAAATTGGCAGAATTTTTGACAAACAAAGTAATAGTTATGAACTTAGTTCAGGACATCAGGATGTCACACCAGATGTTGTGACATCACAAACCTGCTATCTTCCTTAAATGATGCGTAACAGAAGTGCTTAAAATCAGGAGTAAATATCTGGAATTAATTGTAAAGGATGAGCACTCCAAGGCGCCTCTTTAGGAAGTTATGTTATCTGGTTCCAGCATAAAGGAAACAGAAAAACTAACTCACCTTGATTCAAGGAGATAACAAACTAACTCACCTTGATTCAAGGAGATAACTGTGGGATTTATCAAAGTCTGGATAATTTGCAAAAAGCCCACAAACCAAGCATCTATTTAAGAAACTGATACACTCAAGAAAATCTCACGAATTTAAGAAGATTGTCAAGGGTGTTAGTGAAGCTAGTTATTTAAGCAGGTTTTAATTGTGTGTTAGTCACTTTATAAGCTTTTAAGCAAAAAGTGAATTGTGTCTTCATTGAAACTGATAAGTAAGATCAAGCTGGTGTGTCTGAAGTGTGACTTTAAACTTATTAATCATTCTAAGTTAAAGATCACTGTGTGATTGAGGGGGAATGATTAGGTACTCATATCTAAGTAGAGTCTTAGATAGAAATTGCCTTGGGTAGATATTAAGTGAAGGATTAAACTGATTGGTTTAACTCCATAATTAATATTACTTATATTGGATTTCCTTCCTGGCTTGGTAGCCCCCAGATGTAAGTGTGGACATACACTGAACTGGGTTAACAATTTCCTGTGTTATTTAATTTACTAGCTCATTAATTTATTATTTAGGATATCAGTGTCTAAACATCTGGTTCGACATCACATATCTGATCCCAGAATTTCAATTGGCATCAGAGCAGGCACACTGCCTGTATAACTGGGTGAGATCTAGGGACTGCAAAATTTGGGAACATGGATAGAGATGTAGGATCTGTGAATCGACCACCTATCTTGGATGGATCCAACTATGATTACTGGAAGCCAAGAATGGTAGCATTCTTGAAATCTCTTGATAGCAGGGCTTGGAAAGCAGCTAACAAAGGATGGGAGCACCCTGTCAAAGACAATAAGGATGGGGCAAAAGTGATGAAGCCTGAAGAAGAGTGGAACAAGGAGGAAGAGGATTCATCACTTGGAAATTCCAAAGCCTTAAATGCCTTGTTCAATGGCATTGACAGGAACATATTTAGGCTTGTGCATCACTGTGAGCTAGCCAAGGATGTTTGGGACACCCTCAAAACTACTCATGAAGGAACATCAAAGGTGAAGATGTCAAGACTTCAACTTCTCACCACCAAGTTTGATAACTTGAGGATGAAGGAAGATGAGACCATTCATGAGTTTTACATGAACATCCTGGAGATTGCTAATACTTC
The DNA here is from genome assembly GCA_963966055.1 of Lathyrus aphaca. Lineage (NCBI taxonomy): Eukaryota > Viridiplantae > Streptophyta > Magnoliopsida > Fabales > Fabaceae > Lathyrus > Lathyrus aphaca. Next base: position 514,285,546 of record OZ014520.1, read on the forward strand.
TGGTTCCTTGGGAGAGAAGATGAGTGATGAAAAGTTGGTAAGGAAGATTCTCAGATCACTGCCCAAGAGGTTTGACATGAAGGTCACTGCCATAGAAGAAGCTCAGGACATCTGCACAATGAAAGTTGAGGAGCTCATTGGTTCTCTTCAAACCTTTGAGATGGGAATGAGTGATATTATTATGAAGAAAAACAAAAGCATAACCCTGGTCTCAAACACTGATAAGGAAGAAGAAATTCATGAAGCAGGCTCTGAGGACAACTTATCAGATGCAATTGCTATGCTTGGGTGACAATTTAACAAAATTATCAAAAGAATGGACAACAGACCCAGACCAAGTGGAAGAAACTCAACCTCTGAGAATAAAAGATCTTATGACTCTAACAGAAGGTCAAACTATGATGAGAAGACTAACCAAGGGAAATGGATCTAATGTCATGGATGTGAAGGTTATGGAAACATTAGAAGTGAATGCCCAACTTATCTAAAGAAGCAAAAGAAAGGTCTTTCTGTGTCCTGGTCAGATGAAGACTTAGGTAGTGAGTCAGAAGAAGAGTCTGCAAAGCACATCACTGCTCTAGCTAGAGTATGTGAAACTGAAGAGGGATCCAGTGATGAGGATCTGACATTTGAAGAGCTTGAAACATCTTACAGGATGCTGTGTGAAAGGAGCATTGAGGTATGCAAGGAAAGTAAACAACAAAAGAAGCAGATTAAGGAATTAAAGGCTGAAAAGGCAAGTCATCTGGAGATCATTGACACTTTGAAAAATGAAGTCAGCCTACTCAACTCCAAAATGGAGCATATGTCCAAATCTGTCAGAATGCTGAACAGTGGCTCAAGCACACTGGATGCCATTCTTAACAACAACAAGCACTCAGGGGATAGGACTGGGCTGGGATTTAATAAAGCTCAAAACTCTGAGGCTAGCACCAGCCAAACAACTCCAGATCCTATGAAGTCAAACAAGATGTTCAAGCAGATGTCTCAACATCATGAGAAAAACATGATTAAAAAGAAATATCAAAGGTGGAGATGTCATCACTGTGGAAGGTTTGGTCAAATCAAACCTTTTTGCTACAAACTGCATGGATACCCCAATCAGAGTTCCCAGCACCTTCCTAAGCAGAAGACAGAGGTCACCAGGAAAACTTGGATACCTAAAGCTATACATTATACTGATCAAAGCCACCAGTACATGCCTAAGCAGAAGAACAAGTTCACCAGGCAATCATGGAACTCTAGAGATGGACACTACCCAGGGCAGATGCATCAGAGGAGACACACATATATCCAGCAGTGGGAGCCTAAGAGAGGAAGACAGCCTGATCTGAACTCACATTCTAGGCAAAGGAAACCTCACAACAGGCACAAGTGGTCCAAGCAGGTTGTTGCCTCTATAGCACACACATCTCTCAGGGTATCTGCTAAGAAAGACTGGTATTTTGACAGTGGCTGCTCAAGGCACATGACTGGACTGAAGAATCTGTTGGTAGACTTAAAGTCACACTCATCCAGCTATGTAACCTTTGGAGATGGAGAAAAAGGGGAAATCAAGGGAGTTGGGACCCTGGACTGCTCAGGTGTACCAAGTCTAGATGGTGTGCTGTTGGTAAAAGGATTAACTGCTAACTTGATCAGCATAAGTCAGTTATGTGACCAAGGTTACAGTGTCAACTTCACCAAAGCTGAGTGCATAGTTTCTGATAAAGAGCAGAAAGTGGTCATGAGAGGATCCAGATCAAAAGATAACTGTTATATGTGGGAACCCCAATATTTCATCCTCACATCTACTTGTTCCAGAGCCAAAGAAGAAGAAGTGAAGCTATGGCATCAAAGACTGGGTCATCTCCATCTCAGAGGAATAAAGAAGATAATATCTATGGAGGCTGTAAGAGGGATCCCAAGACTTAAGATTGATGAAAGAAAAGTGTGTGGTGAGTGTCAAATAGGTAAGCAAACCAAGATTTCACACCCAAAGCTTCAACATCTGACAACTTCCAAAGTCTTGGAATTACTGCACATGGACCTTATGGGACCAATGCAGGTAGAGAGTCTTGGTGGAAAAAGATATGCCTATGTGGTTGTTGATGACTTCTCAAGATATACCTGGATAAGCTTCATCAAAGAAAAGTCAGATGTGTTTGAGGTATTTAGATATCTGTGCCATAGGATCCAAAGAGAAAAGGCAAGCTGTGTGGTCAGAATAAGAAGTGATCATGGAAAGGAGTTTAAGAATAAAAAATTCTCAGACTTCTGTTCATCAGAAGGGATCAACCATGAGTACTCTTCTCCCATCACCCCTCAACAGAATGGGATTGTAGAAAGGAAAAACAGAACTATTCAGGAGTCAGCTAGAGCCATGATTCATGCCAAGAAGTTACCCCTGTACTTTTGGGCTGAAGCTATGAACACAGCATGCTACATCCACAATAGAGTCACACTAAGAAAGGGAACTCTATCCACCATCTATGAAATCTGGAAGGGTAGAAAACCTACAGTCAAGTACTTTCATGTATTTGAAAGTAAGTGCTACATCCTGGCTGATAGGGATCAAAGAAGGAAGATGGACCCTAAGAGTGATGAAGGGATATTTCTTGGATACTCTATAAATAGCAGAGCTTATAGAGTATTTAACTCCAGAACCAATGTTATAATGGAGTCAATAAATGTGACTATTGATGATACCTATGCAAAGACAAATGTTGCTGATGATGTTGGAACATCTGCTGACAATCCAACTGGAGTTGAAATAGAAAGTGATAATCTTGACTTCACTTTAACTGAGGCAAAGTCAGAGCAATCCAACAAATCTCCCTCCATCAGAATCCAGAAAGATCATCCTAAAGAACTGATAATTGGTGATCTTAACAGTGGTGTCACCACTAGATCAAGAGAGATGATCTCAGGCTCCTGCTTTGTTTCAAAGGTAAAACCTAATAACATCAAGGAAGCTCTGAATGATGAGTACTGGATCTCTGCTATGCAGGAAGAATTAGGCCAGTTTACAAGGAATAAAGTATGGGATCTTGTTCTTAGGCCTGATGGCATTAATGTGATTGGCACTAAGTGGGTGTACAAAAACAAGTCTAATGAACAGGGAGTAGTTACAAGAAACAAGGCTAGGCTTGTGGCTCAAGGATATACTCAAATTGAGGGGGTGGATTTTGATGAAACTTTTGCACCAGTAGCAAGACTTGAATCCATCAGACTACTCCTAGGAATTGCTTGCATCCTAAAATTCAAATTATTTCAGATGGATGTTAAAAGTGTCTTCCTAAATGGGTACCTTAATGAGGAAGTATATGTGGAGAAACCAAAGGGATTTATTGATCCCAGCTGTCCAGACCATGTATATAAGCCGAGGAAGGCTCTGTATGGGCTAAAGCAAGCTCCCAGAGCATGGTATGAAAGACTGACCACCTTTCTCATTAAGCATGGATACAGGAAGGGAGGAATAGACAAAACCCTGTTTGTAAAGGATGAAGAGGGAAAGATTATGATTGCTCAGATATATGTGGATGACATAGTGTTTGGTGGGATGTCAGACAGGATGGTTAAACATTTTGTGACTCAAATGGAGTCTGAGTTTGAAATGAGCCTAGTGGGAGAATTAACTTACTTCCTTGGACTGGAAATCAAACAGATGGAGGATTCCATGTTCATATCCCAAAGCAAGTATGCAAAGAACACTGTCAAGAAGTTTGGGATGGACAATGCAAGTCACAAGAGAACACCTGCCCCCACTCATCTAAAACTGACAAAGGATGACAAAGGTGAGAGTGTGGATCAAAGCTTGTACAGGAGCATGATTGGAAGTCTACTATACCTTACAGCTAGCAGACCAGATATAGCTTTTGCAGTAGGTGTGTGTGCAAGGTATCAAGCTGAACCAAAGGTGAGCCATCTCAACCAGGTTAAGAGGATCTTGAAATATGTAAATGGCACTTGTGGCTATGGCATAATGTACTCTCGTGGTTGTGAACCCATCCTCACTGGGTTTTGTGATGCTGACTGGGCTGGAAGTGCTGATGATAGAAATAGTACATCAGGAGGATGCTTCTTTCTAGGGAACAATTTAATTTCTTGGTTCAGTAAGAAACAGAATTGTGTGTCCTTATCCACTGCTGAAGCTGAATACATTGCATCTGGTAGCAGTTGTTCACAGCTGGTATGGATGAAACAAATGCTCACAGAATACAATGTCACACAAGATGTCATGACATTATACTGTGACAATTTAAGTGCTATTAATATCTCCAAAAATCCTATCCAACACAGCAGGACTAAGCACATAGATATCAGATATCACTTCATTAGAGATCTTGTGGAGGAGAAGGTGATCACATTGGAGCATGTAGCCACAGAGGTGCAATTAGCTGACATATTCACCAAGGCTTTGGATGCTACCCAATTTGAAAACCTAAGGGGTAAATTGGGAATCTACATGTGTGACATATAGCAATTATGGAGAAGTGCCAGCATGTCTTATGACATCTTGTGGTATGACCACCAGGTGGCAGCACTAGTCTGGCCAATAACTGTTTGTATTCCAGTTTTAAAAATTCCAATAGCAACGGGCTCTATTTATGTACAAACCTTTTTGCATCTAAGTCTATCATCAAACCTTTTTGCATCCCCACTACAATCGCAAACATGTCACAACATCAGAACCCTAACTCCATTGATGAGGGTCTCCTTCAGGAAGACGTAGTGGACGTCACTCCATTATCTGTAGTACCCATGGATGCAACACCTATAAATGTTGTCAGAGGAAGCATTCCCATTGCTCAAAAGCCCAGGACTCCCCATGCAAGAAGACCCAAGGAGCCAGTCTTCAGCAAAAGTAAGGGAGCCTCTTCATCTTCCAGTGCTCCTAAAGCTTCTGCTTACGTGGACGCAACAATCAAAAAACTTGTAACCAAGATCCTGGCAGAAGAAAGGGTTGTGCCTGGGGTGTCACTTCCCCTGAACAGTATGCCTGCTCCACAAGATGTCCCAAGCAACCAAGCTGAAGAAGACATACCTGCTCCACAAGATGTCCCAAGCAATGTTGAGACAACTGAGAGCCAGGACAAAGCCCCAAATGATGATGAAGGAGTAGAAGCTCCTACTGATGATCAAGCTGCTAAGAATGAAGCTTCCCAACCTCCACCAGTTGAGAACCTGGATGATGATTCTGATATAGAGATCATAGCATCTGTTGATCCTAGCATAGCCAAGAGGCTTAGGGCTAGGATGGATAAGAAGCCAGCTGCTCATGCAACTCCTGAGAAAAGACAGCCAACTCCCAAGAAGGACAAGGTCAAAACTGCTTTTGGACCTACAAAGCAATGGAGTAAGGTCAGCACACATAAGAGGAAGGAAACAACTCCATCTAATTCTGATGTTGAGGAGGATGTCCCAACATCTCAACCCAGAAAGAGGCCAGCACCTCCTAGGACTGCCACTGATGTCCCTGAAGCACCCCTTGATAATGTGTCCTTCCACCATGTCTCCAGCGTAAGCATGTGGAAATATGTCTATCAGAGAAGGGTGGCTCTGGAACGAGAGCTGGGAAGTAATGCCTTGGAATGTACTGAGGTAATTTATTTAATCTCCAATGTTGGACTGTTCAAGACTGTCTCTAAATTTTCTCCATGTTATGAGTTGCTGGTAAAAGAATTTATAGTGAACTTACAAGAAGGATGTGCTGATGGGAAATCTGAGGATTTCAGGAAAGTGTATGTCAGGGGAAGATGTGTAGACTTTTCTCCTAGGGTGATAAATCAGTACCTGGGGAGAGAAGCAGATGGGCCAACTGAGCTTGGCAAGACTGACAATCAAGTTTGCAAAATAATTACAGCTAACCAGGTCAAGACATGGCCAGTAAAAGGCAAACTCTCAGTCAGCTTGTTAACCAGGAAGTATGCTATGCTACACAGAATTGGAGCAGCCAATTGGGTCCCAACCAACCACACCTCAACCATAGCCACTGGACTTGGGAGGTTTATCTGTGTTGTAGGCACCCAAACCAAGTTGGATTATGGAGCATACATCTTTGACCAGACTCTCAAGCATGCAGGAACCTTAGCCATCAAGCTTCCAATATCCTTTCCATCACTACTCTGTGGGGTGATTCTCAACCAGTATCCAGGAATCCTTACTGACAAGGACTCTGTCTGTAAAAGGGAAAGTCCACTGTATTTCCATTACAAGTTGTTTCTAGGTCATCATGCTGCAGATGTTGAAGCACCAGGATGGACATCTGTTGGGACATCTGCTGTCAAGACACCTATATCAAAGGCATCCCTAATTGCAGAGCTCAGGACAACCTGCAAGGAGTTGGAAGAAAGGAAGAAGAAGCTTGAGGACCTGATTCAAAGACTGGAGATAGAAGAGGTTGCTGGGAATGTTGATGGATCTGATGATGAGTCTGAGGATACAAAGGATACAGAGCATACAGAGTCTGAGTGAAGCTGTTTGTTGGTGAAAAATATTTGTTTGTAATTCTGAATGTTATGTCTGTTTCTGTAATATTTTGTTTGGCCCCAAAATTTATGTCTAACAAGGGGGAGAAATATGTGTGTGCTGAACATCACCTGTCTGCTGAACTCAGTTACTGTGTGTGTTGAACAATGATGTTGAACTATGTTAATGTATGTTGAACTAAGTTAAATTTTCAATGGTATATTTTGGACCTATCAAAGTGTCACTGGATAATTATCAAAGTCTGTTGGACCAAGTCATAGCAGTATACATCTCAGATAACTACATGTTTGAGGGGGAGCAAATTCTTAGCTCTCATATGATCCGATAGAAAGGAACTCCGCTGCTCTCTGACAAAACCAGAAGAATATGTTAGCCAAAAATTAGCTAAAGGGGGAGTTTGTAGATGTTAGAAATTGGCAGAAGTTTTGACAAACAAAGTAATAGTTATGAACTTAGTTCAGGACATCAGGATGTCACACCAGATGTTGTGACATCACAAACCCGTTATCTGCCTTAAATGATGTGTAACAGAAGTGCTTAAAATCAGGAGTAAATATCTGGAATTAATTGTAAAGGATGAGCACTCCAAGGCGCCTCTTTAGGAAGTTAAGTTATCTGGTTCCAGCATAAAGGAAACAGAAAAACTAACTCACCTTAATTCAAGGAGATAACAAACTAACTCACCTTGATTCAAGGAGATAACTGTGGGATTTATCAAAGTCTGGATAATTTGCAAAAAGCCCACAAACCAAGCATCTATTTAAGAAACTGATACACTCAAGAAAATCTCACGAATTTAAGAAGACTGTCAAGGGTGTTAGTGAAGCTATTTATTTAAGCAGGTTTTAATTGTGTGTTAGTCACTTTATAAGCTTTTAAGCAAAAAGTGAATTGTGTCTTGATTGAAACTGATAAGTAAGATCAAGCTGGTGTGTCTGAAGTGTGACATCAAACTTATTAATCATTCTAAGTTTAAGATCACTGTGCGATTGAGGGGGAGTGAGTAGGTACTCATATCTAAGTAGAGTCTTAGATAGAAATTGCCTTGGGTAGATATTAAGTGAAGGATTAAACTGATTGGTTTAACTCCATAATTAATATTACTTATATTGGATTTCCTTCCTGGCTTGGTAGCCCCCAGATGTAAGTGTGGAGATACACTGAACTGGGTTAACAATTTCCTGTGTTATTTAATTTACTAGCTCATTAATTTATTGTTTAGGATATCAGTTTCTAAACATCTGGTTTGACATCACATATCTGATCCCAGAATTTCAAGAAATAAGTGCTTTTAGCCACAAAATCACTTCTAATGATCCCTATCATACATAGGAACATGCTAGCACTAATTTCTACTTAATTTGGATTTATTTACACATGCTAACACCTATAGCTATCAACACTTTAGCTTCTAAATCATTACAAATCTTAAAATGCAAGCAACACATAATGAAACATAATTGATCGCAATCAAAATGAAAAGCACTTAAAGAACGCCAAAAGTGGCAAGATGAAGAGAATAACTTAAAGAAGAAGTGATTAAGATCACCAACCTACGAAGCGGAGGAGTGCTTCGGTAATTGGTGCAAGAATTGGAGCTTGATCGAAGAGAAAACCAAAAAGCCGAGAAATCACAAAATAAATGCGTTCTTGATGCTTGAATCTTCGCACACTTCCGATAAGCCGAAATCTTCAACAAAATCACTAGCTTCTTCTTCTACAATCCACAATTAATGGAGGTTGGAGACTTAAGCTTCAAGATCTTCAAGTTTTAATGTGAAACTTGAAGAGCTTATTCAAAGAAGCCTTTGGTGAAAGGAGGGAAAATGGAGGAAAAGTGAGAGAGAAAAAGTGATTATGAAAAAGTGAAAAATTTGGAATTGTGGGAACCCTTTACATTGAAGAGATTAAGGAATATATAGAGACTAGGCTTGGAGCTAGGTTTGGGAATGGAATTAGGTTTGGGGCCCAAAAATTAGGTTTGGGATCCAAAATTAGGTTTGGGAGTTAGTTAGGGTTAGGGTTGGAAAAGGGAATATTCCTTGGAATACTCTAGAATGTGGTAGAAGATGGTAGAAACATCCAAGGAAAATGGAGTGGAATTGAAGTTAAAAATAAGATGGAAAGAATGAAAGGAAGCGTGGAAAGAAAGTGGAAGGAAAGGTGGAAAGAAAAGGGAGAGAAAGTGGTGAATTCTTCCTTTTTATTGGGTTAGCTTGAAAGTGGTGTGGATTATTTTTGGTACATCATTTTCTCTTGAACTCCAATGTTTGCCAAGCCTCGATCGACCACACACCTCATGCAAAGGACAATGAATGATTTATTTATTTTTTCAAATGTGATGCGATGATATGCGGAATGATGCAAGAATGAAGCGTGAATCACTCGAGGTTGATGATAAATAAGAGGGCAAATTTTGGGGTGTTACAGCTGCCCCTATTCAATCACTGTAGACTTGAATGGATATGAGCAGTTGCTTTCAGACGTTTGAAGTATGCAGGGATTGAATACTAGAAACAACCAAAAAATTTGCACTCGGTGGAAGAGAAAAGGGAAGTAAACCCAACCATCTGAACTCTGCTTGGGGAGAACTTGGATGTGAAGAGTAGTGAATCTGTGAATGTTTCGGGATAATGTCGGGAGATTGCTGATTTGCCACGCTACGGGTGGACTTTTGCTGGGATATTAATGACATGCCATACAACGGGTGGTCTTCTGAATTCTTTGCCACACTACGGGGGTCACTGCTCGCTACGGGAGACTTTTGATACTTTACCACCATGAAGATGGACTTTTGCTCACTCTGCGGGGATACTCTGCTACACTACGGGGGCTGCTGCTCGCTATGGGAGACTTTTGGCTCACTAAGGGAGACTTCTGCTCATTCGCCACACTACGGGGGCACATTGCTCAGCTACGGGAGACCTTTGATGATTCTCCACAGTACGGGGGCTGCTGCTCGCTACGGGAGACTTTGGCTCACTACGGGAGACTTTGGCTCACTACGGGAGACTTCTGCTCACTACGGGAGACTTCTGCTCACTACGGGAGACTTTGGCTCACTACGGGAGACTTCTGCTCACTACGGGAGACTTCTGTGTTTTGCCACACTACGGGGGCTGCTTCTCGCTACGGGAGACTTTGGCTCACTACGGGAGACTTTTTCTCACTACGGGAGACTTCTGCTCACTACGGGAGACTTCAAGAATTCGCCACCCAGAGGATGGAATTTGGCCAATCCGCGGTTGGACTTTAGGAATTTGCCACCCAGAGGATGGACTTTGGCCAGATTGCCACGCTGCGGGTGGACTTTGGATAAATTTCCACGCTGCGGGTGAACTTTGAGAATTGCCACGCTGCGGGTGGACTTTGAGAATTGCCACGCTGCGGGTGGACCTGGGATAAATTGCCACGCTACCGGTGGACTTTGGATATCAACCTTGGATTTAACACACATGTTGAATTGTATGACATGATGCCCCATGACACTAGGGGATAGGCACAAAGGGAATTCCTGACGCGGAAATAACCAATCTTTGCTGACTCTGTGGGGAATACAGATGATTGTCGATATTTCTGTTGGAGAATAGTGTGACTAGTCTATCTCAACTTATTACCTTTGCCAAAAATAAATTGGACTTTAGATTTGAAGACCCTGCTAGGGGATGCCTCAACTGCTGGGGATTGAATCTCACCTCGCAGACTCCGCTGGGTGATCTGCAACTTTTTGCCTTAGCTGGGAAAGACCTGTCAAGGCTCTGCTGAGGAGAACTCTCTTGTCTACCTGAATTTTCCAAACCTCTATGGGGAAGGGAACCGTTCAGCTAACTGTCGGGGATTTCTTGATTCTTGTAAGAAGTGTTTCACTACGGGAAGACGACTCTTGATAGAGATGACCCTTATTGCTTTGCTGGGGAAGAGAGGATTTGGCTTGAGACCTGCTGGGAAATAAGATCAAGGAAACCTGCTAAAGAAAATTTTGACGACTTTACTGGGGATAACTTCCATGCGTCTGTTGGGATAACGAAATTGAACCGCGTCCTGCTGAGGAGGAAAGATTTCAAGTAGTCTCGTGCTAGGGATCATTCGCTTTGATTCGGGCCTTACCTTAAGAGGATTTTACAAAAGACTTGGTGTCTTTAAACTCTTCAGGAGTATAATTGCCCTGGTATTCTGAACTTCTGATTATATGTCTTCGGGAAAGAATGAATCCTCGTGCAATTGGGGTGGCTTGCCCCAGTATGAATCTTTGGTCAATTGCTTTGGGAGAGATCTGAATCTCGAGGTAATTGCCCCAGATTGGTTGACTCTTGAGGACATTGCTTGACATAACTGCCCCAGATTGGTTGGCTCTTACCATGACTGGTTGGGAACGTCCTTACTCAATGGAGTTTTCTCGTGAAAGTGCACTTTGACGTGATTGTCTTTCAGAAGTTTTAGACTTCTCAACTGGGCAAGCTTAAGCTTCTGGACTGAATTTCCGCACGTGAGCTTTTTATGATGCTAAACAAATGTATGCAAGCAAAAAAATGTTTTATTCTGAGAATGGAAATTCTAATGCAATACACATATTAATCTTGAAGTTTTGAAAAAGTGTCGCAAACCTTTGTGAACAAATCACTGGTTAAGATACAACATTATTTTTGAATGAAAGTATGTACATGCAATACCAACAAGGTCTTTTAGCACAACTCATAGGAGTCAGGAACGCGGCCTCGTAGTAGTATGCTCTCAAATTAACCCTGTTTCAGTTAGGACTTTTGAGGGTTGTATCATGGCCTGGTTCACGGTTATAGAAACAAAAGATATAGGCTCTAAGTTTATTTGTTCCCACCCCTCTTCGTGATGTTCTCCATTCCTATGTTCAGCTAATTTTCGCAAGCGTTCACCTTTCATAAGGGTTTCGTGTCGGTTGAGGAGACATTGCTGCTATCGGTTCAAGCACCAATCAGGTTATTGTTTAGAGTCAGTCACTCCTCTATCTTCCGTGTCTATGCCACACGAATTTGTTCTTGCTTAAGGATCTTTCTTGTGTAATCCTTTTCGTCTTTCACGTAATATGGATTTATTTACACATGCTAACACCTATAGCTATCAACACTTTAGCTTCTAAATCATTACAAATCTTAAAATGCAAGCAACACATAATGAAACATAATCGATCGCAATCAAAATGAAAAGCACTTAAAGAACGCCAAAAGTGGCAAGATGAAGAGAATAACTTAAAGAAGAATTGATTAAGATCACCAACCTACGAAGCAGAGGAGTGCTTCGGTAGTTGTTGCAAGAATCGGAGATTGATCGAAGAGAAAACCAAAAAGTCGAGAAATCGCAAAATAAATGCGTTCTTGATGCTTGAATCTTCGCACACTTCCGATAAGCCGAAATCATCAACAAAATCACTAGCTTCTTCTTCTACAATCCACAATTAATGGAGGTTGGAGACTTAAGCTTCAAGATCTTCAAGTTTCAATGTGAAACTTGAAGAGCTTATTCAAAGAAGCCTTTGGTGAAAGGAGGGAAAATGGAGGAAAAGTGAGAGAGAAAAAGTGATTATGAAAAAGTGAAAAATTTGGAATTGTGGGAACCCTTTGCATTGAAGAGATTAAGGAATATATAGAGACTAGGCTTGGAGCTAGATTTGGGAATTGAATTAGGTTTGGGGCCCAAAAATTAGGTTTGGGATCCAAAATTAGGTTTGGAAGTTAGTTAGGGTTAGGGTTGGAAAAGGGAATATTCCTTGGAATATTCCTTGGAATACTCTAGAATGTTGTAGAAGATGGTAGAAACATCCAAGGGAAATGGAGTGGAATTGAAGTGAAAAATGAGATGGAAAGAATGAAAGGAAGTGTGGAAAGAAAGTGGAAGGAAAGGTGGAAAGAAAAGGGAGAGAAAGTGGTGAATTCTTCCTTTCTAATGGGTTAGCTTGAAAGTGGTGTGGATTATGTTTTGTACATCATTTTCTCTTGAACTCCAATGTTTGCCAAGCCTCGATCGACCACACACCTCATGCAAAGGACGATGAATGATTTATTTATTTTTTCAAATGCGATGCGATGATATGCGGAATGATGCAAGAATGAAGCGTGAATCACTCGAGGTTGATGATAAATAAGAGGGCAAATTTTGGGGTGTTACAGTCTGCAAACAAGATAACTCCATATATGCTGAGGGCTAGAAGTGCAGTAACAACATCCCACTTCCCTACTGCAACATGCAGGGTGGCCTGGGAGATCAAGAAGTCCAAGTGAAGGCCTAGGATTCCAGCCTTGGTGGTCATGCTCTGATTAATGAGGGTAGGCTCCAGGTGCAAAGCCTTAGCTATATCTTCATTCTTGGGAGCAACCATCTCAGGGTTGAAAGGAATCCCTCTCCTGATAGGGACACCTAACAACATGGAGAACTCTTCCACGAATAGTCCTAGCTGAAAATCTGGGAAGGTGAAGCATCTGAGAGGAGGGTCATAAAACTGCAAGCAAGTGTGAATCATGCTCCTCTGAGATGCATCCAGGTCCATGATCATGTCCAATATGCCCCCATAATGTTCCCTGAATAAAGGGACATGATCAGGAGTGATGAGAGACTGGATCTGTATGAGGCCTGTCTGAGTGGGCTCAGAGAAATGATAGGTGATGTTGCTCTTTCTGGAAGTGTCCATGCTGACAATGGATGCAAGTGAAGAAGACTGAGAGTAACTGCTGATGAAAGCCACTGAAAAAGATGCTGAAGAAGAGTCTCTGATGAAGACAACTGGTGAAGAAGGCTGTAAAGAATCTCTGATGAGGATAGCTGGAGAAGGGTCTCTGATGAAGACAAAATGATGAAGGTTCTGGTGAAGAATCCCTGATGAAGATAACTGGAGGAATCTGAGCAGCAGAACAGGTCAAAACCAAACCAAAGATAAGATGTGGATACCCTGTAAAAAAAATAGACAAATGTTAAATGATGCAAAATGATGTATGCAGAATGATATGCAAAGGGTTTGTGATCAAGTGATGGATCTGTTATCTGCCTTGATAAGGTCCATGTGTGTTCATAAGTCCGGATGGAGGCTTAGAAAACCAGTAACCAGGTGGGAGACTCAAATAAAGAGTCACAAGTCCAGGGTTTCACAAGAACGGTCCAAATATGATACAGCCTTAAAACAACATTAGTAACAGGATATGATGAGGCCAAGAGTTCCTGCAAACCTGTAAACATCCAAACCCCCTGACATGTATTATTCTAGAACAAGGATCCTCAGACTTGGATCAGTTATGAGAAGTGTAAACACTTCTAACCCGGAGGTACAATGTTTATAATAACCATAAAAGATCCTCCTCTAATTCACCTCAGATGCTGAAGGTCATAAAAAGGTCATCCAGACTTAGCAGGATTCCTAGATAGCCCTAGTACTACAGGAAATCCGTAGCACAGAGTTCTCAAGAAGAAACCCATGTCTGAACTGTGTTTCATATTCCCGCACCAAACCGAAATGGAATGGGAAAGAATATGAAGCCACTCTATCCTATGTGTCACTCAGGCTCCCGGTATGGAAACTTAATCACTCAAAAATCCCTCCCACCAAGGTAAACACAGATCCAGCACAAATGATGATAACAATATGAAATGCATAAAACTGTAAATGAAAGCAATAAATAAAGTTGTACATAAAGCAATAAATAAAGCAATAAATAAGCACAAGTAGCACATAACACCCCCGTAAACACAAATCAAACAAGCGCTAGGAGAAACCCACAAAAAGAACCAGAAGCCCTGGTTGCAATATAAGATTCCCCAGCAGAGTCGCCAAGTTGTCGCTCCCCCGAAAAGACACCAAGGTCAGATAGGGTACTGACGCGAACGATCGGTAAAAAGAGAAGAAGATGAAATGAGGTGAATAGAGTCGCCAGCTAGGCATTTTTATCCCGAAGGAAAGGTAATGCTGCATAAACCTAGAAAGATATGGATACGACGGTTGCGAACCAGAGAAACTGAGAAAGGGGGTTGGTTACAACCTGGGAAGGTGTTAGCACCTAGATTGTCCGTCGTACTCGACGGGATCCACGCTTACAAGATTGTGTTTAAAGGGGTAGGTGTATGTACTATCTATGTGCAAAAACTGGGAAAGAAATGTACAAGTGTCAGTGCAAGAAAGTGAATGAAGTGCTCAGGAAATGAGGCTTAAACGAGAATGCTGAAAGAGGGGGGAGACAAAGATACTTTTGTTCGATAACAGTTAAGTTATGCCTACGTATCCTTGCGTGCAATGAGGAAGTCAGAACAACGTAGTTCGACTCAAAGAGACTGAAAAAGAAATTGACTGTGAACTTCCTGTTTGTCTATGCTCAAGTGTATGACTCGTCTGGCTCAAGTGCTAACTGTCTTGCATTAGACAAAAGAAGCGAGTTCTCGTTTTCAGAGTGAGTTTGATGAGAAAAGAATCCCGGAGGAGATGTTTATTGTTTGTTTTTGTGTTTTTACTTTTTTATTGTTCTTGGTGTTTTGCATAGGATTATGAGCTTAAGCCTAAATCATAGGTTGTAAAATCATTATATCCTCCCTTGATTAGGGATAATGAGCATACTTAAGTATGAGATAAGCACCTCAAACTTAATTACCATGATGATGTAGGATTAAGATCATTAACCTACTTGTGATTATTTAGATGTTTTTGGGTTTTTGTTTAGTGTTAAGTAATGAGTTTAATCTATAATCACAGATTAGTGAACTCATTACACCATCCTAATAGAAGGATAATAGATGAGCACACTTAAGCTGAGGAAGATACCTCAACTTAATCCATGGTTAGGGATTAAATTCATTATATAACAAACCTTTATTAAGTGGATTTTAATTAAGGGATGAGATTAAGAAATGAATTTTATGGTTTGTAAGACAACTTGAGGGGGACTTGTCCATTAAACACTAGGGTTAGTCCCTCTTAACCATAAGGAAGAGTTAGAACCCTAATGTAAGGCCCAAGTTACAAGATAAAGTCTTGATGGTTATTAAGATGATTTGATTAATAGGTTTAAACAAATTTAAAGGTTTAACACTTATGATCAAACCTAAAAAGAAATTTGTGTGAAGAGTTTGAAAATGTTTCTAAATGCAAAGGGATGATTCATGATTTTTTTGGTGACTTTTAGAAACCTAAATGTATTTTTAATTAATTAAAAGACTTTAATTAATTAAAAATAACATTTAAATATTTTAAAAATACTTTTTTTAATACAAAAAATAAAATAAAAATCATTTTCTGATTAAGAAAAACATTTAAAACCAAAATGCAAGAGGAAATATTTTTTGGATGATTATAACTATTTTAAATAAATTCGTGAAATAAAATACAAAGAAAAATAAAATAAAAACAGAAGTATGCAAGATGAAAGGCTGTGATTGGAAGTTGAGGGATCCAGTGGTCAGGAAGCAAAGTCCACGTGACTTGAGGTATTCAGATCCTAAGGCCATGACTTAAGCTTATCAATTAAATGAGATCCAATGGCTGAGTTTTAATCTGACTTAAATTAAATAATTAATTAGGTTTAGGGTTTTAATGATCAATCCTGGCCATCCAAAACGCGCGGCAAACACACATCCAAGGGTCTATATTTAAACCCTAAGGAACAGTGTTTTGGTCGTCTTCTCCGGCAAGGTCTCTACCCTATCTCTCTCCACATGCCATAAAAACCTCCCCAACTCTCCAGAAATGATCATTAAGCATCATAGAACAAGAATCCAGCAACAAATTTCATTTATTTTGCATCATAATCAAGAATCGAACAAAAACATAAAAACGGATTAAATTTCAGAACACACATACACACTCAATTCTCAACCATTCTTCATCATTCAAAGTTCATTGTGATCAGGAGAGCAAACTCTATCATTTTGTAACTAAAGAAATTATTTCTGGAAAAATGTTTCAAGAAGGTACCTGAGATGAAGCTTTGTCAATGGAGCTGTTGGGCCTTCTTCTTGATGCACACACCCTCCTCTGATCACCCTTGAGCTTCTTTAATGCTTTGCTAGAGTGTATGTGGCTTCTTTTTGAAGTTCAGTTTTTAGAGGTGAAAAATTGTGTTTTTGTTTTGTGAGGTTTCAGGCCATTCTAATGGTTGAGATTTGTTCCTTAGGTGAGATATAGTTAAATGATGAAGAAAGTTTGGAGTTTTAGTGGATGTCTGATGAAATTCAAAGAGGGAAGTGTTATGGAGGATTTTGTGATTCTCAGTCTATGAGTGCTTGCAGGCTTGTGTGATGTGTGCAATGAGTTCCTTAGGGTTTGCATAAGAGGTCTTGATTGGTCAGAAAGTTGGTGGTGGCATAGTGTGATTGGTATGGTTGTTTTTGCAAAAAGTCAACATTGGTTGTACTATGAGCATGGGTCATGGCAGGAGTGGTTCCAAGGCATGTCTGGCCTCAGCTGGCTTTGTGGAGGGCCCTTGGATCAAAGGATTGCAGCTGGATGGCTCGGATGAAGAGATGTCATGCTTTATGCAATTTTCCAACTTTGATGTTTCTTGTGAATCAAGTCATGGAAATGCCAAATTCTTGGCCAATTCTGATGTTTAGAAGTCACATAGGTATTTTATGAAGTGTAGAAGTTGATTAGAGTTCATTAGAATGCTTGAACATGCCATTTTGCAAAATCCCTCTTTGACATGAAACTTGAAATTTTAGGATTTTTGCCAACTTTGGAATGCCATATCTTGAGTTCTAGGATGAATCAAGACATGTTCTTATACTTTTTGAAAAGGGAAAGACCTAATCTTCAACTTTCATGACCAAGAATTTTTCATTTGAAGCATTTTTGGTTGAGAAAGAGGAGGTTGAAAAACTTTCCCAAAATGGAAAGTTTCCATTACAAGTAATTTCCATTTTTGGCAAGTTTGCAAATGGCTCAAAATTCTTCAATCTTGTGAACTTAAAACCTCTTATAAGATCAAATAAAGATCATATAACTTCAATTTGATGAAAATACCCCTTTGGTTCCATTGTTGGGGGCCTCAGATGCCCTGATTTTTTACTTAACTTGCTCAAGAAGTTACCCAGTGAACAAATGACTTACACAATGAATTTCTTCATCAAACGTGGTACACATGATACTTATAACATCTTAAGAAAATTAGAAACAAGAATGGCCTAAAAATTTGGTGTTAAGGCCTTTGAAACCAAAACCCTAATTTGGGTCATCTGTGTAGTGAAAACCCTAGCTCTGCTTCCATGCCTTGCCAGTTCTTGTGATCTCTTGACTTCCATGAACTTTGAGAGATATAATATGATGGTAGAACACACATGGACCCTCTTGGAAAGCTTTGAGACATTTGGGATGGCTCAGATGGATTCTTGGATTGCTCAGATCACAAACCCTAGATGCAAATGAACTTGAACTTATGCAGTGAAGCAAAAATGCAATATGAGGTGGTATACTTATGTTTATACAAAAATGAAAGATCACAATCCATGGTGTGATATGAGTGAGGGAAAATTTGGGGTGCTTACATGTATATATGTCAAATACATAATTTAAGCAAATAGTTCAATTTAAGACAATTATATGTAATTACCTCTGGAATGTTCGGCTTAAAGGTACAGTTGATACTATCTTTGTCCGAAGCATCTCTGAAACATGCTGAGGTGCTAGCCTCTCTTTCTCTCCTTAATGCATCAAGCTCATCTTGCATTACTTCCAATTTTGCATGAAACTCCCGATTACTAGGAGCCTTTCCTTTTTTAATACTAAGGGAGGTCGGAGTGACTCCAAATCCCTTACCCCTCACCCGACCAGAATACTCACTGACATCTAATGCCTGACTAAGTATGCTCCTAGTATCATCTGGAGGTAAAGACTGAGATAGCGCCTCCTGAAAATCAGATGAATACCGTATACTTGTCAAATATTTGTTTATAAATTTTTTATTTAATTAAAGAAAAAATGTTATACTTACACATTTCTCGTATACTTGTAAAACATCTTCTTTAGGAACTCCAGATTTGCCCACACGGGCTTCCTTCCATAAAACATGTGCAGGAATAGATGTTTCAGAACTTTTCTCCTTCTGCAGCTACACATTAAGTCATACAATAAGATCAAATAAAACTAATATATGATGAACAAATATGTTATCGCAATTTATAATACTTACCATGGATTGTTCTATGCGTCCATATCCGACACGTCCTTTTCGGTACGGATATGCAGGACTTGATGCTCTTTCCCAATTTGTGGTACATAGTCTTTTAAATACAGGGTCCTGTCGTTTGGATTTGAAGGCTTCCTATTCTTCTACTGATATCAAACTTTCATATTTTTTAGGAAGCTCCGCATCAACATAATTATCATCCGCATCCTTAAGGAACTTGGATGATAAAAATGTTCTAAACCCTCGTAAAAGCTTTCCGGCCAATTTCATACAAAAACCTCTTCTTTCTTCTTCGATGTTAAAACACCGCTAAGAAAAACATACAGATTATGCGTTAGTACAGGTAATTGAAAAAACATAATTGATTCACATAATTAAAGACATAATTATTGTACCTTTATCTCAGTCCAAATTCTTTCTTTGGAGTCATTCAGATCTTTGTTTCTCCAATCATCACAAGTAATGGGAACTTCATTCCTTACTAGTGCACCGATGAAACTAGTTAATGTGTGCCCATTAGGTTCTATAAGCTGCCCCTGATGGCTCCAATTCACATCTAGAATGATGCCTCGAGATCTACCATTGACCATTCTTCTCATAACCGTTATACCTCTTCGAATCTCTTCTTCAGTTGATACTTTTTTACTACCTCCTTCATGTGTCGAATGATCATCATGTGGGTTATCATCATTAGTGGCCATGTCTAACCTGTAATAAAGAAACCAAGGAGGATCAAATATAACTTATAATAAAAGCAATTGAAAACACAAAAATAAAGAAACCATGCATGATCAAATCTAACTTATAATCAAATAAATACAACAATGTCAAATAAATACATACATAATAAAGAAACCATGCATGATCAAATCTAACTTAATAAAAAGTGCTTAAACTAATAAAAATGCTTATTTATGAATCTTTCATCTATTATAATTTTGTGTATTGAGAATATCTTTGTCTATTAGTTTGATCATCTCAAAAGTTTCATGAATACCCTATCAAAAAGCTTCAACAATGAACTAATAAGCAAAAAGTTTCAAGAATACCCTATTAAAGTGCTTATTTTATGAATCTTTGTATATTAGTTAGATATTCTCAAAAGTTTCATGAATACACTATATTGATACATACTCTAAGTTTCATGTCCAATATTAATAACTTACTCTATTCTAGTTTTTATGTATAGAATAGTGTAACTATATACAAAAAGAGCTTAAAATAATAAGCACTTCTTCAAACAATGTCAATCATATACAAAAAGATATTAAACTCATAAGCACTTCAACAACAATGTCAACTATATACTAAAAGAGCTTAAACTAATAAGCAGTTCTACAATAATATACAAAAAGAGCTTAAACTAATAAGCACTTCTACAACAATGTCAACTAAAACAATGTCAACTACAACAATGTCAACTACAAACCAAAAGAGCTTAAACTAAAAGAGATAAAGTTGATTTTGTTCTTGCCCTAAACAGAGAAGAAAAGAACAAATAAGAAGCTTACCAAATAATGTGGTGGACGGCGGTGAACGTGGAGGACGACGGTGGCGGGAAGCTCAGTTAGGGCAATGGTGGCGAGAAGCTCAGTTAGGGCAATGGTGGTGAAAAGCTCAGTTAGGACGACGATGGTGTTCGTTCATAGAAAGTGAGAGTGTTCGCAGAAGAGAGGGAAATGAAAATAGAAATTTTATATTTTTAATATAATTAAACATTAGACAACGCTTTCCCAAAAGCACTGTCTAAGGTTGACCTTAGACAGCGCTTTTGATTTTGATTTTTTTTATATTGAAAGCCTAATACAACGCTTTTTTAAAAGCGTTGTCTAAGGTCTATCTTTAAAAGCGCTTTCAAAAAGCGCTGTCTAAGGTCTATCTTAGACAGCTCTTTTTCAAAAGTGATGTCTAAGGTATGACTTTTAGCAGCGCTTTTATTCTTTTAATTTTGACCTATAGTAGCGCCTTCTTTATAAAGCGTTGTCTAAGGTGCGCTGTTAAATGTCAATTTTGGCATAGTGACACTAGAATGGGAAAGTAATTAAGGCCTTGGGAATAAAAGGAATACATTGCATTGCATACACATCATTTGCATTTCTTCTTTGTTTTGTAGGTTTTCTACGAGTTGCTTAACTTATTTGCATTTCAGGCAAAGGTTGCGAGGGCCGCCAAGACCCGTCATCTTCGATAGAATATCCTGCATCGTTACGCAACTCGCAACAACCAGAGGACAGTCATGGATGCTAAGAAAACTGAGCTTAATGAGTTTTGCACCAGAATAGGAGAGTTCATGGTCATGATGCAAGGGATGGCTCAGGGACAACAAGAGTTAAGAAATGCAATTCAGGGGCTCAACCCTCCTCAGACTAATCCTCCTGTAACCACTCCTGAAGTACAAGTGACTCCTCCCAACCCCAACAATGGCCCAAGTGGACTTCAAGTTCCAGAGCATGGCGCAACAACTTTTATTCCAGTACAAGACAGACAGGAGGATTAGTTTCCTTCTTTTAACAATGATATGGGATTTGGTGGAGAAGGAAATCTTCAAGATTTTTTTATGCTTGCCGAGAAAGTCAAAGCCCTAGAATGTAGAGACACTTTGGGGATAGACGTGTCTGACATGTGTCTAGTCCCCGGGGTGGTTATTCCTCACAAATTCAGGCCACCTACTTTTGACAAGTATAACGGTAGCTCCTGCCCTAATACTCACTTGCAGGCATTCTACCGGAAAATTGTTGCCCATACTAGGGATGAAAATCTCTGGATGTACTACTTCCAGGATAGTCTCTCTGGAGGATCCTTGAAATGGTATATGAAGCTAGAGAGAAGATCTGTGAGAAGCTGGAAGGAATTGGGAGAAACATTTCTCAAGCAATATCAGTATAATATCGACATGGCATCCAGTCGCACTCAACTTTAAAGTCTGACTCAGAAGAACTCCGAGAGCTCAAAGATTACGCACAAAGGTGGCGTGAAGTGGTTGCTAGAGTGCAACCACCTTTGTTAGAGAGAGAAATGGTAGACCTGTTCCTGGATACCCTCCCTGGGCATTTCATGGAAAGGCTAGCTAGATGTTCCTCAAGTGGGTTCTCAGATATCATCTTGACTGGCGAGAGGGTAGAAAGCTGGATCAAGCAAGGGAAGATTCAGAATGAGGGCACTTCAAGTTCTGGTGTCAAGAATCCCTTCTTGAAGAGGAGAGAAGGAGAGACAGGGACAGTATACGCGCAGAGGGGAGGAAGCAATGCAGGGTTTTATCAGAAAGTGGCCCCCGTCACTATATCAGCTCAACCTGTTCAACAACAAGTCCAACCACCGCAACCGCAACGCCAACAAGGGTATCAACAAGGAGCTCCTCGTCCACATTATCCCCAAAGGACCAGAGAAAGACATCTCGAAACTCCGCCGATGTCTTATTCACAGCTTTTGAAGAATATCCTACAACTCCAGATGATTCAACTCCGAACTCTACAACCACCGAAGCCAGGCCAAATCCCCGAGGGTTATGATACAAATGCCATATGCGAATTTCATTCCGGAGCCCCGGGGCATAACACAGAAAACTGTAAAGCTCTGAAGCATGTTGATCAAGACCTACTGGATTCTAAAGCGCTTAATTTCGCTCCCACTCCTAATGTAATACAAAACCCCATGCCTCCTCACGGGGGTACAGTTGGGGCAGTTAACAATGGGGAGAATCTAAACTTGGGGAGTGATATCAACGACCTGCAAACTCTGTTGAATGTTGTTAAAGCTTGTTTGGCCCAGAGGGGTGTGTTTGTAGGTTGTAGAAGTGATTGTCCAGGATGTGTTGAAACGCCAAATGGTTGTGAGCAGTTAAAAAAGGGGATCCAAAGTATGATTAATGAAGGTTTTTTGCAGTTTGACAAAGTTATAAAAGAAAGCGAAGTCTCCACAGTAACCATTTTCTACGATCCATCTCAAGTTCCTCCACGGGCCACAGTGGCACCGATAACGATTACCACTGCAGGGCCAATAATGTATCAGAGTGACAAAGCCATTCCCTAGAATTACGATGGCAAAATATATTGTAACGGCCAGAAACAAGATTTGGCCACGTCTAGCACAACCCCAGCTCAAGTAGAAAATGTTGGAGTAGGGGGCTTTACTAGAAGTGGATGATTATTTGCGCCGAAAACACTAAGAAATAGTGTGATACCACCCAGAGATACCGCAGAAGCCCATACTAAGGAAAGAGGGAAGCAGCCAATGGTTGTCAATGAGCCCGTACCAGTGACTGATCCAGACATTACTTTTGATAAAGAAGCTGAAGAATTTTTGAGAATTATCAAAAAGAGCGATTACAAGATTGTGGACCATCTGCAACAGACCCCATCGAAGATTTCCATCTTGTCTTTGCTAATGTGTTCCGACTCCCACAGGAAAGCTCTCTTGAATATTCTGAACAAGGCTTATGTGCCTCAGGATATTTCAGTAAATCAGTTAGAAGCGGTGGTATCTAGTGTCAATGCCAGTCATGGATTGGGTTTTACGGACATGGATCTAACATCTGAAGGGCGTGCTCATAATCGGGCACTGCATATCTCTTTAGAATGTAAGGGTGCAGTACTTTCTCACGTGTTGGTAGATATTGGATCCACGCTGAATGTTATTCCTAAGAAGGCGTTGATGAAGTTGGATTATGATGGAGTGGTTTTAAAGCCAACGACCAGGTAGTTAGAGCCTTTGATGGGTCAAGAAGATCAGTATTTGGGGAGATGGATTTACCAATTAAAGTAGGTCCACAAATCTTCAATACCACGTTCTACGTAATGGATATACAGCCTGCATGCAGCTATTTGCTGGGAAGACCTTGGATATATTTAGCAGGAGCAGTATCGTCCACACTTCATCAAAAACTAAAGTTCGTCTTGGAAGGCCAAATTGTAACAGTCAGTGGGGAAGAAGACATTTTTGTCAGTCATCTAGCTTCATTCAAGTATGTGGAGATGGACGACGAGATAGTTGAAACTCCATGTCAGGCTTTTGAGCCCCTGAAAACTGAACAAGCATCTTCATTGGCAGCTTCTTATGAAGAACCAAAGAAGGGGGTTTCCATAGCCTCTTATAAGCAAGATTTTGAAGTGGTAGAATCTAGGATACGAGAAGGTTGGGGAAGTCCATTAGAAGTGCCAGAAAAGAAAGATATGTTTGGGATTGATTACCATCCTGGCCAGTCATCATCTGGACCGAGTGCTAGAGGTCGTCAAGGCCCGATTACTTTCACGAGTGCGGGAGTGGTGGATTATGGAAGCGTCAGTGTCATGCAGGACGATGCAGTTGATAGTCACTGTGACTTAGATGAGTGGATCAGGCCTGCTGTTCCAGGGACTCAACTTAGCAACTGGTCGTCTAAAGGGCTTATCTCAGTCACTTCCTTCGAAGAGTAATAATATTTGTTTCTGTCTTTTCTGTACTCAAGCATTATGTCTTTCCTTGGGCATAGTAGCTCTTTGTAAGGGTTCTTTTGTTCCTAACACAATTCATAATCATAAATAAAGCTGACGTTTCCATTCATCCATGTTGTTCTTTGCCTTTCATTTTTTGCTTTTGTTTTTCAAAAAGAAAGAAATTTTTTTAAATGGCAATGTTTCTCGTTCTCTCAAACTCTTTCTAAAGCCTCGCATGAACGACCCTGTTATGGCTAAGTATGACTTTGACAATCCAATTTATCAAGCCGATGAAGAAGGTGAAGAAGATTGCGAACTACCTGAAGAGTTAGCCAGACTGCTTAAACAGGAGGAAAAGATGATTCATCCGCACGAAGAGGTCGTCAAAGTGATAAACCTGGGTACCGAAGAAGACAAGAAAGAAGTTAAGATCGGAGCTGCGTTAGAAGAATCCATCAAGACTCATCTGATTGCCATATTTCGAGAGTATGTTGGTGTTTTTGCATGGTCTTACCAGGATATGCCTGGTTTAGACACTGACATTGTGGTACACAAGTTTCCTCTGAAAGAAGGCTGCCCGCCAGTGAAGCAGAAGTTGAGACGCACACGCCCTAATATGGAAATTAAAATAAAAGAGGAAGTACAAAAGCAATTTGATGCTGGTTTCTTGGCCGTGACCAGTTACCCTCCGTAGGTTGTGTAAACACCCCAAATTTTCCCTCACTAAGTTCACACCATGGCTTGTGATCTTCCATCATTGCATTAGTTTAATCATACCATTTCATGTTGCATTTTTGCTTCACTGCATTAGTTCAGGTTCATCTGCACCTAGGGTTTGTGACTTGAGCCATCCAAGATCCATTTGAGCCACCCCAAAGGTCTTAAATCATCTCAAGGGGGTCCATGTATGTTAAATCATCATATTTTATCCTCCAAAGATCAAGGAAGTCAAAGAATCACAAGAACTGGCAAAGCATGGAAGCAGAGCAAGGGTTTAACTGCACAGATGACCTGAAATTAGGGTTTTTGTTTCAGAGGCCATAACTCCAATTTTTTTTGGTCATTCTTGTTTCTATTGGTCTCAATATGTTATAAGGATCATGTGTACCAAGTTTGATGAAGAAATTCATTGTGGAAGTCATCTGTTTACTGGGTAACTTCTTGAGCAAGTCAGAGCAAAATCAGGGCATCTGAGGCCCCCACCCATGGAATCAAGATGGATTTTTTTATCAAATTGAAGTTATATGATCTTTATTTGATCATTGAAGTTCTTGTAAGTTCACAAAATTGAAGTAAAGTGAGCTAAACCAAAAGTTGCCAAAAATGGAAATGACTTGTAATGTAAACTTTCCATTTTGGGAAAGTTTTTCAACCTCCTCTTTCTCAACCAAAAATGCTTCAAATGAAACATTGTTGGTCATGAAAGTTGTAGATTGGATCTTTCCCTTTTCAAAAAGTACAAGAACAAGTTCTAATTCATTATGGAACTCAAGTTATGGCTTGTCAAAGTTGGAAAAAATCCCATAATTTTCAAGAATGCACCAAAAGGGATTCTTTGCAAAACCACTTGTCAAGGCTTTTTATGACTTCAAACACACTTCAAAACATCATTACAACATAATGCAACTTGCCAAGGTCAGAATTGCCCAAGGTCCCAAAACTTCACATATTTGCAAAAGGTCCCATAACTTTGCTCCCACTTGCTGAATTGCCTCAAGATTGATTTTGTAGACATCCATGAAGTCAGCTACGCATGGACAAGCCAATGAGCCAGCTACACCATTTCCCATACCTCAAGTACACAAGTTGGTGACTTTTTGCAAGAAGTCCATACCAATCACCATAGGCCACAACCACTTCTCTGACCTATCATAACTTGTTATGTGGACCAAATGTTGATCATAACACACAAGTTTGCAAGCTGAAACCTAATATTGATCAAGTTCCCAAAATCTCTCCCTCTAGCATTTTCCTTCGAAACTCTCAACTCACTCACTCAAACTCAAAACCAATTCCACCATTCATCCCAAAATCACTCACTGATCACAAAGCAACCACAAAAACAGCCAAGAACACCCCATACGCAAAACACGATTCCCAACCAGTTGAGGTGCAATCTCATAAACCAGCCACTCTCAAGGTCTTCCAAGCATCAAAGCTTCATCAGAAAGGTCATTGGAGTCAGCTTGCACAAGAGAAGCAGCTTGAAAGCTCCAAACTGAGGAAGTTCAAGCTCAGGTAGCTTCTTCAAACATTTTTCCAGAAGTGTTATTTTAAGTGTTTAGATTGATCTTCATGCTTTGCTGATCACCATGATGTTTTTATTTTTAAGAATAGTTGAGAAATGAGCCTGTATGCATGTTCTGAAAGTTTCACCATTTTTATTCTTTGCTTCGAATCTTGAGTTTGATGAGGAATAAATGTGTTTTGAGTGTGGATTTGACTTAGGAGAATGAGAGGGTTTGATCTGGAGCTTTAGAGCTCCAGAAATTACCTAGGGAAGAAGTTGAAAATTTTCAGGTGAGGGTGTCACCGGAGAAGACGACCGGGGCTCTTCTCCGGTGACCTGAAAGTCATTAATGTCTTAATTAGGGTTAGGGTTTCATTTGAATCTAGGCCCTTGGATTTCCCTTTCCCGCGTGTGGTGAATAGCTAGGATCAGTTCATTAATTCTTAATTAGGATTAAATAATTAATTAATTAAGTTTAAGTAAGTTTGAATACTGGCCATAGGATCGCCCGCCAAGTCAATCCAAAAAACCCCAGAATTAACCTGAACCATTGGATGTGCATACTTCTGTTTATTTCATTTTTTCTTATTTATTTTGTACCATTTATTAAAAATAGTTAGAAAATTCCAAAAAATATTTTGTTCTGCATTTTCATTCCAAATAATTTTCTCAACCCAAAAATATTTTTATTTTTATTTTTTGCATTAAAAAATCATTTTTTAAACATTTAAATGTTTATTTTAATTAATTAATGAAAATTAATTAATTAAAATATCATTTAGGTTTCTAAAAAATCCCAAAAAATTCATATTGCATCTTTAAACATTTAGAGACATTGTCATACCATCCACACAAGTTTCTTTTTAGTTTTGAACCATCTTTGATAATTTTCTTGAATTTAGGGTTCATAAAATTCCTATTTTAGAACCCTAAATTCAAGAATTATTTTCTGCCCAACCAAGAATGGTATGACAATGGTTCTTTTTGCATTGATCTTCATTTGACATGTAGTTTCTAGCATAATTTTGTGACAAATTTCTTTTGCATTTTTGAATTGATTTGCATTTTTTCCCTTTAGGTACCTTAAAACCTTAGATAACTTAGAAAAATCATAACTTTCATTAGGTTAAGAGTTAGGTCTCCTCCTTTGGAGTGTGGTATCATATAGGTTTAGGGATACTTTGATTGAATTTTCAATTTTTTATCTTGTCGATTGCTTCTGTTTTTGAGTTTTGCATATCATGTTGCATGGAAACCCTAATTTCTCATCTTCCTTTGCATACATCTTGCATAAGCATTCATATAAGAACTTGCCATGACATTTTGTGCATTCACATGACTTCTAAGACATCTTAGGACACATTAGACTCATGCTTGATCATTTCCTCATCCATTTTCCATGTTATGCATTCATTTCATTCCATGAACTTTCATGTGCTTTCATGCTTCCTACATGCTTCATTTGCATTCTCATCACTTATATGATCATCCATTGCTCTTGACATACATTTTCATCATCTCTTAGCATCATTTACATCATGAACATGCTTCTGGTTTTGGTTTTCACCTTTGCATTCATTTCATTTTCATTTTCATTTCATTTCTTTATGTTAACTTTTCAGGTGGTAAGTACTTTGAGAAGTGAATTTGCCTTCACTTCTCACATTCTCTTCCCATCTCTTTTATGCATCCTTGCTGCATTTTAACTTTGTCTTAGAGTGAGCTTGCTCATTCATGTTCCTTCTTCACTTTCTTTCTTCAAGTAACTTATCTTCTTAAGTGAAGTAAGTTAGATTGTTTCTTCTGCTTCTCCTCCTTTCATCTGCTTCTTCCTTGGTGGTTTTTCTTGAAGATATCTTACAAGCCTCATAAACCTTAGGAACACCCAAGCATGAAAAAAATTAGGTTTTTATTAGTCCCCCCATTAGTTTTACCTTTGTGTCATCTTTTGTGTCTCTCTTCTCATCTCATAATCAAAGACTAAACCTTTAAGGTTTTGAGGCTTTGTGATTAAGATTATGCCTGCATCCTTCTCTTAGGATGGAGTGTATAACTTTAATCCTAAGTGTTAAACCCTTAATGTGTTTAAATCTCTTAATCAATTCTCCTAATAATCACTAAGACATTAAGCTTGTAACTTGGGCCTTGCACTAGGGTTCTAATTCTTCCTTAATTGGTTAAGAAGGACTAACCCTAGTGTTAATGGACAAGTCCCCCTCAAGTTGTCTTACAAACCATAAAACTCATTTCTTAACCTTACCATTAACTAAAATCCACTCTAATAAAGGTTTTGCTTTGTCATGAGGTTAATCCCTAATCATGGATTAAGTTGAGGTATCTTCCTCAGCTTAAATGTTCTCATTTATTATCCTTCTATTAAGATGGTGTAATGGGTCCATTAAATCCTTGATTATGGCTTAAACACATTACTTAACACTAAACAAAAACTCCAAAAAATATCTAAATAATTGCAAGTAGGTTAATGATCTTAATCCTACATCATGGTGATTAAGTGTGAGGTGCTTACTTCATACTTAAGGTATTCTCATTACCCCTAATCATAGGGAGGATGTGATGAGTTTACTAACCCTTGGTTTAGGCTTAAGCTCCTTTTCTTATGACAAACTCCAAAAAGCAATAAAAGATTGAAAATACCAAAAACAAACAATAATCATCTCCTCCGGGATTCTTTTCTCACCTCATTCACTCACAAACGAGAATTTGCTTCTTCCGTCTAATGCAAGACAGTTTGCACCTGAGCCAGACAGGTCATACACTTGAGCATAGACAAGCAAGCAGCTCATCAGTCAATTTATCTTTCAGTCTCTTTGAGTCAAACTACGGTGTTCTGACTTCCTCATTGCACGAGAGGATACGTAGGCATAACTTAACTGTTATCGAACAAAAGTCTCTGTATATTCCCCCTCTTCCAGCATTATTCTTTTAAGCCTCATTCTCTTGAGCATTGCACTCTTTTCTTGCACTGACACTCCTTTTATTCACTTCACACTTCTTTAGCACTGACACTTGTATTCTTTTCCAGTTTTTTGCACACAGAATAGCACTGACACTACCCCTTTAAACACAAAATTTTAAGCGTGGATCCCGTCGAGTACGACGGACAATTTGGGTGCTAATACCTTCCCAGGTTGTAACCAACCCCCTTTCTCAGTTTCTCTGGTTCGCAACCGTCTTATCCATATCTTTCTAGGTTTATGTAGCATTAACTTTCCTTCGGGATAAAAATGCCTAGCTGGCGACTCTTTTCAGTTCATCTTCATTTCCTCTTTCGCCGACCGTTCGCGTCTGTACCCTATCTGACCTAGGTGTCATTTGGTGGGAGCGACAGGTTGCCAATATTGTGACAGTCCCTAAAAAAGATGGTAAGGTCAGGATGTGTGTAGACTACAGGGATTTGAATAGGGCCATCCCCAAAGATGATTTCCCTCTACCTCACATAGATGTGCTTGTTGATAATACTTCTCAGTTTTTTGTGTTCTCTTTCATGGACGAGTTTTCAGGTTATAACCAGATCAAACTGTCTCCCGATGATATGGAAAAGACTACCTCCATCATGGCTTGGGGCTCTTTTTGTTACAAGGTCATGCCGTTTGGTTTGAAGAATGCTGGGGCCACTTACCAATGAGTGATGATGACGCTTTTTCACGACATGATTCATCATGAAATTGAGGTTTATGTTGATGATATGATAGAAAATCCCAAACAGAAGAAGAGAATTTGTTCAATCTAGCAAAGTTGGTTGACAGACTCTGGAAGTTCAGATTGAGGTTGAATCCGAACAAGTGCACCTTTGGGGTCCGTTCCGGCAAGTTACTTGGTTTCATTGTTAGTGAGTGAGGAATTGAGGTTGATCCAGCCAAAGTAAGAGCCATCCAAGAGATGCCTGAGCCAAAGATTGAAAAGCAAGTACGTGGTTTCTTAGGGAGACTAAACTACATTGCACGGTTTATCTCTCACCTAACGGCCACGTGTGAGCCCATCTTCAAACTTTTGAGGAAGAATCAGGCCATTAAATGGAATGAAGACTGTCATTAAGCCTTTGACCGGATCAAGGAGTACCTGCTAGAACCTCCAATTCTCATGCCTCCAGTGCCAGGGAGACCCTGGATTATGTATATTACTATGCTCGAAGGATCAATGGGAAGTGTGCTGGGTCAGCAAGACGAGTCTGGTCGAAAAGAGCATGCCATTTTTTACCTTAGCAAAAAGTTTACCGATTGTGAGACACGCTACTCACTACTCGAGAAGACTTGCTATGCTTTGGCATGGGTTGCTCGCCGATTAAGGCAGTACATGCTGACTTACACCACTCTCTTGATTTCCAAGATGGATCGTGTGAAATATATCTTCGAGAAGTCGGCTCTGACAAGAAGGGTAGCCCAATGGCAGAAGTTACTAACAGAGTATGATATCCATTACACTTTGCAAAAAGCAATCAAAGGAAGTGTATTGTCATAATACTTGGCTCAGCAGCCAATCGACGATTATCAACCCATGAAATTCGAGTTTCTGGATGAGGATATCATGTTCCTCAAGTTGAAAGACTGTGAAGAACCACTTCCGGAGGAGGGGCTAGACCCTGAATCCAAATGGAAGTTGATGTTTGACGGAGCTGTGAACATGAACGAAAGCGGAGTAGGTGTTTTTATCATCTCACTAGAAGGGGTCCATACACCTTTAGCTGCTCGGTTGACTTTCAAGTGCACTAAAAACAAGGCAGAATATGAAGCTTGCATCATGGGGGTTGAAGAAGCAATCAACCTGCGAGTCAAGAATCTCGAGATCTTCGGAGATTCCACTCTGGTGGTGAACCAAGTCAATGGAAAATGGTTAGTTCATCAACCTCATTTAGTTCCTTACAGGGATTATACCAGGAGGCTGTTAACTTTCTTCACCAAGGTCAAGTTGAGTTATATTCCCCGAGACAAAAATTAGTTTGCTGATGCTCTAGCAACATTGTCGTCTATGATTAAAGTTTGTCAAGAGAATTTTGTGCCTCGAATCATGGACTCCCGCCTTGAAAGACCTGCCTTTGTCTTTACAGTTGACAGTGGTGAAGATAACAAACCTTGGTATTATGATATCAAGTAATTCTTGAAGACTCAATAGTACCTGGCTGGGCATCCAGTAAAGACAAGAAGACCCTCAGAAGGCTAGCAGGTGGTTTCTTCTTGAATCAAGATGGTGTGCTATACAAGCGAAACTTCGACATGGTTCTGCTCAGATGCATGGATAGACACGAAGCAGACCTGTTGATGCAAGAGGTTCATGAAGGATCCTTTGGTACCCATGCTGGAGGACATGCTATGGCAAGAAATTGTTGAGATCGGGATATTATTGGATCACCATGGAATCCGATTGCTGTAAATACTCCCGTAAATGTCACAAATATCAGATTTATGCCGATAAGGTCTATGTGCCTCCAAATCCATTGAGTGTCATGTCTTCACCGTGGCCGTTCGCCATGTGGGGCTTTGATATGATTGGCAAGATCGAGCCAACAGATTCCAACGGTCACCGTTTCATCCTGGTTGCTATAGACTATTTTACAAAGTGGGTCGAAGCGGCGTCTTATGCCAATGTTACTAAACAAGTGGTAGCCCGGTTTATTAAAAGAGACATCATTTGCCGGTACAGAATTCCCGAAAGAATCATTACTGATAATGGTTCTAATCTCAATAACAAGATGATGGTTGACTTATGTCGGGATTTCAATATAGAACATCACAACTCTTCTCAATATCACCCGAAGATGAATGGCGTTGTCGAGGCGGCCAACAAGAACATCAAGAAGATCGTGCAGAAGATGGTTGTAACATACAAGGATTGGCGTGAGATGCTACCATTCGCTTTTCATGGGTATAGAACGTCAGTGCGAACTTCAACAGGGGAAACCCCGTTTTTACTGGTATAAGATATGGAGACAGTCTTACCAATTAAAGTGGAAATCCCCTCGTTGAGGTTAATGATGGACATTAAGCTAGATGAAGGTGAATGGCTCCGATCCAGATATAATCAGTTGAGCCTCATTGAAGAAAAATGTCTAGCAGTTGTATGCCATGGGCAGTTGTATCAACGACGGATGAAGCAGGCTTTTGACAAGAAGGTACAACCACATAGGTACATACCAGGGGACCTGGTACTGAAAAGGATTCTTCGTCCTCTTAACAATCACAGGGGCAAGTGAATACCTAATTATGAAGGGCCATTCGTGGTTAAAAAGGTTTTATCAGGTGGATCCTTGATGCTAACAACCATGGATGGAGAAGACTTCCAGTCCCCTGTCAACGCAGACACAGTAAGAAAAATACTTTGTGTAAAAAAGGACCCGCTGGGTAAAAACAGAATAAAGGTCCAGGCAAAAATGGGCATCCCGGCGTGCCAAAAACAGAATAAAAGGCTCGGGCAAAAATTAGGGAAATCTTTAAAAAAACAAATGTACACCCGCTGAGTTGAAAAGCCACATCGAACAGCTCAGGCAAAAAAGGGTATCCCGGTGGATTGAAAACCCGAAAGGGCGATCCACGTAAAAGAGGGACTAACATGAACGACTACGATCTGCGAGATTCGTAACTCATCTGCAATTGAGGTTATTCTAAAGGTTGAAGACCAGTTCAATCACCTTTCTCAAGGGGCAGAGCAAGCGGATAGTCTTGAAGATATACGAGCCATAATCGGGTTGAAACTTGGCGAGATCCACTTATCACATTGCCAATAGGATAATTTGTTTTCCCTTTTGGCTATTTCCTCTTTCCAGGGAATTGCTTCCTTTGTAATGCCTATTCATGGCCATTTTTCCAAATCAATAAAAATTCAATTTCAGTCAACTTGTGACTATCTGCTTCTTGTTTTTGTTTTTCATCTAACATTGATTGATTGCGGAAACGTCCAGCAAATTGTGATTTATATTGTGTTGTGAACATTTGAATGCTTTCTAACTCATTCAAGAGGACATAAACATTTAATACAACTCTAAAAGGGTGTCAAGATGCCCAGATAATGATTCATGCTATGAGCTTGGTGTCGCTCCCACCAAATGACACTTAACTCAAATGGGGTACAGACGCGAACGGTCGGCGAAGAGGAGAGAACACACAGAAGTGAACTCAGAAGACAAAACAAGAGTCGCCAGCTAGGCATTTTTATCCCGGAGGAAAGGTAATGCTGCATAGACCTGGAAAAAGACATGGATAAGACGGTTGCGAACCAGAGAGACTGAGAAAGGGGGTTGGTTACAACCTGGGAAGGTGTTAGCACCCAGTTGTCCGCCGTACTCGACGGGATCCACGCTTAGAAGATTTGTGTTTTAAAGGGGTAGTGTCAGTGCAATTTGTGTATCATAGATGGAAAAGAAAGCAAGTGTCAGTGTAAAAGAAAAAGTGAAGGGTGTAAATGAAGTGTCAGTGTAAGGAAAGAGCATGCTCATGATCATGAGGCTTAAAGAATAATTGCTGGAAGGAGGGGGGAATATACAGAGACTTTTGTTCGATAATTGTTAAGTTATGCCTACGTATCCTCTCGTGCAATGAGGAAGTCATAACACCGTAGTTCGACCCAAAGAGACTGAAAAATGAATTGACTGATGAACTGCTTACTTGTCTATGCTCAAGTGTATGACCTGTCTGGCTCAGGTGCAAACTGTCTTGCATTAGACGGAAGAAGCAAGTTCTCGTTTGTGAGTGAAGATGATGAGAAAAGAATCCCGGAGGAGACGATTATTGTTTGTTTTTGGTGTTTTCAGTCTTTTATTGCTTTTGAAAGTTTGTCATAAGTTAATGAGCTTAAGCCTAAACCAATGGGTTAGTAAACTCATCAATCCTCCCTCTGATTAGGGGTAATGAGAATACCTTAAGTGTGAAGTCAACATCTCACACTTAATCACCTTTTGATGTAGGATTAAGATCATTAACCTACTTGTGATTATTTAGATGTTTTTGTTGTTTTTGTTGAGTAATGAGTTTAAGCCATAATCAAGGATTAAACAGACTCATTACACCATCCTAATAGAAGGATAATAGATGAGGATGTTTAAGCTGAGGAAGACTCCTCAACTTAATCCATGATTAGGGATTAGCCTCATGAAAAAACAAAGCCTTTATTAGGTGGATTTTAGTTAGTGATATGATAAAGAAGTGAGTTTTATGATTTGTAAGACAACTTGAGGGGGACTTGTCCATTAACACTAGGGTTAGTCCTTCTTAACCAATTAAGGAAGAATTAGAACCCTAATGCAAGGCCCAAGTTACAAGCTTGATATCTTAGTGATTATTAAGTGAATTGATTAAAGGATTTAAACACATTAAGGGTTTAACACTTAGGATTAAAGTTATACACTTCATCCTAATAGAAGGATGCAGGCATAAGCTTAATCACAAAGCCTTAAAGCCTTTAGGGTTTAGCCCTGGATTATGAGGTGAGGAGAGAAAACTCAAAGAGACACAAAGGCAAAACTAAATGGGGGACTAATCAAAACCCTAATTGTTGTCATACTTGGTTATCCCTAGGGTTTGTGAGGCTTAAGAGAGAAAGAGATCTTCAAAGGACCACCAAGGAAAAGCAAGATAGAAAAGGGATGAGATGAGAAGAGAAAAGAGGGAAGAAAAGCACAAGTGAGCAAGCTCACTCAAAGAAAAGTGAAAATGCAGCAAGGATGCAAAATGAGAAGGAGAGAAGAAGTAGGAGGTGAAGGCAAATCCACCTCCTAAACCAACTTACCATTAACCTGAAAGGTTAGCACAAGATGCATATGGGATGAAATGAGATGAAACAATGCATATGGATGGGCAAATGCCAAAGTTAAAAGCATGCACATGATGCAAATGATGCTAAGAGATGATGCAAACATGAGGCAAGGCATGAGAATGATCATACAAACATATGGATGCAAGAGAAGCATGCTTGGAACCATGGATGTTCATGAAAAGTTATGGAATGCAATGGACATATAACATGGAAAATGAAAGATGCAATGATCAAACATGATTCTAATATGTCCTAAGATGTATTATGAGTCAAATGGATGCACAAAATGTCATGGCAAGTCATGGTATGCAAGCAAATGGAAGATGGATGCAAAGGAAGGCCTAAATTAGGGTTATATGCAACATACAAAACAAAAATCCAAAACCAGAAGCAAATGACATGATGAAAATTTGAAAATGCAATCAAGGGAACCCTAAACCTATACAAACTCACTACCCAAAGGAGGGGATCCAACTCTTAACCTAGTGAGAGCTATGAATTTCCTAAAATTGCTAGGGTTTTAAGGTACCTTGACAAGAAAAATGCTAAACAAAATGAAAATGCAAGATCAATTCAAGCCAATTTAATCCTACAAACTACATGTTATGCAAGATGCAATGCAAAAAGAATCATGATCCAACTCTCAAAGGTTAGACAAAAATGAATTTTTAAAGTTTGACACAAAATATTGCCTCAAAATGAATTTAATTCCATTGGAAATGATCAAAAGGCATCAAGAACAAAAAAGAAATTTGGTTTGAGAGTTGGACAATGTTTCTAAATGTTTTTAAATGTTTCATGAATTTTTTTGTGATTTTTAAATACCTAAAAGTATTTTTAATTAATTAATTTTCATTAATTAATTAAAAATAAACTTTTAAATGATTTAAAAATAATTTTTAATGCAAAAATTAAAAATAAAAATATTTTTGGTTTCTAAAAATTAATAAAATATGTGATAAAAATTTTCAGAATTTTTGAACAATTTTTGCTATTTTTAATAAAATATACAAAACAAATGAAATAAAATGAAAATAAAAATGAGAAAGTATGCAAATCCAAGGGTCATGATTCAAACTGGGACGCGCGGGAGTGGACTTAGCGCGCATCTGGACGGCCAGCATTCAAATTCCCCTAATTACGTCATTAAGCCCTAATTTTGCCCTAATGACTTTCAGATGACCGGAACAGTGTTCCGGTCATCTTCTCCGGCAAGGTGAAATCTCAATCTCTCTCCCTAGGCCATTTCAAAAGCCCTAACTCTCTAGAATTCATCCTCTACCCACCCTAAACACGAATCAAGCACAAAATCATGTTTAAATTCCAACACAAACAAGAATCGAATCAAAGAAGTTTTCAGGTCAAACTTTCAGAACACCATAACATGCTTGTTTCTGGCTCATTTTCAAAAATAAATGGATCCCCATGATCAGGGCAACATACAGAACAACATTCTAACAAGAAATTAAAGTTCTGGAAAAATTGTTCATCATGCTACCTGAGATTGAGCTTTCGATTCAGGAGCTTTCTGGCTGCTTCTTTGGCTCAAACAAGTCCCAATGATCCCCCTTAGAAGCTTTTGACACTTAGTTGGAGTTTATATGGCCTCTAGTGAAAGTTGGCAGAAGCTCAGGTCAAGGGTGTGTTGAAATCGTGTTTTGGTTTCAGTGACTTTCAGGCTGTTTTAATGGTTGGGTTGTGATCAGTGAGTCATGTTGAGATTGTTTGTGAAGTTTGTTTGAATGTATGGTGTTTGTATGATCAGTTTCGAATGGTTTTGCATAAGAGGTGGAAAATGAGAATGCTGGCTTAGAGAGAGTTTCAGGCTTGTGTGTGTTATGAGAATGAAGCCTTGGGATGTGTTTGTAAAGTCTGGATTAGGCAGAGAGTGGTTGTGTCACTGTGGGATTGGTATGGCTTCAAGTTGCAAAAAGTCAAGCAAGTTGTACTTGGAGGTATGGGCAAGTGGTAGGCTAAGATAGGGGCATGGTTGAGTTTATCTGAGGTCATGGAGTTCATGTAGATCAGATTCTATGAGCTGTGACAAGTAGAGGCATGGCTTCATGAGTTTTTGCAAGTTGGTACATGTTTGGCCCTTTTGATGTTTCTTGTCCCATAAGTCATGAAAATGGCCAAACTTTTGAAGCAATCTGATTCTTAGGCCTTGGTTTATGATTGTATGAAGATTAGAAGTCCATTTGATAGCACAATTTGCCTTGACAAGTGGTTTTGCAACTTTGCCTCTTTGGTGCATAACTTGAAATTTTGTGATTTTAGCCAACTTTGACAAGCCATAACTTTTGATCCAAAATGAATTAGAATGAGTTCTTGTACTTTTTGAAAATGGTAGGATCCATTCTACAACTTTCATGACCAAAGTTTTCTCATTTGGAACATTTTTGAATCAAAAAGCAAGGGTTGAAAAAGTTTCCCAAAATGGCAATTTTCAATTACAAGTCATTTTCCCAAAAAGTCAACTTTGCAAATGGCTTGAAATTCTTCAATTTTGTGAACATAAAACATCTTCTATGATCAAATAAAGATCATACATAATCAAAATGATGAAGAACACCCTTTGGTTGGGTCATTGGGGGCCTCAGATGCCCTGATTTTGCACTGACTTGCTTAAAAAGTCAACTCTTGATCAGATGACTTCCCCATGGAATTTCTTCATGAAACTTGAAATGCATGATCCCTATACCATATAGATACCAATAGAAACAATAATGACCAAAAAATTTGGAGTTATGGCCTCTGAAACCAAAACCTTAATTCTAGGTCATCTGTGCAGTCAATCCTGGCTCTGCTTCCATGCCATTCCCAGTTCTTGTGATTTTTTGACTTCCTTGACTCTGTGAGGATATAATATGATGCTTGAACACACATGGACCCTTTTGAAGTGATTGATGACCTTTGAAGTGGCTCAAGAAGCTCTGGGATTGCTCATATCACAAACCCTAGATGCAGATGACTTAGAACCAATGCAGTGAATAAAAAATGCAATATGAGATGCTATGATTTGAAATTATGTGTATGAGGATATCACAAGCCATGGTGTGAATGGGTGAGGGCAAATTTGGGGTGTTTACACTTGGGGCATACAGGTCCAAACTAACTCTCCTTGTTGCAGGCACTATCGATTGTGTTTATGCGGGTACAGGTACAGGTGTTGCTAACAGAGCTAAAGCAGATTTCCAAGAGGAACATTTCTCTATACTTGAACAAGAACAGGTGTTTGCATGGGTGTTTCCAGTGATCCCCAGTAGAAGTGAAGTTTAAGTTCTTCTCCAGCATCAATGGCAAGAAATGTTTGCCCTCCCCAAGCAGAAGTTTTCTTTCAACACAAGGGCAATCCCCAGCAGTGTAAGGAGTGTCTTTCCTCTCCAAGCAGTTTGCTTCCTCATTAGAGCCATGCCTCTGGTTCCCAGCCAAGTCAGGAGGTCTCCACTTCCCCATCAAAGTTCAAGAAGGGTCCATCTCCAGCAGGTTCTTGGCTCTCCAATCTTAAAGTCCAATTTATTTTTGGCAACGATGGCAGTTCAGGGTCGGCATATTATTAACAACGTTCCCCACAGAGTTGTTTCTTCCTCATCGGGATGGACCAGATCAATGCAGAGATCATCAGTTCTCCCTAGTCAAGCCACCTGGGATACTTGCAGTCTCCTTATCAGGAGATCTTTTTGCATTTGCATTTAGTAATCATCATTACATTTGCATCCTCCAAAGTGTAGCATTTCCATCATTATAAAGCATTACGCCATACAATCCAACCATATGCATGCCAGCATGGGCCAGTTTTGAGGTATATTGCATATGACCCGGAGCATCTTCTCAACCTGAAATATTCCACACAGAAGATACTTATACCATCTGCCAGG
This sequence comes from Lathyrus aphaca, assembly GCA_963966055.1. NCBI lineage: Eukaryota > Viridiplantae > Streptophyta > Magnoliopsida > Fabales > Fabaceae > Lathyrus > Lathyrus aphaca. Next base: position 514,324,427 of record OZ014520.1, read on the forward strand.
CATCCTTGTCTTTCCAAGTCAATGTTGTCATTTTTCTCTGTGGCTTGATTCGCTCAGCAGTTACATTTCTGAGTTCCGTTTTGTACAATGGTCTCGTTCAAAGCCCTGTTTTGTACAACAGGCCCCCTTTGTGGCTTGATTCGCTCAGCAGTCACATTTCCGAGTTCCATTTTGTACAATGGTCTCGTTCAAAGCCCTATTTTGTACAACAGGCCCCCCTTCTTTGTGGCTTGATTCGCTCAACAGTCACATTTCCGAGTTCTGTTTTGTACAATTGTCTCATTCAAAGCCCTGTTTTTGCACAACAGGCCCCCCTTTTATGTGGCTTGATTAGCTCAGCAGTCACATTTCCGAGTTTTGTTTTGTACAATGGTCTCGTTCAAAGCCCTGTTTTGTACAACAGGCCCCCTTTGTGGCTTGATTCGCTCAGCAGTCACATTTCCGAGTTCGGTTTTGTACAATGATCTTGTTCAAAGCCCTGTTTTGTACAACAGGCCCCCCCTTGTTGCTTGATTCGCTCAGCAGTCACATTTCCGAGTTCTGTTTTATACAATGGTCTCGTTCAAAGCCGTGTTTTGTATAACAGGCCCCCTTTGTGGCTTGATTCGCTCAGCAGTCACATTTCCGAGTTCCATTTTGTACAATGGTCTCGTTCAAAGCCCTGTTTTGTACAACAGGCCCCCTTTGTGGCTTTATTCGCTCAGCAGTTACATTTCCGAGTTCCGTTTTGTATAATGGTCTCGTTCAAAGCCCTGTTTTGTACAACAGGCCCTTCCTTTTCGTGGCTTAATTCGCTCAGCAGTCACGTCGCAGGTTATCGTTTTGTACAACGGTCCTGTTTTCCTGGGCTCTCGTTTATCTACAACGATACCGTTCCACCTTGTTCTTTTCCCGCTACCTATTCAGAGGTCAAAACAAAAAAAAACAAATAAAAAGCAGATGACATTTCTATTATCCACCGAGTTCAAATTTCCAGGTTTTATTCGAGTATTCAATCACTTCATACCTTGAATGTCTAAAAGCTTTTGCAATTTTTCATTCAAGCTTGCAGATGATTGAATAGGGGCAGCTGTAATACCTCAAAATTTTCCATCTCATTTCCCCAACATTTTGCATATCATTTAGAATACATAAGTTCACAAAAATAACCAAAATCATTGCATCATGTGTAGAATCGTTGAGGCATAGGTATGTGGTCAATGACTAGAGCAACTTAAGGCTATACAAAGACAATCAAAGGGCCACAAAGCTTCTCAATCATGTTCAAGGGGTCTACAACATCCCACAAGTCTCCATTTGAAGCCTCAAGTCTTGGAAAAAAGTGAATGGCTCTAAGGAATGCAAGAACTACAACATCTCCTGAGGAAATGGCTTTCATTTCTACTGGGCTTCCCCGTGAATTTTTGAGCAAAAGTTGATTCCATTGTGTTCTATATGACAACAAGTGTATAGGGTTCAAATTTCATCCACAAATTCATTTTGGAAGAGGTTCAATTGGTCAGATGATTGAAAATCAAGAATTTGGGGAAAAGTTAACCATGCTGAAGAAAAAGTCAACTCCTGGCTTTTTGAGATTAAAATCATGAAATTAGGGTTACAAGGATCCTATGTTTCAAATTTGATCAAGAAATGATGGAGGAATCAAGAGAAATCAAGAAAACCAAAACTTACCATTTTTGGAAAATTAGGGTTTCCAAAAATGGCAAGTTTTGGCCATTTTTGCAGCTACTTTAAATGAGGCATTCTCCCAAAATATGAAAGATATGAAAATTATACTTGGAGCCAATTAAAGAGGGCATCTTGAGCTTCAAATCCATAGATGGAACTCACTCATATCATAAAAAATGAGAGATATGTGATCTTGCAAAGTTGAAGCAAACTAAGGCAAAACTAGGTCATGGGCGAGGCAAGAAGCTGGCCAGCGCGCGTGCCCTGCCTGGCAATTCATCAAACATGTGGTGGTCAGAATGTCAAGCCATTTTTCTTTGCTAAAAAGACCTCAAATGAATTTTTGGTGAACTACAAAGTTGTTCCTTGATGTAATCCCTACAAGATTGGTGTTCAAATATTTTTCATTTGATCAAGTCTTCCTGGGCTATTTGGGGGTCAAAGTGGAGAGGTTGCAACTAGCCAGCCATAGGCCCATGGGCACAAGGCATGCCAAATTCGTGCAGGCTAATATGCAGCTTATTGGCATAATATTCAATGACCATTTTAAGATGATTAGAGGTCATCATTCATCATGACATCAACATCAAAGTTGTTCTACATATTGCCAACTTCAATTTGAGTCTAAGAACCACTTACATTGATGGCTTGAGCTACAAGAAATCTCCCATTGAGGATCATGATTCTCAACTGGTTTTCTTGTGTTATAAGGCATTGCATAGCACCCAAACCTTAAGTTCAATTCCTCAGATTGGCATCATTCAACATGCTTGACCATGATGCATTGCATTGGAGTACACATGATTCTATGATTGCTTGCATACCACAGCTGCTATGCTCCATCAAATATCCAAGACAATGATCATTGTGGATTGCCTCAATTCACATCAGAATGCATCTTACAATGAGGACCATGTCCATGAGTGTAGTGAATCATTTCATTTCATTTTCAAGCACCTAAGGTAAGCTGCATTCGAGGCACACCTAAGAGCATGAACTATGCAGCATGGGATGGAATCCAATTGAAGAAATTTCTAGATGGTCCAGCTGGCATAACTGCCATAACAACCTCACTCACTTCACCTGACACACTCAGTTAACTCAAGGGATAAGTAACCATGTTTAAGAGCCCTATAAATAGAGATAACCACTTCATTTGGTAGTTTGGCTTCATTCTCACAAAATTCTCACTCCATTGAATCTCTCTGCATTTTGCTTCGAGTCACCTTCTTCTTCATCAATTCAATCTCCATTTCCCTCAATCCATCTTCATTATCATCTTCAGCATAACCTCCATGGATGGCATAGCTTGAAACCTCAAGAATCATCAACTACATTATTGAGTTCATATAGCAAATTGAAGTGAAACCTCTCAATCCTCATCTCTCCAGCTTCAATCTTATCCAATTCATCATCAGCATTGTGCTAGCTTCATCTCTATGGCTTGATCACCTCAATTCTTCAAAGAATATTCACTACACGATTGTGGAGCTTCTTCTGCATTTTCTTCAATCCCTCAAGATTCATCAAGTACAGAGTGTTTATTTCACTTCTGGTGAGTTAAAGCAAGATCAAGCAATCCTTGGAACCTCCTCTCTGGTCTTCTAGCAACATATTGATCACACTGTAATTCAGGTATGCTCTGAAAACTTGCTTGATCGAATTGATTACTTTTCATTGTTTTCATGTCAATTGAAGCTTGATAGAAGCAATGGCACCTCTGGCTAGTTGATAGGCATGATAGATTCTTAGATCCAGTTTTAGGTTGGTTAATGTTTGCCTTCGATTTGATCATTTTAGGAACCATAAATGAATTTTGAGGATATATTAGTGATCAGTGAGAGGAGACGAGTGAGATGATGCCTTTGGATTTCATTTTCATGGTGAATTGAGAAAGCCCTAGCAGAGCATAGCCGGAGAAGATAACCGGAATTCATCTCCGATCATCTGAACAGTAACCCTAATTATTTCCAACTTTAAGTCCCATCCGTTGGATGAGTCTGATCCAAGAGTTCACAAGCTGCCAGCACATTAATGAGTCTGTGCCTTGCACATGTCACAAAGTCAACGATAAAAGTCCTTATTTCATATTGGCACCCCCTGCGCAATTCACTTAGGCCTAATTCAGTTGTTTTTTTATGCTTTTGGCACCCCCCAGACCCATACCAACTCAGTCCATTTCATTTCTTTTTATTATCTTTTTCATCTTAATTCATTTTTTCGTTTCTTATTTTTAAAAATACCAAAAAGCCTCCAAAAATTCCCAATTAATTCATGGGCATTCCTCACATTTTTATTTAATTTTTCATAATTTTAGATTTTATTTTTGTTCAGTTTTGAGATCAGAATTAATTTCTCATTTAAATTAATTCCATTTTTCTCATATTTTGACCAATCACCTTGTGCAATTACTTCCTCCTAAGCCATAAAACATAAATGGCCCATTCTTTTTGCATTCTTTTAAGAGCTCATTAAACTTCCCCAAAATATTTTTCTCTGGATTTTTAGGTCTTTGTTTGGGTCTTTTGAGTCTATGTTTTACACATTGATCACATAAACCCTAAATGTGTTCCAATGAGCCTTTCACCACTCAAAAATAGGAATTTTCAAGAGATTTTTTGTACACATGCTACTTTATGGATTTTGTACTCATTTGTTAAATTTCATAATTGTTCTAAGTCATTTGATATTTGTTTCAAGTTACTTAAGGCCTTAAGTCATTTTTGGTCCCTTTTAGAAACCTCCCTCATTCCTTTTGGATAAGTCATTCATGCCATTATTATAAGGTCTTGATTTTGAGTCTTTTAGGTCATATTATAGGTCCTCTAACATTGAAAGACATTCTTGAGTCTTTACCTTTGTTTTTGGGGTTTACTTGAACCTTAAGCCACCATTGTCCCCATGTTAACCTAATTGTTCTTCATCCCTCATCTTAACCACTCAAAACTTCTTGAATACACCAAATAAATTTGCCCAAGTCTTGTTTATGTCTTATAAACATGTTTAGGTCATTCCTCTATGTTCATTTCATATGTATAAATTTTTGCTTCCTTTTGAACTTCATTTGTCACTTAAAGGACCTTAGAAACCCTAATTTGAATATCTAGCCTTAGGATACTTCTTAACCCACCATTTGTGAACATTTTCCAAGTATAATCTCCATTTTATTTTGTTGTCAATACCCTGGTTTTTGTATGGGAAAGTCAAATCATTTTGGTCATTTCTTGAATTTTTTCTAAGTCATTTTGTGGCATCTTTTGAACCATGCGTCTATATGCTTCCTTTCACCTTTCAATCTCATACTTGAATACCTTTAACTTGAATCTCTTCTTTTCTATTTGAGCTATTCATTTTCTTCACTTCCATATAGGGTCAAGTTCTTGTTTTTTAGTTACCTTTGAGTGTTTGAGTTTTTGGGTCAGTAAACACTTAGGTTATCTTTCTAACCTCATCCTTAGGGTTTAGTGGTACTTTAGGACATAATTTACTTTAATTCAATTAATTCCTTTAGATACTTTTGAATTGGTTTAGCTACTGACGTTTTAAGTATGTTACTTTATAATAGGCTTTAGGCTTGGGTATTGACCTTAAAAGCTCACTAATATCTTTCCTTAGCTAGTGTGGATTGTTATTCAAAATTGCCATGTAATAATTGTTCATATTTCCCCATCACGCTAACTCTTGTTTTGTAGGGGGGGATAAGATGAGGTAATCACTTCATTCTTTATCTCTTATGCATTTATTTGTTTTGCCTTAGCACCTTTGTGCATTGTTCATAGGTTCCCCTTTCTCTCTTTAGATTCAACTTGACTTCCTTAGGAAGTAAGTTGAACTCTAACTTGTTCTTTCTTCTCCTTAGGTTAGAATACCTCATTAACCATAGGACCTCTTTGTACATAATAAGATTACTTAGGGTTGTGTCTTAGTCCCCATTAGCTTTGACCTTTTCCTTTTGAGTCTTTCTCTTCTCATCTTCAAACAAATCCAAAAAGACTTAATAAATGTATGAAAGGATCCCTTGTGTATAGCCTTATTCCATGGGGCACTTGCATTCATTCCATCTTTGAGTGGTGTAGGCTTGTCTAGCATGATGTATAAGTCTTATCAAGGGGTTGTTCCATAAAGAAAAAAATCTAAAAGACATTTCTTTACAAAAGCTACAAAAACATGTAATAAAGTTCAACAAGCTAGTGAACTTAGACCCTAATCCTTGGGAACAAGTCTTGGATAAATTCTCCTTGCTCTGTGTGCTTGTTCTATTATTCCATCTTGGAATGTAGTAGCAAGTACAAATTCCATGGAAAATAGTTTGAATTCACTTCCTTGTGCCAAATTCATACAAAACTCTTTTAAAAAAATCAAATAACAAACAATAAGCGACTTTCCTGCGGGAACTTCTTTTCACACCTCATTCACTCACAACGTGAACTTGCTCCGACTTGTATCGCATGCAAGACGGTAAACGCACTCGTACCAGACGAGCCTGCAACACCTGAGCATAGACATACGCAGTTCCAACATAAAAAATACAAACAAAGTTCTCGCCTGGTTAGGCGAACTACGTCGACTCTGATCCTCATTATCCCGATGAGGTACGTAGGCAGCGGGGTAGGGCCCGTTCGAGCACAATCTTTCTTTTCCCTACATTTCCCTATTCTTTCTTTTTGTTCTCATTTTCAACCCATTTCTCATTTCTATTCTAGTTCCAGTAACAATTTTATTCAGCAGCACTTCATTTCCTCACCCTTTGAAGAAAACGAACAAGCATGGATCCTGTCGGGTACGACGAACGGTCTGGGGTGCTAATACCTTCCCAGGTTGTAACCGACTCCCGAACCCAGATCTTTGGTTCACAGGACCTTGTCCTTTCCTTCTTCCTTAGGTTTGTGCAACATTGCCTTTCCCATTCCTTCGGGATAAAAATGCATGGCTGGCGACTCTACCTTTTCCGTGCCACTTTCGCGTTTGTACTAGGATGAAAATCCCGGGAACGACAAAGTGCAATCAAAGAAACATTATGGACACTATTCAAGCTGAGCTAACTGAACTTTGCACACGCATGAATAAGTTCATGAACATGATGCAGGGTGTCTCCCTAGGGTAACAAGAGTTGAGGGCTGCCGTCCAGAGGCTTGATCAGCCGTAGGTGGAGCCTCCGGTCGTCGTAGTTACTTTGGATGTGCAAGGTAACCCAGTTAATGCCACTGTTATTCCAACCAGAGATGGAGGGCCTCCTACTCTGGAGGGTATTCCTATTATGATTCATATTGTGGAGTATCATTAGGCCAACCAGTTATCTTTGCTGAACGAGGATTTGGTATTTGGTATACGGGCAATAATCAGGACTTTCAGATGTTAGCAGAGAAGGTTAGAGCTCTTGAGTGCAGAGACACCCTGGGAATTAATGTTTCTGACATGGGATTGGTGCAAGGTTTGATTATCCCACCAAAGTTCAAGTCCCCTAGATTTGAAAAATACAACGGGAGTTATTATTCCAAGACTCATCTTCAGGCTTAATATCGCAAGATAGCTGCCTATACAAAAGACGAAAAACTCTGGATGCACTTCTTCCAAGACAACTTGTTTGGAGGTTCTCTTGAATAGTACATGAAGTTAGAATGGACTACTGTGCACAACAGGAAGGAACTAGGAGAGGCGTTCCTCAAGCAGTATCAGTATAATATTGACATGGCTCCGAGAAGAACTTAGTTGCAGAGCTTGTCCCAGAAAAATTCTGAGAGTTTCAAAGAGTATGCGCAAAGGTGGCGCAAGTTGGCTGCGAGAGTACAACCACCCTTACTCGAAAGAGAAATGGTGGATCTGTTCATGGATACCCTTCCAAGGTATTTCATGGAACGACTAACGGGATGTTCCTCAAGTGGGTTTTTTGATATCATTTTGACTGGTGAACGGGTGGAAAATTGGATAACATGGAAAGATCCAGAATGGGGGAGCTTCTACTTCAGGGATCAAGAAGCCATTTGCCAAAATAAGAGAAGGAGAAATTGGGGCAGTGTACGCTCAGAGAAAGAAATGAAATCATGGTACTTATTATCAAGTTGTGTCTATCACCATCCCTGCTGCCACCAACCAGCAACAACCTCAGCAACATCCAAGAGGGGCCCAACAGGGGTATCAACCAAGGCCTAAGATGGCCAAAAGAAATTTTGAGGCTCCACCGATGTCATACTCCCAACTCTTACAGAACCTGCTTCAGTTGCAGATGATTCTGTTGAGAACTTTACAGCCTCCAAAACCTGGATAGATCCCGAAGGATATAATGCCAACGCTCACTACGAGTTTCATTCTGGAGCTCTAGGTGCAAGATTTATTGGACTCAAAGGCGATCAACTTTTCTCCAACACCGAATGTCTTGCAAAGCCCCATGCCGCCTCATGGAAGAACCGTGGGGATATAGATGACGGTGGCAGTTTGAATTTGGTTTATGATGTCAATGCCTTGAAGACTCCCCTACTAGTAGTAAAGGGTTGTTTGGCAAAGAAAGGTATATTCCCAGGCTGTGGGGAAGTTTATCCAGAATGTGAAGAATCTACCAATGGGTGTGATAGGTTGAAATCAGGAATTCAGAAGATGATTGATGAAGGAAGTATTCAATTTGACCGGGTTGTTAAAGAAAATGAAGTTTCTATGGTCACTATCTGCTATACTCTAGTGGAAATTCTGGCGCCAGCTAGAGTGGTGTAAACACCCCAAATTTGTCCTCACTCATTTCACCATGGCTTGTGATTATTTTCATATGCATAGATTCAATCATATCATTTCATAATACATTTTTGCTTCACTGCATTGATTCTAAGTCATCTGCATCTAGGGTTTGTGATCTGAGTAATCCAAGAGCCATCTGAGCCACTCCAAAGGTCTTCAATCATCTCAAGAGGGTCCATCTATGTTCAAGTATCATATTATATCCTCCCAAGATCAAGGATGTCAAATAATCACAAGAACTGAGGGAAGCATGGAAGCAGAGCCAAACTTAACTACACAGATGACCTAAAATTAGGGTTTTGGTTTCAAAGGCCATAACTCCAAATTTTTTGGTCATTCTTGTTTCTATTGGTCTCTATATGATATAAGGATCATGCATACCAATTTTCATGAAGAAATTCAATGGGGAAGGCATCTGATCAATAGATGACTTCTTGAACAAGTCAGTGCAAAATCAGGGCATTTGAGGCCACCAATCATCCAACCAAAGGGTCTTCTCCATCATTTTGGGTGTATATGATCTTTATTTGATCTTAGAAGAAGTTAGAAGTTCACAAAATTGAAGAATTTCAAGCCATTTGCAAAGTTGCCATTTTGGGAAAGTGACTTGTAATGCAAACTTGCCATTTTGGGAAAGTTTTTCAACCTCCTCTTTTTGATTCAAAAATGCTTCAAATGAAAAATTCTTGGTCATGAAAGTTGTAGATTGGATCATTCCCTTTTCAAAAAGTACAAGAACTTGATCTAATTCATCATAGAACTCAAGTTATGGTTTGTCAAAGTTGGGAAAAATCACATAAATTTCACTTTTACACCAAAGAGGGAAACTTGCAAATTCTTATGCCAAGCATTTTTGTGACCTCAAACACACTTCTACATGTCTTAACATCATAATGCATTGCCTAAGGATCAGAATTGGCCCAAGAATCATTTCATCCCATGCCTTGAACATCAAGAAATTCAAAAGGGGCCAAACTTCATGAAATTTGCAAAAGGGCACATAACCTTCCAGAAGCTTGCTGAATCACCTCAATTTCGAATATATGGTTCTCCTTGATCTATGCTGAGCCAGGACAAGCCAAAAGACAGCTGCAAAACCAGCCCATACCTCAAGTACAAAACTTTTTACATTTTGGCAACTTGCTCATACCAATCACCATAGGCCACCACCCACTCTCTGACCTATCACAGCTTATTATGTGGATCAAAACCAAGCCAAAACACACAACATTGCAGCCTAACATTTGAGAATCCTCAGCATACACAAAATCCCTCAAGTTTGCAAAAGCCTTCGAATTTCATAACTCAGCCAACAAACATCAAAACTTTTTCCACCATTCAACTACACACTCATCACTGATCATTTCCCACCCTTCATTTTGCCTTGAAACACACCATATCCAAAACACGATTTTCACATCCCTTGAACTGAACTTCTGCCAACTTCATTTTGAGGCCATTTAAACTCCAAACAAACATTGCAAGCTCTTGAGGGGAGTCATTGGAGTTGATTTGAGGCAAAGAACTGGTCAGAAAGCTCCTGGGTTGAAAGCTCCACTTCAGGTAGCCATGGCATTTATTTTTCCAGAACCTTCAATTTATGTTATAGAATGATTCTATGTGTTCCCCTGATTACCATGATATGTTTTGTTTCGAAAATGGTTGAGTTTTAAGCATTTCACAAGCTTCTGAAAATTCTGATATGTTTTCTGTTTTGCTTCGATTCGTGTTCTTGATGATGAATAAATGAATTTTGTTGTTTGATTCTTGTTGGGGTTGATGTGAGGATCATTTCTGGAGAGTTAGAGGGCTTGGGGTTGCGTATAGAGTGAGTCTTAATTAGCGTAGTTTGAATTCTGACCCTTGGATAGCGCGCGAAGTCAATTCCTTCCAACCTGAGTTCAAACCTGGGCCCTTAGATTGACTGACTTTCTCATTTTCTCATTTAATTTAATATTAATTTCATTTGTTTTCTATTTATTTTGAACGAATTTTTAAAAATGGTAAATGATATTAAAAAATTCTGAAAATTTTTATCCAAGCTTTTATTTATTTTCAGAACCCAAAAATATTTATAGTTTTATTTTTTGCATTAAAAATTATTTTTAAATCATTTAAATGATTATTTTTAATTAGTTAATAAGAATTAATTAATTAAAAATACATTTAGGTATTTAAAAATTCCAAAAAACTTCAGAGAGCATTTTAAAACATTTACAAACATTTACAAACTCATAAGACAAATTTCTTTTTGGTTTTTACCATGCTTTGATAATTTTTATTTGAATTAGGGTTCTTTAATTTGAATATTTTTAACCCTAACTTCAAAAATTCATAACTTTTGATCCAAGTTGAGTTTGTGAATGGTTCTTTTTGCATTATGTTCTACATACTTTCAAGCTTCTAAAAACATTTTTGTTTCATTTTTATCTTGCATTTTCAATTTGTTTGGCATTTTATCTTTAGGATCACCCTTTAAACCTTAGAAACTTAGAAAAATCATAAGTCCTTCTAGGTTAAGCTTCTGACCTTCCCCTTTGGACAGTGAACTTGTATAGGCTTAGGGTCCCTTTGAGTCCACTTTCAATTTTTTTTATCTTATCATTTGCTTCTGATTTTGAATTTTGCATTGCATCTTGTTCATAAACCCTAATTTGCATCTCCATTTACATTCATCCTTCATATGCTTGCATACATTAACTTGCCATGACATTTTGTGCATCCAAATGACATATAAGACACCCTAAGACACATTAGAATCATGTTTGATCATTGCATCATCCATTTGCCATGCTTTTGCTTTCATTTGATGTCATGTGCATTCATGAACTTTCATGCTTCTTACATGTCTCCTTTGCATTCCCATCTCTTGTATGAACATTCATATCACTTGGTATGCTTTCATCCCATATCATAACATCATTTTCATCATGAATATGCTTCTGACTTTGGCTTGCATCATTGCATCTTTCTCATTTCCATTTCATTTCATTTCTTGTTGCTAACTTTTCAGGTGGTAAGTGTATGAGAAGTGAATTTGCCTTCACTTCTCATAATCTCCTCTCATCTCTTTTATGCATTCTTTGCTGCATTTTACTTTTTAGAGTGAGCTTGCTCATTCATGTTCCCTCCTCACTTTCTTTGTCCAAGCAACTTATCTTCTTAAGTGAAGTAAGTTGACTTGCTTCTTTCTGCTTCTCCTCCTTTCATCCTGCTTCTTCCATGGTAGCTTCTTTCTTGAAGTTTTTCTTGCAAGCCTCATAAACCATAGGAACAGCCCAGCATGATCACAATTAGGGTTTGATTAGTCCCCCATTAGTTTCTACCTTTGTGTCATCTTTGTGTCTTCTCTTCTCACCTCTTAATCAAGGACTAAACCTTAAAGGTTTTAAGGCTTTGTGATTAAGCTTATGCCTGCATCCTTCTATTAGGATGGAGTGTATAACTTTAATCCTAAGTGTTAAACCCTTAATGTGTTTAAATCCTTTAATCAATCCACCTAGTAACCACTAAGACATCAAGCTTGTAACTTGGGCCTTGCATTAGGGTTCTAATTCTTCCTTAACTGGTTAAGAAGGACTAACCCTAGTGTTAATGGACAAGTCCCCCTCAAGTTGTCTTACAAACCATAAAATTCACTTCTTAATCTTACCATTAACTAAAATCCACTCTCATAAAGGTGTTGTTTTGTCATGAGGTTAATCCCTAATCATGGATTAAGTTGAGGAGCCTTCCTCAGCTTAAATGTTCTCATCTATTATCCTTCTATTAGGATGGTGTAATGGGTCCGTTAAATCCTTGATTATGGCTTAAACTCATTACTTAACACTAAACAAAAATACCAAAAACATCTAAATAATCACAAGTAGGTTAATGATCTTAATCCTACATCATGTTAATTAAGTTTATGATGTTTATCTCATACTTAAGGTATTCTCATTATCCCTAATCAGAGGGAGGATATGATGAGTTTACTAACCCTTGGTTTAGGATTAAGCTCATTAACTTATGACAAACCTCAAAAGGCAATAAAAGACTGAAATCACCAAAAACAAATAATAATCGTCTCCTCCGGGATTCTTTTCTCATCTCATTCACTCATAAACGAGAACTCGCTTCTTCAGTCTAATGCAAGACAGTTAGCACCTGAGCCAGACAGGTCATACACTTGAGCATAGACAATCAAGCAGTTCACAAGTCAATTTACCTTTCAGTCTCTTTGAGTCGAACTACGGTGTTCTGACTTCCTCATTGCACGAGAGGATACGTAGGCATAACTTAACAGTTATCGAACAAAAGTCTTTGTACATTCCCCCTCTTCCAGCATTATTCTTTAAGCCTCATGATCTTGGGCTTCATATTCTTTCCTTACACTGATACTCTTTCATTTCACTTCACACTTCTTTTGCACTGACACTTGTATTCTTTCCTGCTTTTTTTCACACAAAATAGCACTGACACTACCCCTTTAAACACAAATCTTTCAAGCGTGGATCCCGTCGAGTATGGCGGACAATCTGGGTGCTAATACCTTCCCAGGTTGTAACCAACCCCCTTTCTCAGTTTCTCTGGTTCGCAACCGTCTTATCCATCTTTTCTTAGGTCTATGCAGCATTACCTTTCCTTCGGGATAAAAATGCCTAGCTAGTGACTCTTTCCTTTTCAGTTCACCCTTGTGTGTTCTCTCTCTTCTCGCTGACCGTTCGCGTCTGTACCCCTCTTGACCGGGTGTCATTTGGTGGGAGCGACAAGTGGCGCCAGTCACGTTCACCATTCTAGGGCCTATTCCGTATCAAAGTGAGAAAGTTATCCCATGGAATTATGGGGCATAGGTTTATTGCAACGTCTAGAAGCAAGACGTAACCACCTCCATCTCAGCTTTACATCAGGTCAAAAATGTGGGATTCGGTGGATTCACGAGGAGTGGAAGATTGTTCACGTCTCATACCTTGAGGAACGGCGCAGTGTCACCGAATGATAGTGCGGATGCCCAGGCTAATGCCAAGGGCAAGCAAGTTGTAACAAATGATGTTCCTGTGCCAAATTTGGACATTGCCTTTGACAAGGAATCCGAGGAATTTTTTAGGATCATAAAGAAAAGTGACTACAAGATCGTCGACCATCTGCAATAGACTCCTTCCAAGATCTTAATCTTGTCGTTATTTATGTGTTCGGAATCCCATAGAAAGACACTACTGAGAATTATGAATAATACTTATGTGCCACAAGAGATATAAGTGAACCAACTCGAGATGGTGGTCGCTAGCGTGAACGCCAGTCACAAATTAGGATTCACAGATCTTGAATTGACTGTTGAGGGGTGCAGTCACAACAGGGCTTTACACAATTTGATGGAATGAAAAGGGGTTGTGCTTTCCCACGTGCTTGTTGATATAGGGTCCTCCCTAAATGTGCTTCCAAAGAAGGCATTAATCAAGCTAGATTATGACGGAGTGGTGCGCAGGCCAAGTGACTTGGTAGTCAGAGCATTTGATGGATCCAAAAAGTCAGTTTTTGGAGAAGTGAAATTACCGATCAAGGTAGGCCCACAAGTGTTCAACACGACCTTTTATGTCATGGACATTCAGCCAACATATAGTTGTTTACTCGGGCATCCCTGGATTCATGTAGTCGGGGCAGTATCCTCGACTCTCCATCAGAAGTTAAAGTTTGTATAGGAAGGACAAATTGTCATGGTGTGTGGAGAGGAGGACATCTTCATTAGCCACTTATCTTCATTCAAATACATGGAGATGAATGGTGAGATATATGAGACCCCTTTAAAGGCTTTTGAGCCAGTCAAGACTGAAGCCATGTCATCATCAGCATCCCTTTCGTAAGAGAATAAGAAGGGTATATCCATTGCATCATATAAGTAAGCTCTGAAAGTGGTTGAATCAGGGGCCAACGAAGGCTGGAGCAAGATGATAGAGGTCCCTATGAAAGAGGATATGTTCGGAATCGGTTTTAACCCTTCTCAATCAACATCAGCTCAACGTGCAAGAGGTCGTAAAGGCCCAATCACTTTTTCCAGCGCTGGATGGGGGACCACAGCAGTATCTGTGTTATTCATGAAGACATAATTGATAGCGACTACGAAATTAATGAGTAGATCAAGCCGAGTGTCCTAGGAATGGAACTCAACAATTTCTCATCGAAAGAAATCATCATTGTTACTCAGCACAAAGAGTAATTGTCTTGTGTTTTATTCTTGTATGAAAGCTCTATGTCATACTCAAGGCATAGTAGCTCATTATAAGGGCTTCATTGTATCAATTTGCAATATTAGTCATCAATAAAAAGGACGTTTTTGCATTTATTCATAGTGTTCCCTGTCTTTCATTTTATTTTCACACAATAAATGGCAATGTGCATTTTCCTTCTTCATAATTTTCCCACTCTAAAATCTAGCATGAATCATCGTTCATGCAGATGCACCCCAATGGGTCTCATTGATAACGATCTTGCTATGGCTCGCTATGACTTCGATAATCCGATATACCTAGACGACGAGGAAGGTGAGGAAGATTGTGAACTGCCCGAGGAGTTAGCCATATTGTTAAAGCAAGAGGAGAGGGTGATTCAACCACATGAAGAGGTTATTGAGATTGTAAACGTAGGCCCCGAATAAGTGCAGAAAGAGGTCAAGATCGGGGCTTCCTTAGAGGAATATGTGAAGGGCCGATTGATTGACATGCTCCGTGAGCATGTTGACATCTTCTCCTGGTCTTACTATGATATGCCAGGGCTGGATACTGATATTGTATTGCACAAGTTGCCCCTCCGAGAAGATTGCTCGCTAGTGAAACAGAAACTGCAAAGAACTCGACCTGACATGGTGATAAAGATCAAGGAAGAGGTTCAAAAACAGTTTGACATTGTATTCTTGGTTGTTCCAAGTTATCCACTGTGGGTTGCCAACATTGTGCCAGTGCTGAAGAAAGATGGAAAAGTTCGGATGTGTGTTGACTACCGAGACTTAAACAGAGCTAGTCCCAAGGATGAATTTATGTTGCCTCACATCGATGTGTTTGTCAACAATACAGCTCAGTTTTTGGTGTTTTCCTTCATTGATGGAATTTCGGGCTACAATCAAATCAAAATGGCGGCTGATGATATGGAGAAAACTACATTCATCACCCCTTGGTGAACTTTCTGCTACAAAGTGATGTCGTTTGGTTTGAAGAATGCTGGAGCAACTTTCCAATGGGCAATGGTGACTCTCTTCCATGACTTGATTCATCGCAAGATCGAGGTCTACGTGAATGACATGAGTGTGAAGTCGAAAAACGGGGAAGATCACTTAGTCAACCTGGCCAAGCTGTTTTTCAGGCTGCGGAAGTTCAGACTGTGGTTGAACCCGAACAAGTGTACCTTTGGAGTACGCTCCGGTAAGCTGTTGGGCTTCATTGTAAGTGAAAGGGGGATCGAGGTCGACCCTACGAAGGTAAAAGCAATTCAAGAGATGCTTGAGCCTTAAAATGAGAAAGAGGTACGTGCCTTCTTAGGAAGATTGAACTACATTTCACGGTTCTTATCTTACCTAATAGCTACGTGAGAACCAATATTCAAACTCTTGAGAAAGAATCAGGCTTTCTAGTGGAACGATGACTGTCAATTGGCTTTCGACCGAATCAAAGAGTATCTGCAAGACCTGCCAATCCTCCTACCTCCAGTTCTGGGAAGACCTCTAATTATGTACTTTATAATACTTGAAGGATCAATGGGGTGCGTCCTCAGTCAGCATGACGAGTTTGGTCGAAAAAAGCATGCAATATACTACCTTAGAAATATTTTTACCGACTATGAGACAAGATACTCACTACTCAAGAAAACTTTTTGCGCTTTGGCATGGACTGCTCGCCGACTAAGATAGTATATGTTGACTCATACTACCATGTTGATATCCAAAATGGACCCTGTCATGTACATCTTCGAGAAGCCATCTTTGACCGGAAGGGTAGCTCGTTGGCAGATGCTTTTGACTGAATACGACATCCAATATACTTCTTAGAAAGCTATCAAGGGAAGTGTGTTATCAGATTATCTGGCTCAACAACCAATTGTCGACTATCAACCAATGAGATTTGAGTTCCCTGATAAAGACATCATGTTCCTCAAATTGAAATATTGTGAAGAACCACTCTTAGAGGAGGGGCCAAACCCTGAATCCAAATGGAATCTGATGTTTGATGGGGCCGTTAACATGAATGGTCGTGGAGTTGGTGTTGTCATTATCACACCAGAAGGAGTTCACATCCGCTTCACTGCCCGATTGACATTTGAATGCACCAACAATAAGGTAGAATACGAAGCTTGTATAATGGGGATCGAGGAGGCGATTAATTTGCGAATTAAGACCCTCGATATCTTCGGTGATTCAGCTTTGGTTATAAATTAAGCTAACGGAAGGTGGCTTGTTCATCAATCACATTTGATTCCCTACAGGGACTACAGTAGGAGGTTGTTGGCATTCTTTACGATGATAAAGCTTCATTATGTGCTTCGTGACGAGAATCAATTCACTGATGCTCTAGCAACCTTATCATCCATTATTAAGGTTTAACAGTGTAACTACGTGCCCAAAATTGTGGTGTCTCATCTTGAAAGGTCTGCTTATGTGTTTGCAGCTGACGGTGTTATCGATGATAAGCCTTGGTACTACGATATCAAACGTTTTCTGAAATCTCAGGAATACCTGACAGGGGCATCCAGCAAAGATAAGAAGACCCTAAGGAGGTTGGCAGACGGATTCTTCTTAAATCAGGATGATGTGCTTTACAAAAGGAACTTTGATGTGGTCTTGCTCAGATGCATGGATAGACACAAAGCATGCATGTTAATGCAAGAAGTTCATGAGGGATCCTTTGGTACTCATTCTAGAGGGCACGCTATGGCGAAGAAACCTTTGAGATCAAGGTATTACTAGATAACCATGGAATCTGATTGCTTCTAGTACTCCCACATATGCCATAGTGTCAAATTTATGCGGATAAGGTGCATGTGCCTCCCAATCCATTGAGTATCATGTCTTCACCTTAGCCCTTCGCCATGTGGGGCATTGATATGATCAGAAAGATCGAGCCTACCACTTCTAATGGTCATTGCCTCATTCTGGTTGCCATAAACTACTTCATAAAGTGGGTAGAAGCAGCGTTGTATGCTAATGTGACCAAGCAGGTTGTGGCCCGATTCATAAAGAGGAATATCATTTGTCGGTACGGAATACCTGAAAGAATCATTACTGATAATGGTTCCAATCTCAATAATAAGATGATGACAGATCTGTGTCGGGATTTCAAAACCGAGCATCACAAATCTTCTCTGTATCGCCCGAAGATGAATGGCACCGTCGAGGCAGCCAACAAGAACTTCAAAAAGATAGTACATAAGATGGATGTGACATATAAAGATTGGCATGAGATGTTGCCATTCTAATTGCATGGGTATTGAACTTTCGTTCGCACCTCAACAGGCGCAACCCCATTCTCGCTTGTGTACGGTATGGAGGTAGTCCTACCAGTGGAAGTCGAGATCCCCTCATTGAGGATAATGATGGATGTCAAGCATGATGAAGCTGAGTGGCTCCAGTCCAGATTCAATCAATTGAGCCTCATCGAGGAGAAACGTTTAGCAGCTGTATGCCATGGACAGTTGTATCAACGAAGAATGAAACATGCATTTGACCAGAAGGTGCGACCTCGATGCAACATACCCAGTGACTTAATGCTGAAAAGGATTGTTCCTCCTCAAACAGATCACAGGGGCAAATGGACATCTAACTATGAGCGACCATTTGTGGTTAAGAAGGTTTTCTTGGAAGGAGCCTTAATGCTGACAACCATGGATGGAGAAGACTTCTTATCCCCTTTCAACGCAGACACGGTTAGAAAATACTTCCTATAAAAGATACCCGCTGGACAAAAACAGAATAAACGTCCAGGCATAAAAGGGCACCCGGCGAGCCAAAAATAGAATAAAAGGCTCGGGAAAAAGTTAGGGAAATAAATGGAAAAAATGTACACCCGCTGAGTTGAAAAGCCACATCGGACAGCTCATCCAGTATCCCGGTGGATTGAAACCACGAAAGGGCAATCCATGCAAAATAGGGATTGAAACGAACAACTGAGATCTGCAAGATTAGTGACTCATCATTTACAATTGAGGACAACCTGAGGGTCAAAAATCAGTCTAATCATCTTCCTCAAAAGTGAAGTACACGGAAGGTCTTAAGGACATACGGGTCATAGCCGGATTGGAACTTGATGAGATCCAATTTTCACATTGCCATTAGGATAGTCTATTTTCCTTTTATGCAATTTCCTCTTTCTAGGGATTGCTTCCCGGTGTAATGCCTATTCACGGCCATTTTTCAGTCAATGAAATGCTATTTATCCAATTACCTCTTTTTTTTTGTTCTCATCTACCATTTACTGATTGCAAAAATGTCTGACAAATTATGATAAATGTTGTATTATGAATACATTGATTCTTTATAATGCATGCCTAAGGGTAAGACACTTGATACATCTTAAATGTTGAGTAATAGGGAGGGTCGATTCAGACCGTGAACCTGGGGCATGCAGGCTCGTCTAAATTTCTCTTTTACAGGAACTATCCTTTATGTTCAGTGATATGCAGATACAGAGAAACAAAGAAATTACTAGCACAAGACATCAGGAAGTTTTTCCTCAGCAAGCGTTTGTAAGCAAAATTCTTCAACAAGCCTCATTAGATTATCTTTTCTCCAAAAGGATGAGATAAGAAGGGGGTCGGTACTTCCTCAAGCGAAGGTCATTATCTCTCATCCCCGGCATGAGACGCCTTACATCTCTTATTCCCAGCAAAAGACATATTCAGTAGGAGGGAAACTCATTAATGTCCTCTATCATCCCCAGTGGAGTCGAAGGTTGAAACCTCTCCCCAGCGAAGTCGGAGCAAGATGGTTGAATAAGTGGTAGTCCCCGAGCGGATTTAATTTCCCCTGCAGTGAAGTATGCCTAGCAAGTAGTTGAGCGCCTGGTTTCCCCAGTAGCGTCGAAAGTTGAAATTTTCCCCAACGAAACAACAGAAGGCTGATGATGTTCTCCCCAAGCAGAGAGTCTTTCCCTGAAAGGGATACATTCCCCACTAGAGTCTTCTTATCTCTAGTAGTATATGAAGATTCATTATTCCCTAACAATGGTAAAGATAGTGAGAAGTCAGATGGTTTTCCTTCTTACGCAACATTATTCGTAGTTTTCCCCAGTGAAGTCCCCAACTAAAGTCCAATCTTCATTGGCATCTCTCCTCCAACAAAGGGCTTTGTACCTGAGGGATTCCCCAGCAGATTGTTTCCTTATCAGGGTATCAACAAATTCTTTCCTCAGCCAAGTCAGAAGGTTATTACTTCCCCAATGGGGTTCTACGGGTGGCGTACCTCTCAATCAAGTTCATGACTTTCAAGATATTCCCCATCAGGGTGTTCATTCCTCGAATATCTCAAAGTCCAATTAATTTTTGGCAAAGGTGGAACCTCAGAGCTAGTATCATTAACAGTATCCCCTACAGAGAGGCTCTTCTCCAGGGATTCATCGAATCAATGCATTGATTTGTTTCTTCCCCGGAAAGTGGCGGGAGATCTGTTGTCTCCTCATTAGGACATCCTTCTGCATTTGTATTTAGTAATCATCATTACATTTGCATCCTCTAAATAATAGCATTTCCATTATTATGGAGCATTACGCCGTGGAAAAATTCAAACATATGCATACAAAGCATAAGTTAGTTTTGGTACCTTGCACAAAAGACCGAAACAGGATTTCTTCAATCAGCTCGAACCATGACCAACGGTGTCCCCACAAAACACTTGTTGTCCCCAGTCGAGTTGTCATCTCATTATGATGATCTTATCTTCGTTTATTCCGTCTTAGTACAATGGTATCATTTTTCTGAGTTATCATCCAAGTATGATGTTCTCCTTTCAAGTTCACTCACGGTGTGTCCTATTCGCTTTACCACCAAAGTATGTTAAACGCTTACGATTCCACCTTTGGCTTGGCCTCGTATCTTTGTTTGAGTCTACCTTCGGCTTAGTCTCACTCCTTCTAAGTCCACCTTCGGCTTGGTCTTACTTTTTCGAGTCCACCTCCGGTTTTTCGGGTATTCAATCTCTCCATACCATGAATGTCTGAAAGTTGTTGCTACCACCCATTCAGGTCTACAGTGATTGAATAGGGGCAGCTGTAACACCCCAAAATTTTCCCTCTTATTTATCACCAATTTCGAGTAGCTTATGCTTCGTTTCCGTGTCATCTTGCATATTCTCCCATACATTTCATAACAATATAGAGAGCATACATCATTGGTCGAGGCGCGGGGCATGTGATCAAGGGTTATTTTGCAAGCATCGGGTGTCAAAAGGAAGATAATCTGTGAAAAATATGACCAAGACCAAATATCCAAGATTTCCCAACAAAAAGAAAAAACATCAAGTTTTAGTTGAAGTAACCGGTTACCTCATAGGTAGTAACCGGTTACCTATGGAAATTTGAAGGAAAAAGGCCAGTTTTTGTACTGGGTACCGGTTACCTCAATGGTAGTAACCGGTTACTTTGTACAGAATTGCAAAAATTCAAAAATCAGTTAGTTGCTTCCACCACCCTCCATTTTAACTTTGCCTTGTAATTTCCACCAAATTCTAGAACATTCCACACTCTTCCAAAGGAATATTCCCAAAATATGCCAAGGAATATTCCAAGAATATGCCATGGAATATTCTAGGAATATTCTCAACCAACCCTTAACTTAGGATCCGGGCTTAATGTCCAAATCTCGCGCCTAACCTAAACCTAACTCCAAAGCTAACCCTTATATAAACCTTGTTCATCAAGTCAAAAATATATTAGAAACAGTTTACAAATTTCACTATACTCACAATCTTAATTCTCTCATTTCTCTCCATTTTCCAAACTCACACCAAAGCTTCATCATCATCAAGATTCTTCAAGTTTGATATTGAAACTTGAAGAATCGGAAGCTAAGCCTCCACCATTTTCATCAATTCAGCGGATTATCGAATGAGTTGCTACGGTTTCGGTGTTTATTTCACCATTCGAAAGAGTTTTCGGATAATTCACACAAATCGCATTTATTTTACTCATTAGCGGATCAAAGCTTCAGATCTCCGATTTTCTCTACTTTTGCATATTGCTCAACATCACAATAATTGCCAAAGCAAGCCTCCACTTTGTAGGTTGGTGAATCTGTAATCACTTCTCGTTTTAACTTATTTCTCTTCAACTCGCCTCACGCATTATTCAGTTTTTATCGCTTTTTGGTACTTTCGATTGGTTTGATCGTAGGAGCTAGAATTGTAGTGTGATCGTAGTGTTAATAGGTGTTAGAATGTTGCATCTAAGTGTGATTTCATGCTTAGATGATAGGTATTAGGATAGAGCTTATTTGAATAATATGCCACTGGTTTTTGCATGAAAATGCAGAAATTTTATATTCTGGTTGCAGAGTAACCGGTTACCTCATAGGTAGTAACCAGTTACCTATGTTAAAATAGCAGAAAATTCTAGTTTTTGAAATGGTATTCGGTTACTGCATAGGTAGTAACCGGTTACCACTGAACCAGAATGGAAAATTCTTGCTTTTTCTTGCATTCTTATATCCATTCCCATCCAATCATCATGGATCTTTAGGATGTGATTTTAGGGAGTTTTTAGAAGCTGATTAGAAGCAGGTGTGTGTAGTTTCGATAACTTTCGACATGCGTTTCGTTCGGTTTCGATTTTTGGAATAAATGTTGAATATGTGTTCATAACATGTTGTGATTGTTATTTGCATGATTTAGCATCATCAATAGCATGTTAATAAGTGTTCATGATTCTATTTTTCATTGCATTTGCGATCTGTGCATATTTTGGTCGATTGTGCACGAAATTGGAAATGTTGCATATTGTTTAAAACCGCATAATTCACATAGTTTGTATTCTTTGTTGATTACTCATGTGTTGCATTCTATTGTTGATGATTCATTTCAGGTTGTTGCATTAACATGCATGATCATTACATTCATTATTTGCATTAAAACTTCATTTTTTCATTTGAAAATTTGCCATATTTCACTACTGCATTTTGAAACAGAAGTTGTAAGAGATATGTTGCATTATTCTATTTTGGTCTTTTTACACCTATTTTCATGTTGTTTGGTAGCTATAAAAGGCTATTTGCATTGTTACTTGCATTTAGTATTTGATTGTGTGTTAGAGAGTTGTAATAGCTACTGACTTTAGGCTTCGATTAGCTTTTAAGTGTCCTTAGGCTTAGGATGGAGTCTAGTTTAGGTCATAGTTGTGATAGGACATGTTTGGTACTATATTACCGCTTTCCTTTTATCACTTTGGATTTATTTTACTAACCTTTGTTTTGTAGGGGGTTATGGTAAGCCATGTGTGTGGGAGGGTATCCTACATACACCTTCTTCCTTATCCTTTTACATTTCAACTTGTGTTTGTGATAAGCATTCTATGCTTCTTTGACATTTCATTTTGTTCATTCCCTTTAAGTTAGTCTCATCTTCAATTCATTGAAGTGAGTTGTAACTTGCTTCCTTTTTCTTTCTAGGAATATAAAACCACACTAACCATAGGACATCCCTTGAATAAACAACTTAGGGTGAGTCTTAGTTTTCCCTAGTTTTTGTCCTTTCTCGATTTAAGTCTCTCTTTCTCATCTCAAAATAAAAATAAAATACCAAATAAAGGTCGAGCTTTCTCGTGCGCCAGGAGACTTTGCCATGGGGTATTTGCACGCATTCCATCTCGGGATGAGGTGTAGGATATATATCATGATGAATAAGTCTTAGCATGAGGATGTCTTGCAAACAACAAAACTAAAAACACTTCTCATAAAAGACAGTAAACAAGCAAACAAATGTCTTTCCTATGGGAATTATTTTCAAACCCCCTTCACTCTAAACGCGAACTCGCTACGACTTGTCTCTTTGCAAGACGGTAAGACATTCTTACCAGACGAGCCTGCAACACATGAGCATAGGCATAAGCAGTTCAATTCATAAAAAACACAAACAAAGTCCCCGCCTTAGTAAGGAAAACTACGTCGACTCTGATTCTCATATCCCATGAGATACGTAGGCAGTAGGGTAGGGCCCATTCGAGCACACTCTTTATTTTCCCTACATTTTTCCCATACCTTTTCGTTCTCGTTTCCTAGTTACCTCTCGCATTCTAGTTCCAGTAGCTGTTTTTATTCAGCGGCATTTTTATTCTCACCCTTTGAAACAGAATAACAAGTGTAGATCCCGTCGGGTACGACGGACGATATGGGGTTCTAATACCTTCCCAGTTTATAACCGAATCTCGAACCTAGAATCTCTAGTTCGCAAGACCTTTTTCTTTCATTTGGGACAAAAATGCCTAGCTGGAGACTCTACCCTTTCCGCGCCACTTTCGCGTTTGTACTAGGATGAAAATCTCGGGAGCGACACTCACAGAGGATCACCAAAACCAAAACGGAACAAGCAATAACAAAAAAATCAAACCAAAGTAATAAATAAATCAAAGTGGGCCGAATCCACTTAGGGTCTAGTCCCTAGCAGAGTCACCAATTTTCTTTAGCGGTAAAATCACGAGTGTAAGTTATTAGTTAACTTAACTCAAAGTAAACAGGGTCGCCACCGCGCTTTTATTTTATTCCATGTGGAAAAGGAAAAAAGAGCGAATAAATCCTAATGAATCTAACATCAAAAAGCTAAAGAAACAAGCAGAGAACTGGATAAGAGGATAGGTTGCAAAAAGAGAAGGTTTTACGCAACAAAAATGTTTGTGATACTCCACGGGAGCCCTTTGAAAGATTTATTGTTTTTGGTTTGAAAATGGTTTGTAAAAGAGAGTGGAAGGATGAGAGAATAATTAATTTTATATATTTTTGTGTTTTGAGAGGTTTACCACCTCATGCCTAAGTACCTACAATGTGCAATGCGAGATCAAAACCCCGTAGTTCGTGGTACAAATAGTGAAAAGGGTTGGTTATGGTTAATTTTATTAAGTGAAGAGAATTTGTCATTTCCAAATGGATAGCCTAACAGATCTTCCATGAGAATGAGGGCATGGGCTCATACATCATTTTGGGGAGGACGACAATTAAAATAAAATCGATGAGTATGCCTCTAAACCCCCAAGAAGGACAAGAGAATCAATTACATCAAACTACAACCATGGAGATTGAGAGACTTGCACCTGACTAAAGAATAATGACTCATAATTAACACTTGTAAGGAAAACAAATAAAGGCGCACAAAGACACAAAACAACTTAAGTGAGTTTGGTTCTTTTTATTTTTTGAATTAAAGTCAAGATGATTAAATTCATTGATTTTTTTTAACGAAAAGAAAGTAGTAAAATCCACTTGACAAAAGTCAAGGTTTTATTTATTAAAGAGGTGAAGGTTGTTTAAAACAAAAATCCTTTGAAAAAGAAGGAAGTTTTGAAAATTGAAGAAGGGGAGGAGATGAAGATGATATCTTAAAAAAAGAAAATAAAAGAGATAAAGGAGGAAAGATCTAACCAAACTTGATGATGCTTCCCATTATGAGCACGAGAGTTCCATCCTTATAAGCTAACAAATGGTCAAATAGAGGCAAAGATACCAACTCCATAAAGATCAAAGCAAAGGGAAGGTGTCCAAGAATCTAAGTCCAAAACTCCAATTCCAATGCAAAGGATAGTAACCAATAGTCCAAGATGGGAAAAATTAAGTTTTTTTTATAGTTTAAGCCCTTATTAATATTTTTGTGTCCAAGTGGAGAAAAAGAAAAATCAACACTACAATATAATAGCAAGAATATAAACATGATAATGGATGAGAAAGTATAATAAAAGCATAATAAGAATAAAAGAGATAAAGGAGCGAGAAGGAAATTAAAATGTTAGTATAGTAATAATAATAATAATAATAATATGCATAATAGTAGTATGGTGAACTTAATCATCCACAACCAAAAGAGTAACCAAGGTACTTAGTACCAAAAACCGAAAAGGAAAACGATTCCGCTTAGTATCTTACACTATAGTGATTAATCAGGGCGATTAGAACCAAATTCAATGAAGTTTGAAAGAAGATCGGGAGATCCAAAGCAACTACACATCAAACTTCACAAGTCTTGGATCTTAACTCAAAAAAATCAATCACTTTGGGATTACGCGACCAATACGAGGTCCAGTCCATGAAAGTGAAAGTATCTGATTGGAATTTTATTCCGAATTCGGGATACATTTAGGTATACGCTAAGAAATCTCTGAGTAATTTATGGAGTAATTACCTTTCAAATGAGGTCGTCCAACACCAATTAAGGTGAACAATATTTGTGGTAATGCATGCCAGATAAACAATATGTAAATCTCCATCCGAATGCAATGCGAGATGAAACTAAAAATGACTACAAAATTGAGTTACACTTATAGTATTCTTTCATCTTTAAGTTCAACCACTCATCTTGGTGGATTCAAGTATGAAAATATCTCACTAATGCAAAGTACCAAAAGTGAATTAAATAATTCACTTAAAGGTAGAGTTGGACTAATGAATATTAACCACTCTAATATACACTCAAAGTTCATTGAAGTTAAAGAGAAATCAGTCCCAAAAATGTCTCCCAAGGTAAGAATAAGAAGGAGGAAGAAGAAGAAGCAAAAGGAACCAACAACAAGTCATAAATAAGCCAAAAATAGCTTCTGGAGTTGTGTTAGTCGATTAACCAAATGGTTAATCGGTTAACACAACTGAATTTTCAAATCTGGCGCAAATTTACATTGGTTAATCGGTTAACCATTTTGTATTGAAATTGGTTAACTGGTTAACACTGATCCATTAGCAGAAAAATAGCCGAAATTCAGCATGATCCTCTTTCAAAAATACTTCCAAAAACCATATGATCATGAACTAAATTGGCACGAATTTTAAAGTTAAAAACTAGTGAAATCCCTGCAATCAAACAATAATTTATGATCCAAAGGATCAACAACCAAAGTAACCAAAGATCTACATCTTGAATGTTGATGATGAAGGTAGAACCATGGAGGAAAGTGAATTACCAAGAACAATCTTCAAATTGATCCAATACCAAGGTTGATCTACTAAATTTGATAAATAAAAAAGAAAAGGATGAAGGTTTAGCTTAAAGTTGATCAAGAATTCAAGGTGAAATCTTGATAACTTTCAAAAGAGAGAAAAATTAGCTTTGGTGATTTTGGGATTTGGAAGGATATTTTGCAAGAGCTTTGTTGGCTATCAAAAGCTTGAGAATTCAATGAGAAAATGCCTTTATTTAAAGAGTTTAGGTATGAGAATTTGGTGGAATGGAGCTTGCTATGGAAATTCAAAAGGTAGGTTTGGAAATTCAAATTTGGAGGGAAATGTAAAAGAGTGGTGATTAATGAAGGTTTATGGTGGAAAATATTCAAAGTGATGTATAGAATTAATAGGGAGGTGGATCTAGAATATTCCAATGAGATAAATTGCTAAAATGTGCTGAAATTGAACAAAATATTCAAATTCCGCACTGGTTAATCGGTTAACACATTGGTTAACCGGTTAACCAAGTCAAATTTTGAATATTTTGTTTAATTTTGATTGCTTGATTGTTTCGCCCTGATTCTTTTGCGTGTCGAAGAAGGCGTGGGAATACACACATGAACCTTGGAATTCCTTGAATAAATCAATTAACTTAGGAAATTCGTGATCCGATAAATTTGAATTATTTATGGATCGACTTCGGTTTTATCCGTGAAATTCATTCGAGCTGCGAGACTGCTATTTTTGGCATTTTTGACCTGAAAAAGGATTAACAAAAGAAAACAAAAATATTTTTAGATTTTAATGAATGGTTAGTAAACATAAACAAATAAAAGAAAATAAAAGAAATGGTGATCCCCTGTGTGGCATAAACCTACATTCGAGAAGAACCGAGAAAGCAGTGGGATCTTTTTTGTATGCACAATGCATATGAAATACAAAGAAAATCTTAGGGAAAATATTAGGGTGTTACAGGAGAATATCAATAATTTTGTCTTGGTGTATAGAAGATGTTATAACTTGGTGTTAAGACAATATCTGGGTTGGATATTCCTTGTGAAGGATGATTTTGCTTTGGTTCTGGGAGCTTATTACCTACATAATTGCCTAGGGAGCATCTACATAGTCATACGGGAGAATGATGAAGTAGAAGGTCTGCCTTGGATGGAGAATATAGATAAGACTGGAGTAGATCAGGTATTGATTTATTGGAAGTCTGCATGTGGATAATCAGCAACTGATAAGGAGTATTCCAGATTATCATACGGGAGAATGATAGGAATGAATGCCTTTGAAGAGTTGGGTGACTGTCTATTTTTTAAAATCTTGTGAAAGGACTTTGTCTAGCAGTCATGCTTTTCTAAAGCATGTGTCCAGTATCTGACACTGGTGGGAAGAAAACAAACTGATTTTGATGTTGTTCCAACAATTTGTTACTATGAGGATTGTGATCCCTATTTGCCTCACGGGTAGCATGATGGTTTTCCTGTGTGAGTGACTGCTATTTCTTGTTATAAGGGATAGTGGTGCCAAAATGAATATGCTTCAGCAGGTGGTTGGACATATAGTGTTTCTCTTGAAGACATTGAAGATGCATCTTATGTTTTCCATTCATTCATACGCATGTGCACAGGGGGAGCAAATATTGTATTAAATAGGGGCAGTTACCTCTTGATCTAAGGACATATTGCAGGAGTGTAGTCTACACCGAGCTTGTGGTAAGTTTCAAGCATATTTTTCCATCCAGGAGGGATGAAGATGCCAAGTGTGATATCTTGACATTGTATTGTTGCAAGTTGGGGGAGACTTGACAATACATAATATATGGTTCCTGATGGATGCTTAGAGAATCATTGACCAGTCTGTGGGAATTTATTTTTCTCTGAATATTATTATCAGTATCTGTGAAATTATCTCTGATTGATATGTTAATCTCAGTCTCATTTATGTCTTGTTGTGCACATGGGTGGAAGTTGAGAATAATCTCTGGTACACGCCAGAAAGAAGAATCTCTCGTAATAGTGTATAGCATGCGAATGTGTTGGAACTTGTACTTAAGAAAAAGAAGTCAAAGCTTGAATAAATACACAATGACTAGTTTTTCTCCAATCTGAGTTAGAAGAAAATATGGAATTTCTAAAGATTTGGGTGAGCTTGGCATGGATCTGGATTAATCTGGGAAATGTTTGTCAGATTTACCTAAAAAAGGGGAGAGAATGATTGTTCCGCTAATCATTAGTTTTGAAGCTAGAGTTTTCAAAGATGTTTTAACATTATTTCTCAACATCTAAGTGATCTTAGATACCTTTGTGTCTTGTGATCTGAGTTATGAACACAGGTTAGGTATTTGTTACTAAAGGTATTGTTACTACTTTCCTTCGTTACAAGTATTGGTTCTTGGGTTGAGGGGGAGTATCTTGCATCTTTTCCCTCATGTACTCATTCAAAGGTATATAATGGGTCTAGAAATTATCTTATCCCATGTATATACTCAAATGAGTGTTCATTGCATACACCATTGATCTGGAGTTTCTCTGTGCAGGATTGTTTTAGCCAAAATTTGCCAAAATGGGGAGATTGAAAGCTCTTCAGTTTTGGACAAATTTGTAAAACAAAATGTTGGAAGAACATGTTCAAAATTGAGTTCAAAGATAAAGCATTCTGCAAAAGACAAATATGTCGAATGAGATGTCCTAACAAAAATATTGGACATCTTGACTGCTCAACAATTAAACATGTATCAAATATGTTCTAAGATTTTTGGCGCCTTCAACAGTGGATCAAGGAAAGAATCGAAGCCCAACAGAAGACTATATAAGAAGACTTATACCTAGGGTTAAAATAACCTTTGTAACTTTTATATCACTTGTAATTTTTTAACCTAAACACATTGTAAAATAAGGGTTTAGGGTTTGAGAGTTGTTGGCTCTCTTAGGAGTTAGAAGTCTCCCCAATACAGTATGGGATGCAGGGAGAAAGTCAAAGATACAAGGGGGCACAACCAGAAGCCTTTAGGTAATGCTTTGTGTAATGATCTTGGATAAAGCTTTGAATCAAGTCTATGATAACTTGTAGGTCAAGAAACTGTGATAGGTTCTGAAGATCAACAAAAGACAAAGTCATCACAGGTGGTGATGAAGGATGTGAGAAGGTTCTCATATCAAAGGTTGTAAACAACTAGAGTTTATCCTTAGATAAAGATGTTCGTTGAAGGTAGTGATTAGGATAAAAATGTAAACCGTGAGTTTAACTTTAGGGTAATACTACAAGATAGTGAAGTCTTCATCTTGGATTGGTATCTCCCAGATGTAGGTTTGTTAACACTGAACTGAGTCAACATATTCTGTGTATTTTATTATTCTGTTGTATATAGTTTTTCTATATTGTGTTCTTGACTGAGATGTCCCAACATGTTGTCTCAACATTTGTTGGGTATTTGTGTTGCATCACTTCAAAACAACAGTTGTGTAATTCTCTTGTTTCATAAAGTACAATAATCATTGTTTTAACATTAAGATATGACATTAGTGTATCTGCATAACCAGAATTTCACCTTTCCTCTTGTCTGCAAAATGGTGATATTTCTAGGAAGGAGAGCGGTTGCACTTCTTTGTCTTCTCTAGGCATGACTTTTCTGGTTCTTGTTGATCCTTTCGAGGGGATATGTTTCTGGTGTCATTGTTTATGTGTCTCTGAGGAAGATATTGTGGCTGAGGAGAAGGGTTGCAGATATCCCCTCGACGATATCCTCGCGTGGGAGAAGGAGAATGACGATCGTCTTCCAACATTCTACTGGAAGAGATCCAGATTGGCATTGTTGAGTGTAGTGATGAGAGTTATGGTGTTAGCAACGATGTCCTGAGGGATAGAGATAGGCTCAAACACGTGACCCCCTGAGGAATGGGGGTAGGCTTCAGATTGATGGAGGACGGGGAGTTAGCTAGTATGTCCAAGTTATTTGTTTAAAAAATCAAAAAACAAAAAATATTTTATAGAAAATAAAAATATTATTATTATTACGTTATTTATAGAACACGTGATGAATTTAGATTTATATTTATAGAAATTTTAATATTAAATAAAATTATTATTATGACTTTATTTCTTAAAAAAACAAAAAACAAAAAATTATTTTATAGCAAATTGAGTAGTTATGATACTTTTATGGTTATCGTTTAAATATTTAATGAAAATGTTTAACAAAATGGTGTCACTTAAATTTGTTGTGTACCTGTAACGGTAAAAATCGAGTATAAGCTATTGATTAACTTAACTCAATGAAAACAGAGTCGCCATTGCGCTTTTATTTTATTACAAATGGAAAAGGAAAAAAGAGCAAATAAATCCGAAAATGAATATAAAAGCAAAGAGATAAAGAAACAAGAAGAGACAATGTAAGGGAGTTGGTTACGAAATTGGAAGGTGTTAGCACCTAAAATGTATGTGGTACCCCACGTGAGCCCTTTGAAATATTTACGCGTTTGGTTTGAAAATGTTTTGGAAAATGAGAGTGAGATGGTGAGAAAAGAATTAATTTTTAATGTTTTTGTGTTTGGAGAGGTTCACCACCTCATGCCTATGTACCCACAATGTGCAATGTAAGATCAAAACCCCGTAGTTCGTGGTACAAATAGTGAAAATCCGTTGGTTTTGATTGATTTTAATAAGTAAAGATAGTTTGTCATTTTCAAGTGGATAGCCTCAAAAATCTACCATCAGAATGAGGGCATGTACTCATACATCATTATGGGGAGGGCGCCAACTCAGATAAATTTGACGAGTATGCCACTAAAACTCCATAAATGACAAGAGACTCAATTACATCAAACTACAACCATGGAGATTGGGAGACTCTCACTCGACTAGAAAAAATGACTCATAGTCTAAACTTGAAAAGAAAACAAAAAAGAGTGCACAAAAGCACAAAACAACTTGAATGAGTTTGGTTCTTTTTGTTTTTTAATTGAAGTCAAAATGATTAAGTTCATTGACATTTATTAAAGAAAAGAAGAAGTAAAAGTCACTTGACAAAAGTCAAAGTTTGAATTATTAAAATAGTGAAGGTTTTTAAAACAAGAACCCTTTGAAAAAGAGAGAAGATTTTGAAAATTGAAGAGAGGGAGGAGATGAAGAGGCTATCCTAAAACTAAAAGAAAGGAGATAAAGGAGGAAAGATCTAACCAACTGGATGATACTTCCAAACATAAGCAAAAGAGTTCCATCCTCATAAGCATAAGCTAGAAAGTGGCCAAATAAAGGCTAAAGTTCCAACTCTATGATGATCAAAGCAAATGGAAGGTGCCCTAGAATCTAAGTCGAAAACTCCAAATCCAATGCAAGGGATAGTAACCATATTCCAAGATTAGGATCACAATGGGGTGGAGCGACCAATCAAGGTCTGCTCCACGAAAGTGCAAGTATCCAATTGGATTTTATTCCGAGAGTTAGGGACACATTTAGGTCTATGTTAAGTAATCGCCGAGTAATTTACGAAGTAAATACCCTATAAATGAGGCCGACCAATATAATATGTGTGTTAATGCATTCGAGATGAACGATATGTAAATCTTTATCCTAACGCCATACCTCACAAAAATAAAGATGAATACAAAATTGAGTCACACTTATGATATTCTTTCATCTTTAAGTTCAATCACTTATTTTGGTGGATTCAAGTGTAAAAATATATCATTAATTCAAAGCACCTAAAGTGAGGTTAATAATTAACTTAAGGGTAGATTTAAACTAATGAATATTATTTCCTTTAATGTACACCCAAAGTCCATTGAAATTAAAGAGAAATCAGTCTCAAAAAATTTCTCCCATGGTAAAAATAAGTATAGAGGGGAATAAGGGAGAAGAGAAGGCAAAACAGTCCCAAAAACATAGCCAAAATCACTTATGGAACAATGTTAATGGGTTAACACTTTGGTTAATCGATTAACACAACCAAATTTGAAATCCTGCACTTAAAAAACACGGGTTAATTGATTAACTAGTTTGTACTACAACTGGTTAATCATTTAACTTTGCACCATAAGATTATCTAAAATTTAACATGATCCTCTTTCAAAATATTTTCCAAACACCTTATGATCATAAATTGAATTTACACAAATTTTAAAGTGAGAGAAACAATGGAAACCTGAAATCAAACAAATATATATGATCCAAAGGATCAACAACAAGGAACACCAAGGATCGACATCATGGACGATGAAGGTGAATGTGTAATAATAGTGAGATGAATTGCCACTTCAAGGATTAGAAAAACTCCAAATTACTCCACAAGCAAGATTGATCTACTGAAATTGATGAAGAAAAAGGAAAAGGATGAAGGTTTAGCTTAAAGTTAATCAAGAATTCAATGCAAATTCTTGATAACTTTCAAAGGAAGTAAATGAGCTTTGGTGAATTTTGTCGTTTAGGGAGATATTTTGTAAGTGTTTTTTTGGCTCTCTAAAGCTTGAGAAATGAATGAAATGATGCCTCTATTTAAAGAGTTTAGGCTTGGGAATTTGGTGGAATTCAATTAGGCTTGGATAATTACAATTAGGCTTAGAATTCAAATTTGGAGGGAAATTCATAAAAGAATGGTGATTAATGAAGGTATATGGTGGGAAATGATCAAAGTGATGTAGGGGAATTAAAGTGATGTGATCAAGAATATTCCAAGTGAGATCAAAGGTTGAGATGATGTTAAATTAAAACCAATTTTCAAAATGCGCCCAGGTTAATCGATTAATGTAACACCCCGAAGTCTATTTTTAATTATATTGATTTGTTTTTTTTTTGTGAATTTTGATGTTTATGAGGTTAATTGATGTTTTGTGAAGTTTGAGGGTAGCTTAATATTTTAATAATAATTAGAATAATTAATTATATGGGCTTTAGGTTGTTATTTGAGATTAATAAAATAAAAAGGAATTAGAGGATGAGGGCATTGTGGTCCTTCGAATAAGTGAGGGTTTAATGGGGAAAGACTAAAAATGGGTCTTAGGGGCAAGAGTGACAAAGAGGGAAAAATGGAAAGAAAGATCATTTGGAACGATCATACTTTTGGGAAAAGGCTCTAGAGAAGAAGGAAAAAACTAGGGCTGGAAGTTTGGAAAGAAATTTGAAGAGTTTATCGGAAGATTACATAAATTAAGGTATGGGGAGTATTTTCCTTTTGATAATATAATGTGGGAAGGGAATTGGAGGTTTTGTGGTGTAGTTTAGGGAATACAGTTTTGATTGATGATTTTGTGTTGTTAATGATGATTTCATGATGATTTTGATGAATACAATGATGTACATGATGTAAATGATGTTATTATGATGAATATTGATGTTAATGGGGTTTTCTAATGTAATTCTGTTGAATTGTGGGTTTTGGAGGGGATTTGTCGCATAAGGGAGAAAGATAAAATCATAGAAAAATTCTGCTGAATCACAAAGCTCACTTAGCGAGAAGATTCAGAGAGTTGGGCGCTTAGCGAGCGTGATGCCTCGCTTAGCGAGCCCTGAAAAACTTGGAAAAATGTCTTTATTTTGAAAACTGTTTTGAGGTGATATGTCTTAGGATGCCATGATGCTGTAGATGTAAACACCCCAAATTTTACCTTACTCTTTATCACACTATGGCTTGTGATCTTTCATGTATGCGTAAACATAAGCATTACACCTCATATTGCATTCTTGCTTCACTGCATAGTTCAAATTCATCTGCATCTAGGGTTTGTGATCTGAGCAATCCAAGAATCCATCTGAGCCATCCCAAAGGTGTCAAAGCTTTACAAGAGGATCCATGTGTGTTTTACCATCATATTATGCTCCTCAAAGTTCATGGAAGTCAAGAGATCACAAGAACTAGCAAAAGCATGGAAGCAGAGCTAGGGTTTCACTGCACAGATGACCAAAATTAGGGTTTTGGTTTCAGAGGACTTAACTCCATATTTTTGGACCATTCTTGTTTCTAATGTTCTTAACATGTTATAAGGATCATGTTTACCAAGTTTGATGAAGAAATTCATTGTGGAAGTCATCTGTTCACTAGGTAACTTCCTGAGCAAGTTAAGTTAAAATCAGGGCATCTGAGGCCCCCAACAATGGAACCAAAGGGGTATTTTCATCAAATTGAAGTTCTATGATCTTTATTTGATCTTATAAGTGGTTGGAAGTTAACAAGATTGAAGAATTTTGAGCCAATTGCAAACTTTCCATTTTTGGAAATGACTTGAAATGCAAACTTTCCATTTTGGGAAAATTTTTCAACCTCCTCTTTCATAACCAAAAATGCTTCAAATGAAAAATTATTGGTCATGAAAGTTGTAGATTAGGTCTTTCCATTTTTAAAAAGTATAAGAACATGTCTTGATTCATCATAGAACTTAAGATATGGCCTTTCAAAGTTGGCAAAAATTCTATAATTTCAAGTTTCATGTCAAAGAGGGATTTTGCATTTTGGCATGTTCAAGCATTCTAATGACCTCTAATGTGCACAAACACTTCACAATATGTCAAATGAACTTCAAACAATCATAATTGTGCATTGAACCTAGGGTTTTCATGACTTGAACTTCAAGAAATCTCAAAAGGGCCAAAACTCTTAAAATTTGCAAAATGCATTGGATCCTTCCATCCACTTGTGCCAACTGCATCAAACTGATTCTATGGCTCTCCATGAATCTTGCTGAGGACAGACACCCCAAAAAGCTAGCATTGCCATGGCCCATACCTCAAGTACACCTAAATTGACTTTTTTTGCAAAAACACCCCATACCAATCAGCCTGTGCCACAACAACTTTCTGATCAATTCCATTGGCTTAAACAAACATTATGGATCACATTTCACAACACACAAGAGCCTGAATCATCCCACAACTCAGATTTCACAAAATCCATCAAAACTTTCCTCTCTTCGAATCTCAAAAACTAACTACTAAAAATTCAAACTTCCTTCACCAATCAACTCAAAAACACCTCAGGATCATTTCCCACCCATCACCATAGCCTAAAACACCCTCAAACCAAAATACGATTTCTGCAAAATCAGAACCAAACACTTCAAAATAGCCATCACAAGCTTGCTCTAAGTTCCTCATCATCATCAGGAAGTTCATTGGGGGTGGATTTGAACCAAGAGGGAGGCCAGAAAGCTCAAGAACACAAAGCTTCAACTCAGGTAGCCATGATGAACGTTTTTTCCAGAACTTCTCTTTTAAGTTTCTAAATGATTCTTCATGCTTCACTGATCACCCTGATGTGTTTAAAATTGAAAATGGTTGAGAAATAAGCATTTCATGATGTTCTGAAATTTTGCCCCGTGAAATGATTTTTGCTTCGATTCATCATGTATGCGTGAAATAAATTGTTTTTGATGCTTGATTCTTGCTTGTTGATGTTTAATGATCATTTCTGGAGACTTTGGTGTGTTTTCATGGCCTGGGGAGGGATTTAGGGTAGGAGAGCTGCCAGAGAAGATGACCGGAGGTCTTCTCCGGCCACCTGAAAGTCATTAGGGCTAAACCCTAATTAATTTCCCAGTTTGAATGTGGGCCTTTAGATTTTAGGGTTTGCGCGTGTTTGGACGGTTCTGATCATTTCATTAAACCCTAATCTTTTAATTAAATTAATTAATTAGGATTAATTAAATAAAAACCCAGTTTGAATGTAAGCCATAGGATTGCGCGCGCAGTCAATGCCTTTTCCCCCAGTTTGAATCCTGGCCATCAGATCTTCATACTTTTCATTTTAATTCATTTTAATTCATTTTCTTTTTATTTCTTTTGTTCTTTTTATTTAAAATATCAAAAAGCATCCAAAAAATATTTTCTTTTGCATTCTGACTTTAAATATTTTTCTTCATCCAAAAATAATTTTTATTATATTTTTTGCATTAAAAAAGTATTTTTAAAATATTTAAATGTTATTTTTAATTAATTATAGTATTTTAATTAATTAAAAATACATTTAGGTTTCTAAAAATCACCAAAAAAATCATGAATCATCCAAATGCATTTAGAAACATTTTCAAACTCTTCATACAAATTTATTTTTAGGTTTGATCATAGTTTGCCAATTTTCTTTGAATTAAGAGTCATAAAAATCATATTTTTGAACCCTCACTTTAAAAAATCATTTCTGCCTAACAAAGAAGAGTTTCAAGATGATTCTCTTTGAATTGTGTTTCATATGGCATGTAGTTTATAGGTCTTTTTCCTCATGAATTTATCTTGAATTTTCAATTTGATTTGCATTTTTCCCTTTGAACCACCCAAAATCCCTAGAAAACTTAGAAAAATCATAACTTTTGATTGGTTAGGCTTCTGACCTTCTCCTTTGGGGTGCGACCTAATATGGGATTAGCGTTTGTTTGAGATTAATTACAAATTTTTATCATGCCATTTTCTTCTGTTTTATCCATTTGCATCTCACATGTCCATGTAACCCTAATTTCTCATGTTCATTTGCATTCACCTTGCATATGCATCATTACATGAACTTTCCATGACATTTCATGCATTCATATGTCATCTTAGACATTTTGGACATGTTATAACCTTGCTCAATCATTTCTTCATTCATTTGCCATGATTAGCATTCATTTCATTTCATTAACTTTCATGTGTTTTCAAACTTGAAAGCATGCTTCCTTTGCATCTCATCTTTGTATGATCACACATATGCATCTTGTATGCCTTTGCATCATATTACATGATACTTGAATTGCATAAACACTTCTGACTTTGGTCATTTTATCTCATTTCATCTCATTTCACTTCATTTCTTTATGCTTTATACTTTATACATCCATGCTAACTTTTCAGGTTTTGGTAAGTCATTTTTGGAGGTGAATTTGCCTTCACCTCTCACTTCTTCTTACCTCTTTTATATGCATTTTAACTTTTCTTTGAAGTGAATTTGATTCACTTATGTCCCATCTCTCTCACTTTCTTTCTTTAAGTTACTTATCTTCTTCAATGAAGTAAGTAACTTATTCTCTTGCTTCCTCCTCCTTTCATCTGCTTCTTCCATTGGTGGCTTCCTTGAAGATGTTTTATCTTAAGCCTCACAAACCATAGAAACATCCAAGCATGATAATTTTATGGTTGTTTTTAGTCCCCCTTAGACTTTTTACCTTTGAGTCTCCTTGAGTCTCGCTTCTCATCTCAATAATCAGAGACTAAACTCTTAAAGTTTTAAGACTTTGGAATTAGGGTTATGCCTGCATCCTTCTCTTAGGGTGGAGTGTATAACATTAATCCTAAGTGTTAAACCTTTAATTTTTTTAAACCTCTTAATCAAATCATCTTAATAACTATCAAGACTTTATCTTGTAACTTGGTCCTTACATTAGGGTTCTAATTCTTCCTTATGGTTAAGAAGGACTAACCCTAGTGTTTAATGGACAAGTCCCCCTCAAGTTGTCTTACAAATAATAAAATTCACTTCTTAATCTCATCCCTTAATTAAAATCCACTTAATAAAGGTATGTTATATAATGAATTTAATCCCTAACCATGGATTAAGTTGAGGTATCTTCCTCAGCTTAAGTGTTCTCATCTATTATCCTTCTATTAGGATGGTGTAATGAGTTCACTAATCTGTGATTAAAGATTAAATTCATTACTTAACACTAAACAAAAACCCAAAAACATCTAAATAATCACAAGTAGGTTAATGATCTTAATCCTACATCATCATGGTAATTAAGTTGATATGCTTATCTCATACTTAAGTAGGCTCATTATCCCTAATCAGGGAGGATATAATGAGTTTACAAGCCCTTGATTTAGGATTAAGCTCATTAACTTATGCAAAACACCAAAAACAATAACAAAACTGAAAACACAAAAACAAACAATAATCTTCTCCTCCGGGATTCTTTTCTCATCACACTCATTCATAAACGAGAACTTTCTTCTTCCGTCTAATGCAAGACAGTTAGCACTCGAGCCAGACGAGTCATACACTTGAGCATAGACAAGCAAGCAGTTCATAGTCAATTTATTTTTCAATCTCTTTGAGTCGAACTACGGTGTTCTGACTTCCTCATTGCACGAGAGGATAAGTAGGCATAACTTAATTGTTATCGAACAAAAGTCTATGTGTCTTCCCCCTCTTTCAGCATTCTTTCTAAAGCCTCAGATCCTGAGCATTCACCTCTTAAACTGACACTTGTATATTCATTCTCAGCTTTTGCACACAGATAGCACATACCCTTACCCCCTTTAAACATAATCTTGTAAGTGTGGATCCCGTCGAGTACGACGGACAATCTGGGTGCTAATACCTTCCTAGGTTGTAACCAACCCTCTTTCTCAGTTTCTCTGGTTCACAACCGTCTTATCCATCTTTTCCTAGGTTTATGCAGCATTACATTTCCTTCGGGATACAAATTCCTAGTTGGCGACTCTATTCAGTTCACCTTCATTTTCTCTTTTCGCCGACCGTTCGCGCTTGTACCGGGATGCAAATCTTTGGGAGCGATAACTTAGCGACTCTGTTGGGGAAAGATCTTGCAACCAGGGCTTCTGGTTCCTTTTTGTGGGTTTCTCCTAGCGCTTGTTTGATTTGTGTTCATGGGGGTGTTATGTGCTACTTGTGCTTTTTGTTTATTGCTTTATTTATCGCTTTCTGTACAGCTTTATTTATTGCTTTCATTTACTGTTTATATGCATTTCATATTGTTATCATCATATCATTTGTGCTAGATCTCTTGTCTGTTTTGGTGGGAGGGATTATTGAGTGAGTAAGGTTCCATACCGGGAGCCTGAGTGACACATAGGATAGAGTGGCTTCATATTCTTTCCCATTCCATTTCGGTCTGGTGCGGGAATATGAAACACGGTTCAGACATGGGTTTCTTCTTGAGAACTTTGTGCTACGGATTTCCTGTAGTACTAGGGCTATCTGGGAAGCCTGCTAAGTCTGGATGACCTTTTTTATGACCTTTAGCATCTGAGGTGAGTTAGAGGAGGATCTTTTATGGTTATTGTAAACATTGTACCTCCGGGTTAGAAGTTTTTACACTTCTCATAATTGATCCAAGTCTGAGGATCCTTGTTCTAGAAAAATACATGTGAGGGGGTTGGGATGTTTACAGGTTTGTAGGAACCCTTGGCCTCATCATACCCTTGTTACTAATATTTTTAAGGTCACATCATTTTGGACTGTTCTTGTGAAACCCTGGACTTGTGAATCTTTATTTGAGTCCCCCACCTGGTTACTGGTTTTCTAAGCCTTTATCTGGACTTATGAACACA
Source organism: Lathyrus aphaca (assembly GCA_963966055.1). NCBI lineage: Eukaryota > Viridiplantae > Streptophyta > Magnoliopsida > Fabales > Fabaceae > Lathyrus > Lathyrus aphaca. Next base: position 514,364,153 of record OZ014520.1, read on the forward strand.
CATGGACCCTATGAAGGCAGATAACAGATCCAGCACTTGATCACAAACCCTTTGCATATCATTTTGCATACATCATTTTGCATCATTTAACATTTGTCTATTTGTTTTACAGGGTATCCACATCTTATCTTTGGTTTGGTTTTGGGCTGTTCTGCTGCTCAGATTCCTTCAGCTATCTGCATCAGCTACATCAGATATTCTTTTCAACTTTCTTCACCAGTTATCTTCATCAGAGACTCTTCTTCAGCATCTTCTTCAGTTGCCTTTATCAGCAGTTATCCTCAGTCTTCTTCATCAGCATCCATTATCAGCATGGACTCAATCAAGAAGAGTAATATTACCTATCATTTCTTTGAGCCCACTCTGGCAGGCATCAGGCAAATTCAGACACTCATAACTCCTGATCATGTCCATTTATTCAGAGAACATTATGGTGGCATTATGGACATGATCATGGACTTGGATGCCTCCCAGAGGATCATGATCCACACCTGTCTCCAGTTCTATGACCCTCCTCTCAGATGTTTCACTTTCCCAGATTTTCAGTTGGGACCATTGATGGAAGAGTTCTCCATGTTGTTGGATGTCCCCATCAGGAGGGGGATTCCCTTCAACCCTGAGATGGTTGCTCCCAAGAATGAAGATGTAGCTAGGGATTTGCACTTGGAGTCCACTCTCATTGACCAGAATATGACCTCTAAGGTTGGAATTCCATGCCTTCACTTGGATTTCTTAGTTACTCAGGCCACCCTTCATGCTGTAGCAGGGAAGTGGGACACTGTTTGTGCTCTTCTGGCCCTTAGCATATATGGCATCATCCTGTTTGCTGATGAGCCTAAGTTTGTGAGCAGGAGTGCTATCCATTTTTTTCCTGTTGAAGAATCCATTCCCTACCTTGCTTGGAGACTTTTACTACTCAGTGCATCAAAGGAATGAGAAGCAGAGAGGAAGATTAGTCAGATGTTGTGCACCTCTCTTCTACTGTTGGTTATTGAGGCACTTGCCGAAGTCATACACTTTCTTGAATCCTCATCAGCCAAGGAACTGGGCTAAGAGAATGATTTCCCTTACATCAGAAGACATCAGATGGTGCACTCAGAGCACCAAGGGCAAAGATATAATCACCAACTGTGGGCAGTATCCCAATGTACCCCTGATTGGAGTGAAGGGTTGCATCAACTACAATCCTTTGCTTTTCAAAAGGAAATTAGGGCATGCCTTGGTACATCCACCAAGAGAGCAAGACTTGACAGAAACCCTCTATTGTGACATTCAGCACAACCTTGCCATTTCCAGACAGACAGCTTGGGCTTGGGATAACATTCAGACAAAGGGTACTGTCATTCTTGGCAAGTGCAACAACATAGATTCAGCTCAGTATCTTGACTGGTCTTGTGTCAGGGATCAGATCACCCGTATGCCATTCACCATAGAGAATGTACCTAGACCATCAACAGTGGAGCCTGCAGCCACTGTCAGTTTGGAGGAGTTTGAGGAATTGAAGGAAAGGAATACTCAGCTCTCTGAAGCTTTGAAAAAGACCCTCTGGGAGAGGAATGATAGTCGTCTGGACAATGAAAGGTTAGAGAAGCTCTAGATTGAGAACATGACCAAGATTGAAAAGACAGATGATTACATCAGAAGGGCTAGAGCAGGGGAGTTAGTGTTGAAGAATGCTTGCAAGGAAGCCAAGACTCAGAAGGACAGAGCTGAGCATTACTTAGAGGAGAGTCAGGCTAGGTGGATCAGGATCACTGAGGCTTGTTCACAGGAAGATCAGAGGACCCATGCTAGGATAGAGCAGCTGGAAGCCAATGAAAAGAAGAGTCAGGAAGCCTTGTTAGCAGCACAGAAGGAGATCTTTGAGTTGAAGCTCCGGGCAGGGTTGAAGAGATCAAAGGACCAGGACAACCATAAGAAGTTGACCAGTGCCATTTCCACCAGGAACCTTCTTATCAGGACCATCATAGAGCACCCGGTTGGTCCAGTGACTAAGGCTCTCCTGAAAGAAGTCAGAGAGGATGATTATGGGTTGGATGTTTGATTCCTTTGTTTGTACCTCTTTTTGATTGTATTTTTGTTGTTGTATTTTGACCCACCATGGGGACTTTGTTGTAATCAAACTTTATATCTTTACATTTTATAATATATGGATTGTATTATTTCATGGGCTTTATCTCTCTTCAACATCGTCATTCCTCGAGGTCTGGAAGGTCAAAACCAAAGAATCAAACCGGATACCCTTGGAAGACAAATAGGCATCCTGCATTGCATACTAACCTCTTTTCTTTTTTTTGTAGGATTTTGTTTTTTGTTGTTGTTTCTCACTTTGTTGTGATTTCAGGAAACATTGCTCGTAGAAGAGTGTTCCCCGTCAATAGAGTGCACCGGTATCCGACAAGAAACAACCTTCTGGGCTTAAAAATGGATCAGGTTCAACAGGATTTGACTAACGTGAGAACCCAAATGGCCAATGAAAGGACTGAGATGAGGGCCCAAATGAACCAGTTTATGGAAGTGATGACTGGATTGGCTCAAAGCCAAGAAAGACTGAGAGAGTTGGTCGAGCAGCAAACTCCCGAGGAAAACCACCCAGGTACAGGGGGTACCAGCAACAACGATCACGTACAGCTTTGTACTGATCCCCCAGAGTTTGGACCTCATCTGAACCCAGACATCAATGCTATAAGAAACACCCAGGGTAACACTGGAGGGAGGGCCTTGCAGGAGGACCCTCAGGAAGAACAATTTATTGTGGTTGGGGCAGGAGACGGAGTCTATGATCTTCGGCTGGACGAGATAGCAGAAAAGCTAAGGTCTCTTGAATCCCAAAACTCTTTGGGTTTTGATGTCATGGATATGGGATTAGTGGAGGGGGTTAGAATTCCTCACAAATTCAAACCTCCTTGTTTTGAAAGATACAATGGTACATCCTGCCCTCGTATCCACCTCCAATCTTTCTTGGGGAGATTGAAAGCCTACACCATGGATGAAAAATTGTGGATGTTTTATTTTGAGGATAGATTGATAGGGGCATCTCGGGAGTGGTACTCTCATTTGACCAGGGCCACAGTTAGGAATTGGAAAGACTTGGTCGAAGCTTTCATTCGTCAATATCAATATAATCTGGACATGGCTCCAAACAGAACCCTTCTGATGGGAATGTCGCAGTCTTCCCGAGAAAGCTTTAGAGAGTACGCCCAAAGATTGAGGCAATTAGCTGCTGCCGTTCAGCCCCCGATGTCAGAAAGGGAAATGGCAGATATGTTCATGAACACCCTCCAGGGGACTTATATTGATAGATTGGCTGCCTTCTCTACCACTAGCTTTGCAGACGTAGTGATAGTTAGAGAAAGAATTGAGAGCTTATTGAAAATGGGAAAGATTTTTGACAACGGCGCCAGTTCAAGCAGTGCAAGGAAACCATTTGCAGGGCCCCGCAGATTCGGTGAAACAAATTTTGTACATATGGGCAGAGGAAGACCCCAGTATCTGCCAAGATCAATTGCCGCTGTCACTATTCCTACTCCACTTCCTCAATACACTCAACAACCACAACATTTTCCTCAACAACCACTGTTTCCTCAACAAAGATCCTACAACAACAACAACCAACAACAACGCCCTTTCCAGCAACGCCCATCTCAGGTTAACAGAGTGATGGACCCTATACCAATGCCATATGCCACCCTGCTGCCACAACTCCTAAAGCTTAATCTTGTTGAGATAAGGACATTGGCTCCACCAGATTCTCAGAACCTTCCAAGAAATTACGACGTCAACGCCAGGTGTGCTTTTCATTCTAATGCACCTGGTCACACCACGGAAAAGTGCAGGGCTTTGCATATGAAGGTCCAGGATCTGGTAGATTCAAAAGCCCTAAATTTTGCACCACCTCCTAATGTCACGAAGAATACTATGCCCAGCCATGGTGGGCCAAGGATAAATGCAATAGAGGAGGACTCACCCATGAATTTAATTGAAGATACTGCAAGTATTCAAACACCTCTGGCAGAGGTTAAAGCTCAACTTTTAAAATGCCAGGTGTTTCTAGGTTGTGAGGCCTATTGTGAATCTTGCAAGGTTTCCGTCAATGAGTGTGAAAGCTTGAGGAATGGCATCAATGGCCTGATCAAAGAGGGTACCCTGCAAATAACAACAACCACTTCTACAACACCAGCAACTCCTTTTTCAACAACAAATGATTCTCCTACAACTGCAAAGACAATTGTTCCTACAGACTCGTCTACAAAATCAGCAACTACGTCTTCCATCACTTCAACCAACAACAATTCAATTGCATCCACTTCTGCAACTACAGAAACCACCAACAACGACGTCTCCACAGTCACCATCTATTACAACCGTGCAACGGTCCCTGTTTCTAACAATTATCAACAATCTCAGCAACAATTTCAGCAACAACCAAGCTTCAGTCAATCACCACCAACATCAATCAGAAGTCCTGTCACCATCTTTTATGATCCACAAACAATAACGGTCCCTACCTCTGCTGCAGTTAGTCCAGTCACCATCACGGTGTCGGGGCCCATTCCATATGATAAAGACAATGTTGTACCATGGCACTATGGTTCAGACCTTTACTGCAACGGAGAAAGAGACCTTCTTAATTCTTCGGTTCACACACCACAAGTGGATAATGTCGGGGGAGGCGGAGGCTTCACCCGAAGCGGACGCCTCTTTGCGTCACAAGCTCCAAAGACCAATACTGAGGCAGAGGCTGTTGCCAAAGCCAAAGGTAAAAGTGTGGCACCTAAAGAACATGTACCAAAAGAAGCCCATAAATCATCCTTTGATCAGGATGTGGATGAATTTATGAGGATAATCAAAAGAAGTGACTACAAGGTTGTGGATCAGCTCCACCAGACTCCTTCCAAGATCTCCATCTTATCCTTGTTGTTGTGTTCCAAACCTCATCGGGATGCACTACTTAAAGTTCTGCACGCAGCCTACATGTCGGAGGAGATCACAGTGAATCAGCTCGAGACAGTGGTGACTAATGTTAATACTAGCCATGGGCTAGGTTTCACCAATCCTGACTTGACAACGGAAGGACGGCACCACAACAAAGCTTTACACATCACTTTGGAGTGTAAAGGGGTTGTGCTGTCGCATGTTCTTGTTGACACTGGGTCTTCACTCAATGTCTTGCCAAAGAAGGCTCTTGTCAAGCTCGAATATCATGGAATAGCTCTTCGACCAAGCAATCTGGTAGTAAGAGCTTTTGATGGCTCCAAGAGGTCTGTTCTTGGAGAGGTGGAGCTTCATGTGATAATCGGTCCGTAGGTCTTTCATACTACTTTCTATGTGATGGACATTTAGTCGGCCTACAGCTGTTTGTTGGGTCGACCATGGATTAACGCCGCGGGCGCAGTTACGTCAACCCTTCACCAGAAATTGAAATATGAGTGGGAAGGACAGATTATCACCATCTGTGGTGAAGAGGATATCTTTGTTAGCCATCTGGCTACATACAAATACATTGAGATGGATGGTGAAATCCATGAAACCATGAGCCAAGGGTTCGAAGCACTGAACGTCAATGAGGTGACGAATGAAGTATTTGCTGCATCCCAGGAGGATAGGATGGGTACTTCAATTGTCTCCTATCAGCAAGCCCGGAAGGTTGTTGAAGATGGAAATGCCCAAGGCTGGGGCAAGTTGCTACCGGTGGAGAAGAAGGAGGACAAATTCGGTTTGGGTTACAAACCATTTCGACAAGATCAAGCAGAGGCTGCTAAAGAGCCCAAGTTCATCAGTGGGGGTATGCTCACCCCAGATGCTGTCAATAACATGGAAGATGAGGCAGAAAGTGACCTCAACCTGGAGAGATGGATACGTCTAAGGATCCCGGGTCACCAAGTCCTTAACTGGTCTTCCCAGGAAATTATAAGGGTTACTCCTGCAGAGTAATTATTATTTCCTGCCTTTTTCAGCATGCATCAAGTCCTGCATCTTTCCCAAGGTGTCAGGACTCATTTTGTAATAGGGCCATATTTGTAATTTTGTGCAAATGGAATATCAATGAATATCGGACATCTTTTGCAAGCAATTCTCTCTTTCGCTCACTATCTTTTCATTTTTTCACTTTTGTACAAAACAATAAAATGGCAATGTTTTCAAAATAATAACTTCATTTTACACTTTTTAAGCAAGATTAAAATTGATCACTAAAACGAACAAATCTTAACCCTTGCAGAGATAATCCTCCAGATTGCACCGACAACAACACTGCTATGACCTTGTATGACTTCGACAATCCAATTATTCAAGCCGATGAAGGGGTTGAAAAAGACTATGAGTTGCCTGAAGATCTAGCCAGGTTGTTGAGGCAAGAAGAGAATGTGATTACTCCTCATCAGGAGGAAATTGAAATTGTTAATCTTGGTACCGAGGAGGATTTAAAAGAAGTGAAGATTGGGGCTAGCCTGCAAACTTCAGTAAAAGAACAGCTTATTGACATGCTTCGAGAATATGTCGACGTCTTTGCTTGGTCTTATCAAGACATGTCAGGTATAGATACGGATATTGTCATGCATAAGCTACCCTTGAAAGAAGATTTCCCTCCAGTGAAGCAAAAGTTACGCCTTACTCGCCCAGATATGGCCATGAAGATTAAGGAAGAGGTACAAAAACAGTGGAACGACGGTTTCCTTTATGTAACTAGTTACCCGCCATGGGTTGCTAATATTGTACCAGTGCCTAAGAAGGATGGCAAAGTACGTATGTGGGTGGATTACCGGGATCTGAACAGAGCTAGCCCGAAGGATGATTTCCCATTACCTCACATTGATGTATAGGTCGACGACACAGCTCAGTTCTCGGTGTTTTCTTTCATGGATGGATTTTCTGGGTATAATCAGATAAAGATGTCACCCGAAGACATGGAGAAAACAACCTTCCTCACACCTTGGGGCACATTTTGTTACAAGGTGATTCCCTTTGGACTGAAGAATGCCGGTGCCACTTATCAACAGGCTATGGTAACGTTATTCCACGATATGATCCACAAAGAAATTGAATGCTACGTGGATGACATGATTGCCAAGTCCCTTACTGAAGAAGACCATCTAGTAAATCTGTTGAAGTTGTTCAAGCGTCTGAGAAAGTATCAGTTGAAGTTAAACCCCAACAAATGCACATTCGGGGTACATTCTGGTAAGTTTCTGGGATTTATCGTAAGTGAAAAGGGAATTGAGGTTGATCCCGACAAAGTCAATGCCATTCAAGAGATGCCTGCACCTAGGACTGAAAAAGAAGTTCGAGGTTTTTAGGGTAGATTGAACTACATATCAAGGTCCATATCTCATCTTACTGCAACCTGTGAACCCCTGTTCAAATTGTTAAGAAAGGAACAAACGGTCAGGTGGAACGAAGATTGTCAGAAGGCTTTTGACAAGATCAAGGAGTACCTACAAGAACCTCTGATTATCATGCCTCCAATTGAAGGAAGACCTCTAATAATGTACCTGACAGTATTAGAAGGATCAATGGGGTGTGTGTTGGGCCAACATGACAAGTCTGGTCGAAAAGAGTATGCAATATACTACCTAAGCAAAAAGTTTACCGACTGTGAACAACGTTATTCACTGCTCGAGAAAACTTGATGTGCTTTAGCGTGGGCTGCTCGCCGATTAAGTATATGTTGACTCACACTACCTTATTGATCTCAAAAATGGAACCCGTCAAGTACATATTTGAGAAGCCAGCACTTACCGGAAGGGTTGCAAGATGGCAAATGATTCTGACAGAGTATGACATTCAGTACACATCTCAAAAAGCCATCAAGGGCAGTGTACTATCTGACTATCTAGCTGAGCAACCCATTGATGATTACCAGCCCATGAGATTTGACTTCCCTGATGAAGACATCATTTACTTAAAAGCAAAAGATCATGAAGAGCATGTTCACACGTAAGGGCCTAATCTAGAAGAGGAATGGACTATGATGTTTGATGGGGCTGTCAATATGAATGGTCGTGGGGTTGGTGCAGTGCTCATAACACCTAAAGGAGTTCATATGCCTTTCTCGGCAAAACTCACCTTTGCCTGCACTAACAACGAAGCAGAATACGAAGCCTGTATCATGGGTCTTGAGGAAGACATTGACCTCAGGATCAAGACATTGAATGTATTCGAAGATTCAGCTTTGGTAATCAATCAGACCAATGGCAAATGGTACACTCACCAAGAGCATCTGATTCCATACCGTGACTACACGAGGAGATTATTGACTTTCTTCACAACAGTCAAACTTAAGTACATCCCTCGAGACGAAAATCAGTTTGCAGATGCTTTAGCTACCATTTCCTCCATGATCAAGGTTCAAACTGCCAATTATGTACCTCAAATTTTGGTATCAGGACTAGATCGACCAGCATACGTTTTCTCTGTGGACATTGCTAAAGATGACAAGCCGTGGTTCTATGACATCAAAATCTTCTTAGAGGATCAAACATACCCACCAGGGGCATCATCCAATGATAAGAAGACATTAAGAAGGCTGACCGGTAGTTTCTTCCTTAATGCTGATGGGTCATTATACAAGCGAAACTTTGACATGGTGCTACTCATATGTGTTGATAAGAAAGAAGCAGACTTGCTGATGCACGAGGTGCATGAAGGATCTTTTGGTACCCATGCTGGAGGACATGCAATGGCTAAGAAATTATTAAGATCAGGTTACTACCGGATCACAATGGATGCAGACTATTACTCCTATGCCAGAAAATGTCACAAATGCCAGATCTACGCGGATAAAGTGCATATGCCTCCGAATCCTTTGAATGTGATGTCTTCACCTTGGCCCTTTGCCATGTGGGGCATTGACATGATTGGAAAGATCGAATCGACTGCTTCAAATGGCCACAGATTCATCCTGGTAGCCATTGATTACTTCACCAAATGGGTTGAAGCAGCGTCATATGCAAACGTCACCAGATAAGTGGTAGCCAGATTTCTGAAAAGAGACATCATTTATCGATATGGAGTTCCCGAGCGAATCATTACTGACAATGGTTCCAATTTGAACAACAAAATGATGGCAGAACTTTGCCGGGACTTCAAAATCCAACATCACAATTCTTCTCCTTACATGCCAAAGATGAATGGCGTTGTTGAGGCAGCTAACAAAAACATCAAGAAGATTGTGCAGAAGATGGTGGTTACTTATAAAGACTGGCATGAAATGCTACCATTTGCTTTGCAGGGGTACCGAACCTCAATCAGGACGTCCACTGGGGCAACAGCTTATCAGCTTGTGTATGGTATAGAGGCAGTCCTACCTGTTGAAGTTGAGCTACCCTCCTTATGGGTAATGATGGATGTAAAGCTGGACGAAGCAGAATGGGTCTGGTCTCGGTACAATCAATTGAATTTGATCAAAGAGAAAAGGCTAGCTGCCATCTGTCATGGGCAGTTGTATCAGAAAAAGATGAAGAAAGCCTTCGATCAGAAAGTCAGGCTTCGGGAATACCAAGTGGGAGACCTTGTTTTGAAAAGACTCCTTCCTCCTCATACAGACCACAGAGGCAAATGGATTCCAAACTACGATGGTCCATTCATAGTAAAGAAGGTTTTCTCTGGTGGAGCACTGATGCTCACTACTATGGATGGCGAGGATTTCTTATCCCTTGTGAATTCAGATGCAGTTAAAAAATACTTTGCATGAAATGACCCGCTGGACATAAAAACAGAATGTACGTCCAGGCAAAAATAGGGCATCCCGGCGAGTCAAAAACAGAATAAAAGACTCGGTCAAAAATAAGGGAAAAATTGAAAAAAAATGTACACCCGCTGAGTTGAAAAGCCGCATTGGACAACTCAGGCAAAAATGGGTATCCTGGTGGATTGAAAACCCGAAAGGGCGATCCACGCAAAATCAGGGAATAAGCGAACAACTGTATTCTTAATTCGTTTGTATCACCCACAACACGGCTAGCTTCGAAAGGACAAAGCATCGGTCAGAATCAGCCTTCTTCAAAAAGCAAGATGAGAAGAACGTCAAGGTCATACAGGTCATATCAAAGGAAGTTCACTGGAACATCGTCTTCAATATTGCCAACACTTTTATTTTTATCGATTTATAGCAACCTCCTCATTTCAGGGGATTTGTTTCTTTAACTGTATTCACCAATTCAGGGCACCCAGATTAATAAAATCAGAGTTTTTAGACACATCTCGTTTTGAACATCTGTTTTGTTTGCAAAATGTCCAAATATTCGTAATACAACATTTGCATAAAACAAATGAGCCATTTTCAAAAAAAATATATAATAAATGCTTGCAGTAAATATATTACTTTCAGGAAGGTCTAACTCCTATGATGGAATCCGGTTAGGGATACCTCGAGATACTTGTGCATTTTCGTTTGTCTTAACAGGTTGCAGACAATCTTTCACAACATGGGGCACACCAAGCATTGCATCCCCAACATACCGCTTCCCAGAAGTTATCACTTCCCCGAGCAGTACCTGACAACTATTTCACAGCAGGGAGATCAAGGAATCTCTTATTCCCCACCAGAATGCCAGATCTCTCTCATCCTTAGCAAAGTTAATGGGAACTGTTTCCCCACAGAGTCTCCATTCCCTCCCCAGGAGAACAATGCATGCATACTTTCCCAGCGGAGTTGCTGAAGTTTCCTTCTCCCCAGCTGAGTTCCCCCTACAGATAGATCTACCAGTAATCTCTTCCCCAACCGGGACATCCCTCCAAGCAGATCAGCCAGAGATCTTTATCCCAACGGGATCCGAATCCCAGATTGGTTTCTCTTTTGCATAATCATAGCATCATATTCACCAAATGAGTGTAGCATTCCGTCTAATACGGAGCATTACGGCAAAAATCAAACATTTGCATAATCACAAGCCAGGTTCGAGCCTGCCACCTACAATTACCATCAGTATTTCATCAGCAGTATACAAAGTGCATCCCCTGCACGTAAAAGGCAAAGCGTTCCCTTTGCACTCTCAAAAACAAATACTTGTTCATAACATGTTCTTTTTGACACCCGTCCGTGTCATCCTATCGTCACAGAAAGCCAAATCATCTCCTTTGCACTCCCAAAACAGATGCCTATTTATATATAGTACTTATTTGACACTCGTCCGTGTCATGCATTCCCCAGCAAGTCAAGCACTCGTCTGTGTCTTGCTCTTACTTCACCAACAAACCAATATTATACATACTTATACAAAAGTCTCTGTTACTCGTTCGTATCTTGTTTATATCACTCCTCAACAGATCTGACACTCTTCCGTGTTCTTTGTTAACCAGTTGGTACTCGTCCGTATCATCATCTCTAAACACGCATCAGCGTTTGTTTCTACCGATACTCGTTCGTATCATGGTTCTAAGGATGCTCGTCCGCATCTTTAATCTATACACAGCGTTAAACACTTATGCCTTTTATTCTTAAGTGTAAGCACTCGTCCGTGTTTACCATTCCCCGGTAAGGCATTGACAAAACAACTTTCTTCTATCCGACATTCGTCCTATGTCGTGATATTTTCGGCAGCCGTCCCCTGCCAGGTGATCGTCCTTCACCTTTGGATGATCGTCCCTCATCCTTTCCCCAGTGGAATCCCCATTGTTGGAACCTTCTATCCGACATTTGTCCTATGTCGTGATATTTGTTTAGCAGACATCCCCTGCTAGGTGATTTTCCTTCACCTTTTTGATGACCGTCCCTCATCATTTCATCTGATGGACGTTCCCATCGTTGATTTTGTTATCCGACATTCGTCTTATGTCGTGATAAACCCCGAGAGCAGCCGTACCCTGCTAGGTGATCGTCCTTCACCTCTTGATGATCGTCCTTCATCATGCGTATCCGATGGCCATCCCCATCGTCAACCTTTTCTATCCGACATTCGTCCTTTGTCATGATAAAGAGCAGCCGTCCCCTACTAGGTGATCGTCCTTCACCTTTTATGACCGTCCCTCATCATTATTTCGTTTATTCTTTAAACCGATGGCCGTCCCCGTCGTTGTTTATTTCACTTTCCAAACCTGATGGTCATTCCCATCATTGATTTTCTCTTTACTTTAATCCCCAACGAATCTTATTTCCTTACCCGATGGTCGTCCCCATCATGATATCCTTATTTCCCCAGCTTGTCGGCCGTCCCCGTCATTGCTTTACTTACTACTTTTTCCCCAGCAATCGTCCTCTACTCGATGGTCGTCCTCCATCGTTTTCATTTGATAATCATATTATACTACCTTTTTCAATTTATATCCCTTTTCTTCTTCTATCCAGCGAGTGCAAATTTTGGACTGTCTTTGGTATTCAACCACAAGATATCTGGTTTGTCTGTTAAGACAGGCGCTTACATCCTGCACAGCTAACTCATGCTTGAATAGGGGCGGCTGTAAACACCCCAAATTTTCCCTCACTCTTTATCACACCATGGCTTATGATCTTTCATGTTTGCATTAACATAAGCATTACACCTCATATTGCATTCTTGCTTCACTGCATAATTCAAATTCATCTGCATCTAGGGTTTGTGATCTGAGCAATCCAAGAATCCATTTGAGCCATCCCAAAGGTCTCAAAGCTTTCCAAGAGGATCCATGTGTGTTCTACCATCATATTATGCTCCCCAAAGTTCATGGAAGTCAAGAGATCACAAGAACTGGCAAAAGCATGGAAGCAGAGCTATGGTTTCACTACACAGATGACCAAAATTAGGGTTTTAGTTTCAGAGGCCTTAACTCCAAATTTTTGGGCCATTCTTGTTTCTAATGTTCTTAGAATTTTATAAGGATCATGTTTACCAAGTTTGATGAAGAAATTCATTGTGGAAGTCATTTGTTCACTAGGTAACTTCCTGAGCAAGTTAAGTCAAAATCAGGGCATCTGAGGCCCCCAACAATGGAACCAAAGGGGTATTTTTATCAAATTGAAGTTCTATGATCTTTATTTGATCTTAGAAGTGGTTGTAAGTTCACAAGATTGAAGAATTTTGAGCCAATTGCAAACTTGCCATTTTTGGAAATGACTTGAAATGCAAACTTTCCATTTTGGGAAAGTTTTTCAACCTCCTCTTTCATAACCAAAAATGCTTCAAATGAAAATTTCTTGGTCATGAAAGTTGTAGATTAGGTCTTTCCCTTTTCAAAAAGTACAAGAACATGTCTTGATTCATCATAGAACTCAATATATGGCCTTTCAAAGTTGGCAAAAATCCTATAATTTCAAGTTTCATGTCAAAGAGGGATTTTGCATTTTGGCATGTTCAAGCATTCTAATGACCTCTAATGTGCACAAACACTTCACAATATGTCAAATGAACTTCAAACAATCAGAATTGTGCATTGAACCTAGGGTTTTCATGACTTGAACTTCAAGAAATCTCAAAAGGGCCAAAACTCTTAAAATTCGCAAAATGCATTGGATCATTCCATCCACTTGTGCCAGCTGCATCAAACTGATTATATGGCTCTCCATGAATCTTGATGAGGCCAGACACCACAAAAATCTAGCCCTGCCATGGCCCATACCTCAAGTACACCTAAATTGACTTTTTTTCAAAAACACCCCATACCAATCAGCTTGTGCCACAACAACTTTCTGATCAATTCCAATGGCTTAAATAAACATTATGGATCACATTTCACAACATACAAGAGCCTAAATCATCCCACAACTCAGATTTCACAAAATCCATCAAAACCTTCCTCTCTTTGAATCTCAAAAACCAACCACTAAAACTTCAAACTTCCTTCACCAATCAACTCAAAAACACCTTAGGATCATTTCCCACCCATCACCATAGCCTAAAACACCCTCAAACCAAAATACGATTTCTGCAAAATTAGAACCAAACACTTCAAAATAGCCATCACGAGCTTGCTCTAAGCTCCTCCTCATCATCAGGAAGTTCATTGGGGTGGATTTGAACCAAGAGGGAGGCGAGAAAGCTCAAGAACACAAAGCTTCAACTCAGGTAGCCATGATGAACTTTTTTTCCAGAACTTCTCTTTTAAGTTTCTAAATGATTTCTCATGCTTCACTGATCACTCTGATGTGTTTAAAATTGAAAATGGTTGAGAAATAAGCATTTCATGATGTTCTGAAATTTTTCCCGTGAAATGATTTTTGCTTCGATTCATCATGTATGCGTGAAATAAATTGTTTTTGATGTTTGATTCTTGCTTGTTGATGTTTAATGATCATTTCTGGAGACTTTGGTGTGTTTTCATGGCCTGGGGAGGGATTTAGGGTAGGAGAGTTGTCGGAGAAGATGACCGGAGGTCTTCTCCGGCCACCTGAAAGTCATTAGGGCTAAACCCTAATTAATTTCCCATTTTGAATGTAGGCCTTTTGATTTTAGGGTTAACGTGTGTTTGGACGGTTCTGATCATTTCATTAAACCCTAATCTTTTAATTAAATTAATTAATTATGATTAATTAAATAAAAACCCAGTTTGAATGTCAGCCATAGGATTGCACGCGCAGTCAATGCCTTTTCCCCCAGTTTGAATCCTGGCCATCAGATCTTCATACTTTTCATTTAAATTCATTTAAATTCATTTTCTTTTTATTTCTTTTGTTCTTTTTATTTAAAATATCAAAAACCATCCAAAAAATATTTTCTTTTGCATTCTGGCTTTAAATATTTTTCTTCATTCAAAAATAATTTTTATTTTATTTTTTGCATTAAAAAAGTATTTTTAAAATATTTAAATGTTATTTTTAATTAATTAAAGTATTTTAATTAATTAAAAATACATTTATGTTTCTAAAAATCACCAAAAAAATCATGAATCATCCAAATGCATTTAGAAACATTTTCAAACTCTTCATACAAATTTATTTTTAGGTTTGATCATAGAAATCATATTTTTGAACCCTAACTTTAAAAAATTATTTCTGCCTAACAAAGAAGAGTTTGAAGATGATTCTTTTTTCATTTTGTTGAATATGGAATGTAGTTTATAGGTATTTTTCCTCATGAATTTATCTTAGATTTTCAATTTAATTTGCATTTTTCCCTTTGAACCACCCAAAAACCTAGAAAACTTAGAAAAATCATAACTTTTGATTGGTTAGGCTTCTGACCTTCTCCTTTGGGGTGTGAACTAATATGGGATTAGGGTTTGTTTGAGCTTAATTAAAAAAATTTATCATGCCATTTGCTTCTGTTTTATCCATTTGCATCTCACATGTCCATGTAACCCTAATTTCTCATGTTCATTTGCATTCACCTTGCATATGCATCATTACATGAACTTGCCATGACATTTCATGCATTCATATGTCATATTAGACATCTTAGGACATGTTAGAACCTTTCTCAACCATTTCTTCATTCATTTTCCATGATTAGCATTCATTTCATTTCATTAACTTTCATGTGTTTTCAAACTTCAAAGCATGCTTCCTTTGCATCTCATCTTTGTATGATCACACATATGGATCTTGTATGCCTTTGCATCATCTTACATGATACTTGAATTGCATAAACACTTCTGACTTTGGTCATTTTATCTCATTTCATCTCATTTCACTTCATTTCTTTATGCTTTATACTTTATACATCCATGCTAACTTTTCAGGTTTTGGTAAGTCATTTTGGGAGGTGAATTTGCCTTTATCTTTCACTTCTTCTTACCTCTTTCATATGAATTTTAACTTGTCTTTGAAGTGAATTTGATTCACTTATGTCCCATCTCTCTCACTTTCTTTCTTTAAGTTACTTATCTTCTTCAATGAAGTAAGTAACTTATTCTCTTGCTTCCTCCTCCTTTCATTTGCTTCTTCCATTGGTGGCTTCCTTGAAGATCTTTTCTCTTAAGCCTCACAAACCATAGGAACATCCAAGAATGATAATTTTACGGTTGTGTTTGGTCCCCCTTATACTTTTTACCTTTGAGTCTCTCTTCTCATCTCAATAATCATAGACTAAACTCTTAAAGTTTTAAGACTTTGGAATTAGGGTTATGCATGCATCCTTCTCTTAGGGTGGAGTGTATAACTTTAATCCTAAGTGTTAAACCTTTAATTTGTTTAAACCTCTTAATAAAATCATCTTAATAACTATCAAGACTTTATCTTGTAACTTGGGCCTTACATTAGGGTTCTAATTCTTCCTTATGGTTAAGAAGGACTAACCCTAGTGTTTAATGGACAAGTCCCCCTCAAGTTGTCTTACAAATCATAAAATCCACTTCTTAATCTCATCCCTTAATTAAAATCCACTTAATAAAGGTATGTTATATAATGAATTTAATCCCTAACCATGGATTAAGTTGAGGTATCTTCCTCAGCTTAAGTGTTCTCATCTATTATCCTTCTACTAGGATGGTGTAATGAGTTCATTAATTTGTGATTAGAGATTAAAATCATTACTTAACACTAAACAAAAACCCAAAAACATCTAAATAATCACAAGTAGGTTAATGATCTTAATCCTACATCATCATGGTAATTAAGTTGAGATGCTTATCTCATACTTAAGTAGGCTCATTATCCCTAATCAGGGAGGATATAATGAGTTTACAAGCCCTTGATTTAGGCTTAAGCTCATTAACTTATGCAAAACACCAAAAATAAAAAAAAAACTGAAAACACAAAAACAAACAATAATCGTCTCCTCCGGGATTCTTTTCTCATCACACTCATTCATAAACGAGAACTTTCTTCTTCCGTCTAATGCAAGACAGTTAGCACTCAAGCCAGACGAGTCATACGCTTGAGCATAGACAAGCAAGCAGTTCATAGTCAATTTATTTTTCAGTCTCTTTGAGTCAAACTACGGTGTTCTGACTTCCTCATTGCACGAGAGGATACATAGGCATAACTTAATTGTTATCGAACAAAAGTCTCTGTGTCTTCCCCCTCTTTCAACATTCTTTATAAAGCCTCAGATCCTGAGCATTCACCTCTTGCACTGACACTTGTACATTCATTCTCAGCTTTTGCACACTGATAGCACATACCCTTACCCCCTTTAAACATAATCTTGTAAGCGTGGATCCCGTCGAGTACGACAGACAATCTGGGTGCTAATACCTTCCCAGGTTCTAATCAACCCCCTTTCTCAATTTCTCTAGTTCACAACCGTCTTATCCATCTTTTCCTAGGTTTATGCAGCATTACCTTTCCTTCGGGATAAAAATGCCTAGCTAGAGACTCTATTCAGTTCACCTTCATTTTCTCTTTTCTTCAACCGTTCGCGCTTGTACCGGGATGCAAATCTTCGGGAGCGACAGTAGAGTTATCATATGACATGTTTTAAGGATTAATGAGTAGGATTAGTAATATATGATGTGTAGAGATTTACCTTGATTTTTATGAGTTATGAAGTATGAGTGAGATTAGTATTTAATTGAGGTGTGAAGAATTAAATTAATTTCCTTGAGTAAGAGGTATAATTATATGATGTTGAGTTATGATGTAGGATGAGTGCGTTGTATGATGTTTATTGAGTATGTACATGATGTTATAAACGAGTATGATGAATGATTGTTAATAATGAATGCGGATGCAATTTTATGATGTCTTGAGGATGATGTATGTATATTAAGTCTTGCATTCATGGCATTGAATTTATGAGGGGACTTCGGTCCATTGGTAGCTTCAATCCCATTATGTGGATTGAAGTGATATGATGTTTATGATGTGTTCCCTTAGGGGAGGGTTGATGGCCTAGTGTCTATCACATGAGGATGTTTCGGTACTGCATGCATTAGTAAGAGGTTGCATTTTATTCTAAATGACATAGCATGAATGCATTGATGTTTTGTGTATTGATGAGATGTATTTGTTAATATGTGTTAAATGGGCATGATGAATATTTCTATGATGTGATGATGATGATATATATAATTGAGTTGTAAATGAATTGTTGTTGTTGTTTTGTTTTAAGTTCTTATTTCTATATTATATTGTGAAATGTGAATTTACTGACCCTGCTTTCCTTTTGGTGATGGTCTATTATGCCATCCTGTAGATAATCAAGGTTAGCTCGGTGCGTACTTGACTCGGAGATAGTGAGTCGTCGAGTTAGTTAGAAGTGGAGTTCTGCTTTGGGTCTAGTAACATCGAGATGAGTTTCGCTTGAGTGTTATGCTTTATTTGGATTTAGATTGTTAAGTTTTGTTTAAGTGTTTTGATAAGATGATATTTGAGATGAATTATGAGTTTTAGTTTTATAAAAGAGGAATTTAAGACTTATTGATTTTTCGCTTTGTAATGTTTCAGAAGGAGTACAAATGAGTTATTATGTTTTTATGAACCCGTGTTACGCGACATGACTCTATGTGATGTTTTGAATTTTGATTTTTAGAAGTAAATGTGATGCCCTTTTATATGAATTTTACTCTGATAAATGATTTAAATTGCTTAATCTGTGATAGGGTAGATAGGGTGTTACATTAGTGGTATCAGAGCAGGTCGGTCTACCGGTCATGTCGTGTCGTTGTCAGTCCTGTCGATTTTTGAGTTAGAGTGTTTTGAGGATTGAGTTGTTTCTTGATGTTGTTAGTGATTTGTAGAATGACTTCGAATCATGCTCTTGCGGATGCGGTAGCTGCACTTGCTCATGCTACGGCGCAGAACAACGTTCGGGATGAGTTCCATGCTTTGGGGGGTTTTTCAAAGGAATAATCCGCCTAACTTCGAGGGTTCTCATGAACTGGAGAACCTGCATAAGTGGCTGAAGGTGATTGAGAAGATTTTCAGGACTATGGTGTGCTCTGATGCACAGAAGGTGCAGTTTGGCACCCACATGCTGGATGAAGAGGCTGAGGATATGTGGGATAATACTCGTCAGAGATTGGAAGGGGATGGGACTGCCATTACTTGGATTGTGTTCATGAGAGAATGTCTAAGTAAGTACTTTCCTGAAGACGCTCGTGGCAAGAAAAATGTAGAGTTCTTGGAACTAAAGCAGGGGAACATGACGGTGGCAGAGCATGCTGCCAAATTTGAGAGGTTCGTGAAGTTTTGTCCTCACTACAACCGTGATGATGCTGAGCTGTCCAAGTGTTTGAAGATTGAGAATGGGATGAGACCGGAAATCAAGCAAGCGATTGGTTGTCAGCAGATCCGCAGGTATGCTGAACTTGTGGATAAGAGTAGGATTTATGATGAGGATAATCGAGCTAGATCTGCTCACTATAAGCATGTGAGTGAGAAAAGAGACAAGGGTCAGTTTCGAGGGAAACCTTATGTGACTCCAAATGACAAGGGGAAGCATAAGGGTAATGATGGGAAGAAGCCAAGTGGGGGAGCGGGTTCTACTCCTCTCAAGAGCTATAAGTGTGGCAAAGCAGGTTACAAATCTGATGTGTGTACTGCTACTGTGGTAAGATGATATAAGTGTGGTAAGAAGGTCCATATGAAGAATGAGTGTACGAGTGCTGAACCAACTTGTTTTAATTGTGGTGAAGAGGGACATATCAGTACTCAGTGCCAGAAACTGAAGAAGGTTACTATTGCGGCTCAGACTACTGGTAGAGTGTTCGCCTTGAGTGGCTCAGATGCTCAGAAGAAATACAACTTGATTAGAGGTACTTGTTTTATTAATGATGTTGAATTGGTTGCTATAATTGATACCAGAGCTACTCATTCATTTATTTCGATTGAATGTGCGACCAGTTTGAATTTACCTTTGATTATTATGAATGGTAATATGTTGATTGAAATGCCTGTTGATGGTTTAGTTACGACTAACCGTGTGTGTTTGAAGTGTCCCTTGACCATTTATTGTAAGGATTTCTTGATGGATTTAGTGTGTTTGCCCTTGTGCCATATGGATGTTATGCTGGGAATGAATTGGTTAGAATTCAACTTTGTGCATATCAACTTCTATGCAAAGACAATGGAGTTTCCTAAGTTTAGTGATTGTGGGGAGATGATGTTTCTATCTGCGAAGTAAGTGGATGAACTTCAAGTAGATGAAGCCCAGATGTATTCTTTTTTTGCGTCATTACAAGTTGACCATGAACAGGTGGGTGTTGAATTACCTGTTGTCCGAGAATTTCTGGATGTGTTTCTGGATGACATTAGTGATTTACCATTGGAGCGCGAGGTATAGTTTTCTGTGGATTTAGTAACTGGTACTAGTCCAGTGTCGATTTCTCCTTATCGGATGTTAGCTTTTGAATTGAGTGAGTTGAAGAAACAACTTGAAGAACTTCTTGAGAAGAAATTTCTCCGTCCAAGTATTTCACCGTGGGATGCTCCTGTGTTGTTGGTTAAGAAGAGGATGGTAGCATGAGGTTGTGCGTCGATTATCGATAGTTGAATAATGTAACTATCAAGAATAAATATCCACTTCCGAGGATTGATGATTTAATGGATCAGTTGGTGGGAGCATGCATTTTTAGGAAGATTGATTTTAGGTCGTGTTATCATCATATTCGAGTTAAAGCATATGATATTCTGAAGATAGCTTTCCGAACGAGGTATGGTCACTATGAATATACGGTGATGCCTTTTGGTGTATCCAATGAACCTGGTGTATTCATGGAGTATATGAACCGGGCTTTTCATGAGTATTTGGATACATTTGTGGTGGTTTTTATTAATGACATTCTGACTTATTCAAAGTCAGAAGAAGAACATGGGGGACATTTGAGGATTGTATTACAAGTGTTGAGAGAGAAGAAGCTTTATGCTAAGTTGTCGAAGTGTGAGTTCTGGTTGAAGGAAGTGAGTTTCCTTGGCCATGTGATTTCTAGTGGTGGGATTTCAGTGGATCCTTCGAAGATTGATGTTGTATTGAATTAGGATACTCTGAAGTCTGCTACAGAGGTCAGAAGTTTTCTTGGGTTGGTCGGTTATTACGCAAGTTTATAGAGGGTTTCTCTAAGTTGGCTTTGCCTTTGACTCAGTTGACCTGAAAGGGTCAGGCTTATGTATGGGATATTGCTTGCGAGAAGAGTTTTGTTGAGTTGAAGAAGAGGTTGACTACTGCTCCTGTTTTAATTTTACTGAATCTGAATGAATCCTTTGTGGTATATTGTGATGCTTCGAAGATGGGTCTTGGTGGTGTTTTTATGCAGAATGGTCAAGTAGTTGCCTATGATTCTAGACAATTACATGTTCATGAGAGCAACTATCCTACCCATGACTTAGAGTTAGCGGCTGTGGTTTTTGTGTTAAAAATTTGGAGACACTATCTGTTTGGATCGAGGTTTGAGGTGTTCAGCGATCATAAGAGTTTGAAATACTTGTTTGATCAGAAAGAACTCAATATGATTCAGAGGAGATGGTTAGAGATGTTGAAGAATTTTGATTTTGATTTGAGTTACCACCTTGGTAAGACTAATGTGGTTGCAGATGCTTTGAGTAGGAAGACTTTGCACATGTTGACGTTGATGGTGAAAGAACTTGAGATAATTGAGAAATTCAGAGACATGAGTTTATTATGTGAACTACATCTGAGAGTGTGAAGCTAGGTATGTTGAGATTGACTAATGATATTATGGAGGAGATCCGTTTAGGACAACAATTAGATTTGAAGTTGGATGATCAGATGACTTTGATTAACAAAGGCAACAGAGGAGAGTTCCATAATTATAAGAATGGTATGATGAGGTTTCGGGATCTCGTGTGTGTTCCTGATATCCCAGAATTGAAGAAGAGTATTCTAGAGGAAGGGAACTGAAGTTGTAATACCCCGTATTTTAGTTAATACTGTGAACAATATTAATTGGTAATAATATAATTCCGAATTACTCTAAGAAATTTTAACGGAACCAAATAGAATAATCAACGGGATGTTATTTTATAAATTGATATTAGCTGACTCAGAGGTTTTATAAAATTTTGGATTAAGAGACATTTTTGGATACTCTCTAATTTTGGACACAAAGGAAAAATATATGTTTTTATATTTAGTAATAGAAAGGAAATAAGAAGAAGAAAAAGTTAGTAAGTAAAAGAATAGAGAGAAGAAGGAAGAAAAGAAAGAGAGGAGAAGAAGAGGAGGAAAAACCCCAAAACTTCAAATTCATCTTGCTTCGCCGTCCATCCGTCGAATCGACTCAATCTTTCCGCCAAACTTCACCTCCCAAGGTGGGTTCTTAGTTAGAAGCTTTTATCTTGGATTTTTGGTAAAATAAGCACATGAGAAGCACACATTTCATTAATGTGTTGTCCAGATCTGAGCCACAAGATGAAAAGAATCGTACGGTCCACGGATTATCTGAGAAACATAACATTCAAACATGAAACTCAAGCAAGTCACCGGCCAAAGAAGACTTCGATCGTCTTCTTCGGCCACACGCCAGTAGGTCTGAGCAAAAAAAACTCCAGAAACTTGAAAATAGCACAGCAAATTGAAGCTCACACAACAAGGATCTCAAATCCACAATCAATTTTCGCAAACACACAACATACACAGAGAATTAAATGAAATAAGTTTGAAACTCAAAACTAAAAATCACAATTTAAGGTATCTCAAGGCTTCAACACACTTCATAGACTTCAGATCAAGCAAAATCAGACCAAAACAAGTAAAGTCATGGCATATCCGAAGCAAAAAAAAATGAATGTTCAAACCTGAAATGAAGCTCTCTTAAAGGTCTTTAGAAAACCCAGAGGTCCTTGATCCTTTCTTGCTTATGTTTTGGCCAAATAAAGGCTTTAATCCTTGGAAGTGAAGAAAATAATGAGAATCCAAATGCAATTTTGACCTTCAAATATCACAATGTTGGTCTTTAGCCATTCTCAGAGATGATTGTGCCATGAACAAGGTGATATCAAGGATGATTCAGAGGAGTGATTTGTGTAGAGTGTAATGGAGAAACAATGTCTTGGATCTGATTTTACATTTTTTTAGAGTGAGAGGAAAAGTGTGAAGAATAGTGTGTATATGCTTCACTATTTCGTGGGAATGATTCTCTCTCTCAATGCTGAATGTGTGAGCACCTTTTTATGAGTGTGAGTGTTTTGTGGAATTCTGTTTTTTAAAACTCAGCCAAAATGCGTGCTCTTCTTTTCAAATTCATTCAAGTGTTGTGAGGTCCATGGTTTTTGTGGTAGACTTGCATGGTGTTGTTATCATATTGGATGATGAAATATCATGATGATCTGATGGTGATGTAGTTGCATGATGGGGGATGTTGCATGGTGTACCCATAATTCACGTGATAATCTCTTTCCCCTTGGTTCAAAATGTGTGAGTGGTAGTGTAAAAGCATGATATGCCTTTTATTAGAACAACAAAAGGGCGTGTGGTGCACACACACACTTGCTGATTCTTTTCTCTCCAAATCCAGACCACATGTGCCTCTCTTGTACCTTCTTTTTCAATATTTCCACTAAAAACAATACAAAATAAAATGACCTATTTACACTTTCTTATGTCACGTGAAAAGTGTAAGGACCTACTAAAAAAAGTCTATAAAAAATGGTAGCATCAAAGCACAAAAAATATGAAAATGAAAGAGTGGACCAATGAGCAATTGCCAAATACGCATCAAAACCCTAAAAATGACCTCTAACTTCAAAAAATCATATCTTGAGTTCTATGAAGGATATGAAAGTGTTCTTATACTTTTTGGAAAGGGAAAATCAAGATAGACAACTTTGATGTTCAAAGAAAAATCATTTGGAGCTTCCTTGGTCATGAAATAATGAGTTGAAGGTTAGGGCAAAGATTTCCAAAAATAGAAAGTTCTCACTTGAAATATTCCAATTTTAGTAACTTCTTGAAAACCCTTGATTCTTGACACTTGAGATCATTCATGTTATTCCTTGACCAAATAAAGGTCCATGAAGTTGATGAACATGGTTGAAACCCTAGAAATCCACTGGTTGACTTTTCTTCTGCACATTTGACTTCTTTCTTCAAATACATGTAATTGAACCATTGCCTGACTTCCTTAATGAATTTTTGAACCAAATATCATACATAAGACTTATATAAACTATTGAAGCCTTTGACCACAAGAATTGTTCAAAGCTATGAGGATAGCTTGTCCTTGGCCAAAACCCTAATTAGGGTTTCCCTGTGTAGGAGGAAGTTGCACTGATGAATCAAACCCCTTCTAGGGCTTTGAGGGGAAGTTTGAGCTTGTGAAAGATATGAAGATACCTTGTAGACTTGATGCAAGAAAACTTGGCTCTTATCTTGGCTTTGAAGAATCACTAATTGGGAAATCACTGGTCACATGCCCTATGCTTCTAACAATGGATGTTATGCCTTATCTTTCTATGCAAAGATGCAATGGTATGTATACTATTTGTTATGCTATATGACATGAAAATGAGAGGGAAAATTTTGGGATGTTACAATGGGGACATGATATATCCATTGTAAACTCGTTGGGGAACAGATGCGGATATACCAATGGTGCAAGCAAAACCTACTAGGGTGATTAACATCAATCATCAACTATGCAAAGGGAAATCACAATATTGAAGAAAGGTAACAATCTGCCTGGGATAGGGAAACAATTCCATAATCCTTGTTTGGGACAGAGAATAATCTTTCTAGGAAATAAATAACAAGCATGTCTTTCAATAAACATCAATCTCTGTGAGGGATAATTAACATACCAAACCTACTCCGCTTGGGGATAAGATGCAAGACTTGTTGAGGATTAAATATGAGTCTGTTAGAAATCATCACATGCAGATCTACTGGGGATATGAGAGAAAAACTCTAGGGAATATCCACCAATAAAATTTAGGACTTTCCGATCCTTGTGAGATACCAGAAGTTAACATCATAGTCAAAGGTCAAGTTGAAAGGGGTTTTAAATCCAATACCCAACACTAGGTAAGATAAATCCTATCAATTGATTGCTATACCAATACTTTGCAATGGGACATATCCTTCTCAAGTTGCAGATCAAATCAGAACTCAGCTAGGAATTCCTATAAAAGATACATTGCTTCTCAATAACAATTCTGCTGAGGAAGAGATCAAAACTCAACTTGGGGTACTCATGCAGCAAACAAGATCTTAGATCTTACTCACTTCTAGAGAAACAAAATCACTAATACTTCAACAATCAGGACTACTCGGGGATTATGTTTGGAGAAACAGTCAGATCAAACACTGCCCTCGAAGAGGAAAGTTATACACTTCAAGATTTTGTCATCCCTGTAATAACTATTGACATTCTTTCTTTATTCATATATCAATAGAAAAATGTTTTTATAATCTTCAAAATTTCAATTTATTAAATTTATTATCATAAAAATTAAATGAAATTTTGTAAACAGAAACAACATAAAGAATTGCAAACAATTTGACAAAGGCTTAAATTTCATTGATAGAATGGTAGTTTGCGAATGGCGTGACTCCATGGATCATTACAAGTTTGAAAAATGGTAAATACATGGAAAAGGGCTACAATGAAATACAACGATCACTATTCTCCCTAACAACTTTGTAATCCACTATGCTTGGAACTTCAGTCAGTGATGAGTGAATAAGAATCTCTGATTGGCAACCTTACTGGGAAACAGAATCCAGGATCCTCAATTGTTTCAAGTAATCCAATTTGATCTGATGCAGTTACTTTCCATGATCCCTAACTTTTTCCTAGATTTCCCTTGCGAGTTTTCAATCTAATGGGATAATTATTTCTCTAACTTTTGCCTGGACTACCCTTTCGGGTTTTCAATCCATCGAGACGCTCATTTTTTCCTAAGCCACCCATTCAGGTTTTCAACTTAGCAAGTTGTTCTTTTATTCTTTTAGGTGAAGTATTTCTTGACTGCGTCAACATTCACACGATGAGTGATCTCCTTAAAATCCATAGTTGCAAGAATCAATGAACCTCCAGAGAAGGCTTTCTTAACAACATACGGGCCATCATAATTAGGAGTCCACTTACCCCTATGATCAGTAATGAAAGATTGAATCTTTTTGAGCATGAGGTCGCCTTCTCTGAATACACGAGGTTTGACCTTCTTATCAAAATATTTCTACATCCTTTACTAGTATAACCAACAATGGCACAAAGTTGTCATTCTCTTTTCCTCAATCAAATTCAAATGATCAAATCTACTTTGAGACCATTCAACCTCTGTCAACTTGGCTTCCATCAAAACTCTCATTGATGGGATCTCAACCTCGAAGGGGAGCACTACTTTTGTACCATATACAAGCAGGAAAGAGTTTGCCCCTGTTGAAGTGCAGACAGATGTATGATTCCCAT
This sequence comes from Lathyrus aphaca, assembly GCA_963966055.1. Lineage (NCBI taxonomy): Eukaryota > Viridiplantae > Streptophyta > Magnoliopsida > Fabales > Fabaceae > Lathyrus > Lathyrus aphaca. Next base: position 514,390,310 of record OZ014520.1, read on the forward strand.
GTAAAGTGAAAGGGAGCATCTCATGCCAATCCTTATATGTCACAACCATTTTCTGAATGATCTTCTTAATATTTTTATTCGCAGCTTCAACGACCCCATTCATCTTCGATCTATAAGGAGAAGAATTATGGTGTTGAATCTTGAATTATTCACAAAGCTCTTTCATTATCTTATTACTCAAGTTCGAACCTTTATTAGTAATTATCTTATTTGGAACACCATATCGGCAGATATTATGATTCTTGATAAACCGAACCACCACATGCTTGGTCACATTAACATACAATGCCATTTCTACCCACTTGGTGAAGTAGTCAATAGCCACAAGGAGAAAATGATGTCCATTCAAAGCCTTGGGTTTAATCATACCAATCATATCAATTCCCCACATAGAGAAATTCCATGGGGGAAGAAATAACATTGAGATGAGTTGGTGGCATATGAATATTATCAACGTAAACATGGCACTTATAGCACTTCTTCACATATTTGCAACAGTCAAATTCCATTGTTATCCAATAGTAACCTGCTGTCAACATATTCTTAGCCATTGCATGCCCCTTGGCATGAATACCAAAAGATCCTTCATGAATTTCTTTCATTAACATGTCTGCTTCGTGTCTATCTATGCATCTGAGCAAGACCATGTCAAAATCTCTCTTGTAAAGCACATTCCCATTCAAAAAGAAATTTCCTGCCAATCTCCTCAAAATCCTTCTATCTTTACTCGGTGCCCCAAGTGGGTATTCCTGACTCAAGAGAAAATATTTAATATCATAATACCAAGGCTTGTCATCTTGGACCTCTTCAACTGCAAACACATGAGCTGGTATCTCAAGACGCATCACACTAATCATAGGAACTTCATTCCATTTATTCACCTTTATCATAGAAGGTATGGTATCCAAAGCATATGCCATCTGATTCTCATCGCGAGGCACATAATGAAACTCGAATTTAGTGAAGAAAGTCGATATCCTTATGGCGTAATCTCTATATGGAATCAAGGGAGGTTGATGAGTTACCCACTTACCCTTGATCTGATTAATTACCTAGGCTGAATCTCCATACACATCAAGACTCTTGTTCCTCAAATCAATATCTTCTTCAAGACCCATAATTCAGGCTTCATACTCAACTTCATTATTGGTACATGGGAAAGTCAATCTTGCGGAAAAACGAATATGTGAACTGTGGGGAGTAATGATCATTTCCCTAATTCCTTTTCCACGTGAATTCACAGCTCCATCAAAAACTAAACCCCATTGAGATCCAGGCCCAGGCCCTTCCACAATCAAAGGCTCATCACAATCTTTCATTTTCTAATACATCACATCTTCATCTGGGAAATCAAACTTGATAGACTGGTAATCACTAATTGGCTTATGTGCCAAATGGCTAGCCAAGAAACTTCCTTTTTATAGCTTTTTGAGCTCGGTACTCGATATCATATTCATACAACAACATTTGCCAACGCGAAATCCTCCTAGTTAAAGCAGGCTTTTCAAAGATATAGTTGATCACATTCATTTTAAATATCAACCAAGTTGTATGATTTAACATATACTGGTGAAGAAGCTTTGTAGCCCAAGCCAAGACACACAAAAAAAATTTCAAGCATGGAGTACCGAGACTCATAATCGGTGGATTTCTTACTCAAATAGTAGATAGCATATTCTTTTCTACTAGATTCGTCTTCCTGACCAAGCACACAACCCATGGAATCTTCCAACACATTCGAATATATTATCAATGGTCTACCTTCCATCGGAGGAGACAAAATAGGAGGTTCAAGCAGATACTCTTTGATACTTTCAAAAGATTTCTGACAATCATCAGTCCAAACACAACCTTGATCATTTCGAAGCAACTTGAAGATCAGAGCACATGTGGCAGTCATGTTAGAGATAAACCTCGAAATGTAGTTCAAACGACCCAAGAATTCTCTTGCTTGCTTTTCAGTTCTTGGAGCAGGAAATTCCCGAATAGCTTTCACTTTATCAGGATTAACCTCAATGCCTCTTTGGTTGACAATGAAACCCAATAACTTTCAAAAACGAACACCAAAAGTGCACTTGCTCGGATTCAAATGAAGCTTAAAATTCCTTAATCTTTGAAACAATTTCAGCAAATGTTCAATATGATCTTCTTCAGTCCTTGACTTAGTGATCATATCATCAACATATACCTCAATTTCCTTATGCATCATGTCATGGAAAAAAGTAGTCATAACTCTTTGGTACATCGCATCAGCATTCTTCAATCCAAAGGGCATCACTCTGTAGCAGAATGTTCCCCATGGTGTAATAAATGTTGTCTTTTTCATGTCCTCGGGTGCCATCTTAATCTGATTATAACCGGAAAATCCGTCCATAAAGGAGAACACATTAAACTTAGCTATATTTTCTACCAACACATCAATGTGTGGTAATGGAAAATCATCTTTTGGACTAGCTTTATTCAGATCTCTATAATCAACACACATTCAGACTTTTCCATCTTTCTTTGGAACGTGAACAATATTGGCTACTCATCGAGGATAATTAGATGTAACAAGAAATCCTTTTACCCCAATACAATATGCTCTGATACCACTAATGTAACACCCTTTTACCCCAACACAAATATACGGATAATTCAATTAAAAAAATATCAGAGTAATCGCATAAGGGCATCACATTTAATTCAAAAACAACCAACATTTGTGTCCTGTCCCGTAACATGGGTTATATCATGTATATTCCTTTAATCATTAACTACGCAGCGGAAAACATAAAACTTCAACTGAACATCAAAAAATATCAAATAATTCAACATACTTCAAATATTAGTCACTTCAACATAATTCAAGTTCAAACTAGAATTTAACTTATAAAACAACATGAAACAAAAGAAAAGAACACTAAGGTTCATAATTTTTCCCAACCCAATGTTACATGACACAGAGAAAGACACCATTCCTTACATATAAATGAAAACAAAAGACGGAAAAGCTTCAAGCTAACTCCACACACTGATATCTATCATTCTTGAGTATTTGCATGTTACCCACGTGGAGGTAACATTCAAACAGGCAGGGTGAGTAATCACGAATCAATATAAATGACATAATGTAAAGGTAACAAACAAACTTCATCACATGGCATCACATCATAAATTCTCACCCATCATAGTACATAAATCACCAAACATCTAATCAATACAAAAATGCATCATGTTATGTTACCACTAATGAAATGCCTCTTCTTAAATGCATGTGGTACCCATTTCAACATATGATGGACACTGGGACATCTACCCTCCACAAGGGAGCACAACATGATCAACATCACCCCGATCCACACTATGGGATCGAAGCCTCTAACAACATAGGTATGCCATGAATGAAAAACACAACACCAACATCATCATATCAACATAGTAAATCAACACTTGCATCCGCACTCATGAAAATTCATCACATTGCCCTACATACATCCTAACCTCGTGATCATCATATATATCATAAGATAATCCTTAAAACATCAAGATAAATCCTAACAATGAGTACAAAACTTCATAACATCATTACTTCATGCCTACACACTAATGAATAATTTTAAGAATTAAAATAATTCATTTTTGATGGTTTGGTAAATGAGAGTGAGAGGGTGAGAAAAGAATTAATTTTTAATGTTTTTGTGTTTGGAGAGGTTCACCACCTCATGCCTATGTACCCATAATGTGCAATGTAAGATCAAAACCCTGTAGTTCGTGGTACAAATAGTGAAAATTGGTTGGTTTTTATTGATTTTAATAAGTAAAGACAATTGCTCATTTTCAAGTGGATAGCCTCACAAATCTACCATGAGAATTAGAGCATGGACTCATACATCATTATGGGGAGGGCGCCAACTCGGATAAAATCGATGAGTATGCCACTAAAGCCCCACAAAATGGCAAGAGACTCAATTATATCAAACTACAACCTTGGAGATTGGGAGACTTGCACCCGACTAGAAAAAAATTGACTCATAGTCTAAACTTGAAAAGAAAACAAAAAAGAGTGCACAAAAGCACAAAACAACTTGAATGAGTTTGGTTCTTTTTATTTTTGAATTGAAGTCAAAATGATTAAGTTCATTGACATTTATTAAATAAAAGAAGAAGTAAAAGTCACGGTTTGAATTATTAAAATAGTAAAGGATTTTAAAACAAGAATCCTTTGAAAAAGAGAGAAGGTTTTTAAAATTGAAGAGAGGGGGAGATGAAGAGGTTATTCTAAAAATGAAATAAAAGAGATAAAGGAGGAAAAATATAACCAACTTGGTGATACTTCCAAGAATAAGCAAAAGAGTTCCATCCTTATAAGCATAAGCTAGCAAGTGGCCAGATAAAGGCTAAAGTGTCAACTCCATGGTGATCAAAAAAAAAGGAAGGTGTCCTAGAATCTAAGTCCAAAACTATAATTCCAATAAAAAAGGATATTAACCATAGTCCAAGATTAGGATCAAAAGTTTTTTAGAGATTTAATCCTTTATTAATATTTTTGGTGTCCAAAGGACAAAAGAAAAGAAAAGGCACAAAGATATAATGACATAAACATAAACATGATAATATATGATAAAGCATGAAATAAAGAGGAGAAAGGAGCAAGAGGGAAATTAAAGAGGATAGAGTGCAAGAAAAAAGTAAAATAGTACTATAATAGTAGTAAATATATATATATATATATATATATATATATATATATATATATATATATATATATATATATATAATAATGGTATAATGAACTTAATCATCACCAACCAAAAGCGTAACAAGGCACATAGTGCCAAAACCGAGAAGGCAACACCGATTTTGTTTAGTATCTTGCAGTATAGTGATTAACCAATGCAATTAGACCCCAAATTCAGTGAAGACTTGACAGAAGATTGGGATACCCAAAGCCACTACGCATCAAGCTTCAAAATTTGTGGATCTAATGCAACTAATTAATCGACATTGGGGTGGCGCGACCAATCAATGCCCGGTCCATGAAAGTTCAAGTATACAATTGGATATTTTCCCGAGATAGGGACGCATTTAGGTCTTTGTTAAGCAATCGCCGAGTCATTTATGAAGTAATTACCCAATAAATTAGGTCGGGCAATATAATATGTGTGCTAATGCATGTGAGATGAATGATATGTAAATCGTCATCCAAACGTCATACCGCACAAAAATAAAGATGAATACCAAATTGAGTCACACTTATGATATTCTTTCATCTTTAAGTTCAATCACTTATTTTGGTGAATTCAAGTGTGAAAATATATCATTAATTCAAAGCACTTAAAGTGAACTGAATGATTAACTTAAAGATATATTTGAACTAATGAATATTATCTCCTCTAATATACACATAAAGTCCAAGGAAGTTAATGAGAAATTAGTCTAAAAAAATGCCACCCAAGGTAAAAATAAGAAGAGAGGGGGGAAAAGAAGGCAAAAAAGTCACAAAAACAGAGTCAAAACCACTTCTAGAACAGTGTTAATCGTTTAACACTCTAGTTAATCGATTAACACTGCACCAGAAGAAGAAAATTAGCTAAAATTCAGCATGATTGTCTTTCAAAACATTTTCCAAACACCTTATGATCATGAACTGAATTTATACGAATTTTAAAGTGAAAACAATAGTGGAAACCTACAATCAAACAACAATATATGATCCAAAGGATCAACAACAAGGAACACCAAGGATCTACATCATGGATGAGGAATGTGAAGGTGTAACAATGGTGAGATGAATTACCACTTCAAGGATTAGAACAACTCCAAATTACTCCACAAGCAAGCTTGATCTACTGAAATGATGAAGAAAAAGGAAAAGGATGAAGGTTTAGCTCAAATTTAATAAAAAATTCAATGCAAATTCTTGATAACTTTCAAAGGAAGAAAATGAGCTTTGGTGAATTTTTTGGTTTGGGGAGATATTTTGCAAGTGTTTTTTTGTCTCTCTAAAGCTTGAGAAATGAATGAAATGATGCCTCTATTTAAAGAGTTTAGGCTTGAGAATTTGGTGGAATGAAATTAGGCTTGGATAATCAAAATTAGGTTTGGAATTCAAATTTGGAGGGAAATTCATAAAAAAAATGGTGATTAATGAAGGTATATGGTGGGAAATGATCAAAGTTATGTGGGGGAATTAAAATGATGTGATCTAGAATATTCCAAGTGAGATCAAGGGCTGAGATGATGCAAAATTAAAATCAATTTTCAAAATTCACCCAGGTTGATCGATTAACACATTGGTTAATCGATTAACTAGTCCAAAATTTGAATTTTTCCTTTTCTTTTGATTGCATTGTTGTTGTTTCAGCTTGATTCTTTTGCGCGTCAAAGAAGACATGGAAATAAACACATGAACCCTTGAATTCCTTGAATAAATCAATTAAAATTTGAGAAATCCTTGATTAGATAAAATGACATGATTGGGGATCAACTTTGACTTTTTATTAATGAAATTCATTCGAGCTATGAAACTGTTATTTTTGGTATTTTTAACATGTTCTTCCCTGAGAATGTTAATAAAAGAAAATAATTTTTTTTTTAATTTTGATTAGATGTTAGTAAGCATAAACAAATAAAAGGCACACAAAAGTAATGGTGATCCCCTGTTAGGCATAAACCTACAACCACAAAGGATAGAAGAACCAATGTGTGATGTTGTTTGTGTGCAAATGATGCAGATGCAAAACAGAATCTTAGGGGAAAAATTTATGGTTTTATAATACCCACACTCGAAAGAAAAATATAAGATTAAATATATTTTTTCATCTCTTATTTTATATTAGAAGTTTATTTTGGTCTCTTAACTCTAAAAAAAGACCATTTGAGTCCTTCAAATATACAAACAAAATCACATTAATTCTTTCCATTTAAATGACAATAACAACGTCAAATTTTTCTCACATGAAAAATGACGTGTAACGTAAAACTTTTATGACTATTTAATGAAGAAAAAATCAGTCACTAAAAAACTTCATGGGTTTTTGTTATGATTTTCGGTATTGTTGTTATATCATTATCATCATCATTTTAAAACTAAAGCATTAAATTTTTTTAAAACTAAAATTCATTTTATGGATAGAGAACTAAAACATAATATTTTTAATAAATGAACTTTTTTCATTGAAGTACATTATGAAAGAATAAGTTTTTGAAACGGATGTGAAAAGGTCAAAGAACTAAGACCATCATCTTAATCTATTGATAAGAGCTTGTGAGGTAACAAATTATGTGACACCCTACTTTGTAGCAAATCTAATGATATTTTTATCAATAAACATTGCTAAAATTAGTTAAAAGAAAAAGTAGTTAGTGGATAGTTACAATCATAAGCTTTTTTTTTTGTTATTTAACACTGTGAACATGTTTATCAATCATCTATAAATTCCCTTACTTCTACCTATTAAAGCAGCAAACTATATAAATAAATTATTAAGTGACATAAAGAGGAAATAAGGAGAAGTATAACTCAATAAAGTGGTAGTAGTGTTCTTTTCTTAATTTGCAATAATTCATTGAAGAGGTGAATTAATATGGCAGGTGGAGCTTTTGTTGATACAAGTGGAGTGAGACATTATGAAGGAAAAGTGACTGCCTTTGTGTTGATTACTTGTTTTGTAGCTGCAATGGGAGGCCTTCTTTTCGGATATGATCTTGGTATTACAGGAGGGGTGACTTCTATGGATGAATTCTTGGTTAAATTCTTTCCATCGGTGTATAAGAAAATGAAAGATGAGACACTTGAAACAAATCAATATTGCAAATTCGACGATCAACTTCTAACGTTGTTCACGTCTTCCTTATACCTTGCAGCATTGGTCGCTTCTTTCTTTGCTGCCACAACCACTAGAGGATGGGGACGCAAGACCTCAATGTTTCTTGGTGGATTTTTTTTCTTAATTGGTGCATTATTAAACGGATTAGCAGTTAACGTTGAAATGTTAATCATCGGTCGTATACTTTTGGGATTTGGCGTGGGATTTTGTAATCAGGTATAAATAATTCAAGCATTATATAAATATTTTCAAGTTTGTTATTTATATCATTGTTTTAACTTTCTATCGGTGTAAATTTTATTGAAACAGTCTGTACCAGTGTATTTGTCTGAAATGGCTCCGGCGAATATTAGAGGAGCACTCAACATTGGCTTTCAAATGATGATTACAATTGGTATTCTAGCTGCACAACTTATCAATTATGGGACTTCAAAGCTAAAAAATGGATGGAGAATCTCTTTAGGTCTTGGAGCAGTGCCAGCAGTTGTTTTATGCATTGGAGCTCTTTGTCTAGATGAAACACCTAACTCCTTGATTGAAAGAGGAGATCATGAAAAAGCAAAATCAATGTTAAAGAAGATTCGTGGCACTCAAAACGTCGATGAGGAGTTTCAAGATCTTATTGATGCTAGCGAGGAAGCTAGTAAGGTGGATCATCCTTGGAAGAATATTTCTCAACCAGAATATAGACCTCAACTCACTTTTTGCTCTTTCATTCCATTCTTCCAACAACTTACAGGAATTAATGTCATCATGTTTTACGCTCCCGTTCTTTTCAAGATCTTAGGGTTTGGTGATGATGCTTCACTCATGTCTGCAGTTATTAGTGGTGGTGTCAATGTTATTGCCACACTTGTTTCTGTCTTCACCGTAGACAAGTTTGGAAGAAGGATATTGTTTCTTGAGGGTGGCACACAAATGTTTATTTGCCAGGTGAATATTTTCACACATAAGAATCACATAGTTATTGATAACTATTTTTAAAAATGGAAATGATTTAATGTAATTAACTATATGACAAAAATGGATAATGTTTATTTTATAATTAATCTATGATTGTAGGTTATTATTGGAATCGTAATTGCTGCAAAGTTTGGATTGACTGGCCAAGGATCATTTAGCAAAGGCGAAGCCGACATCCTCTTGTTCTTTATTTGTGCATATGTTGCGGCATTTGCATGGTCATGGGGACCATTGGGTTGGTTAGTTCCAAGTGAAATATGTGCTCTTGAAGTTCGACCTGCAGGTCAAGCAATAAATGTTGCAGTAAACATGTTCTTCACGTTTATCATTGCTCAAGTCTTCTTAACCATGCTTTGTCACTTGAAGTTCGGCCTCTTCTTTTTCTTCGCGGGTTTTGTGATTATCATGACTGTTTTCATTGCCTTACTTTTACCTGAGACCAAGAATGTTCCAATTGAAGAAATGAATAGAGTATGGAAGTCACATTGGTTTTGGACGAAGTTTGTTCCCGATCAAGTCATTGTTGGTGGTAAAAATAAAAAGACTTCTCCATGAATTTGATTAAAATTTGACTGCGATGAATAACAAAATCAAAAACAGTGACTACAAGAGAATATCGAAGAAAATGAATGAGTGGGAAAATAAATTGTAGCACTGTGCAATAAATAATAAAATCTTGATGTACTTGAAACTATTCAAGATTTTGTTGTTTTTCTTCTATTCTTTTAGAGGAAAGATTGTTATGTCCCACTTGATTTCAGTTTGATGAATAATAATTGGATGTGTTCTTCTTATGATGATTCCTTAACTTTCTTTCTTTTATATATATATATATATATATATATATATATATATATATATATATATATATATATATATATATATATATATATATATATATATATATATATATATATATATATAATTCTAATAAATTACTATAGTCTTGTTAATATAAAACATATTTTACTTGTTCCATCATAATTGTTATATTTTTAACAAAAACATTAACATGTTTTCAAGGCGATTCTAATTATAATTTATTCATTGTTTTTTAATATAAATTATTTTCAAATTATTATTCTTCACTTTATATTTATATTTATAGAAATTTTAATATTAAATAAATTTATTATTATTACTTTATTTATATTTAAAACAAAACTAAAGAAAAAACTTGTAAAGAAAATGTAGTATAATGAGACTTTTAGATATTTAATAAAATTGTTTGACAAAATTTAGTCACTTAAATTTTTTGTGTACACATTATAGAAAAAAAATTCTAAATATTATTTTTCTTCTCTTATCTTATATTTGAGGTTCATTTTAGTCCATTAACTTTAAAAAATACTATTTGAATCCTTTAACTTTAAACATAACCACATTAGTCCTTTCCATCCAAATGGTAGTAACGACATTTGTTTTTCACACGTGATAAGTGATGTGTAACATTAAACTTTTGTGACAATTTAGTGATGAAAAAACCGGTCACTGAATTTTTTTTAAGAGATTTGTATCATGATCTTCATTTTCAATATAAAAAAATAAAAGCATAAAACCAACTTCTAGACTGTATCCATACTTTAGTTTTTTCTTGCTACCTTATAACTTGGAAAAGAATCGTGTTTTCAACTCAATTCACATGCTTTGTTGAGTCTTTTTACTTTTATTTTTATATTTTTACATATGTACTTGGTATTTGTTTTAGGTATATGGATTGTAGGAGTGTTTGTGCAAAGAAATATTGTGAAACAGCAAAAACAGGAGCGAAAAAGGAAATTATGCACTAACAACACTACAACAAATAACGCTTTTCATGATGAACATTTCTCCTCGAATAATAGAAAACTGAGGTACAAAGCCAAGGCGCGGTATTATTTATTATTTAAAAAAAAAAAACAATACATTCCCTCGATTTTTCTTAACACTAAGGTGAGAAAACAACTTGGTACAAGCTTCGATTCCTAACTATCGCAGTTTAAGATTTTATTTATTTATAAATGTAAACAAAATAGTCTAATCCTTAGGTTTTCTATTTATCCGAGGCATAAAATAATAAGATTTTATTATAAAATCACTCGTTAAATAAATTTTACCCAAATCCTTATTAATATGAAACCGCCCCAAACTCGCAATCATCATTATTTGGGATGGATTGCAAGACAAAAAAAATCTTCAATGTTCTTAAATTTTGAACAAAAAAAAAGGTATACCCATGTAATTTATCTCACATTATGGTGTTGTTGTTCTTGTATTTTTGGAATAACCCTCAGTTAAAGAAGGGAGCTTAACCTTTAAAGAGTACTTAGTTGATAAATTGCAAGTGCAGAAAATAATTCTTCTGTAAATAATTTATTCTAATATTCTGTGTAAACAATGTAATTTCAAAGAAAAATAATTATTCACCTCGATTTTTCTCATCAATAGGGTGATAGTTAACAGGAGAAGATACAAAACCTCGATTTTATAATAAAACTGAAATTCTAGTACCAGATATAAGATGTCGAATGAAATGTCACGACATTAATATCTGAACATTAACAAGGTTAATAAAACATAAAACAAAATAAAAATAAGACAAGAAGCACTAAAGCATTTGATAGGCCTTCATCAGTATCCGGGTCACATTCTTTATTCTATCTTCAGTGTTAGAGGCAAAGGCTATGTTTTTATTCTTCTTTTTAGATCTGTCACTCATGCCTATTTCAAAAGTATGAAGATATCCAATAAGGTCATCCATTCTCATCTTACTAATGTCATGAGCTTCTTCTATGTCAATGACTTTCATGTCAAATCTCTTAGGAAGAGATCTGAGAGTCTTTCTTACTAACTTCTCTTCAGACATTTTTCTCCTAGGGCACTGGATGCATTGTCTATCTCAAGGATGTTCATATGAAAATCATCAAAGTGCAAAAAGTATCCAAGAGTGAAAACCTCAATTTAATCCCCACCCCTTTCTTGTGTTTTTCTCGCACCTTCATCCCTGACAACCAAGGATCTAGATGGTTGGACCTCCTCATTTTGCCGCTGACGTTGTTCATTTGTGACCTTATTTGTGATGTTTATGTTAACATTGTCATTTGTTGAACTCATTTTTATGAAGAATGTATAATTAAGAAATGTAAAACTGTCTCTTTATAGATGAGCTTAAAGATGAAAAGTATGATATTTTGGTGCTTGCAATGATGATAAATTGTAATGGTTGATATTCTCGAACGATATTTTTGAAAAACGGAGAAAATCATAAATCATTATTATACTTGGTATGAGCGTTTCTCTCTTCCGGAAAGAGCAAAGGTTGTAATATTACAACAGTTTGTTATTATAACCGTTGTGATATATTATGTAAAATTGAAAAAAAAAAATTATTTCCAGGAATCGAACCTTGTACCATATAAAAAGGGTATCGCTACGGTTCTTATGTTTAACTGTTGTAATATATTTATAATAAAAATATATGTATCATTATGGTTTTTTGCGATAACCGTTGTGAAATATTTACCCATGTAAGTGAATTAACTTTTCCTTGTTGACCGTAGCGCCGTTTCATTCATAGTGAAACCCTAGCACCCATTTTTCCTCTTGTGCTTCATACATTAAGGTATTCTTCTTCTTCCATCTATTGTACATATTTCCCATTAAGATATTTCTCATTATCTCTTTTGTTGCATGTTTTTTATTATTCTTCTTCTTCCATCTTAGACAGCAAACTTCGTATAGTTTTAGAAACAATGAAAAGAAATATAAGAAGTATGAGCTTTTGTGTACATATTTCTTCTTTATGTTTCTTTTTCATTGCTTCACAAACTAGATGAACATGGTGATGATGGTGGTGGTAGTAAGTGTAATGTACATATTGTTTGTGTAGATATGGAAAATTAAGGTATTCTTCTACTTCTTAGGGTTTTGTCCCCACTTAGGTTACAATCTCACTTCTTAGGGCTTTGTTTCAACTTTTGCTGGTTTTGTTTTGAATACTAACTAATTTTATTTTGTTTGAAATAACTGAAGTTGTATAATAAAGATGATACATGGTGATGATGATGGTGGTATCAAGCGTATTGTATGAGTTGATAAGGTACATATATATATGAAGTCATTTTGATATTGTATATGAAATTTAGTTTATTATATACTATGTTTATTGTGTGTTTCACTATCCTTTTATTGAAAATACAATCATTTAAATTGACATAGAAACATATAATCTGAAAATTAAGATGTATTTGAAAACCAAACTATATCAATCAATGTTTTCGGAATAACTTGCATCTCATTCAATACATTTTATGTTCCTTAACACAAATATATGGTTCAATGCTCTATTTACTTCAATTCATCGATATCTACAATTCTATTATACTTCATCGTCATCACTTATCACCATGATTGTTATGATCATGATTGTTATGATGATAAAATCATGATGATAAGCGGCGATGATGAGGTAAACTATAATAAAAGATATCGATGGATTGAAGGAAGTCGACCATTGAACTATATTTGTGTTAAAGAACATAAAATGTGCACAATGAGACGCATATAATTCGGAAAATAGTGGTGTGTTTAAGTTGGTTTTCAAGAATAGTTTAATTTTAAGATTATATAGTTCTTTACCAATTTTAATGGTTGTATTTCTTTAATTAGGTGTATGGTACAACAAACAATATACATTTGTATCTAATAAACTAAGGGTACGTTCCACAACAGTTGAAACTCATAACCGTTGTGATATTCAGTATATATTACAACGGTTGTTATACCTAATCATTGCAATACACCACACGCTTTCCAGAATAAAATAACGGTCTCAGGTCTGTGATTATAAGTAACGTATTTACGACAACACTCTATATAACAACGTCTTGATCTGCGTCATTATACGTAGTTTTCAACCATTGTTAAATGAGTTTTTCGTAGTAGTGATTATCAAATACATTCATCTTCGACTCAGTCGAATCTTACAGTATGCTTAACACAAAAATTTCTTATATATTTAACTAACTTGACTTGATTCATTTCTCTTCCACTACTCTTAAGTAAAGTTGCGTTAATTGAGTGTAATTGAGTTCAACTGTCTTCGATGTATATGACTAATACATAAAGAAAAACATGAGAATTAATACAGGTGATCAAATATTTCTAAATGATAAAATAAATAAAGTAACAAAATATTTTTCAAATATTTTTTATTAATAAATATAAAATATTACAAAAGACAAATATGTGTCATTGATATGAAAAAAATGAGACGAATGATTTTTTGTTAATATTAATAAAAAATGAAAAATAGAAGAAAAAGATTAAATATCCCTAATTTTGTAATGTTAAGATAGTCTAGCCATTTTTTGAAATATATAATAATTTTCATCTGATCACAACCAATGACAAACCATTTTACTATTTTGACTGATTTGTCAACGGTATGCTTTGATCAGTGTGTATGTTTGACAGATCCATGTCATCCTAATCTAGTAAAAAATGTTGGAAATATATAAAGTACATAAAACATATTTAACTGTTTTCAAGGTTCCAAATGCATGCCATGCAAATACAGTCACAATTGCTTCGAAAATACAAGAACTTGAAGAACACAAAACTAGTTTCAAGGTTCCAAACGCATGCAATGCTAATGTAGTCAGAATTGGTTGAAACATACAAGAATACAAATTACAAAATTTATTTCATTGTTCCAATGTTCCAATAGAATCCACTAGAATAAATATAAATATCATTATATTTGACAGATTTATTATTATTATTATTATTATTATATGATTTATTGCTATGCACTGACAGTGTAAAAAGTTTTACACTGTTAATTCATTTTCATCATCCGTTTACATTATTTTATTTATTTTTAAAATAAAAGTCAAAGTTGTTCCAACATCCAACAATTATGACGTACTGACAGTGTAAAACTGCTTTACAGTGAATCATAGTAGTTGAATGTTAGAACAACTTTGACTTTTATTTTAAAAACAAATAAAATAATACAAACGGATGATGACAATGAATTGACCGTGTAAAATTTTTTACACTTCTCAGTGCATAGCAATTAATCTCATCTTTTTATAATAATTTATTAATAAACAAATTAAAATTTTAAATTAATTTTATAAAGAAAATACTAGAATTCAAGTCTATTTAAGGTGCAATTGGAAAGATAATTGCACAAGTGGGCAGTTTACTATAGATTGACCCTTTCTATACACTGCTTGAGAGCCATAAACATTTCTCTAATTTCCCTTGAATCATGGCATTACATCATCCTAAATTTTTCAAGGTCTTTCAAAATCACAAAGAGGAGATCGTAAGCATATGAGAAAGAAATTTCATTTATATATAAAGATTTATATATATTTTTAATAAAAATGTTTATCTATTTGTTTTCAGAGACTTCCCAAGAAATTCGTCCAGAAATATTGGAAAGAAACTTCAAATCCGGTATCCCTTAAACTCCATAACGGGGTTGAACACAAAATATTTAGGGTGGAACGTGACGGTGATATTTGGTTTCAAAAGAACTGGGAAAAACTTGCAAATTTTTTAAAATATGGTTATTTTATAACCTTTAAATATATATCTGAATCATATTTTAAGGTTAAAATATATGACAAATGTAATATGGAAATAGATTATTCCCATATAAAATTTGTAAGTGAAGATATTATTGAAGTGAGTGAACCATCCATGCAAGTTCAAATGACAAAAGTTAATGGCAAGAGAAAAACTTTGGATTTTGATCCAACACATGAAAAAGTTTCTGGTGAGTTGAGTTCATCTGCATTTTTTTTCTACCTTTGAATTATATAAGTATATATATATTTATTTTTTAACCATGCAATGCAGGTTCTAACATAGGAAGCATGAATAAGGAGCCTAATAGGTTACAAAGAAGGAAAATCTTGTGATAATATTGCAAAGAGAAAAGACAATGGAGAAACTTCTAGGAGCTGCACAAAATTACATGTTCTAGAGGGTATGTTTCTAACTAAAATTATTACTCCTATAATGTTATTTTAAATATTTTTGAAAAAATAAATAGATCTTTAAACTATTAATTATGTTTATGCAGATTCAGAAGATCATAGTGTGACTAAACATAACACATTTGAAACTGTTGTGA
This sequence comes from Lathyrus aphaca, assembly GCA_963966055.1. Taxonomy (NCBI): domain Eukaryota; kingdom Viridiplantae; phylum Streptophyta; class Magnoliopsida; order Fabales; family Fabaceae; genus Lathyrus; species Lathyrus aphaca. Next base: position 514,406,213 of record OZ014520.1, read on the forward strand.
ATTCATCATACCCGGTATGGTTAATCACATAAATTAACTTAAAGTATAGTTTGTGATTAAATATATAAATTAATAAATTAATAAATTAATGATATTTTGTTTTTATTTGCAGTATGTACCAAATGAGTTTATGAAATTAAATATTGGATGTCATGGAAAATTGTTAGAGTTGAAAGTAGAAGAAAAATCTTGGTTTGTGAAAGTGAATTATTATTCCAAATGCAGTTGACTGTGTGCAGGTTGGAGAAAAATTATGAAAGAATGTAAATTGGAGACAGGAGATATTTGTTTCTTTGAGTTGGTTGATGAGAACAAATATGTGTTTTAAGGTTTCATTTGAAAGGAACAACAACCTAGGAAATGTTAGATCTGTTTGAATAGTTCTTTGTTATTTTAAGCACTGCTATATTTCATATGAATTTTCACTAGTATTTGGTCAATCTTTGGATTATGCCATAAGAATGTTTATAATGTTTTTTTATGCATTGCTATATTTCAAGTGATTGTTGTTTTTCTTTGGGAATGAAATGTTGTAATTTTTATTTTAGTCATGGATTATTTTGTGAATGATTTTTTTACTTTAAATAGTTTGATTAATTTCAATGTAAATTACTTTCTGGTTATTTTAGAAAAATCTGTTTTATATAGAAAAGGTATGAAGAAAATAAGTTAGATATAAATCTGAAATCAGAGTTATTATTGTCTTTCTGGTGGCGGAGTTTTATTAATTGTCTTCCGAGCAAGAGTGCCCTTTTGCAGAGAGGGGTGATTACGGGTGAAAACGATATCACTTGTCCGTTTTGTGCAGATTACGTCGAGACCATCAATCATCTTCTTCTAGAGTGTGTGGTTGCTAAGATTGTTTGGGTAGAATTGGCTTGTTGACTTGATTTCAAGGTTCATTTGGATTTAGATATTTTGGGTGGTTTTTTGGAATGGTATAATTTTTGCAAATCTAAAAAAATTACAAAGGGTAGAGAAGGAAGTGTGTGGCTAGCGATAGTTTAGAATATTTGGTTGATAAGGAATGAAATTATTGTTTGCAACGATTAGTTGGAACGTGTTAGACATTATTTGGAAGATCAAGCTTTCAATTTGGAGGTGGTCTTCGATAGGGAATATTACCCATCCAAATTGCAATCTCTACGAGTTCGACAAAGATTCTTTGTTCTTCTTGTCTTAATACAATTGGTTTGTAATTTTCTCTTTTGTTGTTAGCAAGCTTTGTCTTGACCTCTTGTTTGTATTCAGGTGGGGTACCCTTAGTACCCATTCTTATTAATATATCACTTGATTAAAATAAAATTGTCTTTTATGTTGGATTAAGGATGAACCCTAAAACAAAGACATGTGAGAGAGAAAATGACAAATAGAAAATGGTGATTTGTGTCAGATATGAAGTAAATTTTGCTTTGAAAAATGCATTTAGTTATAATATATTGATAAAATAAATTTAAATACAAATTCTTGAGCAGAGTGTTTTCTATTTAAACTAAAGTGTGAATAAAACTGTTTTAAAAATTAAAAAAAAAATACTTTAAAATATTTTGTGAGTTTTTAATATCATAGTAAAAAAAAAATACTTTAAAATATTTTGTGAGTTTTTAATATCATAGTAGTAAATATAAATATTATTTAGTCTAATATATTAAAAATTCATTTAATTTCCACTAGGCTGAGTCCAATCTAATCTCAGTTAAAACTTTAAACTTACATACTTTTTTATACTATTTCAATCTAAGACCTAATATATATATATATATATATATATATATATATATATATATATATATATATATATATATATATATATATATATATATATATATTAGGTTTTAGATTGAAATAGTATAAGAAAGTATGTAAGTTTAAAGTTTTAACTGAGATTAGATTGGAGTCAGCCTACTGGAAATTAAATGATAATTTTTAATATAAATTTGGACTTTTACATATAGCTAATATTAGAATTTTGGGCTCTTATAGATTTGGGCTTTTAACTTGGAGTTCAAGTTAATCTAAATCTATAAATAGGGAGTAACCATTATTTTGTATTCATCTCAACACATTGTATTCACAGATTTGCAGTTGCAAGTGAATAAAAAAAAAGTTTCCACAGTTTGTGGGCAGAGAAATCTCTGTAGAAAATTTCTCTTCTTCATCCTTAAACCATAATCTTTCTCTTCTCAATTTTTCTTTTAGTTTTCGATGTGCAACAATCTTGTTAATCAAGATTGATTGAAATTCTCCATAGGTTATGGGGGATTTCCATCATTTGGTATCAGAGCTTCGGTTTGAACGATTCAAGGGCAAGAATCGTGATGGCGATGAATCATTCAAACAGGCATTTTTCGGCAAACCTTCCAATTCTCATGAAAGATAATGATGAGAATTGGTGCAAGTAGATAAACGTTATTTTCTGTTATCAAGATCTTTGGGATCTTGTGAAACGCTTGCGGAAAACGCAACAGATCAAGAAAAGGTTGCACATAAAGAATTGAAGAAGAAAGATTATAAAGCTCTCTTTATAATCCATCAATGTGTTGATCCAGATAAATTTGAAAAGGTTACTGATGTTGAATCCGCGAAAGAAGCATGGGAAATTCTAGAGAAGTCATTTGGAGGAGCAGAGAAGGTGAAAGAGGTGAGGTTACAAACTCACATGAGAACCTTTTAATTGCTTTAGATGGAAGAAAGTGAAAGCATAACAGATTTTTTCACAAGAGTTACAAAACTTATGAATCAAATCAAAGTATGTGGAGAAGCGTCGACGACCAAAGTAGTTGTCTCAAATATTTTGAGATCGTTGGCTCCAAAGTTCGACCATGTGGTAGTAGCCATAGAAGAGTCGGAAGATTTTTCAACATTGACAAAGGAAGAGCTTTAAGGAACTCTTGAATCTCATGAACAAAGAAGGGTTGAAAGAGATATAGGCAATTTGAATAATGATATGAATTTGAAGGCACAATCAACAAAAGAAAAGAAGGGAAAAGGAAGTTGGAATGGCAACAAAGGTAGATGAGGCTACAATAATTCGACTGGTCGAAATCAGCAAGAAGGAGGTTCACCGAATCAAAGAAAATCCTAGAACCAATGCAACCAAAGAGGTGGTGTTGCAGGTAGATAAAGAGGTGGTGGTCGAAAACCTGACAAGAGTCACATTCAGTATTAAAATTGTCAGAATTATGGTTACTATTTCAGTGATTGTCCTGAAAAGCAGAAGAATCAAGAAAGTGACGATAAGCTGGCGAAACATGAAGAAGAAGAAATATTGTTGATGGTTACAACGAGAGAGGAAGAGAGGTTCAAGGACCAATGGTACTTGGACTCAAAATGTTCATCACACATGAATGGTAGGAAAGATTGGTTTATCAACATGAAGCCCTCGATGAAGAACATGGTGAAATTTACAAATGACAATACTCTAACAGTTGTAGGTATTGGTGACATTAGAGGTCGCTAATTTCCAATTTGTTGTACATACCAGACATGAAGAGCAATCTGCTCAGTATAGGGAAATTGGTCGAAAAGAATTACAAGGTGACGATCGAAGACAAGATGATGAGATTTCTCGATACAAGTGGTAGGTTGATCTTGAAGGCTCCAATGTCTCAGAATAGAACCTTCAAGATCGAACTTAATGTGATGGAGCATAACTTCCTTGCAATTTCAGCTAGTAGAGATGAATGGATGTGGCATTATAGACTTGGCAATCTCAATTTCAAAGACATCAGAGATTTGAAGAGAAGAAATATGGTTTCAGGATTTCCAGAAATCGAAATCCCAAACGAAGTGTGTGAAGAATGTGTCCAGGAGAAACAACACAAGAATAACTTTAACAAGGATTAAGGAAGCAAATCGAAGGCAATTCTTGAAGTCATATACTCTGATGTATGTGGTCCTATCCAGGTGGATTCAATTGGAGGAAACAAATACTTTGTCAAATTGATAGATGATTTCATTCGAAAATTATGGATTTACCTGATCAAGAAGAAAAGTGATCGAGGTATTTGCCAAGTTTAAATCTATGGTCGAAAGACAAAGTGGTCGAAAGCTCAAGATTTTGAGGACTGATGATGGTGGAGAGTATGTGTCGAAATATTTCAAGCATTATGTGTGAAAGAATGGATTGTGCAGGAGGTGGTTCCACCCTACACTCCATAGCATATGGAATTGCAGAAAGGAAGAATCGAATCATCATGAACATGGTAAGAAAAATGTTTAAAGGAAAAAATCTACCTAAAGAATTATGGTGAGAAGTTGTTTCAATTGCAACATATATTTTGAATAGATGTCTGGCAAAGAAGCTAGAAGGAATTACGCCAGAAGAATGTTGGTTTGGTGTCAAGTCTAGCTTGAGTCATCTGAAGGTGTTTGGATCTATAGCATATAGACATGTGTCAGATCAGTTGAGAAGAAAGCTGGATGACAAGTCTAGTCAAATGATTCTAATAGGATATCATTTGAATGGAGGATATAAGTTGTTCGACCCAGTGAAAAAGAAAGTTGTGATCAGTGGGGATGTGATCATAGATGAGATTAAAGAGTGGGATTGGACTGAAAATAACAAGAAAGATTTAGTTGGAATCTTATGTGAAGAACCAACTAGTGAAGTCGAAAGAGATGTTTGACATGAAGAAGTTAGAGGTGAAGCAGGACCAAGTAGACCTCGATGAACAAGACACATACCTGCAAGGTTCAAATATGTGTGATTAATTTAGATGATGTGGTTGATGAAGAAGGTGAGCTAGTACACTATGCTTTCTATGCATATGTCGAACCTGTTAATACAGCTAAGGCATTGAAATTTAAAAATGGGTAAAAGCAATGAATTATGAGATGAAGTCCATCGAAGTCAACAACACTTGGTCACTTGTCGAAATTCCTCAAGGAAAGAAGGCAATTAATGTGAAGTGGGTATACAAGGTGAAGTTGAATCCTAAAGGAGAAGTAACTCGACATAAGGCAAGACTTGTAGCGAAAGGATTTCTTCAGAAGGAAGGAATCGACTTCGATAAAGTTTTTGCACCTATTGCTAGGATCGAAGCAATCATGTTGGTTGTTGATCTGAGAACATGAACAATTGGAACACATGTCAGATGGATGTGAAATGTGCATTCCTGAATGGTCCCTTAGATGAAGAAGTTTATGTTTCACAACCAGTTGGGTTTGTGAAATAAGGAAAAGAAAGAAAGGTGTACAAGCTGCATAAAACCCTGTATGGACTTAAGCAAGCTCCAAGAGCTTTGAATAAAAAGATATATGGCTATCTAAGGGATAAGGAATTTGTGAAGTGCACAACTCAGCATGGAGTATATATAAGAAGAAGCAATGGCGAATTTCTTATACCATGTCTCTATGTCGATGATCTATTGATAACAGGAAGTTGTAAGAAGGAGATCGAAGATTTCAAACATGACTTGAGTGAGGAGTTTGAAATGTCAGACTTGGGAAATCTCTCATATTTCCTTGGCATCAAATTCTACAAGAGTGGTAGAGGTTTGATGATGCACCAAAGAAGATATGTAAGCAAAATACTGAAGAGATTTGAGATGCAAGATTACAATCTAACTTCGACTCCAGTTGAGCCCAGATTCTAATTGTCGAAAGATTCAGATGAAGATGATGTCGACCCAACCCAATATAGAAGATTTATTGGGTCACTAAGATAACTTTGTCACACAAGGCTTGACTTAACATACAATGTAGGTATGGTGAGTAGATTCATGCAGAAGCCAAAGGTATCACACCTAGCAGCGGCGAAGAGGATACTGAGGTGTCTGAAAAGAACTCTCGACTATGGCATTTTGTTTCCTGCAGCTGATGAAGGAAAATAGTACAATATAATGGGGTACAACGACTCAAGTTGGTGTAGTGACACAGAGGTTCGAAAGCCCATAGTTGGATATGTGTTTATGTTGGGTGGTGCACCAGTTGCTTGGAGTTCGAGAAAAGATGTATCGAAGATGAAAAGAAAAAATTCGAAATTACAACACAAAATATTTTTTAAAAAAACACAAAGAGGTCTACATAACATATGATAAGCAAGTTAAATGATTTATTTTCCATAACTAATAATCCTAACCAAAAGTTACATATTTTGATTTTAACCACCAAAAAGATTAAAAGTTTACTCTTTCGGGTAACATTTGCAAGTGCTCCATTTTATTATTAAAAATAAAAAAAATTTGGTCTTTTCAAATAACTCAAATAATAGAGAGCTAAGTAGTGTTAAGAAGCAACCAAACATTTTATGAAAAAACACCTAGTCCACTTTAACGCCTCATATTTTCATCCAAGACATGATTAGAAAATTATCAAAATAACTGTGTAACCAAAAATAAAATGTTTTAAAAATTTAATCAATCTAATGTCAATCCAAATTTCTTTGTGGAAAATCACCGCACTTCTAATTCAATTGAAAAATACTAAATAAATAAACTCAAAATGTTATACGGTCGATTTATTACTACATGATATTATTTTGAAAATCTCATATTCTTCACGATCATGCATCAAGCAAAACATCAATCACTTTGATATTCCATATTTGTACATAAAATGTTGTTGTAAAGGATCAGTTTCCATAGTCTTGAAAGTAGTCTGGGACGTTCACCCACCAAACTATAAGAGATGGTCCAATAACTTTCCTTTAAATGTTGTTCAGTAGACAATTAGAAATAATCGGTCACATTCTACCAAAAATAGTATGTTACAAACAAATGAACTTTGTCTTCATCCATGCACAATTCGTGGTTGTTGGCCAATTAAAAAGGATGACAACTGAAAGGGTTTGGGAAGGGTACTATAACACTCATCCTCATACTCGTGCTTGGAAAAAAATATTTGTACCTGATCCTATATCTATTCAGGCATTAAAATTATCACTCGTACTCATATCCTATGGTTTGGGAAGAGTATTAAAATATTCATCCCCATCATGCGCTTGGAAAACAAATTATTGTACCCGAGTCTATACCTGTTTGAGCACACATACCCACACTCTATGGATATGTAAGTACCCATACACGTACTTCACTACTAAAAAAATAGTTTAGAGAGGGTAGTTTTCTGTCACAAATGCACTAAAATTCCATCACAAATGAATTTAGTGACGAATTTAGTGACGTCCACAAATCTGTATCGAATTTCAATGTCGCAAAATTTAGTGAGGGATTTTTTATTCTGTCACAAATTGATACATAATAAATTCTTCACTAATTATATTATTTCTTCAGTAAATATCAAACCAAATATATACTCAAAACTTATATTTTCGTCACAAATTAGTTAGGAGGTGATAATTCCCTCTCTAATTATAAGAATTTATTCCGCCAGAAAAATAGTTTCCCTAAAAAAACAAAATGTTAATATTACTAATACTAGTACAAAAATGAGTTTTACACCAGTTTGTTCGAGAGACAAAAAAAAGGATTAAAAAAAGTAAAATTAATACTATGGTTGATATATACAAACATGAACTCATTATAATTTACTTATCAATCACAATATATTCAACTAAAAAAAAGGAAAAAAAAAGAACTAAATGCAAATATACAAGCTATCATTCTGTAGTAGTTTGAGTTTGTTGAACAAAGAAGTATATTCAAAATTATTTTGACTAGTTTAAATTACATGATAACACTTACATCACATAACTGACCCTAAATAATGTAAATATCAAATGGTTTTTCCAATGCAAAACTCACTCTCAATTTCAAGATCATTATACATGGAAGCACTCTATAAGAACTCCAAGTGCCAATTGTAACCCTGAAAAATAACAAAATGTTCAATTAAATTCATCAATTAATATCTTGTAAGTTAATGACATGTTACATATACATATTTAAACCATGTCTCAGTTCCTTCATATAATTTATAATATAAAATATATAATCATTTTCTACCTTTGTAAATAAAAAAATATTTCTCAATTTTATATACTTTCTTAGTTTGGAACATATTAACACTTGAATTTTAACTTCCTATCGTATTTCCTATAAATTTTTTAACTCCATATTTGCATCATAAATACCAACAAGTGTGTAATTTGGCAGCTTTGACTCTAATATAAGAACATAATAAGATCAGGTCTTTATAAACTAAATTATAAAATAGTTAATTTTTCTAATTCACTCATCTTTATCAAAACATAACACCAATTATTGAATAAAAGAGCGAGATGGAAGTAAATTGAAAGCACATACCATCATTTGCATTCTCATTTTATGTGTTGGATTCATCTTCAATTCACATACCTTTTGCTTTCCATTCAACCATTTATTCATCTCTATACACACTTTGTTATATAGATCAGTGTCCTAATGGATACTTCAGAGTTGAGACTTGAGGATATACGTCCATTTGACCTTGTTGTATAGTTTTAATGAGATGGAAAATAAATTCTATCTGTAGAGATAAAAAAAATAAATAGTATGTTAAATCATATTACCATGTCATTATATATTTCTTCATTCTATTCATCAATTTCTCGTCGAAGGAAATCCCATTAGCGAGAAGTTACTATTGTAGGACCCTAATGTTTGTCCTAAGTTTTCTTCGCATTTCATCTGTATCTTGCATACAAACAAGATCGCACTGGTTGCTCGTTTCTTCTTAGGTTAGGTTTATGTCTCACGGGGGATCACTGTTGCATTTATTTGTTTATGTTTACTAACCATTAATTAAAATCCAAAAATATTTTCTTTTCTTTCACTTACATTTTCAAGAATAGGAACAATTGAAAATGCTAAAAATAGCAGTCCTGCAGCTCGAGTAAACTTTCACAGACAAAAGTCGAAGTTGATCTGCAAGTAATTCAAATTTATCCGATCAAGGATTTCTCAAGTTAATTGATTCATTCAAGGAATTCCAAGGTTCATGTGTTTATTGTCATGCCTTCTTCGACGTACAAAAGAATCGGGCCACAACAACCAAGCAATCATGTTTGAATAAAAAATTCAAATTTATGCTTGGTTAACCGGTTAACCATTTCCAATGTAAATTGGTTAACCGGTTAACCAGTGCAAAATTTGAATTTTTCATTCAAATTCAGCACCCTTGGATCATTGATATATTTGGAATTTTCTAGATCCATTGCCCTCTTATTTCTCTACATCATTTTGATCATTTCCTACCATAAACCCTCACTACTCACCACTCTTTTCCATTTTCCACCAAATTTGCAATTACCAAATCAAGCTCCATTCCACCAAATTCCCATATCTAAGGCCTTTAAATAGGATCATAATTTCATTCATTCACCAAGCTTTTGAGAGCCAAAAAATCCCTTGCAAAACACTCCCCCAAAACCAAAAATTCACTAAAGCTCTTATTTCCTTCTTTTGAAGTTATCAAGAATTCACATTGAATTCTTGATCAACTTGAGTTAAACCTTCATCCTACTTCTTTCTTGGTCATCAATTGCAGTAGATCTAGCTTGATTTGGTCCAATTTGAAGAAGTGCTTTTGGTAATTCACTTTTTCCATAAACACATACTCACCATCAACATTCAAGATGTATATCTTTGGTGCCTTTGATTCTAGATCCTTTGGATCTTAATTTGTTGTTTGATTGCAGAGATTTCACTGTATTTTGGTTTTAAAATTCGTGCAAATTCAGATCATGATCATCAAGTGTTTAAAAAAGGTTTTAAAGATAGATCATGCTGAATTTCAACATATTTTCTGCTATTGGTTCAGTGTTACCCGGTTAACCATTTTCAGTGTAATTTGGCTAACCGGTTAACCAGTGTTAAATTGCACAGATTTTGAAAATGGGTTGTGTTAACCGGTTAACCATTCCCAGTGTATTTTGGTTAACCGGTTAACACAAGTCAGAGACTTTTTTTGGCTTATTTTAAGCTCCTTTTGGTTACTCTTTCCTCTTCTTCTTCCTCCTTTTTATTTTTACCTTGGGAAACACTTTTGAGAGTGATTTCTCTTTAATTTCAATGAACTTTGGGTGTAGATTAGAGTAGTTAATGTTCATTAGTTCAAAACTACCTTTAAGTGAATCATTAATTCATTTAAGGTATTTTGCATTAGTGATACATATTCATGCTTGAATCCACCAAGAAGAGTAATTGAACTTAAGGATGGAATAATACCATGGGTGTGACTCAATTTGGTATTCATCTTTAGTTTTGTACGGTATTGCATCCGGATAGCGATTTACATATCGTTTATCTTGGATGTGTCACTCCCAGGACTCTCGTCCCGGTGCAGACGCAGACGGTCGGCGATGTTGGAGGTTGAAGGTTGAATAGAGTCGCCAGCTAGGCATTTTTATCCCGAAGGAAAGGTAATGCTGCATAAACCTGGAAGGGTATGGATAAGATGATTGCAAACCAGAGAAACTGAGAAAGGGGGTTGGTTACAACCTAGGAAGGTATTAGTACCCAGATCGTCCGCCGTACTCGACGGGATCCATGCTTATAAGATTTTGTTTAAAAGGGGTAGCATATGTGTTGACTGTGCATAAAAATATAGGGATGAATGTACAGTGTGTCAGTGCAATAAGAGAGGGTGAAATGCTCAGGACTGAGGCTTAGAAAGAAAGCTGGAAGGAAAGGGGAGACAAAGATACTTTTGTTCGATAACTGTTAAGTTATGCCTACGTATCCTCTCGTACAATGAGGAAGTCAGAACACCGTAGTTCGACTCAAAGAGACTGAAATGATTTTGTTGTGAACTGCTTGCTTGTATATGCTCAAGTGTGTGACTCGTCTGGCTCGAGTGCTAACTGTCTTGCATTAGACGGGAGAAGAGAGTTCTCGTTTATAGAATGAGTGTGATGAGAAAAGAATCCCGGAGGAAACGTTTATTGTTTGTTTTTGTGTTTTCAATATTTTTATTGTTTTTGGTGTTTTGCATAAGATAATGAGCTTAAGCCTAAATCAAGGGTTGTAAACTCATTATATCCTCCCTGATTAGGGATAATGAGCCTACTTAAGCATGAGATTAAGATCTCAACTTAATTACCATGATGATATAGGATTAAGATCATTAACCTACTTTGGTAATTATTAAGTGTTTTTTGGGTTTAGTGTTAAGTAATGAGTTTAATCTCTAATCAGGGATTAGTGAACTCATTACCCATCCTAAGAGAAGGATGATAGATGAGAACACTTAAGCTGAGGAAGATGCCTCAACTTAATCCATGGTTAGGGACTAAATTCATTATATAACAAGCCTTTATTAAAGGTGGATTTTAATTAAAGGGTGAGATTAAGAAGTGGATTTTATGTTTGTCAGACAACTTGAGGGGGACTTGTCCATTAAACACTAGGGTTAGTCCCTCTTAACCATAAGGAAGAGATGTAACCCTAATATAAGGCCCAAGTTAAAAGTTTAAGTCTTAATGTCACACCCCAAATTTTACCCCTAACTTTTCATATCATGCAGTCATCTCACTGTCTGCATACCATGATGCATATTAGGAATTTTGGATTTAAAGGAATTGCCAAGAAGGATATTTGGTTCAGTAGATTTTATTTTTGTGGAACTAGTTTTGTTTGTGAGTTGGAAAAGAAAGAAAGGAGCACCTAAAATTGTTAGTTCATTGCTATGGAAGTTGGTTATAATTTCCAGGTTTTTAGTTTCAATTCCAAATTCATTTCGAGTTTCTAATCCCAGTTTCTAGTTTAAGTTTACTTATACGTTCAAATTTAATCCTAAATTTTCAATTCATTTTCTTATTTCCAAAGTCACTTCATATTCCCATTTTTTCTCTAATTTTAATTTTTGTTTCTTTTAATTCCAATTTATTTCCGAGCCCATATTTCAAACCCATTCAATTTCATCCTATATTTCTAATCCATTTCAATTCATTTTTTCCATTTTTTATTCTCATTCTATCTCTAAAAATTCCAAGTCATTTTCAATCCCAATTTTTTTTAATTTCAATTCTTTTCCAACGGTTAAGTTCAAGTGTAATTCTAATATTTACTCTCAAGTTCTACATTTCATTTCTTATTCAAGCTTCAATTCACATTCTTATGTCCAAATTCACTTCAAATCCATCTCAATTCCTTTTTTAAAACTCAATTTCAAGTCCAATCCTAAGCAAAGAAGAAAGTATTCGTTTGCAAATTTCGAAGTTTGAGCCTTCAAACCACACTTAATTCCATGCGTGTGGACTCAAGTTCTTAAAATTTTAACCTTTAGTTTCAAAAAAGGCTTTAGGTGGCTAATCCCAAACTTAGTCAAATTCAGCCTTAACTGAGGGGTTCAAATATGATTAAGAGACAGTATCATACAAGTTCATTGCAAGTAATTATCCATTCCAAGCTCAACAAAGTTTACAATTCAAAATCTATCCATTCCAAACAAATTAAGCTCACAAATTAATTTTGATTGCCTCTTTTATTATTGTTACAAATTCAAGCTTACAAAGATAAAAGAAATCTTATGTATGGGAACATTTCTGCCAGAAATTAGCCGGTAAACCGGGAATTAGAACGTAAGGGTTTCTTTGATCTGTACGAGCGCTTCAACCGCGGTTTAGTCCACTGAGCTTGAATACTGTCCAGAGGGATTGTGTTGACATTCATCTCAGAGAAGCAAAACCGCCATGGATTATGTAGAAAAGTATGTCAAAACAATGAGATGATTTCATACCAAAAGAATGAGTATTCAGAAGAAGTTTAAGTTAATGAACAAGGGATTATAAGATGCTTAAATTCAAAGTGAAGGCGAATCCAGAGTTTTGAATTGTTTCAAAATATTCACCCTTCCAATCTTGTGCCATTACTTCTCCCGACATACAAAGTGTTCTTGTCTACCTGTCACAAATGTTCAATAACAAACATGTTCAAAAATTAGTGTGCATAAAAAAAAAAGATGAAAACTTCTATCAAATAACCTGTTTTCTTACCACAGTAAACAAGGGGAAAACAACTACAGTAAAATAGAAGATAACAGCCAAAAGCATTGTCTTACACTAGCAGGTCTTTTAAAATATGAAAAAAAGCAGTAGCAGACTTTTGATAAAAGAAGTAAGCCCAGACCTGCTGCAGAAAAGCAGGAACCGCAGGTGGTCTTCTTTCGGAATGCTCCATGAGGAAATGGATATTCCTGCAGGTCAACCCAAAACCTGCACCTCAGTTCTTTCACCAAAACATGCTTTAGCTCTCTCCTCCACAAGCCAGTCCTGCATCTGAAAGAGACAAGACATCAGTACAAAATAAAAGTTCTGATACCTTAAGCTTATTCAATAAGTTTTCAACTCAAAAGAGAACAAAGCCAAACCCTAAGGCCATGGATATAAAAGGACAGTTGTATCAGTTGGAGGGAGGAGGCCACGACTATATTGAAAAAATAAAAACAGAACAATAGCAAATAACAACCAGAAAAACTTAGCAAAAAATATTCAAACCTTCACCAACCATTCAACCAACCATCTCTTACACCTCACACCCACCCGAAAAACCTTCAAAGCCCTCAATCGTATCACCACCGCGAAAGTCTTGAAGGGTGAGTAAAGCAGAAGCCAGAACCGAGCTTTAAACCGCAACGAACGTAGAATCAAATCCGACGAAGCCATACACCACCCTCACACCGAGTAAGCCGCGAACCGTTACCACCACCATCACCAACCTAACAACCTGCGAGATGCGAAATCGCCTCCGTATGAGAACCTGAGCCGCAAGACGAAGAAAAGCAAGCAGAAAGTGAAGAAAGATAGAGATTTCTCAGAACAAAAGAAGCTTACCACAAATCGTCGGTGATCTCGGATCGGTAGTTTGTTGTTTACCTTTATCTTTGAACTATTGTCGTTGTTATTTGTCTTGTTTCTCTGGATTTTGATTTTTTTTTCTTTTTGCCCTTTTGAACATTTGAATTGCTCAATTTAATAAGAATTGGGGTTATGGGGTTTCAAATTGGGATAAGGTTTTGTATGTTTGATTCGAGAGAGAGAGAGGACGATTGAGTGAGTAAGCGTTCGACAGAGAGAGTTCTAAGTGAGAGAGGTATGGACGGGAAGGGTTGAGCATGAAAGTGATGTTGAACGATTGAAGTCGATTTGTGAGGGAGAGGGTTTGAGGAAAAGTTGATAACGCGGTTAGGGGAAGAAGGGAACGTTCTTCGTATGTGTCCATTTTTTCAGAAGGGATTTTGTCTTCCTATTTCGCCGCTTGTGCTTGTTTCTTTAGGGTTTTCAACCCTTTTCCTGACCTTGACCGAGCCGGGTCATATTTGACCCACCCAGATTACTGTTTGGGCCCATTTGGACCATCAGTTGATCCGTTACTCCCTGTTGGGCTTCCGCCGAAATTTTATTTTTCTACCTTGTTTCACTAATTCATTTCTTTGTTTATTCATAAATAATTTTAGTTCTCTTCAATTTAAAAAAAAAAAGAAATATAATAAATTTCAAAAAAGGGGGATAATTCATGCTGATTATTTATGCTAAAATGTTTTTTATCTAATTAATTTGTTAACTAATTTTTGGTAAGTAGTTAGATTATTTTGTTTAATTTTGTGTGTGTTATATTGATGAGGTGGAAGCTCATTTTATTTTCTTGCCCATTTCCTAGCTACATGATGATAATGTATTACTTGTACAGCGCGAATCTCACTCTCTATTTTCGAACATATATCGTTAAGCAAAGCGTGAAGATAATACTTCATATAATAATCAAATTTCAAACTTGATTTCTTGGTCCAACATCAAGTAAATTATCTACGTTTATACCCCGCACACACGTAAGTCGATTACCAAGTGATCGCCATCTGCACGTTTTCGCGTATCAAAATTAATCTAAACACGGAAACAAAATTCCGGAGTCTAGCATTCCGCACGTTCTGAACCGAACTACAACTGGGCTAGCCCCACGCGTATTGTGCGTTCGCTCCTTCGCTTTTAATTACATCGATTTCTAAAATGTCTAAAAAATATTATTCAATTTATTAATTTAATACGGAAATTGAACTCCGGAGTCTAGCATTCCACACGTTCTAGTTTGGACCGCTACTGGGCTAGTCCCACGCGATGTGTTCAATCACTATCCGTATATCAAAATATTCAAATCTTTTTAAATTAAATTACGGAAACTGAACTCCGGAGTCCAGCACTCCGCACGTTCTAAAATAGACTGTTACTGGGCTAGCCCCACGCAATGTGGTCCATTCGCTCTTTTATATCTTAGAAACAACTTAAAACTTACCAACCAATTTAAATAATTTTCATAATTAATTATCGAAAGACAGAACTCCGGAGTCTAGCACTCCTCACATTTTGGAATGCAATCGCTCCTGGGCTAGCCCCACGCGACGTGGTTCATTCGCCCTTTCGTTTAAAACACCTTAACAAAAGTCAAACACTTTTCTCTAAACGAACATTGTTTAAATCATTCTATCTCGCAAACAAGCTAGCGCTTCAACCTCCACCGCGAGTATAAGCCAACGCTTAGCAGTAGAATGCGTTTTGAACAATCGTTCGATTAAAAACCACAAACCGTAGTAGCACGAACTACGAAGCTCTGACTTTCCCATTGCACAAGGGAATACGTAGGCACATGGATTTTAATCCTTCGCGAGCACAATAATAAAAAATCTAATTATTTCTCCGTTTAAAGCACCCTATTAAAAAAATCAATCTTGTCTCTCCGTCGCAATAATAATAAACTTCAATCGTTTCTCCGCCTTAATAATAAAAAAAACATTAATTTCCTTAGAACAAACATATTAACAGACATTTAGAAGACAAAGACTTAAGATCAAACATTTAATCGCATAGTTAGCTAAGAGGTTCCCGTTGAGTACAACGGACGTGAGGGGTGCTAATACCTTCCCCTTGCGTAACCGACTCCCGAACTTAGAATTTGGTTTCGTAAACCATTTCTTATCCTTTATTAGGTTGTATCTATATCTCCCTTTTCTCTCGTAGAATAAATAGAATTAGGTGGCGACTCTGTTGTTTATTTTAGGATCGTATTTTTCGAGGTACGATAATTGGCGACTCTGCTGGGGATAGCTCCATGCTAGAGAGAGTCAAGCCTAACTTAGCTTTGTGTGTTTATTTGTTTGATCTTATCTCTTCTTGTCTTCTCTATGTTTATTATTTATGTTTGTTTATTTGTTCTTTTACCGCTTTCCATTTATCGCTCATTATATTATTTGTGGAATCTCGGGGTCACTTTACAAGTAAATTTTTGAGTGGTGGAAAAAGCATAGGGAACACCTAAGATTAGAATTGGATGTTATTAGTGTTAGTCTCCAAGGACTCGCTCCTTGCACGCCTAGCATGAAAGCTCCCCCAGATATTTATACTTTTCGTAGATCTTGTCAAAACACAGCTAGCCTGTCGCGTGACTTCATTCATGAAAGGGCTGTGATTCTGGGACCCCCTAGGACCTGTTTCAATTTTGGTAGTTGTGTAATGTTAGGCTCCGAGGGCTCGCCCCTTTATCAGCCTAGCATGAGAACTCCATTCAAGGTAGACCTTATCGTTATTATCGTCACAATGCAGCTAGCCTGCGGCGGGACGTTAATATGATAAACGTCTGTGACCTTGGGTTTCCTTAAACCATCACCGTAAAAACCCTCCCGTGAGTGGAACTTATGGGTAGCAAAACGTAGAACCAATCTCTTACAACCCACCTGTTAGGAAGGTTCTGAATTCACCTGTGGCACTTTGCATCCCTGCATCTTTGCATCTCAGCATCATATGCATCGTTTTAGTAGATGCTTCAAGGAACAAAGATAAATTTTGTTGCAAACCTCATGCATTTTACCAGGAATGGACTTCAGTTTATTAGTTTTTGGAAAATAATAAGGAAACTTTACACATTTTGACGTTTTGCAAAAACTTCTTAAGTCCCTTGAAGCAATTGCATTTTTTTACCCATGTTTGCATCTCCGCATCTGCATTTCGTCAAACTCATTCTCGTCAACTCCTTACCAGCTGTCACACTGAGGATCTCATGCAAGTATTCCACTCGAGCTCAGACCAAGAAGAAGATGGCTGAAAGAGACCTAGAGATGGACAGAGTTAATGATGAGCTTTCTGATCTTCGTGGAAATATGGGTCAGATGATGGAAATGCTGCAGGTCATCCGAGCAAAATTAGATACCCAATAGACTGTGGTGTCTGAGATTGTCACTGCAACGACTGAGCCTACGCCATCAGTCACTACTCCTGTGACCTGGCCTCCTTTTGGGCTTCCTCACGGATTCGTACCTCCTCCTCTGGGTTTTGCTTCTCAAAGTTTTATTCCTCCTTCCCAAGGACTTGCTGCTCAGGGTTTCTTCCCTCCTTCCCAAGGACTCTCTACTCAGGGTTTCTTCCCTCCATCCCAAGGTTTCGCTTCTCAAAGTTTCGCACCTCTTTCCCAGGGTTTTTACCAAGGTTTTGTACCTCCCCCTCAGGGATTTGCTGCTCAGCAGACTATTCCTGTGACTAATGAAGAGAACCATGCAGTTACTAGTTTTACACCAGACATTGTGCACACCCGTGCCCAACCTTACTTTAATGACCCTCAGGTGTATGATGTTCCAGATATGTCAGAGAACGGAAATGAGAAACATGAGAAGATGCAAGAGAATTTTGATACCCTTGAAAAAAGGTTGAGAGCAATTGAAGGCGACCAGATCTTTGGGGCTGCTGCAAGAGAGATGTGTCTGGTGTCTGGGTTGGTAATTCCTCCAAAGTTCAAGATACCCACTTTTGACATGTACGAGGGCGCGACATGTCCTAAGAACCACCTCTTGATGTATTATCGAAGAATGGCTGCGCAGGTGGACAATGACAAATTAATGATCCATTGCTTCCAGGACAGTCTGAAGGGAATCTCCTCCAAGTGGTATCTAACGCTAGACCAATCGAAAATTCGCAGTTTTCAAGACTTGACAGATGCTTTCATCCAGCAATACAAATACAATATGGACCTTGCTCCCGATAGGAGGCAGCTGTTGAGTATGTCACAAAAAGATTCTGAATCATTTAAAGAATATGCTCAGAGGTGGAGAGGGACCGCTTCTCAGGTAGATCCCCCGTTGTCTGAAAAGGAGTTAGCTGATTGGTTTGTTGACACGGTGCGACCTGAATTCTTTGAGAGAATGGTGGGAAGCGTAACTGCTAGCTTCTCTGACCTTGTAGCCGTGGAAATCAAGGTTGAACTTGGACTGGAAAATGGAAAGATGAGTGGTGCATCTAGCAGTTCCAACAATGGTAGTGGAAACAATGTCAAGAAATTTACCAGCAATTTCCACAAGAAGAAAGAGGACGAGACGAATGCAATAATGACGAGTCAAAGGAGAAATCCGCTTTGGCAGAGGCCTCCACCTGTGGCTCACCCCCAGTATGTCTACCAACCACAGTATGTTCAACATCCTTATGTGGGGGCAGTTCAACCGTCATATAATCCACAAGTCCCGATATATTGGCCAACTCAAGCAGTACCGATGTATCAGCAAGCGGCTCTAGTGATTCCATCTTATCAACCAATGCTCAACAATCTAGGCTATCAACGAGCGCCCAATGCTTCAGCCTACCAGCAGAGGACTCCAGCTCCCCATCCGAATTCCAACTTTCAGAATAGAAGACCAGGAGGAAGGCCTCCCCATCCTCGGATCCCTATGACCTATACTGAATTGTATCCCTCACTACTGAAGAAAGGTTTGGTTACTCCAAGGCCTTTGGGTCCTCCACCAGATCCACTCCCACCAGGTTACAACTCAAGTGCCCATTGTTTGTTCCACGAAGGTGCTCCGGGGCACGATTTGGAAAATTATATTGCTTTGAGGTATGTTGTGAAGGATTTAATGGACAAAAACATTTTGTCATTTGGAGATACTGGTCCGAATGTTAAAAATAATCCTTTACCTAAGCATGGGTCCATAAATGCCATTGTTGACGAGTCTGACGAAAATTTGATTTTCGACGCCACGGAGATCAAAACCCCGCTTAGAGACTTCCATGCGAAGTTAGTAAAGGTGGGTATGTTGAAGAACTGTATAAGAATTGTGAAGCTTGTGCGAATAATCCAAAGGGATGTGAACTGGTCTTGAGAGATGTTCAAAGTTTGATTAATCTGGGTGTTTTACAAGTAAGCAGTCATGTGAAGAGGAATGATGTGGCAATGATTGAACCCATTTTTAACTTGCCAGAATCTGATTCTACCTTGGTACCAATGTTCAACCTGCCTGAGTCCTCAAGAGCTTAACCCATATTTAATATGCCATAAAGTGTGGTGCCCATTTTCAATATACCTGAACCAAGGTTTGAGCAAAGGAGCAACCCTTTCCTTTATGAAGATACCAAAGCAGTTCCGTGGAAGTACGATACAGGGAAAATTCATCAGGAGTTTGAACAAGCTAGTCAGAAATAAGGTTCAAAAGTGGCCAATGCTGATATAGCAGGTGCAAGTCGTTTAACTCGCACTGGTCGTGTCTATACTCAGCAGGTCAATACAGTTCCACCTAAAGAAGTCATTCCCGCTGTTGTTTACCAGGATAAGGGGTTGGTCTTGGAAGAGGAGGATGCAGAATTTCTCAGAATCATTAAGAAGAGTGATTATAAGGTTATTGATCAGCTACATCAAACGCCATCCAAAATATCTATCTTATCACTTCTAATGCATTCACCGGCCCATCGGGGTGCTCTCCAGAAATTACTAGCCCAAGCTCATGTTACGCATGATATAACTGTGAATCAGTTTGATGGAGTCATTGCCAATATCACTGCATGTAACAATCTCAGTTTCAGTATGAAGGATCTTCCAAAGGATGGCTTGGACCATAACCGTGCTCTTCATATATTTGTAAAATGTCAGGAGGATACTTTAGCGAGAGTTCTTGTGGATACAGGATCTTCTTTGAATGTTTTTCCGAAAAGAACGCTTGCCAAGTTATCTTATCAAGGGGCGGAGATGAGGCCCAGTGCATTGATTGTAAAAGCTTTTGATGGGTCAAGGAGAACTGTTATTGGGGAAGTAGACTTCCCAATCTTGATTGGACCACAGGTCTTCAAAATCACTTTCCAGGTTATGGACATTAACCCTAATTACAGTTGTTTGCTGGGAAGACCTTGGATTCATGCTACTGGGGAAGTCACCTCTACCTTACACCAGAAGATGAAGTTCGTGGTCGATAATAAGCTGGTAACTGTGTCTAGTGAAGAAGATCTCATGGTCAGCAACCTTTCCTCCTTTAGCTACATTGAGGCTGATGAAGATGCTTTAGAAACTGCTTTCCAAGCCCTAGAGATAGCCAATGTCGTCCTTATGGAAGTAGAAGAGTCAAAGGGGAAGGGTATTCCATCTTTTGCATCATTGAAGAGTACCATTTCCACAATTGAAGAAGGAAGCCATGAAGGTTGGGGTGATGTCATCGAAGTCAAACAGAAGCTATATCGTTACGGGTTGGGTTACAAACCAATTCATGTGAAGGAAGGAGCGTCAACCTCCGTCAAAGGACGTCCAAAGACCATTCAAGAGGTGTTTTCCAGTGCCGGCTACCAGATCAATGCAATTAATGGGGATGCTGAAAATGAAGATGTGGATCATTTGGTTTATCAGTGTGAAGCAGCTTTGGGCAATTGGGAGGCAGTTGAGATCCCAGTTTTTTTTTCCATTGTCAAAGTAATTTATTTGTTTTCTTTAAGTGTTTTCAAAGTTCCCTAGCTCTGCCCAAAGCTATGGGATCATTTTGTAGGGCCCCTTCTCATTTTCAAGTTATTCAATCAATGAAGGCATTTTGTTAAATTCTTACTTTGTTTTTATTTACTGTTTTTCTCTTTTCACTTTTTAAAAAGAAAATGGCAATCTTTCAAAGCTAATAAAAAGTTTTCTTGCATCTCTCTATTTTCACTTTTAATAAAAGCAAATCATTCCCATATGCAGAACAAATGAAAACCCTGTTGAATCCATTGACTCTATGCTCTCTCCTAACTTTGATTTGCCCATCTACCAAGCGGAAGATGAAAGTGAGGGAGATTGTGACATTACCGAAGAACTGGCAAGATTAGTTGAGGATGAGCACACAGATCTTCAGCCCCATAAGGAGCAGGTAGAGACCATCAACCTTGGCACCGATGAAGACAAGAAGGAAATCAAGATTGGTACAACGCTTGGGGCAAACATCAGAGAAAGATTGGTCAAGCTTCTCAAAGAGTATGTGGATGTGTTTGCATGGTCGTATCAGGATATGCCCGGGTTGGACACAGACATAGTTGTTCATTGTCGCTCCCGGGATTTTCATCCTAGTACAAACGCGAAAGTGGCGCGGAAAGGTAGAGTCGCCAGCCAGACATTTTTATCCCGAAAGAATAGGAAAGGTAATGTTGCACAAACCTGAGGAAGAAGGAAAGGACAAGGCCTTGCGAACCAAAGATCTGAGTTCGGGAGTCGGTTACGACCTGGGAAGGTATTAGCACCCAGATCGTCCGCCGTACCCGACGGGATCCACACTTGCAAAGAAACTATTTCAAAGGGTGAGGGTATGGAAAATGCAGCAAAAGAAATGAAAATGAAAAGAAACTGGAACTGGAAAAGAAATGAATAAGAAAAAATGTAGGGAAAATAAAGATTGTGCTCGAACGGGCCCTACCCCGCTGCCTACGTACCTCATCAGGATAATGAGGATCAGAGACGCCGTAGTTCCCCTAACTAGGGGTACTAAAAGGAAATTGCTTGTGAATTAAGGCTTGAACCGCCTATGCCGTTGCTCAGGTGTTGCAGACTCGGACGACGAGTGCGTAACCGTCTTGCAAGGTGACAAGTAGGAGCAAGTTCGCGGACGGAGCGAAGGAGATGAGAAAAGAATTCCCGAAGGAAAGACGCCTATTGTTTGTTTGGTGTTTTTTAGAAGCTTTTATGAGTGAAAGTTTGCATAGGTGAGTGTACTTAAGTCTTACTCAATGGGATGTGTACATCTCACATCATCCCGAAATGGAATGCGCAAGAGGCACACCTATCTATGGAGGAAATCCCCAAAGCTAGTCCCACAAGTGAAGGTTCAAGCACACTATCCTATTATCATTATTAAGTGTTTTTGTGGTTTTTTTTTGGTTAAGAAGTGTTTTTTTAGCTTTTTCTTTGTGAGGTACTCATGCTAAGACCTATCCACCACGAGTGATGACTCACACCTCGCCCCGAAATGGGACGCATGTGAACATCTCATAGCAAAGTCTCATGTCACATGAAAGTACTCAACCTTTATTAAGTGAATTAAAATTAAGTTTGAAGATGAGAAGAGAGATAGAACCAAAAGAGCAAAAGGAAAAAAAACTAGAGGGAAGCTTCTATCCTAAGTTAGCATGCATGGAATTCCTAGAGTTTGTGAGGTTTCTATCCTAATGAAGAAGGAAGAGAAGAAAAAGAAGAGATGAGAAAGGCCTAAGCCCAACAACAAAGGGTTAGTTCAAATAACAAAAGAGGAAAGATGAAAAACGTTGAAATGTGGATAAACATCCACACTTCTCTTACCATGAGCCCCTGAAAAGTTAGCAAAAATCCAGCGAATTGGCCAAGAAACAAACATGGAATTAAACATGTTCAAAGGTTCTTGAAAATGAAAATCAATCATCATGCCAAACACACGACTTACGCGTCGAAAACATGAGAGCATACATCAAACAGCAAGCAAATCACCCTAAACATCATGATTAATGATCATACAATGAGTCATGGCAATTAGCACAAGCAAAGGGATCAAACAAACTCAAAACAGCCCTGAAAAACCATTCTGCATCAGTGTTAACCGGTTAACCATATGCGTTAACCGGTTAACCAGTCAAAACCTGCACAAAACACGCAGAAAAACAGGGCGTTAACCGGTTAACCATATACGTTAACCGGTTAACACTGTAAAAACAGCAGCAAATTCCTGCAGAAAACAGTAGCTCAAAAACAGCTTATTCAAATAAGCTGCACCAGACCAGCACTCAATTACACATGGAAAAAATAGATCAATGCACATCAATCCATAACATTATGCTCATGAACAATAACAAACGAATCCGGATACCAATCAACCAATCAAATCATGCAACACAATCAATTACACAAACACATGGTGGATCTAAAGCACAAGCGATGCAAATAAGCTAAAAACAGAGTTGGATCTGAAATTAAACCAACCTACAAAGCGGAGGTATGCTTTGGTAATTGTTGATTATGCTGAAAATGATAGATCTCGCGCAAAACCTTGAAGATCCGATGCTAATCTCCACCCTCCATGCAAAATAAATGCAAGATCAAGCTCTTGATGCAGAATTTTGATCCAAAAGCACTTCTAGATCCCAAACCAGATTTGAATCACCAATTAAACCAGCAAAAAGATGTAATGAAACTATGGATGGAGGTCTAGTTCCAAGATCTACACACCTCAAGGCAAGGTTGTGTGATCTTCAAAGAGGAACTTTGAGTAATTTGGAAAATTGGGAGAGAAAAGTGAGAGAATTGTGAGTGAGAGAAGTGAAAATTCAGAATGAGAGTGAAAAAATGAGGGAGAGCCCCTTTGGTTTGGAAGGAAATGGAATAAATATGGTTTAGGGTTGGGGCCCAAAATTTTGGTTTGGGATCCAAAAAATATGGCTTGGTAATGTGATTTGGATTTAGGGTTGGCAAGAGGTTTGGGTACATGCTCTAGATCCTTCTCAAATTCAAATGAAATTCAAATGAATAAAATTCAGAAAATTGGAAAATGGAGCCAAAACCACATGCTGAAATTTGCTGCTGGAAATTCAAATTTCGCAGCTGTTAACCGGTTAACCATATGCGTTAACCGGTTAACGCATGCAAAATTTGAATTTCCCCCTTTTTGGAGGGAAACCTCAAAAATGCATCGGCGCCCGCCGTTTCAAGCTGATTTTGATCCTTTCTTCCTTTTTAAGCTTTGAACATGACACAGAGCTTGTGCAGAGTGATCCTGTGAGACTTTTTGCCTGGTCACCATGCTCTTGATTTTTATCTGTGGTGCTTCGAACTTTCCAGATGGTTGGTCATATGCCTTATGCTAGAACATGTGAGTGTTATGCCTCATTTTTCTATGCAAAATGCTAAAGACATGATCCGTTATGATGACTATGATGCGATATGATGCTTAAAATGAAGAGGGCAAATTTGGGGTGTTACAGCTGCCCCTATTCAATCATCAGTTAATCCGAAAAGGACGATAGCAGTGAGCTATCGACCATTCAAGATAAACTGTGATTGAATACCAAGAAGACCAGAAATTTGCACTCTGACGAAGAATGCAACACCGGGAAATAAACCCGACCAGATGACGCTCTGGGGACTGCAGGGGAGAAAGAAGCGGACGAGCTTCTTCCAAGTTGGAAATGATATCTGAAATAAGAACAAATTGATAGACGAGTCTTCAAACAATCCCGTGACGCCAGGAGCTGGACAGACGAGTCCTTCAACACTTCAAGACAATAATCTGAGACAGACGAGTCTTCGAATGACTTGTGACGCCAGGTGCAGAGAGCGGACGAGCCCTTAAAGAACTTCAAAGTATCCTGAGATAGACGAATCTCCTTCACTAATCCTTACGCAGATAAGTGGAATAAGACTGACGAGTCTTCTTCGGATAACCCTTACGCAGGCTCCGGGAATGCATATAAGTTTGTGGGATAGACATGCAACCAAGGTAGACGAACCTTCTTCATATATTATCCGCGGATATATGGTATAAGACAGACGAGTCTTCTGAGCAAACCTGTTACGCCAGGTGCAGCTACCATAATTGGTGCTTGAGACAGACGAGCCTCCTTCGGATTTACCTGTTACGCCAGGACCGGTAACCATTTCGACATTTAATTCCCACTGTCAGGATTTTAAACCTCTTCAATACAGACGAGTATTGGATGATCATCAAGACAACACAGACGAGTGCCCTAAGTCAATGATACAGACGAGTATCAGACGATGATCTGAGAAACACAGACGAGTGCTTCAGGCGATGATACAGACGAGTATCAGCCGCTGGTATAGACGAATACCAGGAGTTCAAACACAGACGAGCATTTGAAGTAGTCACAGAGATATCTTCACATTCAGGTGCAAGCTAGCACAGACGAGTGCCGAGGATGATACAAACGAGTATCCAGGCAAAGCAGACGAGCTCCAAAACACAAACGACTTCTGGGGATAAAAGCAGACGAGCTTCAACCAAACACAGACGAGTGCTGGGCAGTTGCAGACGAGCAACAACAAAGAATACATATCAAGGCACATACGAGTGCGACGAAGGATCCAATACCAAACACAGACGAGTGTTGGGGAGGTTGCAGACGATGCTGGGGACATCTCCAAGCACAGACGAGTGCTGGAATTTGCAGACGAGCAACAACCAAAATCATATCAGAACACAGACGAGTGTTGAAGAGTTGCAGACGAGCAGCAATGACAGGCACGGACGGGCGCCGAAAGATACGGCCGAGCAATCTTCGAAGGAGTAACGAGCACATACGAGTGCTAAGAGAGGCGGTCGAGCATCAAATAAAGATGCGAGCACGGACGAGTACTGGCCACTTTCTTGGGGGATACGCCTCAAATAAAGAGGAACGACATGCACGGGCGAGTGCTGCAGGGATGCGGACGAGCACCAAATGAAGATACGCGCATCAACGAGTACAGGCAACTTCGCTGGGGAGAGAAAACTTCAAAGAATAACAAGCACGGACGAGTGCCGAGAGCTGCGAATGGTCATCACACAAAGATGCTAGCACAGAAGATTGCTGGAGAGTACCTCAAATAAAGAGGAAACTGCTGGGGAAAAGGCACGGACGAGTGCTGAAAGAGGATGAGCATCAAATAAAGATGCGAGCACAGACGAGTGCTAGTAGATATAAACTCTACTGGGGAAAGCAAACGAGCAATACCACCGAGCTATCACGAACGAGTGTTGACAGATGCAGACGAGCAGCAATAAAACATGATACATTACTGCTGGGGATAATTCTGTTTAGAGATAACACAGACGAGTGTTGAAGATTGCAGACGAGCAACAAACGGATGCCTGATCGGCAATAAGAGATACGACTCTGCAGGGGAATACAAGTCAAGATGTCTGGATACACATTCTGACTGAGGTGATGAATACCTGGCTGCATCATCAAATACCCAAAGTACGGTGACTTTATTGGGGAATATTTCACTACCGGCAGTGATAATCAAATATGAACGCTGTGGGGACAGGAACATCTTCAGACTTGGCTGGGGAAGCTTCTTGGGCAAATACTCTGGCTGGGGAGAGCATCTGATGGTTCAAGACTCTGGGGGATACCAGGCTTCCAGGTACCTGATAGGAATACTCTGATGGGGATAATGGACTACTAATTCCATCTTTGATGATGTCAGGCTTTCGGGCACCTGCTGGGTATACTCCGCTGGGGAAGAATGAAATGCTACTTCACTGGGGAAGAAAAGCTTGCTTGGACTGCCACCAAGGCTTGCTGGGAGGAAAATCTCTGCTTGGGATGCCAGGCTTCAGATACTTGCTGGGAAAGGAAATCTCTGCTTGGGGAGATACCCTACTGGTGAAGTACTCAACTGGGGAGGTACTCTGTCGGGGAGTATTAAATCGCTTGAGAGGATGCGACGCCAACCTGCAACCTGCAACAACAGAAAACACACGCGTGTCCCGGGGATTTGCATGGAATGATCGGTTCATCCATCGTCACCCTACGCTCAAAGAGGGTTACAGTTTCCCTGCATGTCAGTGTTCTTTTCAAAATTATCACCATGTTTAGATGCAATGCTATTTTTGCCAAAAATTCAGGACATTTTGTAAACAAAAATAAACACACACAGCTTTTCGACTGAATATTACTTTTATTGAATGGCCTCTGAATAGGCAAAGATTTACATCAGGAAGCAACCACCTGGAAAGAGGTAGCCACTAGAAATTGAGAAAAGAAACTATCCTAATGGCAATGTACACGGCATTCCAAGGAGTTCCATTTCTGCTATGACCTGCATGTCTTCAAGACTTTCCATTCTGTTTTGGCTTTCTGAGAGGACAAGGGGACTGCTTCCTATCCTTCCGGTATTGTCAAACTGTACAAAACGATGACGTGGTTCAGATAACTCGGATCACAGTTGTTCGCTTGTTCCCTTATTTTGCGTAGATCGCCCTCTCGGGTTTTCAATCCACCGGGATACCCTTTTTTGCCTGAGCTGTCCAATGCGGCTTTTCAACTCAGCGGGTGTACATTTTTTTTATTTTTCCCTAATTTTTGCCCGAGCTTTTTATTCTGTTTTTAGCTCGCCGGGATGCCCTTTTCTTGCCTGGACTTACATTCTGTTTTTGTGTCCAGCGGGTCTCTTTATGCGAAGTATTTTTTAACTGCGTCCGAGTTAACAGGAGATGGGAAGTCTTCTCCATCCATAGTGGTGAGCATCAGCGCTCCTCCTGAAAAAACTTTCTTCACTATGAATGGTCCTTCGTAGTTTGGGGTCCACTTGCCCCTGTTATCTGAACCTGGAGGAACGATCCTCTTCAATACAAGCTCTCCCACTTGATACTCTCGAGTACGTACTCGTTGATCGAATGCCCGTTTCATTCTCCTCTGATAAAGCTGACCATGACAGATAGCCGCTAATCTCTTTTCCTCAATTAGACATAGCTGATTGTAACGAGTACGCACCCATTCAGCCTCATCCAGTTTGACATCCATCATCACGCGAAGTGAAGGAATCTCCACTTCAACAGGCAGGACTGCTTCCATGCCATACACCAGAGAGAAGGGAGTTGCCCCTGTCGACGTCCTGATCGACGTTCGGTACCCATGCAAAGCAAACGGTAACATCTCATGCCAATCCCTGTAGGTGACAACCATTTTCTGCACAATCTTCTTGATATTCTTGTTAGCTGCCTCTACCGCACCATTCATCTTTGGTCGGTAAGGAGAAGAATTGTGATGCTGTATTTTGAAGTCCCGACATAAGTCTGCCATCATCTTGTTGTTGAGATTAGAACCATTATCAGTAATGATCCTCTCGGGCACTCCATATCTGCATATGATATCTCTTTTCAGAAATCTTGCCACCACTTGACGA
The DNA here is from genome assembly GCA_963966055.1 of Lathyrus aphaca. Taxonomy (NCBI): domain Eukaryota; kingdom Viridiplantae; phylum Streptophyta; class Magnoliopsida; order Fabales; family Fabaceae; genus Lathyrus; species Lathyrus aphaca. The sequence continues at coordinate 514,434,223 of OZ014520.1, forward strand.
GTGACATTGGCATAAGACGCTGCTTCTACCCACTTGGTAAAGTAATCAATCGCGACCAGAATGAAGCGATGACCGTTCGAAGCAGTTGGCTCGATCTTCCCGATCATGTCAATGCCCCACATAGAGAAAGGCCAAGGAGATGACATGACATTCAGCGGGTTAGGAGGAACATGCACTTTATCTGCATATATTTGGCACTTGTGGCATTTTCGGGCGGATGAACAACAGTCTGCATCCATTGTCATCCAGTAATACCCTGATCTCAGCAGTTTCTTTGCCATGGCATGCCCTCCTGCATGGGTACCAAAAGATCCCTCATGGACTTCCTGCATCAACAGGCTTGCTTCGTGTCTATCCACGCATCTGAGCAAAACCATGTCGAAGTTCCTCTTGTACAAAACCCCGTCTGTGTTCAAGAAGAAACTAGCAGCAAGTCGCCTCAAGGTCTTTTTGTCTTTGGAAGATGCCCCTGTTGGGTACTCTTGCTTCTCCAGGAATAACTTGATGTCGAAATACCAAGGTTTCTCGTCAGACACGGCGTCTACCGAGAAAGCATAAGCTGGAGAGTCAAGCCTGGAGATGTCAATTCTGGGCACAAAGTTCCAACACATGACCTTAATCGACGAAGAGAGAGTGGCCAAAGCATCGGCAAATTGATTTTCGTCGCGTGGTATGTACTTGAGTTCAACTGTTGTGAAGAATGTCAACAGTTTCCTAGCATAATCCCTGTACGGAATCAGATGCTCTTGATGTGTATACCACTTGCCGGTAATTTGGTTAATGACGAGGGCTGAATCTCCGAATATGTCGAGGTTCTTAATCCGAAGATCAATTGCCTCCTCTATTCCCATTATACACGCCTCGTATTCCGCTTCATTGTTGGTGCAGCCAAAAGTAATTCTGGCAGCGAAGGGTAAGTGAACACCTTCAGGAGTAATGAGTACGGCACCAACTCCACGACCATTGATATTGACAGCCCCATCAAACATCAACTTCCATTTGGATTCAGGGTCAGGCCCCTCCTCCGGAAGTGGTTCCTCATAATCGTTTGTTCTGAGGTACATGATGTCCTCATCAGGGAAATCAAATCTCATCGGCTGATAGTCATCCTCAAGAGGTTGCTGAGCAAGGTAATCCGACAATACACTTCCTTTGATGGCTTTCTGAGAAGTGTACTGGATGTCGTATTCAGTTAAAATCATCTGCCATCTAGCAACCCTTCCGGTCAATGCTGGTTTCTCAAAGATGTACTTGACGGGGTCCATCTTGGAAATGAGAAGTGTAGTATGGGTCAACATGTACTGCCTCAGTCGGCGAGCAGCCCATACCAAAGCGCAGCAAGTTTTCTCGAGCAGTGAGTATCGGGATTCACAGTCGGTAAACTTTTTGCTAAGGTAATAAATGGCATACTCTTTTCGACCAGACTCGTCATGTTGGCCAAGCACACACCCCATCGACCCTTCTAGCACGGTCAAGTACATGATTAACGGTCTCCCCTCCACTGGAGGCATCAGAATTGGAGGCTCCTGCAAATATTCCTTTATTTTATCGAAAGCCCTTTGGCAATCATCATTCCACCTGACCGTCTGCTCTTTTCTTAGCAGTTTGAATATCGGTTCGCACGTGGCAGTTAGGTGAGATATGAACCGAGAAATATAGTTCAATCTACCTAAGAACCCGCGCACTTCTTTTTCTGTCTTTGGTGCAGGCATCTCTTGAATAGCTTTCACTTTAGCAGGGTCTACCTCAATTCCCCTCTGACTTACAATGAAACCCAGCAATTTTCCGGAACGCACTCCGAAAGTGCACTTGTTCGGATTCAACCTCAGCTTATACTTGATCAATCTATCAAACAACTTCTTCAAATTAACCAAGTGCTCCTCTTCGTCCTTGGACTTTGCAATCATATCATCCACATAACATTCGATCTCCTTGTGGATCATGTCATGGAACAATGTGACCATCGCCCGCTGATAAGTTGCCCCTGCGTTCTTCAGACCGAAGGGCATGACCTTATAGCAGAATGTTCCCCACGGGGTAATGAACGTTGTCTTCTCCATGTCTTCCGGCGCCATTTTTATCTGATTATAACCGGAGAATCCATCCATGAAGGAGAACACTGAGAATTGAGCAGTATTGTCGACCAACACGTCAATGTGTGGCAACGGAAAATCATCCTTTGGGCTTGCTCTGTTCAAATCTCGATAGTCGACGCACATCCGGACCTTGCCGTCCTTCTTAGGTACTGGTACGATGTTAGCTACCCAAGGTGGGTAGCTAGTCACGGCAAGGAACCCGGCATCCCACTGCTTCTGCACCTCCTCTTTAATCTTCATCGCCATATCCGGGCGAGTTCTTCTCAACTTTTGCTTCACAGGAGGACAGTCTTCTCTCAGGGGTAGCTTATGCATCACAATATCGGTATCTAGACCTGGCATATCTTGATATGACCAAGCAAAGATATCCACATACTCTCTCAGCATGCTGATCAGCTCTTGTTTGACGTCGGCCTGCAGATTGGCCCCTATCTTGATTTCTTTCTTTGCATCTTCACTACCAAGGTTGACGGTCTCAATTTCTTCTTGATGAGGCTGAATAACTCGTTCCTCTTGTTTCAACAATCTGACCAACTCTTCAGGTAGGTCACAGTCTTCCTCAACCCCTTCGTCAGCTTGGTAGACTGGATTATCAAAGTCATGCATAGTCATAGCAGGAACGTTATCCGTGGAATCCGGATGATCAGCACTGCACAAATGATGTGCTTGTTCAGAATCTGCTTATTTTGAAAAGAGACGCTAACACAAAGCAAAAATGAAAACACATTGCCATTTTTATATTGTTTTTTGTGAAAAAGTTTAAAAACAAAGAAAGGGAACACAGTTTGTCTGAAAATGTCCTTTTATTTCATGGCAAAAATAACGATGCAATACAAAACATGGTGGCCCAGTACAATGGATCCAAGCATCTTGGGCAGAATGCTGGACTTGACAATGCAGTATGCTAATAAAAGGAAACAAACAATTACTTTGAGAGCCAGGTGACTTGAACGATGTCCTCAGCAGACCAATTTCCTAGCTCCTCGCCGGGTGCACACGGGCGGATCCAATTGTTGTCCCAGTCCTTGTCACTGTCTCCGTCTTGACTTGCCGTACAGATTTGATCACGGTTGAGCAACCCAGCACTTGTGAATGCAACAGCTTTACCACTCTGAGTAGACCTTCCAGGTTGATACCCTAAGCCAAATTTGTCGTCCTTCTTTTCCACCTCCAGTAACTTGCCCCAGCCCTGGGCATTGCCTGATTGGACGGCCTCCTTTGCTTCCCGATAAGAATGAATTGACGTGCCTTCGTTGTTTTTCTTCACCGGAGTCAAGATACTGACGTCTGCCTCAAAAGCTTGGCACAAAGTCTCGTGAATTTCTCCGTCCATTTCCACATATTTGAATGTCGACAGGTGGCTGACAAATATATCTTCTTCCCCGCAAACTGTGATGACTTGGCCGTCCACCACATACTTAAGCTTCTGGTGCAGAGTTGAGGTGACAGCTCCAGCTGCATGTATCCACGGTCTGCCCAACAAGCAGCTATACGCAGGCTGGATATCCATGACATAGAAGACACTCTTGAAGACTTGAGAGCCTATCTTAACAGGCAACTCAACCTCTCCGAAAACTGATCTTCTTGAACCATCGAAAGCTTTAACCACCAGATCACTCGGCGTCAGGATAACCCCATCAATGTCAAGCTTCATCAACGCCTTCTTCGGGAGCACGTTCAAAGAAGAGCCTGTGTCCACAAGAACATGGGATAACACAGCGCCCCTGCATTCCATCGTGATATGCAGTGCTTTATTGTGATTTCTTCCTTCCACAGTGAGATCTCTATCAGTGAAGCCCAAGCCATGGCTAGCATTGACACTTCCGACAACAGCTTCAAGTTGATTGACCGTAATCTCTTGAGGAACGTAAGCCATTTGAAGTACTTTCAGCAAGGCTTCTCGGTGCGCGGGTGAGCACATCAACAGTGACAAGATAGAAATCTTCGAAGGCGTCTGATTCAGTTGGTCAACCACCTTGTAGTCACTCCTTTTGATGATCTTCATGAATTCCTCTACCTCTTTCTCAAACGTCCCCTGCCCAGCCACAGGGGTATTCGACTCATCATTCACAGTCTGCTTTCCTTTGTCTTTAGATGAAGCTTCGGCCTCGGGATCCTTTCTCAGTGCAGGAGGAGCAAACAAACGGCCACTTCGAGTAAAACCTCCAACACCTCCCACATGCTCAATAGTCAAATCAACAACAGGTCTACTCTCCATCTTCTGTCCCGCCACATAGACATCAGAACCGTAATGCCACGGAATGGCTCTATCATCATTATACGGCATTGGCCCAGGTACAGTTATAGTCACAGGACTAATCTGAGGAGCGTAAACGGTAACCGGCCCTTGTCTGACGGGCATATCAGCTTCATCGTAGAAGATAGTAATGGTTGACACATCATCAGCCTTTTCATTACTAATCTTGCTAAATTGCAGAGATCCATCATCAATCAACTCTTGCAAACCCGTCTTCAATTTCTCGCAGCCATTCACAGCACTCGCACAGTCTTCACAATCGAGAGAACAACCAGGAAACACTTGACCCTTCAACAGTCTCTCTTTCACCACTTTCAACGGCGTCTTGACTTCATCAATACTCAGTACCAAACTCAACTTGTCATCACGCTCAACAGCATTAACTCTTGCCCCTCCATGATTAGGTATAGGGTTCGAGTTGATATTCGGTGGTGGCGCAAAGTTGATTGCCTTTGAATCCACGAGATCTTGAACTTTGTGATGTAGCGCCCTGCACTTCTCGGTTGAGTGCCCGGGTGCCCCTGAATGAAAAGCGCATCGCGCGTTGACATCGTAACCAGCTGGAAGCTCTCCAGGAGGTGGTGGTGCCAAAGTCCTCAATTGAATAAGGTTCAAATCTAGCAGTCTTGGCAACAAGGCAGCATATGTCATTGGAATAGCTTCAATCACCCTGTTAGCAGGACGAGCCTGCCTCGGCTGATAAGGCCTTTGCTGGTAGTTGGCTCTGGGTTGTTGTTGTTGTGGTGGAGGTAGCATCTGTTGTACGGGAGCTGCAGGAATGGTGACAGCAGCCATATGCTCATAAGGTCTTCTGTAACTACGGCCCTGGCTTCGGCCGAATACAGCATTGGTCTCGCCTTCTCGTCTTCTTGGAGGTCCGCTAAAAGCTTTCCTCGCCCCATTCGAACTACTAGCACCAGGGTCTTGTATCTTCCCCATTTTCAACAACGTTTCAACTCTTTCTCCCGCAATGACAATATCGTTGAACTTTGTAGCAGAACTTGACGCCAGTCTTTCAAGAAATACCCCCTGGAGTGTGCCCATAAACATATCGGCCATTTCATTCTCTAACAAGGGTGGTTGCACCGTGGCAGCTAGCTGACGCCATCTCTGAGCGTACTCTTTGAAGCCTTCTTTTGCTGTCTGAGCCATATGTTGCAACTGAGTGCGATTTGGCGCCATGTCCATGTTATACTGGTATTGCCTCACAAAGGCCTCAGCAAGATCTTTCCAGCTCTTGACATTGACCCTGCTGAGCTTCATGTACCACTCAAGGGAAGCTCCCACCAAGCTGTCCTGAAAGTAATACATCCACAGTTTTTCATCGTCTGTATGCGCAGCAATTCTCCCAACATATGATTGCAGATGAGTCTTTGGGCAAGCAGTGCCGTTGTACTTCTCGAAAGTAGGAACTTTGAACTTATACGGGATCCTGACTCCCGGAACCAAGCCCAAGTCTGTTATATCGAACCCCAAAGAACTCTGGGACTGAATAGCCTTGATTTGCTCAGCCATCTCTTCAAACCTCTTGTTCATTTCGACCCCTTGACCCTCGGTCTCATCAAGTAAAGTGAACTGGTCCTCCTGGTGATCCACATGAATGTTATGCAACCCGTCATTGACTACGGTCGCCCCTGGTGGTATAACATGAGGTCCACCCTGACGTGCGCCCGCACCGGTATGATTGTCAGCATTAGCAGCAGCAGCAGCATTTCTGTTCTGATTCTCCACCATCTCTCGTAGACGTTCTTGATTCTGCCCCATACCGGCCATCAACGTCATGAAATTGTCCATCCTCTGCCTTAGATCTGCCAAATCTGCCTGCATTTGATCCATGACCCGCTCTCTGTTAATCTTAGTTGGGTATCTGTGCACTGTTGGTTGACCTCGAACTTTTCGAGGAGCTATTGCGCCTGAGAACACAAAACACATTAGTATCTGATGCAACACCTGCAAAACAACAAACAAGTTATATGGATGCAATGCAGTTGTTTATGTTTCCAATCATAGGTCATTTATGCCCCGGTTCCGGTGTTTAGCAAAGAAAACCAGACGGGCACTGATCCTCGACTTTCAGAACCCTTTGCGGGAAACCACATTCAAACCATAATAGCAAGCAAACCAAGACATGGTGAGAAACATCATAACATAGATCAGCCCATTAGGCACAACAAAACAGGATTCCTCATAGAGTACGAGTTCTTACAAAGGATAAACAAACAGCTAGGACTCCTACAACATGCCTGCAGGTAATCCAAATACAAAGAAAACAAACTAAGAAACATAACCGCCGCCTGAGAATCCTGAAACTCCATCATCAGACCTGACCTTCTTGACTCCTGCTATCAACTTGAGGTCTTCAATTTCTTTAAGAGCTGCTTCGAGGGCTTGCTGACTGTCTGCGAGCTGCTGAGTCTTCTCTCTGCGAATCCTGTGGGCCTGCTCCACCTCTTCTTTCTTGTAGGCCATCTGGGTCTCGAAGAATTCTTCTTTTTCTTTATACTGCTTCAACTCTTGCTCTCTTTGTCCCTTCAACCAGACAATAGATTGACGAGCATCTCTAAGGGTCTTTGACTTCTTCTTGCGCTCAACTTCTCTTTGGGCTTCCATCAACCCTAATCTGTGGAAATGTGCTTCTTTTCCTGCGAAGTCTTTCTCCTTAGCCTCCAAAGTCATTTGTACCTTCAGCAACTTCTCCTCAGCTTCCTTTTTGGCCCTGCTAGCTTGGTGATACAAGCTTACCATTTCTGTATTTTCAACTCTAACTGCATGTAACTGAGCTTCTAACTTCTTGAATTCCTCTAAAGGCACAGTATCAATGGACTCAACAACTGGGGGAACTGGTGCTGAAAATGGTAACAAAACTCTTCTGGCTCTGTCCTTCAACCAAGCTTCGTACTCTGGGAACGTCTGATTGTTACACTTTCCGAAACTAGCTATTCCTTCTCCTTTGATGTTCTTCCAAGCTCCAGCGACCTTCCTCACTAAGGGCACATTATCTTTCACGGGGAAGTAGAAAATAGGGGTCAGCTTCAAATCTTCAGGCACCTCTCTCAAAGCGTACCCTAACTGTCTTCTTAACAAGATTGGATTGTAATTAATCCCTCCAGTTACTCCCAACAAAGGCACACTATGATAACTTCCGCAGCTGGTAATAAAACGTGCCCCTTGCAGCCTTTGAGTGAACCATCTAACATCCTTGGCAAGCAACTTTTCCAGCTTCTGGGCCCATATCAAACTATGGTCACTAAATACTCCCGTAATGGGCAAGTGCCTCATGAACCACATGTGAAATAAGGGAGCACAACAATGGACCAAACCTCCCCTCTTCTTCTCAGTCTTGTAATGAACCGAATAATACAAATCCCCGAGTAAGGTAGGCACCGGGTTCTTCAGCAAAAAGAGATGTATGGCATTTATATCGATGAACTTCTCCATATCAGCAAACAAAATGATGCCATAGATAGAAAGAGCCAAGATAGCACAAACAGCGTCCCATTCTTCTTCAACAGCCAATTCTTCCGCCTTCTTCACCAGTACCTCCAAAGAAAACCCAGACACACCTCCTTTAATAATGGTCAAAGACTTCACAGTAGCAGGGCTCAAATAAAGAGCCTCAGCAATAGCTTCAGGTGCTGGTCTACTCATCTCAGAATTGAAAGGAATCTGATCTTGAACTGGCACACCCAGAATCAAAGCATACTCCTCCAGCATAGGGCCCAATTGGAAATCAGGAAAGGTGAAGCAACGGAGCTGAGGATCATAATACTGGAGCAATGTATGAATGGCACTCCTCTCTGATGGATTTAGCTCTATCACCACATCAAGAATACTCCCGTAGGCTTTTCTGAATCTCTCTACCTGATTGGGTGTAATCAACTTTACCATCTTCTTCAGCAAATCAATCTTGACATCAAAGAACTTGAAATGAATATTCTGCTTGCGAGGATCTTCCATCTTTGAAGAGAATACCGGAACCGGAAGCAGAGATATGAACCTGTGAATGAAAACAAAAAACAAAGATTAATGATGCAATGATGCAATGCAGATGCAAATGCAAGGACATATGACCAACTGGGACCATCTGGAGTCTGGCTACTGACAAAGCCCCTCTGAACAACTGACAACCCAAAAATCCACTGAATCACACTCTCTGATAGTCATAACCCTCTGAAGAGAATCTCTGGACCACAATATCACGAATACCGGAACCAGAAAATCAGAACTCCGGAACCAAAGCAACTGTATCATAACATGAACTGTACCGATAACAAGGGTATGATGAGGTCAAGGGCTCCTGCAAACCTGTAAACCCATCCCCAATCTCACGGGTGTGCTCCGGGTCAAACATCACGGACTCTCAAAGCCGAATAGCAATAATACTTTCACCATTTCCGAGAAATGGCTCATGACCAAATCAGGGAATCGGTTAGGCATTATGTACTACGCAGGGAGGTCTCAGCTGAGTCCGGGAAAAACAAGCATCCCTTATAAGTCCTCAGCTTCAAGCGCTGAAATCGAGAAACAATAGCACATTCAGCCCGTAGGATACAGTACTAATGTCATACGACCAGATGCTTTGACTGAGTTCCTATAAGAGAACCAGGCCATCCTATGCGAGTTCCCAGTGGACCCTCGGGTGCGAATGGGTTTGCCACAGAATGTGGTCTGCCACTGTCACCACTGGAGAGGGTTGTTTCCACAAAGGTTCTCAATGATCGGTCCCCAGATGCACATAACTATCAAGGTCCTATCCCGAAGTGGAGGAAATCCCCACACAAGATATTTCCAAGACGGTCGCAGTCTGGGCGTGAAACACATCGCCACTCATCATGCCACATGCGAGTACAATATGCCCACTTCTAATCCTAAGGTGCACTCAAGCCGGGTACTTGGCTCATATTTCTCAGAAACAAGTAACACCCATCCCACCAAACAGAAAACCAGTCCAGACAGTCCAGTATGATATAGATGATGCAGAAAATAAATACTGAAAACCGTAAATAAAGCTGTAAATAAAGCTGTAAATAAACAACAATAAAATACAATAAGCCACATCAAACAAACATCACCCAATGGAACAGAAACAAACAAGCGCTAGGAGAGACTCTCAGGGGAACCAGAGATTCTGGGTTCGGTCCCCAGCAGAGTCGCCAAGCTGTCGCTCCCGGGATTTTCATCCTAGTACAAACGCGAAAGTGGCGCGGAAAGGTAGAGTCGCCAGCCAGACATTTTTATCCCGAAAGAATAGGAAAGGTAATGTTGCACAAACCTGAGGAAGAAGGAAAGGACAAGGCCTTGCGAACCAAAGATCTGAGTTCGGGAGTCGGTTACGACCTGGGAAGGTATTAGCACCCAGATCGTCCGCCGTACCCGACGGGATCCACACTTGCAAAGAAACTATTTCAAAGGGTGAGGGTATGGAAAATGCAGCAAAAGAAATGAAAATGAAAAGAAACTGGAACTGGAAAAGAAATGAATAAGAAAAAATGTAGGGAAAATAAAGATTGTGCTCGAACGGGCCCTACCCCGCTGCCTACGTACCTCATCAGGATAATGAGGATCAGAGACGCCGTAGTTCCCCTAACTAGGGGTACTAAAAGGAAATTGCTTGTGAATTAAGGCTTGAACCGCCTATGCCGTTGCTCAGGTGTTGCAGACTCGGACGACGAGTGCGTAACCGTCTTGCAAGGTGACAAGTAGGAGCAAGTTCGCGGACGGAGCGAAGGAGATGAGAAAAGAATTCCCGAAGGAAAGACGCCTATTGTTTGTTTGGTGTTTTTTAGAAGCTTTTATGAGTGAAAGTTTGCATAGGTGAGTGTACTTAAGTCTTACTCAATGGGATGTGTACATCTCACATCATCCCGAAATGGAATGCGCAAGAGGCACACCTATCTATGGAGGAAATCCCCAAAGCTAGTCCCACAAGTGAAGGTTCAAGCACACTATCCTATTATCATTATTAAGTGTTTTTGTGGTTTTTTTTTGGTTAAGAAGTGTTTTTTTAGCTTTTTCTTTGTGAGGTACTCATGCTAAGACCTATCCACCACGAGTGATGACTCACACCTCGCCCCGAAATGGGACGCATGTGAACATCTCATAGCAAAGTCTCATGTCACATGAAAGTACTCAACCTTTATTAAGTGAATTAAAATTAAGTTTGAAGATGAGAAGAGAGATAGAACCAAAAGAGCAAAAGGAAAAAAAACTAGAGGGAAGCTTCTATCCTAAGTTAGCATGCATGGAATTCCTAGAGTTTGTGAGGTTTCTATCCTAATGAAGAAGGAAGAGAAGAAAAAGAAGAGATGAGAAAGGCCTAAGCCCAACAACAAAGGGTTAGTTCAAATAACAAAAGAGGAAAGATGAAAAACGTTGAAATGTGGATAAACATCCACACTTCTCTTACCATGAGCCCCTGAAAAGTTAGCAAAAATCCAGCGAATTGGCCAAGAAACAAACATGGAATTAAACATGTTCAAAGGTTCTTGAAAATGAAAATCAATCATCATGCCAAACACACGACTTACGCGTCGAAAACATGAGAGCATACATCAAACAGCAAGCAAATCACCCTAAACATCATGATTAATGATCATACAATGAGTCATGGCAATTAGCACAAGCAAAGGGATCAAACAAACTCAAAACAGCCCTGAAAAACCATTATGCATCAGTGTTAACCGGTTAACCATATGCGTTAACCGGTTAACCAGTCAAAACCTGCACAAAACACGCAGAAAAACAGGGCGTTAACCGGTTAACCATATACGTTAACCGGTTAACACTGTAAAAACAGCAGCAAATTCCTGCAGAAAACAGTAGCTCAAAAACAGCTTATTCAAATAAGCTGCACCAGACCAGCACTCAATTACACATGGAAAAAATAGATCAATGCACATCAATCCATAACATTATGCTCATGAACAATAACAAACGAATCCGGATACCAATCAACCAATCAAATCATGCAACACAATCAATTACACAAACACATGGTGGATCTAAAGCACAAGCGATGCAAATAAGCTAAAAACAGAGTTGGATCTGAAATTAAACCAACCTACAAAGCGGAGGTATGCTTTGGTAATTGTTGATTATGCTGAAAATGATAGATCTCGCGCAAAACCTTGAAGATCCGATGCTAATCTCCACCCTCCATGCAAAATAAATGCAAGATCAAGCTCTTGATGCAGAATTTTGATCCAAAAGCACTTCTAGATCCCAAACCAGATCTGAATCACCAATTAAACCAGCAAAAAGATGTAATGAAACTATGGATGGAGGTCTAGTTCCAAGATCTACACACCTCAAGGCAAGGTTGTGTGATCTTCAAAGAGGAACTTTGAGTAATTTGGAAAATTGGGAGAGAAAAGTGAGAGAATTGTGAGTGAGAGAAGTGAAAATTCAGAATGAGAGTGAAAAAATGAGGGAGAGCCCCTTTGGTTTGGAAGGAAATGGAATAAATATGGTTTAGGGTTGGGGCCCAAAATTTTGGTTTGGGATCCAAAAAATATGGCTTGGTAATGTGATTTGGATTTAGGGTTGGCAAGAGGTTTGGGTACATGCTCTAGATCCTTCTCAAATTCAAATGAAATTCAAATGAATAAAATTCAGAAAATTGGAAAATGGAGCCAAAACCACATGCTGAAATTTGCTGCTGGAAATTCAAATTTCGCAGCTGTTAACCGGTTAACCATATGCGTTAACCGGTTAACGCATGCAAAATTTGAATTTCCCCCTTTTTGGAGGGAAACCTCAAAAATGCATCGGCGCCCGCCGTTTCAAGCTGATTTTGATCCTTTCTTCCTTTTTAAGCTTTGAACATGACACAGAGCTTGTGCAGAGTGATCCTGTGAGACTTTTTGCCTGGTCACCATGCTCTTGATTTTTATCTGTGGTGCTTCGAACTTTCCAGATGGTTGGTCATATGCCTTATGCTAGAACATGTGAGTGTTATGCCTCATTTTTCTATGCAAAATGCTAAAGACATGATCCGTTATGATGACTATGATGCGATATGATGCTTAAAATGAAGAGGGCAAATTTGGGGTGTTACATTCATAAGTTGCCGCTTCGACCAGATTGTCCTCCCGTAAAGCAAAAGCTCCGAAGAGCAAGGCCAGACATGGCTTTGAAGATTCGAGAAGAGGTTAAAAGACAGTTTGATGCTGGATTCCTCGCAGTTGTAAAGTACCCTGAGTGGGTAGCTAACATCGTACCGGTCCCCAAAAAGGATGGCAAGGTTAGAATGTGCGTGGACTATAGAGATTTAAACAAAGCCAGCCCAAAAGACGATTTCCCTCTTCCGCACATTGATACTTTGGTTGACAACACTGCTAAGTTTGCTGTTTTCTCCTTCATGGATGGTTTTTCAGGATATAACCAGATCAAGATGGATCCTGACGATATGGAAAAGACCACTTTCATCACGCCATGGGGCACATATTGTTACAAGGTTATGCCATTCGGTCTTAAAAATGCAGGAGCCACCTATCAAAGGGCAATGGTCACCCTTTTCCATGATATGATGCATAAGGAAATAGAAGTTTACGTAGATGATATGATTTCCAAATCCCAGAGTGAGGAGGATCATTTGAATCATCTCTTGAAGTTATTTGAGCGCCTCGGAAAGTTCCAACTGCGTCTTAATCCAGCTAAGTGTACCTTTGGTGTCCGATCAGGAAGGTTACTTGGTTTTATTGTTAGTCAGTAAGGAATTGAGGTAGATCCGGATAAGGTCAGAGCAATTCAAGAAATGCCAGCTCCAAAAACAGAAAAGCAAGTCAGAGGCTTCCTTGGGAGACTGAATTACATCTCCAGATTTATCTCCAACATGACTGCTACCTGTGAACCTTTATTCAAGTTGCTCCGGAAGAATCAAGCAATTGAGTGGAGTCCCGATTGTCAACTGGCTTTTGAGAAGATTAAGGTTTACCTGCAGGAACCTCCTATCTTAATCCCACCTACTCCAGGGAAGCCTCTCTTCATGTATCTGACTGTGCTCGAGGGATCTATGGGTTGCGTATTAGGCCAACAAGACGAAACTGGTCGTAAGGAGCATGCGATTTATTACTTAAGCAAGAAGTTCATAGATTGTGAAAGCAGATATTCGCTTTTAGAGAAGACTTGATGTGCTTTGGCATGGGCGGCCAGACGTCTCAGGCAGTACATGATCTGTCACACTACTTTGTTGATCTCGAAAATGGATCCAATAAAGTACATTTTTGAGAAACCTGCCTTGACAGGAAGGCTTGCCCATTGGCACATGTTGTTATCCGAATACGACATCCAGTATGTAACCCAGAAGTCTATCAAAGGCAGTGTTTTGTCTGACTACCTTGCTGATCACCCTGTTGAGGATTATGAACCTTTGAAATTCGATTTCCCGGACGAGGACATTATATTGATAAAGGATTGTGAAGTTCCAGGTCCAGATGAAGGTCCCGAGCCAGGTTCTCGTTGGAAGATGATGTTTGATGGTTCCTCTAATTACATGGGGCATGGTGTGGGAGCTGTTTTGATGAATCCTGATGGTGGTTATACTCCCTTCACGGCTAGATTATGTTTTGAATGTACAAACAACATCGCTGAGTACGAAGCCTGTGTTTTGGGTATCGAAGCTGCAATTTATACTAGAATCAAGATCCTTGAAGTATATGGAGACTCAGCTCTAGTAATCTACCAAGTCAAAGGTGAATGGGAGACCCGTGATGAGAAGTTGATCCCCTACCGTGCCCACATTGTGGAGTTAATTAAATACTTCGATGAAGTCACTTTCCATCATGTTCCAAGGGCAGAGAATCAAATTGCAGACGCTTTGGCTATGTTGGCCTCTATGTTTCAAGTCAGATTTCTTAATGAAGCCCCACTCATTACAATCGAGCGAAAAACTACACCAGCCTACTGTGTACTGGTCAAAGAAGAAACTGATGAGAAACCATGGTTCTATGACATCAAGAACTACTTGCAAAAACAGGAGTACCCAGCTGATGCAACAACTCTAGACAAGAAGACTCTGAGAAGATTGGCATCCAAGTTCTTCCTCAGCAACAATGTGCTCTATAAGAGAAATCACGATATGGTTCTGCTCAGATGTGTGGACAAGCGTGAAGCAGACTTATTGATCAGGGAAATCCATGAAGGATCATTTGGAACACATGCCAATGGACATGCCATGTCCAGGAAGATTTTAAAATCTGGATATTTCTGGTTGACCATGGAATCAGATTGTTTCAAATACACCAGGAAGTGTCATAAATGCCAGATTTATGCTGACAAGGTGCACGCACCTCCAACCCTTTTGAATGTGCTGTCATCACCTTGGCCTTTCTCAATGTGGGGCATTGACATGATAGGGGAAATTGAGCCTAAAGCTTCCAATGGTCACCGATTTATCTTGGTTGCGATCGATTACTTTACCAAGTGGGTAGAAGCAGCTTTCTACGCCAATGTGACAAAGTAGGTGGTCGCCCGTTTCCTCAAGAACCAAATTATCTGCCGCTACGGGATCCCAAGCCGAATCATCACAGATAATGGGACTAATTTGAACAACAAGACAGTGAAAGAATTGTGTGATACATTCAAGATTGAACATCATAACTCTTCTCCTTACCGTCCGAAGATGAACGGAGCTGTTGAAGCCGCGAACAAGAACATCAAAAAGATCTTGCAGAAGATGGTGAAGACTTACAAAGACTGGCACGAGATGTTACCGTATGCCTTACACGGATACAGAACATCAGTTCGCACTTCAACAGGGGAAACCCCTTTCTCTTTGGTGTATGGGATGGATGCAGTTCTCCCTATCGAAGTAGAGATACCATCTTTGAGGATCTTGATGGAAACCAAACTGGAAGAAGCTGAGTGGGTCCAGAGCAGATATGACCAACTGAATCTCATTGATGAGAAGAGAATGACCGCCATGTGCCATGGCCAGTTGTACCAGAAGCGCATCAACAGAGCATTTGACAAGAAAGTCTGTCTCCGAGAATTCAAAGAAGGAGACCTTGTACTCAAGAAAATTTTGCCAGTCCACAAAGACATGCGTGGAAAATGGAGTCCTAACTATGAAGGCCCATATGTGGTGAAGGTGGCATTCTCCGGAGGTTCCCTAATCCTCACAACTATGGATGGTGAACAACTTAAGCACCCGGTGAATTCTGATGCAGTCAAAAAATATTATGCCTAAATAAAGCCCGATAGGTCGAAAACCAGAAATGGAGACCTATGCAAAAATGGGTATCCCGGTGGATCATAACCTATGAAGGAGATCCAGGCAAAATTTAGGGATAAAAATAAAAAATAGAGCTCGCTAAGTTGAAAACCCGAAAGGGCGGCTTAGGCAAAAAAGAGTGTCCCGGTGGATTGAAAACCCGAAAGGGCGGTCCAGGCAAAAGTTAGGGACAAAAGGCATTTGACTGTATCATATGGTGTTACTGAAGATCATTACTTGAAGACCAATCCAGTCGCTTTTGTCAGAAGCAAGGTGTTGGGCGGTTTTAGTTATTAGGGATTATAGTGGTCGTTGGATTCAATGTAGACCTTTTCCCCATTGCCATTTTCAATTTGTAATTTCCCATGGAGCTTTTGCTATTGGCAAGCTACCATTCTTGAATAAAATACAACTTTTGCCTCTAAACTTTGTCTTTCAGCTTCTTATTTTCTTTGTTATGCAAAATGTCTTTATTGAATTACAATTTAACTCTGGAAATAATTTTTTTAAAAGAAAAAAACAGTTTTTGAAAACATACTGGAAAACATTCAAATTTTCTTTGACTTTAGAAAGATTAAAAGATTTTCTGTCTCCTAAAAGACCCTCTGGCTTGCAATACACCCCTGTGCAATTATTACAGAAATCCCCACAGAGAATTAAAAGCTGGTAGCACTCTTGGATGAATCCTTGGACCAGATATCGATTTCCAATTTTGAAGACATCTCCCCAGCATCTTTCTTATTGCTCGTCTGAGTATTTGCGCTGAGATCCTACTCTTCCTGCTTTATCAAAACTCTCTGTCTCTCTATAGAGTCAGCATTTGCATATCATGGTCATTCGCACCATGTTCAATCATACGCATTTGACATAATCATCTGTCTATCCCCAATTGTCGTCTGTCTAACTCCAGGTCCGGATTACTGTCTCTTGTTATTTTAAAGTCCACTGTTGTTGGTACCCCACAATTTGGTTAACCTAGGCTTTTTCCAGCAACACCGGTATTCCCCGCAGAGGCCCTCATTGACATATACCTCTTTTAAGCCCGATCGTCATCATCATGAATCCTTTAAGCTTTATGCTTAAGATTTAAAGTCGTTAATTCAACACGTATCCGTGTTCTCCTAGTATTTCCTAAAAGTTTTTCTTCGAGCTCTTCGTTTAAGGAATCTCCGGAGGTTGGTCGTTTATCTCATTGAAAACTCCAACGTTTATTCTTATTTTGCCAGCTGATCGCCTAAAGCCGTGGGATTCGTCTTTAAATACTTTGCATTTTACTCCCAGTATCTGTGGTTTCCACGGAGCCACTGCCAGAATACTGTTTTCGTTTTCCAATCCTCGGTCTCAATAGTTACACTTGAACCTGTTGATTTACTACTTTGGATTTATGTCAGTTATTTATTTATTTCTTCAACCGCTGTGTTGAGTTTTGTTTTCCGACCGCCGCGTCGATGACAGTTATTTATTTATTTATTTTCAACCGCTGTGTTGAGTTTTATTTTCGACCGCCGCGTCGATGACAGTTATTTATTTATTTCTTCAACCGCTGTGTTGAGTTTTGTTTCCCGACCGCCGCGTCGATGACAGTTATTTATTTATTTCTTCAACCGCTGTGTTGAGTTTTGTTTCCCGACCGCCGCGTCGATGACAGTTATTTATTTATTTATTTCTTCAACCGTTGTGTTGAGTTTTGTTTTCCAACTTCCGCGTCGATGACAGTTATTTATTTATTTCTTCAACCGCCGTGTTGAGTTTTGTTTTCCGACCGCCGCGTCGATGACTGTTATTTATTTCTTCAACCGCCGTGTTGAGTTTTGTTTTCCGACCACTGTTGTCGATGGCTGCTATTTTATGTTCCCGACCACCGTTTTCGATGCCTGTCATTTTTTATTTTCCCGACCACCGTTGTCGATGCCTGTCTTTTTTTTATTTTCCCGACCACCGTTGTCGATGCCTGTCATTTTTTATATTCCCGACCACCGTTGTCGATGCCTGTCATTTTTTATTTTCCCGACCACCGTTGTCAATGCCTGTCATTTTTTATTTTCCCGACCACCGTTGTCGATGCCTGTCATTTTTATTTTTCCCGACCACCGTTGTCGATGCCTGTCATTTTTATTTTTCCGATCACCGTTGTCGATGCCTATCATTTTTATTTTTCCGATCACCGTTGTCGATGCCTGTCATTTTTATTTTTCCGATCACCGTTGTCGATGCCTGTCATTTTTATTTTTCCGATCACCGTTGTCGATGTCTGTTATTTTATTTTTTTCGATCACCGTTGTTGTTGTCTGTTATTTTATTCCCCGGTCATTGTGCCGATGTTTGTTTAATCCTGACCGCCGTGTCAATGTTTTCTATTTTTGTTCTCCTAGCTGCCGAGTCGAGGTCATTTCCATTTTTTCTCAATCACTGAATCGTTGCATTGGGATCCCTAGCAACCACCTTGAACTTGCTAACTCATCACTTCATATAGTCTGTCTTTAATCTTGCGCTTTGTTTTCCGTCCTCTTTCATTCTTAGTGCCAGCAGATACACTCGAACCTGCTGATTTATCACTGTGAATACATCCTGTTTCTGTTTTGTCATCCCCAACATATTGTTATCCCTAGTGGGTCTTCACCCTCAGTTTTGTTTCTGAAAATCACTGTTGCCAGTCATTTGCATTTATTTTCGTCTTTTCCCGCATCATATTCAGCATGTTCATCAAAATCAGACATGTTATCTGCATTGCATCTCGCTTATCATATCCCCAAACAAGAGTCCCTCATGAGTTCATAGCATGCCATTTCATTTAGAGGTAAAATTTTCGGTTATTTCTATATTTAAATACCTTCCACTTCGATTTTATAAGGATTAGTATCTCTCATACCATCTGGTAAAGTTATTTAAATAGGGGCAACTGTCACACCCCAAATTTTACCCCTAACTTTTCATATCATGCAGTCATTTCACTGTTTGCATACCATGATGCATATTAGGAATTTTGGATTTAAAGGAATTGCCAAGAAGGATATTTGGTTCAGTAGATTTTATTTTTGTGGAACTAGTTTTGTTTGTGAGTTGGAAAAGAAAGAAAGGAGCACCTAAAATTGTTAGTTCATTGCTATGGAAGTTGGTTATAATTTCAAGGTTTTTAGTTTCAATTCCAAATTCATTTCGAGTTTCTAATCCCAGTTTCTAGTGTAAGTTTACTTATACGTTCAAATTTAATCCTAAATTTTCAATTCATATTCTTATTTCCAAAGTCACTTCATATTCCCATTTTTTCTCTAATTTTAATTTTTGTTTCTTTTAATTCCAATTTATTTCTGAGCCCATATTTCAAACCCATTCAATTTCATCCTATATTTCTAATCCATTTCAATTCATTTTTTCCATTTTTTATTCTCATTCTATCTCTAAAAATTCCAAGTCATTTTCAATCCCAATTTTTTTTAATTTCAATTCTTTTCCAACGGTTAAGTTCAAGTGTAATTCTAATATTTACTCTCAAGTTCTACATTTCATTTCTTATTCAAGCTTCAATTCAGATTCTTATGTCCAAATTCACTTCAAATCCATTTCAATTCCTTTTTTAAAACTCAATTTCAAGTCCAATCCTAAGCAAAGAAGAAAGTATTCGTTTGCAAATTTCGAAGTTTGAGCCTTCAAACCACACTTAATTCCATGCGTGTGGGCTCAAGTTCTTAAGATTTTAACCTTTAGTTTCAAAAAAGGCTTTAGGTGGCTAATCCCAAACTTAGTCAAATTCAGCCTTAACAGAGGGGTTCAAATATGATTAAGAGACAGTATCATACAAGTTCATTGCAAGTAATTATCCATTCCAAGCTCAACAAAGTTTACAATTCAAAATCTATCCATTCCAAACAAATTAAGCTCACAAATTAATTTTGATTGCCTCTTTTATTATTGTTACAAATTCAAGCTTACAAAGATAAAAGAAATCTTATGTATGGGAACATTTCTGCCAGAAATTAGCCGGTAAACCGGGAATTAGAACGTAAGGGTTTCTTTGATCTGTACGAGCGCTTCAACCACGGTTTAATCCACTGAGCTTGAATACTGTCCAAAGGGATTGTGTTGACATTCATCTCATAGAAGCAAAACCGCCATGGATTATGTAGAAAAGTATGTCAAAACAATGAGATGATTTCATACCAAAAGAATGAGTATTCAGAAGAAGTTTAAGTTAATGAACAAGGGATTATAAGATGCTTAAATTCAAAGTGAAGGCGAATCCAGAGTTTTGAATTTTTCGAAATATTCACCCTTCCAATCTTGTGCCATTACTTCTCCCGACATATAAAGTGTTCTTGTCTACCTGTCACAAATGTTCAATAACAAACACGTTCAAAAATTAGTGTGCATAAAAAAAAGATGAAAACTTCTATCAAATAACCTGTGTTCTTACCACAGTAAACAAGGGGAAAACAACTTCAGACAAATAGAAGATAACAGACAAAAGCATTGTCTTACACTAGCAGGTCTTTTAAAATATGAAAAAAAGCAGTAGCAGACTTTTGATAAAAGAAGTAAGCTTAGACCTGCTGCAGAAAAGCAGGAACCACAGGGGGTCTTCTTTTGGAATGCTCCATGAGGAAATGGATATTCCTGCAGGTCAACCCAAAACCTGCACCTCAATTCTTTCACCAAAACATGCTTTAGCTCTCTCCTCCACAAGCCAGTCCTACATCTGAAAGAGACAAGACATCAGTACAAAATAAAAGTTCTGACACCTTAAGCTTATTCAACAAGTTTTCAACTCAAAAGAGAACAAAGCCAAACCCTAAGGCCATGGATATAAAAGGACAGTTGTATCATTTGGAGGGAGTAAGCCACGACTAGATTGAAAAAATAAAAACAGAACAATAGCAAATAACAACAAGAAAAACTTAGCAAAAAATATTCAAACCTTCACCAACCATTCAACCAACCATCTCTTACGCCTTACACCCACCCGAACAACCTTCAAAGCCGTCAATCGTATCACCACCGCGAAAGTCTTGAAGGGTGAGTAAAGCAGAAGCCAGAACCGAGCTTTAAACCACAACGAACGTAGAATCAAATCCGACGAAGCCATACACCACCCTCACACCGAGTAAGCCGCGAACTGTTACCACCACCATCACCAACCTAACAACCTGCGAGATGCGAAATCGCCGCCGTATGAGAACCTGAGTCGCAAGACGAAGAAAAGCAAGCAGAAAGTGAAGAAAGATAGAGATTTCACAGAACAGAAGAAGCTTACCACAAATCGTCGGTGATCTCGGATCGGTAGTTTGTTGTTTACCTTTATCTTTGAACTATTATCGTTGCTGTTTGTCTTGTTTCTCTGGATTTGGATTTTTTTTCTTTTTGCCCTTTTGAACATTTGAATTGCTCAATTTAATAAGAATTGGGGTTATGGGGTTTCAAATTGGGATAAGGTTTTGTATGTTTGATTCGAGAGAGAGAGAGGACGATTGAGTGAGTAAGCGTTCGACAGAGAGAGTTCTGAGCGAGAGAGGTATGGACGGGAAGGGTTGAGCATGAAAGTGATGTTGAACGATTGAAGCCGATTTGTGAGGGAGAGGGTTTGAGGAAAAGTTGATAACGCGGTTAGGGGAAGAAGGGAACGCTCTTCGTATGTGTCCATTTTTTCAGAAGGGATTTTGTCTTTCTTCCTATTTCGCCGCTTGTGCTTGTTTCTTTAGGGTTTTCAACCCTTTGCCTGACCTTGACCGAGCCGGGTCATATTTGACCCACCCAGATTACTGTTTGGGCCCATTTGGACCATCAGTTGATCCGTTACTCCCTGCTGGGCTTTCGCCGAAATTTTCTTTTTCTACTTTGTTTCACTAATTCATTTCTTTGTTTATTCATAAATAAGCTTAGTTCTCTTCAATTTTTTTTAAAAAAAAAGAAAAATAATAAATTTCAAAAAAGGGGGATAATTCATGCTGATTATTTATGCTAAAATGTTTTTTATCTAATTAATTTGTTAACTAATTTTTGGTAAGTAGTTAGATTATTTTGTTTAATTTTGTGTGTGTTATATTGATGAGATGGAAGCTCATATTTTCTTGCCCATTTCCTAGCTACATGATGATAATGTATTACTTGTACAGCGCGAATCTCACTCTCTATTTTCGAACATATATCGTTAAGCAAAGCGTGAAGATAATACTTCATATAATAATCAAATTTCAAACTTGATTTCTTGGTCCAACACCAAGTAAATTATCTACGTTTATACCCCGCACACACGTAAGTCGATTACCAAGTGATCGCCATCTGCACGTTTTCGCGTATCAAAATTAATCTAAAAACGGAAACAGAATTCCGAAGTCTAGCATTCCGCACGTTCTGGAACGAACTACAACTGGGCTAGCCCCACCCGTATTGTTCGTTCGCTCCTTCGCTTTTAATTACATCGATTTCTAAAATGTCTAAAAAATAATATTCAATTTATTAATTTAATACGGAAATAGAACTCCGGAGTCTAGCATTCCACACGTTCTAGTTTGGACCGCTACTGGGCTAGCCCCACGCGATGTGTTCAATCACTATCCGTATATCAAAATATTCAAATCTTTTTAAATTAAATTACGGAAACTGAACTCTGGAGTCCAGCACTCCGCACGTTCTAAAATGGACTGCTACTGGGCTAGCCCCACGCAATGTGGTCCATTCGCTCTTTTATATCTTAGAAACAACTTAAAACTTACCAACCAATTTAAATCATTTTCATAATTAATTATCGAAGGATAGAACTCCAGAGTCTAGCACTCCGCACGTTTTGGAATGCAATCGCTCCTGGGCTAGCCCCACGCGACGTGGTTCATTCGCCCTTTCGTTTAAAACACCTTAACAAAAGTCAAACATTTTTCTCTAAAAGAACATTGTTTAAATCATTCTATCTCGCAAACAAGCTAGCGCTTCAACCTCCACCGCGAGTATAAGCAAACACTTAGCAGTAGAATGCGTTTTGAACAATCTTCGATTAAAAACCACAAACCGTAGTAGCACAAACTATGAAGCTCTGACTTTCCCATTGCACAAGGGAATACGTAGGCACAGGGATTTTAATCCTTCGCGAGCACAATAATAAAAAATCTAATTATTTCTCCGTTTAAAGCACCCTATTAAAAAATCAATCTTTTCTCTCCGTCGCAATAATAATAAACTTCAATCATTTCTCCGCCTTAATAATAAAAAAAACATTAATTTCCTTAGAACAAACATATTAACAGATATTTAGAAGACAAAGACTTAAGATCAAACATTTAATCGCATAGTTAGCTAAGAGGTTCCCGTTGAGTACAACGGACGTGAGGGGTGCTAATACCTTCCCCTTACGTAACCGACTCCCGAACTTAGAATTTGGTTTCGTAAACCATTTCTTATCCTTTATTAGGTTGTATCTATATCTCTCTTTTCTCTCGTAGAATAAATAGAATTAGGTGGCGACTCTGTTGTTTGTTTTAGGATCGTATTTTTCGAGGTACGACACTTAATAATTATTAGGTGTTTTGATTAAGATGTGTAAACAAATTAAAGGTTTAACACTAAGGATTAAAGTTATACACTCCATCCTAAGATAAGGATACATGCATAACCCTAATTTAAAATCCTAAAGCTTTAAGTTTTTAGCCTCTGATTATGAGATGAGAAAGGAGACTCAAAGAGACTCAAAGGTAAAAGACTAGGGGAGACTATGTACAACCCTAAAATTATCATGTTGGATGTTCCTATGGTTTGTGAGGCTTAAAGAAAAGATCTTCAGGAGGCCACCAAAGGAAGAGAAGCAGATGAAAAAAGAAGGAGAAAGAGAATAGGTTACTTACTTCCTAAAGAAGATAAGTTACCTAAAAGAAAGAAATGGGAGCAAGAGAGCACAAGTGAAGTAAGTTCACTTCAAATACAAGTAAAGAATGCATATTAAGAGATAAGAAGAGGTGGGATGTGAAGGCAAATCCACATCCCAAACAACTTACCATAAACCCCTGAAATGTTAGTGTGAATACATAAGATGCAAAGCAAAAGGAAATAAAGCAAAATGAAGGTGCAATGACCAAGACCAGAAGTGAATATGCTATGCAAATGTATTATGGAATGATGCAAAGTCATATATGATGCATATGTATGGTCATACAAGATATGAGATACAAAGATGGCATGTAAGAAGCTTAGAAACACATGGATGTTCATGGAATGTAATGAATGCAAAGCATACCAAATGAATGAAGAAATGATCAAGCAATGTTCAAACATGTTCTAAGTTGTATAAGATGGCATACAAGAGGTTGAAATGTCATGGCAAGTTCATATGATTGAGATATGCAAAGATGGATGTAAATGAACATGAGAAATTAGGGTTTTATGAATGTATGAGATGCACATGATCAAAACAGAAGCATACATCATGATAAAAATTTGAAAATGAAATCAAACAAACCCTAAACACACACAAGATCAAACAAACCCTAAACACACACAATGATCACACTGATGCTTCTGAAAGGCTTAGATGGAGTTTATATGGCTTGGTTTGTGTGTTTCAGTTCTGATAACTCAGAAATCGTGTTTGTGATTCAGTGGTTTTCAAGGCATTGTTAAGGGTGCTTTGGTTCTATGAGTGATGTGGAGATGAATGGTGAAGGAAGTTTTGAGTTTTGATGACTGTGTGTTGAGTTTCGAAGGAATGAATTTTTTTGCAAGTTTTGTGATTCTGAGTGTATGAGAGGTTTCAGGCTTCAATGTTGTTATGTTTGAGGTCCATGAGGTTCACATAAGTCATGTTGATTGGGCAGAGAGTTGTTGTGGCATAGTGTGATTGGTATGGGCCATTTTGCAAAAAAGTCAATGAAGGTGTACCTCTAGCATGGAACGGGTCAGAGCTGGTTCTTTGGCTTGTCCTGCCTCAGCTTGATTCTTGGAGGACCCTTGGATGGTTTATGATGAGCTGTAACACTTGGATTGCAAGATATCAAGACTTTTGCATTTTTCCCTCTTTGAGAATTTTGTGAAAATGATCCATGGAAACTTGTGATCCAAGGCACAATTCTGATCAATGCAAGTTATGTGATGTTGTTATGATGCTTAGAGGTCAATTAGAGGTCACAAGAGGGCTTAAAACTTGGTTTTGAAAAAAAATCCTCTTTGGCATGAACTTGAAAATTATAAGATTTTTCCCAACTTTGAAACATCATATCTTGAGTTCTAGGATGAATCAAGAGGAGTTCTTATACTTTTTGAAAATGGGAAGATCCAATCTACAACTTTCATGTTTGAAGATTTTTCATTTGAAGCTTTTTTGATCAAGAAAGAGGAGGTTGAAAATCTTTCCCAAAATGGAAAGTTTTCATTACAAGTCATGTCCAAAAATGGAAAGTTTGCAAAAGGCTTGAAATTCTTCAATCTTGTGAACTTCTAACCTCTTCTAAGATCAAATAAAGATCATAGAACCTCAAATTGATGAAGATGACCCTTTGGTACCATTGGTGGTGGCCTCAGATGCCCTGATTCTGACTTTTCTTGCACAATAAGTTACTAGTTGATCAGATGACTTCCACAATGAATTTCTTCATCAAATTTGGTACACGTGATCCTTGTAACATATAAAGACCAATGGAAATAAGAATGACCAAAAAATTTGAGATTTAAGGGCCTCAAACCCAAAACCCTTATTTTAGGTCATCTGTGCAGGAAATCTTCAGTCTGCCTCTATGCCTTTGCAATGCTTTGTGATCTCTTGACTTTTAAGAACCCTGGGGAGAATATTATGATCATGGAACACTAATGGACCTTTTTGGCATGCTTCAAGACCTTTGAGATAGCTCATATCACTTCTTGGATTCATCTTATCACAAACCCTAGCTATGCAACTTATGCAGTGAAATAAATATGCAGTGAGAGATGATATGCTTATACAATGCAAAATGAAAGATCACAAGCCATGGTGTGAGAAAAAAGTGAGGTAAAATTTGGGGTGTTTACAGCTGCCCCTATTCAAGCATGAGTTAGCTGTTCAGGGTGTAAGCGCCTGGCTTAACAGACAAACAAGATAACTTGTGGTTGAATACCAAAGACAGTCCAAAATTTGCACTCACTAGGGAGAAGAAGAAAAGGGATATAAAAATTGTAACAG
Source organism: Lathyrus aphaca (assembly GCA_963966055.1). Lineage (NCBI taxonomy): Eukaryota > Viridiplantae > Streptophyta > Magnoliopsida > Fabales > Fabaceae > Lathyrus > Lathyrus aphaca. The sequence goes on from OZ014520.1 coordinate 514,459,917, forward strand.
GCAGTATCGTATGAGTATCAAATTAAAGCGATGGAGGACGACCATCGAGCAGAGGACGACTACGGGGGTTTAAAAATGGTAAGTAAAGCAATGATGGGGACGGCCATCATGCTGGGAAATAAAGAGACCGCGACGGGGACAGCCATCGGGTGAAGAAATAAAACTCTCTAGGGATAAAAGAAATGAGGAAAGCACTGACGGGGACGACCATCAGGCTAAAGGGTAAATAAACCATGACGGGGATGGCCATCAGGTAAAAGAATAAATGAAAAAAATGATGAGGGACAGTCATCAAAAGGTGAAGGACGATCACCTAGTAGGGGACGACTGCTTGAAAATATCACGACATAGGACGAATGCCGGATAGAAAAGATCAACTATGGGGACGGCCATCGGATAAGCATGATGAAGGACGATCATCAAGAGATGAAGGACGATCACCTAGCAGGGTACGGCTGCTCTTGGAGATTATCTCGACATAGGACGAATGCCGGATAAAAGGATCAACGATGGGGACGACCATCGAATAAATGATGAGGGACAGTCATCATAAGGTGAATGACGATCACCTAGCAGGTGACAGCTGCTAAAAAATATATCACGACATAGGACGAATGCCGGATAGAAAGTTCCAACAATGGGGACTCCACTGGGGAAAAGGATGAGGGACGGTCATCCAAAGGTGAAAGATGATCACCTAGCAGGGGAAGACTGCTAAAAGTATCGCGACATAGGACGAATGTTGGATAAGAGGATCAACGATGGGGACGACCATCAAATAAAATGATGAGGAATGGTCATCAAAAGGTGAAGGACGATCACCTGGCAGGGTACGGCTGCTCTAAAATATCACGACATAGGACGAATGTCGGATAGAAAAGTTGTTTTGTTGGTGACTTACCGGGGAATGGTAAACACAGACGAGTGCTTACGCCTTGAAATAAAAGGTATAAGTGTTTGACAGTGTGTATAGACTAAAGATGCGGACGAGCATCCTTAGGACCACGATACAGACGAGTATCGATAGAAACAAACGCTGACACGTGTTTAAAGATGATGATACGGACGAGTATCAAACGGTTAAGCGAGGAACACGGACAAGTGTTTGATCTGCCAAGGAGATGATATATACAAGATACAAATGGGTATCAGAGGATTGTGTATAAGTATGTACAAGTGTTTGACCTGCTGGGGAAATATGTGCAAGACACAGACGAGTGTCAAAAAGATTGAGCAAGGGACAAAGATGAGTGTTTGACTTGCTGGGGGAGTATGATACAGGCGAGTGTCAAAAAGAATATGTACAAGTATGAACAAGTATTTGTATTGAGAGTACAAAAATTATTACGGCTTTGTCTGCAGGGGATAAATTTTGTATATTGCTGGTGAAATGATTCTGATGTTTGCAGGTGTTTGGCTCGAATCTGGCTTATGATCATGCAGATGTTTGATTTTTACCGTAATGCTTTATATTAGACGGAATGCTACACTTTGTTTGGTGAATATGATGTGAATGCTATGATTATGCAAAAATGAGAGAACCGATCCGAGATCCGGGTCCTGTGGGGAGAAAGATCTCTGGGAGATATCTCTGGAGGGAGAACTCCGCTAGGGAAAGAGATCATTGGCCGATCTGTGGGGAGAGAGGATCTCGGCTAGGGAAGCTTCTGTTGAAGAGACTCATGCTGGGGATGAGGGGCTTCAGCAAACCGTTGGGAACAGAAAACCCTGGAAACTCTACTGGGGAGAAACTGGCAACTCCGTGGGAAAGTGGTTCTGCCAACTCTGCTGAGGATGAGAAAATCCTGGAAATTCTGATGGGGAATAGAAAGTCCTGGCGACTGGCTGAGGAAGGGGACTCTTCCCACTCTGCTGAGGATGAGAAAAACCTGGCGACTCCGTTGAGGAAAGAAGATCCTGACAAATCTACTGGGGATAACTTTGGCAACTTGCTGGAGATGAGAGGATCTTGGCAACTTAGCTGAGGAAAACTCTGGCGACCTCACTAGGGAAAATAAGACTCTGACAACTCTTTGGGGAAAAAGAAAGTCCTGGCGACTTTGCTAGGGAGAAGGAGTTCCTGGAAACTTCGCTGGGGAAGGGCAGTTCAGGCATTGCTCGGGAGATCCTGCTTGGGGAGAGGAGAACGTCTGGGAAGTAATATTTTGTTACTCCTTTGTCTAAGCGACACGCCGAGGATTTAACAAGTTTCTCGGAGGATCCTTCAAGGGGATGACAGCTTCGTGGGGGGAAACTCCTGTCAAGTAACTCGGCTGATGAGGTGATTGCTGACTTGGCTGGGGATACGAGGCTTGATATACCCCATGCCGTGAGATTGTCTATCTTGAGTACCTGCAACCTGTTAAAATGAAACGCACGAGTGTCCCGAGGTATCCTCAACCGGATTCCGTCATAGGAGTTAGATTTGCTCAAGAGTGCATATTTCCTGCAAGCATATATTGAAAATGGCTTATATGTTTTTCATGCAAGTGTTGTATTATGAACTTTGGACATTTTGCAAACGAAACAAAAATGTACAAAACAAAGTGTGACTGAATATTCTGATTTTATTGTTTTGTGTGCCCTGAATGGGTAAGTACAGTGAAGAAGCGAATCCCTGAAAGGAGGATATTGCTTTAAATTGAGAAAATAAAGGTGTTGGCAATGTCAAAGTTGACGCTCCAGTGAGCTTCCTTTGCCATGACCTGTATGACCTTGACGTTCTTCTTATCTTGCTTTATGAAGAAAGTTGGTTATGACCGATGCTTTATCCTCTCGAAGCTTGCCATGTTGTGAGTGATACAGACGAATTCAGAATGCAATTGTTCGCTTATTCCCTGATTTTGCGTGGATCGCCCTTTCGGGTTTTTAATCCACCGGGATACCCATTTTTGCCTGAGCTGTCCGATGTGACTTTTCAACTCAGCGGGTGTACACATTTTTTTTTAAATTTTTCCCTTATCTTTTCCCGAGTCTTTTATTCTGTGTTTGACTCGCCGGGATGCCCTATTTTTGCCTGGACTTACATTCTGTTTTTATGTCCAGCGGGTCTTTTATGCGAAGTATTTTTTAATTGCATCTGAATTCACAAGAGATAAGAAATCCTCGCCATCCATAGTAGTGAGCATCAGTGCACCACCAGAGAAAACTTTCTTTACTATGAATGAGCCTTTGTAGTTTGGCATACATTTGCCCATGTGGTCTGTACGAGGAGGAAGAAGTCTTTTCAGAACAAGCTCTCCCACTTGGTATTCCTGAGGTCTGACTTTCTAATCGAAGGCTTTCTTCATCTATTTCTGATACAACTGCCCATGACAGATGGTTGCTAATCTCTATTCTTCAATCAGACTCAGTTGATTATATCGAGATCGGAGCCATTATGTTTCATCCAGTTTCACATCCATCATTACCCGTAAGGAGGGTAGTTCAACTTCAACAGGTAGGACAACTTCCATACCATACACAAGCTGATAAGGTGTTTCCCCAGTAGATGTTCTGATAGAGGTTCGGTACCCATGCAAGGCAAATGGTAGCATTTCGTGCCAGTCTTTGTAGGTGACTACCATCTTTTACACAATCTTCTTAATATTCTTGTTAGCAGCCTCAACGGAGCCAGTCATCTTTGGCCTGTAAGGAGAAGAGTTGTGATGTTGAATTTGAAGTCCCGACAAAGTTCTGCCATCATCTTGTTGTTTAAATTGGAACCATTATCAGTAATGATTCACTCAGGAACTCCATATCGACAGATGATATCCCTTTTCAGAAATCGAGCTACCACTTGTCTGGTGACATTTGCATATGAAGTTGCTTCGACCCATTTGGTGAAGTAATCAATGGCTACCAGGATGAATATGTGACCATTCGAAGTAGTTGGTTCAATCCTTCCAATCATATCAATGCCCCACATGGCGAAGGGCCAAGGTGATGACATCACATTCAAAGGATTCTGAGGCACATGCACTTTATCTGCGTAGATCTAGAATTTGTGGCATTTTCTGGCATAGGCACAACAGTCTGCATCCATTGTGATCCAATAGTAACCTGATCTCAATAATTTCTTCGCCATTGCATGTCCTCCATTATGGGTACCGAAAGAACCTTCATGTACTTCGTGCATCAGTAGGTCTGCTTCCTTCTTATCAACACATCTGAGCAAGACCATGTCGAAGTTTCACTTGTACAAAGAACCATCAGTATTGAGGAAGAAGCTGCCAGCTAGCCTTCTTAATGTCTTCTTATTGTTTGACGATGCCCCAGGTGGATATGTCTGAGTTTCCAAGAAGCATTTGATGTCATGGTACCAAGGCTTGTTATCAGTGATAGTGTCCACAGAGAAAACATATGTCGGCAAATTTGTACCAAAATCTGAGGTACATAATTGGCAGCTTGTACTTTGATCATGGATGAAATGGTAGCCAAAGCGTCTGCAAACTGATTCTCATCTCGAGGGATGTATTCAAGCTTAACTGTTGTGAAGAAGGTCAACAATCTCCTCGTATAGTCACGGTAGGGAATCAGATGCTCCTAATGAGTGTACCACTTGCCGTTGGTCTGGTTGATTACCAAAGTTGAATCTTCGAATACATTCAAGGTTTTGATCCTGAGGTCAATGGCTTCCTCAAGACCATGATACAAGCTTCGTATTCTGCTTCGTTGTTAGTGAAGACAAAGGTGATTCTAGCTGAGAAAGGCATATGAACTCCTTTGGGTGTAATAAGCACTGCACCAACCCCACGACCGTTGCAATTAACTGCCCCGTCAAACATCATAGTCCATGCTTCTTCTGGGTCAGGCCCTTCAGTGTGAATAGGCTATTCACAATCTTTTGACTTTAAGAACATGATGTCTTCATCAGGGAAATCAAATCTCATAGGCTGGTAATCATCAATGGGTTGCTCAGCCAGATAGTCAGACAATACACTGCCCTTGATGGCTTTCTGAGAGGTATACTGAATGTCATATTCTGTTAGAATCATTTGTCATCTTGCAACCCTTCCGGTAAGTGATGGCTTCTCAAATATATAATTGAATGGATCCACCTTTGAGATTAATAAGGTAGTATGAGTCAACATATATTGTATTAGTCGGTGAGCAACCCACGCTAAAACACAACAAGTTTTCTCGGGCAGTGAATAACGTTGTTCACAGTCGATAGATTTTTTGCTTAGGTAGTATATTGCATACTCTTTTCGACCAGACTCGTCATGCTGGCCCAACACACACCCCATTGTCTCTTCTAATACTGTCAGGTACATGATTAGTGGTCTTCCTTCGACTGGAGGCATGAGAATTGGAGGTTCTTGCAGATATTCCTTAATCTTGTCAAAAGCTGTCTGACAATCATCATTCCACCTAATTGTTTGTTCCTTTCTTAACAGCTTGAACAAGAGTTAGTAGGTTGCAGTGAGATGAGATATGAACCTTGAGATGTAGTTCAATCTACCTAAGAACCCTCGAACTTCTTTCTCAGTATTAGGTGCAGGCATTTCCTGAATAGCTTTGACTTTATCGGGATCAACCTCAATTCCTTTTTCACTTACAATAAAACCCAGTAGCTTACCAGAACGTACCCCGAATGTGCATTTGTTGGGGTTCAACCTTAGCTGATACTTCCTTAGACGCTTGAACAACTTCAACAGATTCACTAAATGATCTTCCTCTGTAAGGGACTTGGCAATCATATCATCCACATATCATTCGATTTCTTTATGGATCATATCGTGGAATAATGTTACCATAGCCCATTGATATGTTGCACCGGCGTTTTTCATACCAAATGGCATTACTTTGTAGCAGAACGTGCCCTAAGGTGTGATGAAGGTTGTCTTCTCCATGTCTTCAGGTGACATCTTAATCTGATTGTATCCAGAAAATCTATCCATAAATGAAAATGCCGAGAAATGAGTTGTGTTATCCACCAATACATCAATGTGAGGTAATGGGAAGTCATCTTTCGGGCTAGATCTGTTCTGATCCCGGTAAGCCACACATATACGCAACTTGCCATCCTTCTTAGGTACGGGTACAATGTTAGCTACCCACGGCGGGTAACTAGTTACAACAAGAAAACCGGCATCCCACTGCTTTTGTACTTCTTCTTTGATTTTCATGGCCATGTCTGGGCGAGTACGGCGCAACTTCTGTTTAACTGGCGGACAATCTTCTTTCAGTGGCAACCTGTACATGACAATATCCGTATCCAGACCTGGCATATCTTGATAGGACCAAGCAAAGACGTCGACATACTCTCGAAGCATACTGATGAGTTGTTCTTTCACTGGAGCTTGCAGACTAGCCCCGATTTTCACTTCTTTCGCATCTTCCTTGGTACCAAGATTGATAGTCTCAACCTCCTCCTGATGAGGAGCAATCACCTTTTTCTCTTGTCTCAATAACCTGGCTAACTCTTCAGGTAAATCATAGTCTTCTTCAACCCCTTCATCTGCTTGATTAATCGGATTGTCGAAGTCATACAAGGTCATAGCAGTGTCGTTATCGGTGCATTCTGGAGGGCTATCTCTGCAAGGGTTGAGATTTGTTCATTTTAGTGATTGATTTTATCTTATTTAGAAAAAGTGAATGGAGTTTATTAAGAAAACATTACCATTTATTGTTTTGTGCGAAAATAACAAAAATAAAAATACAGTGAGCGAAAAAGATTGTTTGCAAAAGATGTCCATTTGTTCATTAATCTTTCATTTGCACAAAATACATATGGCCCTATTACAAAATGAGTCTTGACACCTTGGGTAAGATGCAGGACTTGATGCATGCTTAAACAGGAAATAATAATTACTCTGCAGCAGTAACCCTTATAATTTCCTAGGAAGACCAGTTGAGGATTTGTTGGCCCGGGACTCTTGGACGAATCCAGCTTTCCAGGTTGCAGTCGCTTTTAGCCTCGTCTTCCACATTGTTGATAGCATCCAGGGTCAGCATTCCCCCACTTATGAACTTGGGAGCTTCAACAGTCTCCTCTTGGACCTGTCGGGATGGTCTGTAACCCAAACCGAACTTGTCTTCCTTGATCTGAACTTACAGCAGCTTTCCCCAGCCTTGGGCATTTCCGTCTTCAACAACCTTCCGAGCTTGTTTGTAAGAAGCAATTGAAGTACTAGACACTTCAGTTGTTGCTTCATTGACATTGAGGGCTTCGAAACCCTTACTCATTGTCTCATGGATCTCCCCATCCATCTTTATATACTTATAAGTAGCCAGGTGACTGACAAAGATGTCCTCCTCTCCACAGATGGTGATAATTTGGCCCCCCACTCGTATTTTAACTTTGGTGAAGGGTTAACGTTACTGAGCCAGCGGCATGAATCCAAGGTCTACCCGACAAACAGCTGTAGGCAGGCTGAATGTCCATCACATAGAAGATAGTTTTGAAAGTCTGTGGGCCAATTACCACAGGCAGCTCAATTTCTCCGAGAACCGATCTCTTAGAACCATCGAAGACTCTCACAACTAGGTTACTCTGACGGAGTGCAAGACCATCATATTCCAGTTTGACCAAGGCTTTCTTTGGAAGAACATTGAGAGATGACCCAGTGTCAACCAAGACATGAGAAAGTATAACACCTTTACACTCCAAGGTGATATGTAAAGCCTTGTTGTGGTTACGGCCCTCCGTCATCAGATCAGCATTGGTGAAACCTAGCCCGTGACTAGTATTGACATTTGAAACCACCGTTTCTAGCTGATTAACTATAATCTCCTCAGGCACATAAGCTGCGTGCAAGACCTTGAGCAATGCATTCCTGTGAGCTTCGGAACACATGAGCAGAGATAGAATGGAGATCTTGGAGGGTGTCTGGTGGAGCTGATCCACAACTTTATAGTCACGCTTCTTGATAATTCTTATGAACTCGTCTAAATCCTGATCAAAGGACGTCTTCTGAGCTTCTTTAGCAATTGGATCTTCAGGCACCACACTCTTGCCTTTTGCTTTGGCAGCAGCTTCTGCTTCATCTTTAACTCTTGGGAACTGTGAGGCAAAGAGACGTTCGCTTCGAGTGAAGCCTCCGCCTCCCCCGACATTATCAATCAGTGGTGTAGAAGTTGAAGAATCAAGAGTGACTTTCTTTCCGTTGTAATATAAATCTGAGCCATAGTGCCAAGGCACGACACTGCTGCTGTCATAGGGAACTGGTCCAGGCACCGTGATGGTAACTGAATTGATTGCTGCGGAAGAAGGAATTGTAACAGTTTGTGGATCGTAGTAGATTGTGATAGGAGGTCTGATAGGTGCAGGGAGTTGTTAATGTTGCTGAAAGTTGTTGAAAGAATCTGGGACATGAACTGTTGTTGGGTCATAATAAATGGTGACTGTTGAGATGTCTTCATTGATGGTTGCTGTTGCTGTAGTAGACTCCGTTGGAATAATGTTTGCTGATGTTGTAGGAGATACCTCTGAAATGGTATTTGCTGATGTTGTAGAAGAGATGTTTGTTGAAGTTGTAAGAGTTGGAACTGTTGATGTGATCTGTAGAATGCCTTCTCTGATAAGATTGCTGATACCCTTTCTAATATTTGCACAACCATTGGCAGATATCCTGCAAGCTATACAACAGGCCTCACAACCCGGAAACACTTGGCACTTCAATAGCTGAGCTTTAACTTCGACCAGTGGTGTTTGAATACTTGCAATGTCATCAATCAGAAAAGATGGTTGGTCCTCTTCAATGGCATTAATCCTCGGTCCACCGTGATTTGGTATTGGATTCTTTGTGACATTTGGTGGAGGTGCAAAATTCAAAGCCTTGGAGTCAATCAAATCTTGAACTTTCATGTGCAAGGCTCTGCATTTCTCTGTTGTATGGCCAGGTGCATTGGAGTGGAAGGCACATCTGGCGTTGACATCATAGTTCCTTGGAAGATTCAAAGGATCTGGTGGAGTCAAGGTTCTCAATTCAATTAGGTTGAGCTTCAATAACTGTGGGAGTAAAGCTGCATAGGGCATCAGGATGGGATCGATAACCCTGTTGATTTGTGAAGTCCTTTGCTGGAACGGATGTTGCTGTTAGTTATTGTTGTTGTTATAATATCTCTGTTGTTGAGGAAACTGTTGTTGCTGAGGGAAGTGTTGTTGTTGTGGATATTATTGTTGCTGAGATGCTGGAGCAGGAATGGTGATAGCGGCTACTGATCTTGGCATGTACCGGGGTCTACCTCTTCCCATATGCACTGAGTTAGTTTCACCTGTCCTACGAGGTCCTGAGAAAGGTTTCCTAACATTGCTGGAACTAGCACCGTTGTCAGAAATTTTACTCATCTTTAAAAGACTTTCAATTCTCTCACCAGCTATAACCACATCAGCAAAACTGGTAGAAGAGAAAGCGGCAAGCCGGACAATGTATGTACCTTGCAATGTGTTCATAAACATGTCAGCTATTTCCCTTTCAGACATAGGTGGCTGGACAGCAGCAGCAAGTTGTCTCCACCTTTGGGCATATTCCCTGAAACTTTCCCTTGAAGATTGAGACATGCCCATTAGGAGGGTCCTATTGGGAGCCATATCCAGGTTGTACTGATATTGGCGTATAAAGGCCTCGGCTAAGTCCTTCCAGTTTCTAACTGTTTCTCTGGATAGGTGAGAATACCACTCACGGGATTCCCCGGTTAAACTTTCTTCGAAATAGAACATCCACATTTTTTCATCCATGGTATAAGCTTTCAATCTTCCCAGAAAAGATTGAAGAAGGGTACGAGGACAGAAGGTACCATTATACTTCTCAATGCAAGGGGGTTTGAACTTGTGAGGAATCCTGACTCCTTCCACCAAACCCATATCCATCACATCAAATTCCAAAGATTTTTGGGATTCCAAAGATCTCAGCTTCTCAGATATCTTGTCCAGACGACGATCGTAAACTTCATCAGCCCTAGCACTTAACACTGTAAACTGTTCGTCTTGAGGATCTTCCTGTAGAACACGATCTCCAGTGTTTCTCTGGGTATTTCCCATAACATTGACTTCAGGGTTGATGTGGGGCCCAAACTCTGGTGGATTTGCTTGCGGCTGATCGCGCACGTTGTTACTTGTACCTCTAGTGCCTGCATGGTTATCTTCTGGAGTTTTCCGCTCGACTAACTCCCTTAATCTTTCCTGGGTCTGTGCCAACCCAGTTATCACAACTATGAATTGATTCATCTGAGTCCTCACTTCTGTCCTCACATCAGTCATCTGAGTCCTCACATCTGTCAGTTCTTGTTGCAACTGATCCATCTGTAAGCTCAGAAGGTTGTTTCTGGTTGGATACCGGTGGATGCGATTGTCGGGAAAGACTCTCCTACGAGAAATATTTCCTGAAACACACAGCAAAGTGAGAACACAACAACAAAAACACCTGCAAAACAAATGATATGAGGTTAGCATACAATGCAGTATGTCTATTTGTCTTCAGAGGGTATCCGGTTTGGTTCTTGGTTTTGACCTTCCAGACCTCTGGGAATGATGAAGATGCTGAAGTGAACGAAGTCCAAGGGAAAATCCAGGTAACACATAAACCATAACATTAAAATGCCAAAATACATAGTTTATGATTACAACAAGCTCCCATGGTGGGTCAAAATACAATCAAGTCAAGAATACAAACAAAATTACCATGGAGAATTAAAGTACAACCAAAATAAAATACAAGTAAAGGAAATCATACATCCAACCCAAATTCATCCTTCTTGACTTCTTTCAGGAGAGCATCAGTCACTGGTCCGACTGGATGCTCTGTGATGGTCTTGATAAGAAGGTTTCTAGTTGCAATGGCACTTGTCATCTTCTGGTACTTGTCTTGTTCTTTTGATCTCTTCAACCCCGTCCGGAGTTTCAGCTCGGAGATTTCATTTTGTGCTGCTAGGAGTGCTTTTTGACTCTTCTTCTCATTGGCTTCTAACTGCTCGATCTTTGCTTGCACTTTCTGATCTTCTTGCAAGCGAGCTTCATTTATTCTGATCCATCTAGCCTGACTCTCTTCCAGATAGTGCTCAGCTCTGACTTTCTGAATCTTGGCTTCTTTGAAAGCATTCTTCAATACCAACTCTCCCGCTCGGGCTTTTCTGATGAAGTCCTCTATTTTCTCTATCTTGGTCACATGTTCGAGGCGTAGCTTTTCTAGCCTCTCAATATCCAGACGACCATCATTCCTTTCCCAAAGGGTCTTCTTCAAGGCTTCAGCAAGCTGGGCATTCCTCTCTTTCAGCTTCTCAAATTCTTCCAAACTGACTGTGGCTACAGGCTCTACTGCTGATGGTCCTGGTACATCCTCCAGGGTGAATGGCATGCAAATGATATGTCCTCTGATGCGCGACCATTCAATGTACTGAGCGGAAGCTATGTTGTTACACTTGCCTAAAATAGAAGTCCATTTTGTCTGTATGTGGTCCCAAGCCCAGGATGCTTGTCGGACGGTGGCATGATTATTCTGAACAACACAGTAAAGAGACTCTGTTAAGTCCTACTCCTTTGGTGGATGTATCAATGCATATCCCAACTGTCTTTTGAAAAGCAAAGGATTGTAGTTGATGCAACCCTTTACTCCAATAAGAGGCACATTAGGATATTGTCCACAACTTGTAATTATGTCTCTGCCCTTGGTGTTCTGAGTACACCATCTGATGTCTTCTGAAGTAAAGGCTATCATCCTCTTAGCCCAGTTCCTTGTCTGATGTGGGTTCAAGAAAGCTTCCGTCTTCGGCATATGTCTCACTAACCAACTGTAGAAGAGGGGTCCACAACATCTGACCAGTCTTCCCCTCTGTTTCTCATTTCTCTGATGCACTGAGTAGTAAAAGTCTCCTATCAAGATGGGAACTGGATGATACCATATATACTAAGAGCCAAGAGAGCACAAACAGTTTCCCACTTCCCTGTTGCAGCATGATGGGTAGCCTGAGTGATTAAGAAGTCCAAATGAAGGCCTGGGATTCCAGCCTTGGTGGTTATATGCTCATCAATGATAGTTGCTTCCAGGTGTAGAGCCTTAGCTATGTCTTCATTCTTTGGAGCAGTTATCTCAGGGTTGAAAGGAATACCTCTTTTGATAGGGACACCCAACAACATGGAATACTCTTCCAGCAAAGGACCTATCTGAAAATCTGGGAAAGTGAAACAACGGAGAGGAGGGTCATAGAACTGAAGACAGGTGTGAATCATGCTCCTCTGTGATGCATCCAAGTCCATGATCATGTCCAGGATACCACCATAATGCTCTCTGAATAAGGGAACATGATCAGGAGTAATAAGAGCCTGAATCTGCCTGATGCCTGCTAGAGGTTACTCAAAGAAGTGGTAAGTAATGTTTCTCTTTCTGGTTGAATCCATACTGACAATGGGTGGTGATGAAGATAACTGAAGAAGATAGCTGGAGAAGACAACTGAAGAAGATATCTGATGAAGATGGCTGAAGCAGAAGAACGGTCAAAACCAAACCAAAGAAGATGTGGATACCCCGTAAAACAAATAGACAAATGTTAAAATGATGCAATATGGTGTATGAAAATGATATGCAAGGGTTTGTGATCAGGTGCTGGATTGTCAGTTGCTTTGATAGGGTCCATGAGTGTTCAGAATTCCGAATGAAGGTCTGAGAACCAGTAACCAGGTGGAGGATTCAAATAAAGAGTCACTTGTCCAGGGTTTCATAGAATCAGTCCAAAATAGTGTAACCTTAAAACAATTCCAGTAACAGGGTATGTTGAGGCCAAGGGTTCCTGCAAACCTGTAAACAACCCCAACCACTCACAGGTATTGTTCTAGAACAAGGATCCTCAGATTCGGATCTATTATGAGAAGTGTAAACACTTCTGATCCGGAGGTACAATGTTTACCCTAATTATAAAGAATCCTCCTCTAATTCACCGCATATGCTGATGGTCATCTAAAAAGGTCATCCATACTTAGCAGGCTTCCTAGATAGCCCTAGCACTACAGGAAATACTTAGCACAGAGTTCTCAAGAAGAAACCCATGTCTGAACCGTGTTTCATATTCCTACACCAGACCGAAATGGAATGGAAAAGAATATGAAGCCACTCTAATCCTATGTCTGTCACTCAGGCCTTTGTGTTGGACCTTTCTCACTGGAATACCCCTCCCACCAAAGCAAACTAGAAAATCCAGCACACGATATGATAATAATAAATGAAATGCATAAAACAGTAAATGAAAGCGATAAAGTAAATGCAGTAAATAAAGTTGTACAGAAAGCAATAAATAAAGAAAAAAACAAAAACACACATAGCACATAACACCCCTATAAACACAAACAAACAAACGCTAGGAGAAACCCACAAGAGAACCAAAAGCCCAGGTTGCAATAGATGATCATTTTTCCCCAGCAGAGTCGCCAAGCTGTCGCTCCCAGGACTCTCGCCCCGGTGCAGACGCGGACGGTCGGCGATGTTGGAGGTTAAAGGTTGAATAGAGTCGCCAGCTAGGCATTTTTATCCCGAAGGAAAGGTAATGCTACATAAACCTGGAAGGGTATGTGTAAACACCCCAAATTTGCCCTCACTCATATCACACCATGGCTGGTGATCTTTCATGTTTGCATAAGCATAAGCATACCATCTCATATTGCATTTTTATTCCATCTACATAGTTCAAGTTCATATGCATCTAGGGTTTGTGATCTGAGCAATCCAAGATTCCATCTGAGCCATCCCAAAGGCCTCAAAGTTTTCCAAGAGGGTCCGTGTGTGTTCTATCATCATACTATATCCCTCAAAGTTCAAGGAAGTCAAGAGATCACAAGAACTGGCAAGGCATAGAAGAAGAGCTAGGTTTTCACTACACAGATGACCAAAATTAGGGTTTTGGTTTCAGAGGCCTCAACTCCAATTTTTGGGCCATTCTTGTTTCTAATGTTCTTAAGATGTTATAAGGATCATGTGTACCAAGTTTTATGAAGAAATTCATTGTGGAAGTCATCTGTTCACTAGGTAACTTCTTGAGCAAGTTAAGTCAAAATCAGGGCATCTGAGGCCCCCAGAAATGGAACCAAAGGGTTATTTTCATCAAATTGAAGTTATATGATTTTTATTTGATCTTATAAGTGGTTGGAAGTTCACAAGATTGAATAATTTTGAGCCATTTGCAAACTTGCCAAAAATGGAAATGACTTGTAATGGAAAATTTTGGGAAAGTTTTTCAACCTCTTCTTTCTCAACCAAAAATGCTTCAAATAAAAAATTCTTGGTCATGAAAGTTGTAGATTAGGTATTTCCCTTTTCAAAAAGTACAAGAACATGTCTTGATTCATCCTAGAACTCGAGATATGGCCTTTCAAAGTTGGCAAAAATCCTAAAATTTCAAGTTTCATGTCAAAGAGGGATTTTGCAAATTGGCATGTTAAGGCATTCTAATGACTTCAATTGTGTACAAACACTTCATAACACGATCAAACAACTTCAAAGCATCAAAATTGGCCAAAGAATTGGATCATTTCATGCCTTAAATCACAAGAAACACCAAAGAGGGAATTTTGCAAAACCACTTGCCAAGACCTCAAATGACCTCTAATGGACCACTAAGCCTCATAACATGTTCATACAACTTGCCAAGATCAGAATTGGGCCCTTGACCTAGGTTTTTTATGGCTTGTGAATCAAGAAACAACAAAGAGGGAAAAGTTGCAAGAGCCATGCTACCACTTGCTTCATTCATTACAGCTACACAAAAACAATCCAAAGGCCTTTCTTGATCCATGCTGAGCCCAGCCATGCCCCTAATCCAGCTCTGACTCGTGCCATGCCTCAAGTACACCTAAGCTTGACTTTTTGCAAAATCACCCATACCAATCAAGCTAGGCCACCACCCACTCTTTGACCAATCAAGACATGATATAGAAACATTATGGAACCAAAACACACAATGCTTGAAGCCTGAAACCTCCAAAAAACTCAGATTTCACAAAATCCCCTCCAAACTTCATCTCTTCGAATCTCCCAACTCAGCCATCAAAACTTCAAAATTCTTTTACCAATCATCTCCACACAACCCCAGGATCATTTCCCACCCCTCACATTGGCCTGAAACCATCTCAAACAAAAACACGATATTAGCTTCCTCTGAACTGAAACCACAAAAACAACCAATATAAACTTGTTTCAAGTTTTCCAGAAGCATCAAGGGGTTCATTGGAGTGGAAAAGCACCAAGGAGGTGGCCAGAAAGCTCCAGATAGAAAAGCTTCATCTCAGGTATACCTCAAGAACATTTTTTCCATAAATGTATTTTTAAGTTCTTAGATGAATCTTCATGATGTGCTGATGATCCTGATGTGTTTATTTTGCAAAATGATTGAGTATTAAGCATGTATGAGTTCTTTGAAAGTTTTTGACCTAAGAATGTTTTGCTTCGATTTTCCCTTTTGATGCATGATAAATGAATTTTGTTTGGGGATTTAGGTTCAGTGATGTATGGGGATCATTTCTGGGCAGAAAAATTAGGTTTTAGAAGCTTGAGTAGAGAGATATCATTTTGGTTCGTCGGAGAAGATGACCGGAACACTGTTCCGGTTATCTGAAAGTTGTTAGGGTTTAATACTGTAATTAATGACCAGTTTGAATTTAGGCCGTTCGATGTGTTTCACGCGCGTTGGTGGATGGTCCAGATGCATTCAGTTAACCCTAATCCATTAATTAATTAGTTTAATTAGGATTAATTTATTAATTTAATCAGAAGCAATCTCAACCCTTGAAACGCGCGTGCAATCAATCTTCTTTTCCCCAGTTCAAATCTCAACCATAGGATCTGATTACTTTGCATTTTATTTGATTTTTATTTCTTTTCTTTGTATTTTATTTCATATAATTATTAAAAATACCAAAAAGCTTTCAACAAATATTTCCTTTTTCATTTTTGTTTCAAATATTTTTCTTAATCAGAAAATGCTTTTTATTTTATTTTTTGCATTAAAAAAGTATTTTTAAATCATTTAAATGTTTTATTTAATTAATTAATTCATTTTAATTAATTAAAAATACATTTAGGTATTTAAAAATCACCAAAAAAATCAGAGAGCATTCTTAGACATTTAGAAGCATTTACACACTCACCTTACAAATTTATTTTTGGTTTTGATCACACTTTAAGATTTTTCAGTGAATTAGGGTTCTTAAAAAGTTCATTTTTCTAACCCTAGCTTCAAAAATTCATAACCCTAAACCTAAGTTGAGTTTTTGAATGGTTCTTTTTGCATTGTTCTATGCATGTCTTATAGCATCTAAAAACATTTTTGTTTCATTTTTATCTTTCATTTTCAAATTGTTTGGCATTTTACATTGAAGATCACCCAAAAACCTTAGCAAACTTAGAAAATCCATAACTTCTTCTAGGTTTAGCTTCTGACCTCCCCCTTTGGATGGTAACCTAGTATAGGTTTAGGGTTCCTTTGAGTGCATTTTTAATTTTTTATCTTGTGCATTGCTTCTGTTTTGGTCATGAGCATCTCATACTTCCATAAAACCCTAATTTTACATGTTCCTTTGCATTCATCTTGCATATGCATCAATACATGAACTTACCATGACATTTCTTGCATTCATATGTCATCTTAGACATCTTAGGACATGACAAAATCATGCTTGATCATTTCTCCATCCATTTGGTATGTTTTGCATTCATAACATTTCATGAACATACATGTGTTTTCAAGTTTCTAACTTGCCTTCATTTGCATCCATCTCTTGTATAATCATACATATGCATCATGTGTGACTTTGCATCATCTCATAACTCATTTGCCTTGCATATGCACTTCTGACTTTGGTCATAGCACATTTGTTTGTTGCATTTGCATTTCTTTTCTTTCTTTAAGTGTTCAACTAATATTTCAGGGGCTTATGGTAAGTTGTTTAAGGTGTGGATGTGCATCTACATCTAACTTCTCTTTCTCTCTTATTTTTGTACATTATACTTGTGTTTGAAGTGAATTTCATTCACTTATGCCTCTTCCTTTCTTTTCTTTCTCATAGGTTTACTTATCTTCTTAAATGAAGTAAGTAACCTAATCCTCCTTTCTTCTCTTTTAATCTGCTTCTCCATTGGTGGCTTCCTTGAAGATATTTCTTAAGCCTTACAAACCATAGGACATCCAAGCATGACAATAATTAGGTTTGTGATTAGTCCCCCCTAGCTTTTTACCTTTGAGTCTCCTTGAGTCTCTCTCCTAATCTTCATAATTAGAGACTAAACTCTTAAAGTTTTAGGACTTTGGAATTAAGGGTTATGCCTGCATCCTTCTCTTAGGATGGAGTGTATAACTTTAATCCTAAGTGTTAACCCTTTAATTTGTTTAAACCTCTTAATCAATTCATCTTAATAATCACTAAGACTTCATCTTGTAACTTGGGCCTTACATTAGGGTTCTAATTCTTCCTTATGGTTAAGAAGGACTAACCCTAGTGTTTAATGGACGAGTCCCCCTCAAGTTGTCTTACAAACATAAAATCAATTTCTTAATCTTACCCTTTAATCAAAATCCACTTAATAAAGGTTTGTTATATAATGAATTTAATCCCTAACCATGGATTAAGTTGAGGTATCTTCCTCAGCTTAAGTGTTCACATCTATTATCCTTCTATTAGGATGGTGTAATGAGTTCACTAATCTGTGATTAGAGATTAAAATCATTACTTAACACTAAACAAAAACCCAAAAAACATCTAATTAATCACAAGTAGGTTAATGATCTTAATCCTACATCATCATGGAAATTAAGTTGAGATGCTTATCTCATACTTAAGTATTCTCATTATCCCTAATCACAGGGAGGATATAATGAGTTTACAAGCCTTTGATTTAGGCTTAAGCTCATTAACTTATGTAAAAACACCAAAAACAATAACAAAACTGAAAACACAAAAACAAACAATAATCGTCTCCTTCGGGATTCTTTTCTCATCACCCTCATTCATAAGCGGGAACTTGCATCTTCCGTCCAATGCAAGACAATTAGCACTCGAGCCAGACGAGTCATACACTTGAGCATAGGCAAGCAAGCAGTTCATCAGTCAATCTATTTTTCAGTCTCTTTGAGTCGAACTACGGTGTTCTGACTTCCTCATTGCACGAGAGGATACGTAGGCATAACTTAATTGTTATCGAACAAAATTCTCTTTGTCATCCCCCTCTTTCAGCATTCTCTTTTAAGCCTCAGTTCCTGAGCAATTCACCCTTTTGCACTGACATTTGTATATTCATTCTCAGCTTTTGCACACACACTTACCCCCTTTAAACACATACACTTACCCCCTTTAAACCCAATCTTTTAAGCGTGGATCCCGTCGAGTACGACAAACAATCTGGGTGTTAATACCTTCCCAGGTTGTAACCAACCCCCTTTCTCAGTTTCTCTGGTTCGCAGTCGTCTTATCCATATCTTTCTAGGTTTATGCAGCCTTTCCTTTCCTTCGGGATAAAAATGCCTAGCTGGCGACTCTATTCACCTTCATTTCATTTTCTATTCTTGCCGACCGTTCGCGTCTGTACCCTATCTGACCTTGGTGTCTTTTCGGGGAGTGATAGTATGGATAAGATGGTTGCGAACAAGAGAAACTGAGAAAGGGGGTTGGTTACGACCTGGGAAGGTATTAGCACCAAGATCGTCCGTCGTACTCGACGGGATCCACGCTTATAAGATTGTGTTTAAAAGGGGTAGCATATGTGCTGACTGTGCATAAAAATCTAGGGATGAATGTACAGTGTGTTAGTGCAAAAAGAGAGGGTGAAATGCTCAGGACTGAGGCTTAGAAAGAAAGCTGGAAGGAGAGGGGAGACAAAGAGACTTTTGTTCGATAACTGTTAAGTTATGCCTACGTATCCTCTCATGCAATGAGGAAGTCAGAACACCGTAGTTCGACTCAAAGAGACTGAAATGATTTTGCTGTGAACTGCTTGCTTGTCTATGCTCAAGTGTGTGACTCGTCTGGCTCGAGTGCTAACTGTCTTGCATTAGACGGGATAAGCGAGTTCTCATTTATAGAATGAGTGTGATGAGAAAAGAATCCCGGAGGAGATGTTTATTATTTGTTTTTGTGTTTTCAGTTTTTTATTGTTTTTGGTGTTTTGCATAAGATAATGAGCTTAAGCCTAAATCAAGGGTTGTAAACTCATTATATCCTCCGTGGTTAGGGATAATGAGCCTACTTAAGCATGAGATGAAGATCTCAACTTAATTACCATGATGATATAGGATTAAGATCATTAACCTAATTTGGTCATTATTAAGTGTTTTTTGGGTTTAGTGTTAAGTAATGAGTTTAATCTCTAATCAGGGATTAGTGAACTCATTACACCATCCTAAGAGAAGGATGATAGATGAGAACACTTAATCCATGGTTAGGGACTAAATTCATTATATAACAAGCCTTTATTAAAGGTGGATTTTAATTAAAGGGTTAGATTAAGAAGTGGATTTTATGTTTGTCAGACAAATTGAGGGGGACTTGTCCATTAAACACGAGGGTTAGTCCCTCTTAACCATAAGGAAGAGATGTAACCCTAATATAAGGCCCAAGTTACAAGCTTAAGTCTTAATAATTATTAGGTGTTTTGATTAAGAGGTGTAAACAAATTAAAGGTTTAACACTAAGGATTAAAGTTATACACTCCATCCTAAGATAAGGATACAGACATAACCCTAATTCAAAATCCTAAAGCTTTAAGTGTTTAGCCTCTGATTATGAGATGATAAAGGAGACTAAAGGAGACTCAAAGGTAAAAGACTAGGGGAGACTATATACAACCCTAAAATTATCATGATTGGATGTTCCTATGGTTTGTGAGGCTTAAAGAAAAGATCTTCAGGAGGCCACCAAAGGAAGAGAAGCAGATGAAAAAAGAAGGAGAAAGAGAATAGGTTACTTACTTCCTGAAGAAGATAAGTAACCTAAAAGAAAGAAATGGTAGCAAGAGAGCACAAGTGAAGCAAGTTCACTTCAAATACAATTAAAGAATGCATATGAAGATATAAGAAGAGGTGGAATGTGAATGCATAAGATGCAAAGCAAAAGGAAATAAAGCAAAATGAAGGTGCAATGACCAAGACCAGAAGTGAATATGCTATTCAAATGTATTATGGAATGATGCAAAGTCATATATGATGCATATGCATGGTCATACAAGAGATGAGATACAAAGATGGCATGTAAGAAGCTTAGAAACACATGGATGTTCATGAAATGTAATGAATGCAACCAAATGAATGAAGAAATGATCAAGAAATGTTCAAACATGTTCTAAGATATCTAAGATGGCATACAAGAGGTTGAAATGTCATGGCAAGTTCATATGACTGAGATATGCAAAGATGGATGCAAATGAACATGAGAAATTAGGGTTTTATGAATGTATGAGATGCACATGATCAAAACAGAAGCATACATCATGACAAAAATTTGAAAATGAAATCAAATAGACCCTAAACACACACAAGATCAATCCCCAAAGGTGGAGGTCAGAAGCTAAAACTAAAGAAAGTTATGAATTTCCTAAGTTAACTAGGGTTTTTGGATGATCCTAAGGGAAAAATGCTAAACAATTTGAAAATGCAATGCAAAACTATGAGTTAAATAACCTAGATACTAGATGCAATGTGTGAAAGAATGCAAAACGAATCAAGTTCAAACTCATCATGGTTGATCTGAAATGATTTTTTCAAGTTAGGGTTAGAAAAATGTGAATTTTATGAACCCTAATTCAAAGATAATTTTGAAAATATGATCAAACCTAAAACGAAATTTTTGTGGTGAGTTTGTAAATTGTTCTAAAGGCCTAAGAATGCTTCATGAATTTTTTTGTGATTTTTAGATACCTAAATTTATTTTTAATTAATTAAAATCAATTAATTAATTAAATAAAACATTTAAATGATTTAAAAATACTTTTTTAATGCAAAAAATTAAAAAAAAATATTTTTGAGTTTAGAAAAATATTTAAAGTGAAAATGCAGAAAATGATATTTTTAAACATATTTTTGCTATTTTTAATAAATATATGAAAGAAAATGTAAAGAAAATAAAATGAAAATGAAAATATACAAAATCAAGGGCTCAGATTTGAAGTTGGGGGTTTGGCACGTGAATGGGTGGTCAGGATTGTTTCTGATTTAATTAATTTAATTAAACCTAATTAAAACTAATTAAAAAGGATTAGGGCTAATGAGTGAATCTGGGCCATTCAAACACGCGGTAATCACAGGATCCAATGGCTGACATTTAAACTTGACTAATTAATTATGGATTAGCCCTAATTAATCTTAGGCGACCGGAGAAGAGCTCCAGTCGTCTTCTTCGGCACCCCCTCTCCTGAGTTCACTCAAAACGCCACCCAAGCCCTCTAAAGCTCCATAAATCAATCAATGAACAACCCTAAACACGAATCCAGCCCCAAAAACAATTTATCATTCAAGAACAACATGAATTGAAGCAAACAATATTTATGTCAAAAATTTCAGAAACACCATACATGCATAATCCTCAACCATTTTCAAAAATAAACATATCACAATGATCAGTGAAGCATGTAGATTGATATTGTAACTTAAAAAACAAGTTCTGGAAAAAAAATTCTTGGATGATACCTGAGATGAAGCTTTCCAAGTTTGAGCTTTCTGGCCTCCTCCTTTGTGCAAAACTACTCCAATGATCACACTGATGCTTCTGAAAGGCTTAGATGGAGTTTATATGGCTTGGTTTGTGTGTTTCAGTTTTGATAACTCAGAAATCGTGTTTGTGATTCAGTGGTTTTCAAGGCATTGTGAAGGGTGCTTTGTGTTCTATGAGTGATGTGGAGATGAATGGTGAAGAAAGTTTTGAGTTTTGATGATTGTGTGTTGAGTTTCGAAGGAATGAAGTTTTTTGCAAGTTTTGTGATTCTGAATGTATGAGAGGTTTCAGGCTTCAATGTTGTTATGTTTGAGGTCCATGAGGTTCAAATAAGTCATGCTGATTGGCCAGGGAGTTGTTGTGGCATAATCTGATTGGTATGGGCCATTTTACAAAAAAGTCAATGAAGGTGTACCTCAAGCATGGCACGGGTCAGAGCTGGTTCTTTGGCTTTTCATGCCTCAGCTTGATTCATGGAGGACCCTTGGATGGTTTATGATGAGTTGTAACACTTGGATTGCAAGATAATAAGACTTTTGCATTTTTCCCTCTTTGAGAATTTTGTTAAAATTATCCATGGAAACTTGTGATCCAAGGCACAATTCTGATCAATGCAAGTTATGTGATGTTGTTATGATGCTTAGAGGTCAATTAGAGGTCACAAGAGTGCTTAAAACTTGGTTTTGCAAAAAATCCTCTTTGGCATGAACTTGAAAATTATAAGATTTTCCCAACTTTGAAACATCATATATTGAGTTCTAGGATGAATCAAGAGGATTTCTTGTAAGTTTTGAAAATGGGAAGATCCAATCTACAACTTTCATGTTTGAAGATTTTTCATTTGAAGCTTTTTTGATCAAGAAAGAGGAGGTTGAAAATCTTTCCCAAAAGGGAAAGTTTTCATTACAAGTCATGTCCAAAAATGGAAAGTTTGCAAATGGCTTGAAATTCTTCAATCTTGTGAACTTCTAACCACTTCTAAGATCAAATAAAGATCATAGAACCTAAAATTGATGAAGATGACCCTTTGGTACCATTGGTGGTGGCCTCAGATGCCCTGATTCTGACTTTTCTTGCACAATAAGTTACCAGTTGATCAAATGACTTCCACAATGAATTTCTTCATCAAATTTGGTACACATGATCCTTGTAACAATAAAAGACCAATGGAAACAAGAATGACCAAAAAAATTTGAGATTTAAGGGCCTCAAACCCAAAACCCTAATTTTAGGTCATCTGTGTAGGAAATCTTCAGTCTGCCTCTATGCCTTTGCAATGCTTTGTGATCTCTTGACTTTTAAGAACCTTGGGGAGCATATTATTATCATGGAACACTCATGGACCTTCTTGGCATACTTCAAGACCTTTGAGATATCTCATATCACTTCTTGGATTCATCTAATCACAAACCCTAGCTATGCAACTTATGCAGTGAAATAAATATGCAGTGAGAGATGATATGCTTATGCAATGCAAAATGAAAGATCACAAGCCATGGTGTGAGAAAAAAGTGAGGGAAAATTTGGGGTGTTTACAGCATGCATTAGCGCTAACATTTTTCACCTTAATTGGTGGTGGCCGACCTCATTTGTAGGGTAACTACTTTGTAAATTACTCGGCGATTACTTAACATAGACCTAAATGTGTCCCGAATTCAGAATAAAAATCTAATTGGGTACTTGCACTTTCGTGGACCGGACCTCTTGTTGGTCGTGTAATCCCAAAGCGTTTGATCATATTGCATTAAGAATCAAGACTTATGAATGTTTGATGCATAGGTGCTCTGGGTCTCCCAATCACCTTTCAAGTTTCATTGAATTTGATTCTATTTGCCTTGATTAATCGCTATAGTGTAAGATACTAAGCAGATCCAGTTGTCTTTCGATTTTGGTTACTCTTTTGGTTGTGGTTGATTAATTTCACCATACCATTATTATGTAAATATTATTATACTATTACTACTATTAATATTTTAGATTCTTGCACATTAATTGCTTTTGCTACTAACATTTAATTTCTTGCACTTTTATTGCTTTTATTTTATTTTGCTTAATTTTGCTTTATTCATCCATTATCATGTTTATTATTTTCTCTTATTTTTGTTATGTTGATTTTCCTTTTGTCCATTTGGGCACAAAAAAATTAATAAAGGATTAACCCTCTAAAAAACTTGTGATTTTAATCTTTGGACTATTGGTTACTATCCTTGGCATTGGAATGAAGTTTTTGGACTTAGATTTTAGGACATCTCTCCTTTGCCTTGATCTTCATGAAGTTGGTACTTGCCTTTATTTGGCCATTTGCTAGCTTATAAGGATGGAACTCTTATGCTCATAATTGGAAGTGTCATCAAGTTTGGTTAGATCTTTCTTCCTTTATCTCCATATTTTCTATTTTTTAGGATAGTCTTCATCTCTACCCCTTCTTTAATTTTCAAAATCTTCTCTCTTTTTCAAAGGATTCCTTTTTTTTTAAATCATCACTTCTTTAATAATCAAAACTTTGACCTCTGTCAAGTGGCTTTTACTTTTTTTCTTTTCTTTTAAAACCAATGAATCTAACCATTTTGACCTTAATTCAAAAAATAAAAAGAATCAAATTCATTCAAGTTGTTTTGTGTCTTTGTGCACTTTTGTTTGTTTTCTATAAAAGAGTGTCGATTATGAGTCATTATTCTTTAGTCGGGTGTAAGTCTTCCAATTTCCATGGTTGTAGTTTGATGTAATTGAGTCTCTTGTCATTCGTGGGGGGTTTAGTGGCATACTCGTCGATTTTTTCCGAGTTTGCGCCCTCCCCATAATGATGTATGAGTTCATGCCTTCATTCTCATGCTAGAATGTTTGGCTATCCACTTGAAGATGAGAAATTCTTTTCACTTAATAAAAATAAATTATAACCAACCCTTTTCACTATTTGTACCATGAACTACGAGGTTTTGATCTCGCATTGCACTTTGTGGGTACGTATGCATGAGGTGGTAAACCTCTCCAAACACAAAAATATTAAAAAATAATCTTTTCTCATCCCTCCACTCACATTTTACAAACCATTTTCAAACCAAAAGCAGTAAATTTTTCAAAGGGGTCCCGTGGAGTACCAAGAGCATTTTGGGTGCGTAAAACCTTCCCATTGTGTAACATATCCCCTTACTCGGTTTTTTGCTTGTTTCTTTTAGCTCTTTTTGTTTTTAGATTCATTAGGATTTATTCGCTCTTTTTCCTTTTCCTCTTGGAATAAAATAAAAGTGCGGTGGCGACTCTGTTTACTTTGAGTTAAGTTAACTAATTGCTTACACTCATGTTTTTTACCGCTACAGAAAAGTGGCGACTCTGCTAAGGAGTAATCTCTAAGTGGATTCGACCTACTTTGATTTATTTACTGCTTTGGTTTGATTTGTTTGTTATTTGTTTGTTCTGTTTCAATTTTGGTGATCCTCTGTGAGTGAGATAGATTTTAACCCGGATCTGAGTTAAACTTATGATAGGACGGCGATATTCGAAGCGATACGCGATGGAGTAGTCCAAAGCGATATCAATTCGATAATCTCCACTCGGTTAGGCTCTCTTGGATTATCAATGTCATGATGAGTAATCATACATGGCATTATTTTCCGACCTTGAGCTGATCATACTGAGGATCGTAGAATCCTTAACCCATCCAAGCCAATTTAGTAACGTAGTACGGAAACTATCCGGGTGTAAACCTAACTTATTGTGGGTCATAAGGATGAATTTGAAGCTATTCCTGCTTTGCTCATTTATGGGATTGTCTTGTTTCCTAACTTAGATAGTATTGTGGACGAGAGTGCCATTCAGATTTTCTTGAAGAGAAATATGGTACCTACTTTGCTTGGAGACATGTATCATGCCTTTCATTATAGGACCTCCAAAGGTGATGGAGAGATTGCATGTTATGCGCCTTTTTTCTATAGGTGGTTTATTTCACACCTACCAAAGTCTGGCGTCTTCAATGATAATAGAGAAAAGCGAAGATGGTCTCAAAGGATTATGTCTCTTTCTCATAAGGATATGACTTGGTATTGTTGCTATTATGATAATGGAGTGCTTATTGACAGTTGTTGATAGTTTCCTAACGTACCTCTTCTTGGTACACGTGGGGGAATTTGTTACAACCCTATTCTTGCTAAGCGACAGTTGGGTTATTGCTTGAAGGACATACCAAGAAACTTGTCATTATCTAGATTTTTCTTTCTTAATGGTGCATATCATGTAGAAATTAAGAAAAGAATTGCTCATTCTTGGCGTGCAGTTCATCAGAAAGAGAAGGGTCAATTAGGAAGACAACACCTTGCTCCCTCCATTGTTACATCCAGTGGGTTTGATCTAGGGCTTCCATGCTCAAAATGCCTTATCCACCTGAGGAGCCTTTGTTTCCTATTTTACCATTGTCCACTTTTCTTCCTCCCGTGGATGAGAAGGTTGCTCTTCAAGAAGAGTTGGACAAGATGAAGAAAGAGAAAGAAGAATGGCTACTTGAGAAGACGACGATGCAAGAGCAACTAAAGGAGAAAGATGATCTTATTGAGTTACTTGAGCGGCGTGTCATGAAGAGACCAATAGAGGATTTATTTTCCTCTAGTACTTGATGCGTGTTTTTCACAAGTGTACGAACACATCAGAGTAATATAAAAGATTGTCGAATCCACAGAGACCAAATGTCAATCTATCGTTATTTGTTGTTATGGTGTGTATCTAAGGCAATTGAAAACAATAGTTTTAAGGAGTGCACAAGGATAAATAAAATAATAAATTTTAATTAATTGATAAAGACAGGTTCGAATGAAACTCACATAATCAATTGATAACCAAGTACTTGTTAATAGAACTACTTATGGGCAATTTTTTCTACTTTGAAAAGAACTAATTTAACGGGAACTGTCGCTTTCGCGTATTCAGAACCGAGTTGTACTCCCTAATCAAACCCTCATATTGTCACGGATAAAAAGGTGCATATTGCGTTAGAGTAGTAAACATATTTTTAAGAAATATAGTATCTTAACTAAGTTGAAAAGTATTTTGACCTGGACTTTCTAGCAAAAAGAGGTTCTCACGAACCAGACTCTAAACTTCTTAACGCGTCCGAAAATAGTTTTAAAATCTCTTTTCTTTTTAATCTAAGAACTCCTAATGAACTAGACAAAGCGCTTTTGGCTGTTTTTGAAATAGTTAAAAACAATTAAGTTAAATAGGCGTTGGACGGATTTCGATCTTACCCAACGGAACTTTAAAGAACATGAAACTTATATTGAAAGTTAAAATAGCCCTTAAGCGTTTCTACAAACAGTTGTACGGATTACCAGTTCAATAATGATCCTAACATTCTAACCTTTGTAAAATTAGTTAGACATGGTAAAGTAAAAGTTCATTTTATTATTTTTCATAAAAATTATTAAGTGCGAGTGCGGGAAAGTAAAAAGTATAAAGTGTGAGTGCAAGAAATAAACGAAAGTAGTGCGAGTGCGAGAAATAAACAAAAGTAGTGCGAGTGCGAGAAATAAATAAAGTAAAGCGAGTGCGAGAAATAAATAAAAGTAAAGTGAGTGCGAGAAATAAATAAAATTAAAGCGAGTGCGGAAAAATAAAATACAAACTGGAATTAAAATGGAGGCAGGATTAACTTCCTTCCAAAGTGCTCCAAAACTCGATCACACAGACGTATACAGACTCGATCACTCGATTGTAGTAACACCCCGATGTGAAGTGGTTACTACTTTAAAATTGATATATGCCTAAGATATTCTAAGTTTGGATGAAGAAAAACGAAATTTTGAAGTCCTATTTATATGCAAACATTAAATAGGAAAAGACAAGGATACCCCCACCACTAAAAAGTGGAGGGAAAAGTTTTAGCCTTGTGGCGCCCGCCACAGGCTCATGGACCCCGCCATGGGTGTATTTTGGTGGAGAAAGTGGGGATCATGGGCATATGGCAGTTGTGAAGGGTCTTGAGACGTGGCCAAGTCATGGCTGACCCCATGGCGCCAGCCACAATAGGTTCCATAAGTGCAAAATGCTGAATTTCTTGATTTTTATTCTTTTCAGCTCCTTTTTCGCTCATTTTCTCGATTGAGGCCCCGATTAAATAAAAAAGCTGAAAATAAAGAAAAACAAAGTAATAACATAACAAAATATCAATAAAAACTTAGAATGCATGGGAAATCGGAGTCAGAAATACGGTGAAATTTAGTGTTATCAGTACTCCATCTGCCATTCCTCCTGCATCTGGTGCTTGGAAGGCTATTATTGACCAGTTGGTGAAGGATAAAGAAGACATGGAGAATCGATACAAGAAAGATATTAAGAGGATTCACATGAAGTACCAGCCGATATTCGGATCTTCTTCAGATATGATCCCCTAGGCCTAGTTTACTTTTCTCTCATGTATTAGGATTGTTGAGACTTGTATTTCACTTGTAATCCTTACTTTG
This sequence comes from Lathyrus aphaca, assembly GCA_963966055.1. Taxonomy (NCBI): domain Eukaryota; kingdom Viridiplantae; phylum Streptophyta; class Magnoliopsida; order Fabales; family Fabaceae; genus Lathyrus; species Lathyrus aphaca. The sequence continues at coordinate 514,487,970 of OZ014520.1, forward strand.
ATTTTAATGAGAATGAGTTTTTATTACTTCAAAAAAAGTGTTTCTTTTATAATATTTCAATTTATCTTATAGTCCTTTGAAACCTTTGTATTTACATACGCATACCATGCATCATGCCCACATTGGTCTTGCTTTTTTAGAGTTGTACAGGGATCTTATATTGTTTCTTGGTCTTCATTCAGTTCTCTTGTCAAGCTGACTCACAAGGTTGATACTCGAGCTAATCGGAAGAAGATGTTGGAAGCCTTACAACAAGAGAATCGTGAGCTGCGCGAGAAACTTTCATATCTAAAGGATAGCTTGGAAAGGGTCACTTCCATGATGGAAATATTTGTGGTTGCTCAGAATCAGCCACCCCCTATTCATGATTCTCCAACTCAGCATACAATCATCTCTGAGATTGTCACTGCATCGATTCCTGCTGAAACTGTCATTTCTCTTTGTTATCGCATGCCTCCTAGCACACTATGGGGTATGCCGGCTGATTTCATTCCTGCTGGTTATCATCCTCATCCTCCTGAGACTGCTGCGTTTAATACTCTTTAGCCAGTAATGACTACTGCACCGCCTGTGATGCACACTACTCTGCACCATGATGAAATGATTTACCATGTTGAGCCCAGTGAAGGCGCATGTGTGATTGAAAGACTTGATGATTTTCAAGGCCGTTTTGTTGAGTTACAGAAAGAGATGATGGCTTTGAGGCATAAGGATTTGTTCGGTAAAGATGCTTATGATCTCTGTTTGGTTCCTAATGTCAAGGTTCCATACAAGTTCAGGTTGCTTGAGTTCGAGAAGTATAAGGGAAATACTTGTCCTCTAAGTCATTTGACTATGTATGCTAGAAAGATGTCTGCTCAGACAGACAACAATCAGCTCCTGATTCAATATTTCCAGAACAGTCTGACTAGTGCAGCCAGGAGATGGTACATGCGTTTGGATAGCAGCCAAATCCAGACTTTCAATGATTTAGGAGAGGCTTTTGTTAGGAAATACAAGTATAATGTCGATATGGAACCGGACAGAGATCAGCTCCGTGTTATGTCCCAGAAGGACAAAGAAACTTTCAAAGAGTATGCATAGAGATGGCACGAGCTAGCAGCTCAGATTGTTCCTCATCTGGAAGAGAAAGAGATGACAGAGATCTTTTTGAAGACTTTAGGTTCTTTCTACTATTAGAAGATGATTGCAAGTTCTCCTTCTGATTTCACTAAAATGGTGAGTATGGGGATGCAACTAGAAGAAGGTGTCTATGAGGGACAGTTGAGCATAGAGAGTAGTACTGGCTCAAGTTCTAAGAGGTTCAACTTTGGAAAAAAGAAAGAAGGTGAGACTAATGTTGTGTCTTGTGAAAGCTACAGAAGAACTCGTGGTCGTAAGAATCGTCATCAACAACATGTAGCTTCTGTAACTTTGATGATTAATATGACTCTAACTATGCCAGTAGCTCCAAAGTATCAGTCTCGTTATCAACATCCTTATGTGCAACAGAGTGGTAATCAACAGGTTCGTGCTAAGCCAAATTTTGATCCTATTCCGATGTTGTATGCGGATTTGCTTCCATCTCTAATTGAGAAGAATCTTGTGCAAATACGTTCTCCGCCTCCAGTTCCAGAGTCTATACCATGGTGGTATAAGCCAGAGGCTCACTGTGCTTTTAATCAAGGTGCCTCGGGGCATGATGTTGAGAATTGTTATCCATTGAAGTTTGAAGTGCAGAAATTGATAAGGAGCAATGTTCTGTCTTTGAATGATGTTAATCCAAATGTGAAGACAAATTCGCTTTTGAATCATGGTAATACGTTTGTAAACATGGTTGATGGTTGTCATGGTTTGTTCAAGATTTATGAGGTCCACCATATTCAAAGGTATTTGTTTGAGATGCATGCTTTCTTAAGTGAATACCACGATATTGATCACGATTATGCTGGTTGTTTCATTTTCTCTGTGAACCCTCGTGGTTGCGTGATTATTAAGAGAGACATTCAAAAGAGGATGGATGATGAGTTGATTGAAGTGACAGTGAAAAGAGATGAGTATGACAATGAAGTGAATGTTATTGTGCCTCGGTTCAATATTCCTGAGAAGGTTGTTCCCGAGAAGGTGGTTATTTCTTTTAATAGCCGCAAAAATGTTGTTACTACATTGGTGATCAATTTGTCTGGTCCAATGCCATATGAGTCTGATAAAGTTGTTATGTATCGGTATAATGCTACGATGATAGAAAATGGTAAGGAAATTCCTATTCCTTCTCCAAAGTCTATGGTTAGCATTGTTGATGTGACAAAGGTTACTCGAAGTGGTAGAATTTATGCTTCGGATCCTCCAAAGAGAACTGAAGATACAAGTGTGAGTAAACATATTGAGGATGTTGTTGTTTGATCAAGTCAATTTGGTGATTACAGTTTGAAAGATAGCGAAGATGAGGTGTTGAAATTGATAAAGAAGAGCGAGTGCAACGTTACTGAGTAGTTGTTGCATACTCCGTCGAAGATATCAGTTTTATCACTCTTGATGTGCTCTGAGGCTCATAGGAAATCTTTGCAGAAGATTCTTGATCAAGCTTATGTTGACCATATTGTGACTGTTGATCAGTTTGATAGTATTGTCGCTAATATCACATCGTGAAATAATCTGAGTTTCTGTGATGATGACTTTCCTGAAGAAGGAAGGAACCATAAATTGGCTTTGCATATTTCAGTGAACTGTCAGGAAGATGATATGTCTAAAGTGCTGGTCGATATTGGGTCTTCTCTGAATGTGATGCCGAAGTCGACTTTGTCAAGGCTTGCGTACCAAGGTGCTCCCATAAGGCATAGTGGGATTATTGTGAAAGCTTTTGACGGATCGAAGAAGACAGTGATTGGTGAAGTTGATCTTCCTATTCTGATTGGACCGTTTATATTCCAAATTACATTTCAAGTAATAGATATATGTCTCGCTTATAGTTGTCTCCTTGGAAGACACTGGATTCATGAGGCATCAGTTGTGCCATCTACTCTCCACCAGAAGCTAAAGTTTGTGAAAGATGGGAAATTAGTGACTATTGGCGGTGAACAGGCGATGCTAGTGATCAATTTGTCGTCTTTCTCCTATTGTTCCTTCTATTGTTCATGCTTCAAAGTAATTTGTTTTATTTTCTTTCAAAAAATCCTTTCACTCTGCTCAAGGTGAAAATGATGTTTGTCGGGCTTTGTTTCAAATTTTATCATCATCAATAAAATGTTATTTTGTTATTTCCATATGTGTTTTTTCTTTTTTGCTTTATTCTGAAAAATGGTAACATAAAAAACCCAATAATAATAATCACTATTTATCTGCATGATGTTTTCACTTTTGTTCATACTCTAAAATAAAAATAAAATCATTGTGCAGATATATTGATAAACCCATTGAAAACAATGATCCTATGTCCACTCCCAACTTTGAATTCCATGTGTTCGAAGTTGAGGAAGAGGATTTTGAAGAGATTCCTGATGAGATTTCTCAGTTTCTTGAGCACGAGAAGAAGGTTATTCAGCCTCATGTAGAGTCTATAGAATTTGTCAACTTGGGTTCTGAAGATGATAAGAAAGAAGTCAAGGTTGGAGCATTGCTTGGTCCTGAGGTTAAGAAGAGGATTGCAGAGCTTCTTAGAGAGTATGTTGATGTATTTGCTTGGTCTTATCAAGACATACCAGGTCTTGATATTAATATTGTGGAGCATAGATTGCCGGTGAAGCCTGAATGTCCACCTATGAAGCAAAAGTTGAGAAGAGCTCATCCTAATATAGCAGTAAAGATCAAAGAGAAGGTTCAAAAGCAAATTGATGCAGGTTTTCTCGTGACATCTAATTATCCTCAGTGGGTGGCCAATATTGTGCTTGTTCCAAAGAAAGACGAAAATGTCTGAATGTGTGTTGATTACAGAGATTTGAATAAAGCCAGTCTAAAAGATGATTTTCCATTACCACACATTGATGTTTTGGTAGATAATACGGCTAAGTTTGATGTGTTATCTTTTATGGACGGATTTTCTGGTTATAATTAAATAAAGATGGCACCCGAGGACATGGAAAAGACCACATTTATTACACCACGGGGAACATTCTGTTACAGAGTGATGCCATTTGGATTGAAGAATGCTGGTGCGACATACCAAAGAGCTATGACCACGCTTTTCCATGATATGATGCACAAAGAAATTAAGGTATATGTTGATGATATGATCGCTAAGTCGAGGACTGAAGAGGATCATGTTGAACATTTGCTGAAGTTGTTTCAGAGGTTAAGGAAGTTTAAGCTTCGTTTGAATCTGAACAAGTGCGTGTTTGGTGTACGTTCTAGAAAGTTGTTAGGTTTCATTGTCAGCCAAAGAGGCATTGAAGTTGATCCTGATAAAGTGAAAGCTATTCGAGAAATGCTTGCTCCAAGAACTGAAAAGCAAGTAAGAGGATTCTTGGGTCGTCTGAATTATATTTCGAGGTTTATCTCTCACATGACTGCCACATGTGCTTCGATCTTAGTTTCTTAGGAAAGACCAAGGTTGTGTCTAGACAGATGATTGTCAGAAGGCGTTTGAAAGTATCAAAGAATATTTGTTTAAACCTCCTATTTTGTTTCCTCCGGTGGAAGGTAGACCATTGATTATGTACTTGACTATGTTGGAAGATTCCATGGGTTGTGTGCTTGGTCAGCAAGATGAATCTGGAAGAAAAGAATACACAATTTACTACTTGAGTAAGAAATTCACTATTTGTGAGTCTCGGTACTCAATGCTTGAAAAAACCTGTTGTGCCTTAGCTTGGGCTGCAAAGCGTCTTCGCCAGTATATGCTGAATCATATAACTTGGTTGATCTCTAAAATGGATCCAATCAAGTATATCTTTGAAAATCCTGCTTTTACTGGGAGGATTGCTCGTTGGCAAATGTTATTATCATAATATGTTATCGAGTACCGAGCTCAAAAAGCTATAAAAGGTAGTATCTTGGTTGACCATTTGGCACATCAACCGATTGATGATTACCAGCCTATCAAGTTTGATTTCTCATATGAGGATATAATGTATTTAAAAATGAAAGATTGTGATGAACCTTTGATTGAGGAAGGGCCAGAGCCTGGGTCTCGATGGGGTTTAGTTTTTGATGGTGCTGTAAATGCACGCGGAAGTGGAATTGGGGCAATGATCATTACTCCCCATGGTTCACATATTCCTTTTGCTGCAAGGTTGACTTTCCCTTGTGCCAATAATGAAGCTGAGTATGAAGCATGTATTATGGGTCTTGAGGAAGCTATTGATTTGAGGATTAAGCATCTTAATGTGTATGGAGATTCTGCCTTGGTGATCAATCAGATAAAGGGTAAGTAGGTAACTCATCAACCCCACTTGATCCCTTATAGAGATTATGCCAGAAGGATATCAACTTTATTCACTAAAGTTGAGTTTTATTATGTACCTCGTGATGAAAATCATATGGAAGATGCTTTGGAAACTATAGCTTCTATGATAAAAGTGCACAAGTGGAATGAGATTCCCATGATCAGAGTGATGCGGCTTGAAAGACCAGCTCATGTGTTTGCAGTTGAAGAGGTCCATGATGACAAGCCTTGGTATCATGATATTAAATGTTTTCTCCATAGTCAGGAATACCCACTTGGGGCATTCGTTAAAGATAAGTGGACTTTGAGGAGATTGGCAGGAAATTTCTTCTTGAATGGAAATGTGCTTTATAAAAGGAATTTTGACATGGTCTTGCTCAGATGCATGGATAGACACGAAGCAGACATGTTAATGAAATAAATTCATGAAGGATCTTTTGGTACTCATGCCAATGGGCATGCAATGGCTAAAAATATGTTGAGAGCAGGTTACTATTGGCTGATAATGGAATTTGATTGTTGCAAGTATGTGAAAAAGTGCCATAAGTGCCAAGTGTATGCTGATAAGATTTATGTGCCGCCAACTCATCTCAATGTAATTTCTTCCCCGTGGCCTTTCTCTATGTGGGAAATTGATATGATCGAACCCAAGGCTTTGAATGGACATCGTTTTATTCTTGTGGAAATTGAATACTTCACCAAGTGGGTGGAAGCGACATCATATGCTAATGTGACCAAGCAAGTTGTAGTTCGATTTATTAAGAATAACATTACCTGCATATATGGTGTTCCGAATTGAATCATTACTGTTAATGGTTCGAACTTGAATAATAAGATGATGAAAGAGTTTTGTGAAGAATTTAAGATTCAACACCATAATTCTTTTCTTTATACACCGAAGATGAATGGGATTGTTGAAGCTGTGAATAAGAACATTAAGAAGATCATTTAGAAGATGGTTATGAAATATAAGGACTGGCATGAAATGCTCCATTTTGCTTTGCATGGGTATCGTACATCTGACCTCACTTCAACAGGGGCAACCCCTTTCTCACTTGTTTATGGTACAGGAGCAGTGCTCCCCGTCGAGGTCGAGATCCCATCAATGAGAGTTCTGATGGAGGCCAAGTTGACTAAGGCTGAATGGTGTCAGAGTAGATTTGACCAGTTGAATTTGATTTATGAAAAGAGAATAACAACTTTGTGTCATGGTCGGTTGTACCAGAAAAGAATGAAGAAATATTTTGACAAGAAGGTCAAACCTTGTGTATTCAGAGAAGGCAACCTCGTGCTAAAAAAGATTCAGTCTTTCATTACATATTCTCGGGGCAAGTGGACTTTGAACTATGATGGCCCATATGTTGTTAAGAAAGCCTTCTCTGGAGGTTCATTAATTCTTGCAACTATGGATGGTGAGGAGATCACTCGTCCTGTGAATGCGGATGCAGTCAAGAAATACTTCGCCTAAAAAATAAAAGAATAGCTCGCTAAGTTGAAAACCATAAAGGGCGGCTTAGGCAAAAATGAGCGTCTCAGTGGATTGAAAACTCGAAAGGGCGGTCCAAGAAAAAAATTAGAGACATAAACAGAAATAATTATCCCGATAGATTCAAAACCCGAAAGGGTAATCTAGGCAAAATTTAGGGATCATGGCAAGTAACTGCATCGACAGACTGAATCACTTGAACAACCAAAGATTTTAGATTTAATCCCTCAGAAGAATTTCCCATCAAAGATTCTCATTGGCTCATCCTTGATTAAAGTTTCAGACACAGTGGAGTTTAAAGTTGATAGGGAGAATAGTGATCATTGTATTTCAATGTAGCCCTTTTCCATGTATTTACCATTTTTTAAACTTGTAAAGATCCATGGAGTCGTGCCATTTGCTGACTGCCATTCCATCAATGAATTTGAGATTTTATCCAATTGTTTGTAATTCTTTATATTGTTTCTGTTTACAAAATTTCAATTTATTGTTGATGATGATATTTGAAACAAATTTAATATTTGAAGATTATAAAAACATTTTTTTCTTTTTGATATGTGAACAAAGAAAGAATATCAATAGTGATTCCAGGGATGGTAAAGTTCGGATGTGTGTAACTTGTCTCTCCCAAAGCAGGGTTTGATCCGATTATGTTGTTAAGGAATTCCTGAATAGTCCTGACATGTTTTGCTCCCTAGCAACAAGCATGAACGGGGATTGTGTAATTGTTCTTAGTTTGAGTTCCAATGTCTTCCCCAGAAGAACTGTTGGAAGGGATGTTCTAAAGAATCCCCAGTTGAGTTTTGATCTTTTCCTCAGCAGTTTATATTTGACTTGAGAAGTATTGGGAATCCTCAGCCGAGTTCTTGTTCCTCAGCTTGAGTTGGTTTTATCCCTTAGTAGAAGTATTGATATATCAGTCATTTTAGAGGTTTTCTTTCACCTGATGGTGTGTATTGATTTAAAATCCCTCGTAAATGTGTTTTGGCTATGATGTTAACTTCTGGTATCCCCATGTGGGTCAGCAATTCCAAACTTTTCAGTGATGAATGGTCTCCATAGATCTTTCCCACAAATCCCCAATAGGTCTACGTGTGATGGTTTCTAGCAAGTTCCTATAAGATCTGCAGCAAGTCTTGCATTCTTTTCCCAAGTAGAGCAGGAGTGGTATGATGGTTATTCCCCGTAGAGTTTGGTTCTTAACAAGAATACTTTTGTCCCTAGCAAGGGTTGTGGAAGCTTTTCCCCATCCCCAACAAATTATTATCTTTTCCTTAGCAAGGTGGTGTCCCTATGTGTTGTACCCCAAAATTTTCCCTCATATATTCAAGATAATGTGTCTCAAGAGGTCTCTCAATAGTCACAAGATTCTTAATTGGTCAAAGGGATTGAAGGTTTCACCAGACAAAGCCTCCTCGTGAACAATGGATCTTAGAACTAGGGTTTTGAGTTTCCCTAAGAAAATTGGACTTCCAAAGCCTCAAGTGGACTTCATAACATCCCACATACCTTAAATAATCCTCATGACAAGTTTCAAAGCTTTCCCAACAAGTTTGGCTAGTCAGATGCTCAGATACTTAAAAATCAGTTAACTAGGACAACAAGTCAACTGTGGTCAATACAAAGTCAAACTTCAAGATTTTTGGTCAACATCAATATTATGAGGTGAAATTCATCATTTAATCAAGGGTTGATCATGATTCATCAAGGAAATTTTGTAGGAAATCCAATTCTCTACAACTTTGTGTCTCACAAGCCAAGTCCAAAAATGCTTCCTTTGAAAGATATGAGCTGAGACATTATAGGTCTTTTTAAAAGTCAACAATCACATTTGTCCAAAGCTCATAATTTAAAAATGGTAAACTATATGGACATGGGACCAAAATGGTTGATTAGAGGTCACTCTAATATTTCTAAAAAGTCCTATAACACCTTCATGAGATCAAAATTGAGGAAGTTATGCATTATCAAAGTTGGGATAATTTCAAGAGGTGTATGAAGTAAAAAAGGCCATAACTCTAATTCTTTCCAAATGGGCCTACAATATTTCAATCCAAACTCAAAGATAAGTCCATTCACGAATTTTCTGATTTTTATTATTTATTTTATATTATATTTGATTTTAATCATTTAAAATCATTTTTAATTAAAATAAATTATAAAAAAATCTAAAATTTGATCTAAAATTTATTTTAGGATCAAATATATGATATTCAAAGTGATTAATACACTCCAAATTCGTGTAAGACCAACCTATTATGTGGATATTTGATTTTTGGATAATTAAGACAAATTGGTTTCTTCACATCCAAGAAACCCAAGAAACCTTGATCAAAGCCCATTCTTTTTAACCTAAATCATTCCACTATATATACATAACAAGAACACAAGGTTTGGGACTAAGTTTTAGACAAAGAGAGAGCTTTCACACTTCAAAAAATCAAAGAAAAGTGAAAATTCGGTTTCCACATTGCAAGCTTGTTTCAAACAATTTAAAGGTGTAAAATCAATCTTGGAGGTTCCCTAAACATATCCCAATCATCATTATCATCAAACACATCAAGAATTGCACAAGCCAAATCCTTATTTTTTCACTTTTATGATTTTTTCAATTTCTTATATTCATGCATTATAAACCATATTTGACTAATGATTTGTGTTTGTGATGTTGTCAGGATGATTTTTGGGCAATCAATTTGAAGATTCATGGTTGAATGAGTGTTGTGCCATAATTAGGGTTCTTGAGGTCAAGAATTGGGGACGCACGATAGAAGTGATTTTACATGAAATTAATGACAAAATAGAACTTATAAGACTATAATGAACTGACAAATGTGATTGGACTGGATTTATTTGGTGTATTATTTATGTTTGTGTTTGCGGGATTTGTAGTGACGAACTAAATCCGTCACTACAAGCTTTAGTGACGAAAAAGCGTCACTAAAACCTAACTGGACGGATGAAGGTGGAAGATGAAGTCTGGCGTGAATGGGATATTTGAATTTTGTGTTTTTTTTATATATTGTTTGTTTCAGATAATAGACACAAACGCGCGTTTGGTCTAGTGGCTGGAGACTGGACTTATCACCTTGAGGGCATGGGTTCGAACCCAGCCTCAAGCGTTTCTTTTTATGCTTTGCTTTATTTTTATAGGTTTCAAATATAATATTTTTTTCCAAGTATATAAACAGGATGCGCGCGCAACCTAGTGGCAAGGGCTGAAGGCTGGGAAGGCAAGGGCATGGGTTCAACTCCCACCCATGGTAATTTTTTTAAAACCTGGTTTATTTCCTATATTTCTTTAATCATGTTTATTTTTCTTAACTAAATTAAATTATTTTCTTAACTATTCTTTAAACCATGGTTAGCCCTATTGTTTTTTTCTTAACTTTTAATTAACTCTTAATCTAAAAACCTTTTCTCAAAATAAAATTCATAATCCTTTTTTATTTATTTAATTTATTTAACTTATTAAATTTTTTTTTAGCTTAACTTTTTACAGAAAATTGATTAATTAATTTAGGTTTCTTAATTTAGCCTTAATCTTTACCCTAAACCTTATTTTTTTTAACCTAAAACTTTTCTCAAACCTTTAAACCCTAAAAAAATTTATAAACCCTAAAACTTTTTTTAAAAAAACCTTAACCCTAATTTGTTTTCTTTAACCTAATTTGCAAACCTTTTCTTTGAAACTTATTTTCTATTTTCATTTATTTTTGTGTTATTCATTTATTATTCGCATTATTATGTAATTGTTTCGCATTTGTAATAATTAGGTTTAAATTTCTACAATTATTTATTATGTAACTGCCCCGAAGCCATGTAATAGTGTAGGAATCTTTATTTTCTGCCTTTAAATTTATGCCTTTAATTTTTATATATATTCACGGCATGGTTAGTAATATAAGGTGTACCAAGAACTGAATGAAAATTAATATGGACTTAGAAAATTTATTATCAAGATAAATATTTGAAAATAGAATTCACACACGTAAGTCTATCGTTCTACGATCTCCATTTGCACTTTCTAGGCTTCCCTTCTTGGTTACCTTAATAATGGTCAAGTCCCTCGAATGTGGGGTGTCTTATAAGCAAAGTTCCTTCAAACAAAAATCATCAAGTCCCTTCAGATTTAAAAGATCATAAGTCCCTTCCAAGTTGCCTACGAAATAATGATCTTGTCCCTATGGTAAAAATGATGATAGTCCCTACGAATTGCTAAAGACACCCCTACAAGTTGCTTTCTCTGACCATACGATGACCCTACGCCCGTCCCTTAATAAATCCAAGGTAAATGACTACTTACTCCTTAATAGTAAGGACAGTCTTACCCTTTAAAGGAAATAAAGAAACGTGAAAGACCAGTCTAGGGTAGGTAGTTCTTAGTTACTTTCTCATATTTCAAAACTCTTTTTCACACCTCACTTTCAAACAATTTTCAAAACTCAAAGCTTGGTATACATCCATACGAGGATCATTACAAAGACTTATGAAAATTTCTAAACACAAACTTCACATTTTTCAAACAAATAAGTGAGCTAAGTAACTAAGAGCCCATGGATAACCATGTATATAAAGGGTACTAACACCTTCCCTTTATATAACCTACCCCCTGAACTCAAATCTTTTTAAAAGGTCTTTCCTATTCTTTTATAACCTTTCATATTGGAAAAAATAAAAGTCGGTGGCGACTCTTGCTATCTGCACATGTTTTTGTCAAACAAAAACACCCAGGTCAGTTCTCCCACCATATTACAATATGCAAAGTTGATGTTTGATGTGTGATACTCCAGTAGGCTATGCTTTATTTGCATCACTGGTAGATCTATATCTGGTTTCCCCAAAATAGAGTCATGAGGATATTTGTCACATCAGAGTTTAATAAGGACATTTCCATCTTTCCCCAAAGAGTGGAAGATTTTATGTTGTTGGTGTTTCTCCAACATGTTGTCCTCTCAGAGTGGAATTTTGATGTTATCCTTCATGAATTCTTGAAGATTTCTTTGTGGATTGGAACCTTAGCAGATGTTTCCTCAGTATGAGTTATCCTCAGTATGAGTTAAGCCTTGTAGTAGGATTTTATTCCTTTGATGGTTTTTGATGTTCCCCTGCAGGATTTCGAATTGAATCTCCAACATGATTCCCAGCTTTGTCGTCTTGGGATTAGCCGAGTATCCGGTTGTTGTGGTGTTTATGCCACTCGTTGCTTGTCTTTATGTCTGTTTGACAGCATATTCATACGCATATGCATGGCATCATTTGCTTTCATTCTTCTATTTATCAGTTGTTCCCCGCTCTTTGGTGTGGACTTTCCCCATAGAGTGTGTGTGTGTTGTCTTTCTCTCAAGTTAGAGTGTCAACCATTAAGCAGAAAGTGTTTATCCTTTTTAAATTCCCCACTGAGTTTGTTTCTCGTGGATGATTTTGATTCAATTTCCTCCCCAGTTTATTATCTGGATGGAATTTCCCTAGTTGAGATATTTCCTCCTCGGGATGAGTTTTGTTTGACCGTTTCTCTCCAATTTGTTCTTGGATTGAACTTTGGTCCTTTTGGTGAGTTTTTATTGCTTTGGAATTAAGCTATCATTGTTTTATAGTGGGCAATATTTTACCCAGCTTGAGTATATTACTTTGGAACTAAGCTATCAATTATTCGATAGTGGGTAATATTACCAAGTTAATCAAGCTTTTTGGCTTGTGCTCCTACCCAGTAAATCCGGTAGTTGAGAATTCTTTTAAAACCTCTACAAATTTTTCTACCTAGTAAAAAGGTAGTAGAGGTTGTTTCTCATTGCTTGTGCTCCTACCCACTAACTTACTTTTAGAACCATAATTGACCCATCTTATCCATTAGAAAGTAGTGAGGTAACCGACTTTGGTGAAGTTTGAAGTTGGTTGATACTCGATGCTACACTCATTGAGATTCTAATCTTGGAGAGTTTTGGTTGGCAAGTCAGTTTCCATACTGAACAACAACCTTTGAGAAGAATCAGTGATATTGGGATCCCTTACAACCTGGTTACTATTGATATGACAGGATGAACCAACTAAACTTTAGTGGGAAGGGTACTTACCTGTGGACTTCATGCAAGCCTTTAAACCTAAGGAAATTGTGTGACTTGTTTGTGTGTGCCACTTTCTTGTGTTGAACATAACATCATAACATCATGACATCATAACATAGCATTTTCACTAACCATTTCAAGGACCAAGGGATTTATCTTTGTTCTTTGTTGCAGGTTATGGCTTCCGCTCGTTGGAACACTATCCGGATCAGCTTTGTAAGGATACCTTCCAAACTTAAGGAGTTAGTCTCAAAAGTTTGTGAAAGCTCTCAGTTCATCAAAAAGCATGGTCATCTACTTGATTTGGTTACTTCATGGTTTGATGAAGATATGATGAGTGTTCTGTTCCAGTTCTTTGATCCTAAACATCACTGCTTCACATTTCCCGATTATCAGCTGGTGCCCACAATGGAAGAATACTCCAAATTACTTGGTGTGCCTATCCTTGATCACAAACCTTTCACGGGCTTAGAAAAAGAGCCTAAACCTGAAGTTATTGTAGAAGCCCTGCATCTGAAGAAATCAGACATTGTATTGGAAACCAGAAGTGGAACTAAGGGTATTCTTACTAAGGTATTTATAGAGAAAGCTCAGGTGTTCTTGGATGCTATAATTTACGATGCTTTTGAGGAGATCTTAGCCTTGCTGATTTATGGTTCGGTATTGTTCCCTAATCCAGACTAATTCATAGATGTACGCGCCACCAACATATTTCTGACTCACAATCCGGTGCCTACCTTACTTGGAGATATCTTGCACTCTCTTCACAATCGTACTACGAAGGCACGAGGAACTCTGATGTGTTGCATACCTTTACTATCAAGGTGGTTTATTTCACACCTTCCTCAATCTGTGATGAATAATGAACAAGGTTTTAGGTGGTCTGGAAGGATAATATCATTCTTTCATTCACACATTCATTGGTGTTCCCGATCTATGGAGGATGTTACTATCATTGACTGTTGTGGAGAGTTCCCTAATTTACCACTCCTTGGCATAAGAGATGGCATTACCTATAATCCTACTTTAGCACTACGTCAGTTTGGTTATGCTCGGAGTAATGGTCCTCATGATTTGATTATTCAAGGCATTGTGTTTGATTATGACAACAATCTTAAAGGTTATCGCCAAAGGTTTATACGAGCTTTGAGCATGGTGAACATGATTAACAGTAATACTATGGAACCAAAGTATTCCATCCCTTTGGAACCTTACCTCAGATAGGTTCGGTCTCGTGCTCAGACTCTTATGATGCCATATCATGTTGTTCTATCGATGAATGTTGAGCCTATTGTTGAAGGAGATACTCCTTACACGATCCTTCATCCTGACATGCCTACTGATCTGGAAGAGCTAATGAAGTCTTGGATCCAACTGAAGGAGCAAAGAGATAACTTTGAAGCTCAATTCAGGGTTAGCCAAGAAAGAGTGTTGGAGCTGAAAAAACAACTTCACGAGGAGCGGAATCTCAACACCTATCTCGACACAAAGAAGAAGCGTCCATGGGAGACTTAAATCTCAGATGTTTTATTTTGTTTATAAGTTTTGTTCTCTTTCATTTGTAACCCCAATGGGCAATATTATTTCAAGCTTACTAATAAGAGTTTTTGCTTTTGTTTGTTTTAACAAATTCAAATCCTGCGATCCATGAAAACATTGCATACACATTTATATACCATATCATTGCATGACAGGTTTTCACAGCAGGTTTATCATCTTCTCGATGTTTATTTCAGTAGAAATGGATCTCGAACAATCCATCAAAGATCTTCAAGCTCCGAATGCCCAATTCCAAGAGATGAACCTGAACTTGTCCAAGGGACAAGAAGAACTGAAGGCACTCCTGGCCAAGAAAAAGAAGAAGACAAGAAAACCAGTTGGCTTCATCAATCTGGGTAGAAGGTTCAGAGCTCTGATCAAGACAAATGATGAGGTTGAAAACCCTGGAGATGAAGATTCTGCGAAAGAAGAAGAAAGTCTACGTGGTACTACTATGAATTCAGATTATGAGGAGAATTATTACCATGATTCAACTGGTGATGAGAAATATAAGTTACTGGAAGACCGTGTGAATGCCATGAAATTGCAGAAGATTTCTGGATTAGATTTTGAAGATCTGAGTTTGATTTCTGGAGTTGTCATCCCTATTGGTTTCAAGGTTCCTACTTTTGTGGTATATGATGGTGTTTCATGTCCAAAGCTGCATTTGAGATCTTATGTCCGAAGGATCCATCCATATACTGCTGACAGGAATTTATGGATTCATTTCTTTCAAGAAAATTTATCCGGAGCTCAATTGGAATGGTACTATCAACTTGAAAGTACCAATATTTGTACTTGGAATGATCTTGCTGAGGCCTTCTATAGGCAATACCAATATAAATCTGATTTAGCACCGACTCGCATGCAACTCCAAAACATGTCTATAGGTTCCAAAGAAAGTTTCAAGGAGTATGCCTAGAAGTGGAGAGATCTTGCAAGCAGAGTTCAACCTCCTTTAACTGACATGGAATTGGTTGACATGTTTATGAGTACACTAAGAAGCCCTCTAATGGCTGCCTCTTCAAGTACCACCAAGATACAAATGGTTTCCTCTTCAAGTACCACCAAGAAGCCCTCTAATGGAAATAAATAATCTAAGGTTGTGTATGGCCAATAGGGTCATAATAGGAATAACCAATCTGTGGGAGCCGTCCTAATCTCTAATCCTGCACCTGCATAACAAGATCAGCAACAGAACAGCCAGCCTAAGCAAAGTACGCCTAGGAGAAAATTTACAAAGATCAATATGTCATTGGCTCAGGCTCTGCAACACATGTTGAAAGGAGAGTTAATTACTTTGAGGGACCCTCCTCAGAATCCCAATACTACCTCTCCTCGTTATAATCCCAATGCAAGATGTGCATATCACTCCAACTGCCCAGGTCATGATACTAATAACTGTTGGGCATTGAAGAATAAAATTCAGGACATGATTGATGCTGGAGAAATTGAGTTTGATCCTCTTGAGACTCCTAATGTGATTACTGCTCCTATGCCCAAACATGAGAAGACTGTTAATGATGTTGATGATGGTTCTTATGTTTCTTCAGTGACTGATTTGACTACTCCTATGCCCATTATCAAGAAGAATTTGCAATAAGCCGGTTTATTTCCGGGTTATAATGAAGATTATTTTTACTGTGCCTCTCAACCCAATGAATGTTGGAAGCTGAAAGAAGGTATTCAAGGTTTAATGGATAACCGTACTATATTGTTTGAGAAGACCCTTTTTGTGGAGATTTTATGTGAAGGTTTGTCTCAAGGTATGAAGCTTGAAGATGTGTCTGTGGTTACTAATACTCTTGTGAAGATCACTCCTAAGGGTCTTGTGAGGATTACTTCTAAAGGTCTTGTAAGGATTACTGCTGGGCCAAAGGTGGCTCCCCTGATTATGGTTCTGATGTTTATATCCATGGTATCAAGCAAGAGCCTCTAACTGATATACGTATTGCAGATATTAATTCGTATATCGACAATATTGTTGGGACTAGTAAGGTTACTAGAAATGGAAGAATTTTCTCTCCAGAAGACACTTCAAAGACTGCTGCTGCTCCAGTTCATATTTCTAACCCTGGGCCAAGTATTGAAGCTCGGGGTAAAGAACCATTGATTGATCATGTTCAGGCTGAAACACCAGCTACTAAAGACCTCTCTAAGCAGATGGATAAAGTACTGAAGATCATCTGCAAGAGTGATTACAATATTGTTGAACAATTGGGGCATACTTCCTCCAAGATCTTTATGCTATCTCTGTTGTTATGCTCTGAAGCACATGCTAAGGCTTTATTAAAGTTCCTGAAGTCTGCTCTTGTACCACATGAAATCTCTGTGGATCAATTTGAAAATTGTGTTTCTAACTTGTCAACTAATAATGGCTTAGGATTTTATGATGATGATTTAACTCCTGCTAAAAGGAACCATAACAGAGCTCTGCACGTCTCCATTGAGTGTAGGGTCATGACTTTGTCTCATGTTTTGGTGGATAATGGTTCCTCATTAAATGTGTTATCGAAGGAGGTTCTAGACAAACTTAACTTTGAAGATGTTGTGCTAAGACCCAGTAATGTGGTGGTGAGAGCCTTTGATGGTTCAAGAAGAATGGTGCACGGCGAAGTTGATCTTCCAATCAAAGTAGGTTCTCAAGTCTTTGATTCTACTTTTTATGTGACGAATATTCGTCCTTCCTATTCCTGCCTACTTGGGCGCCCCTAGATACATGGGGAAGGTGTTGTGACTTCCACTTTACACCAGAAGCTGAAATATCCAGTGAAAAGCAAGATTGTCATTGTCTACGGTGAAGAAGAGTATATGGTCAGTCATGTGAACACTTTCAAGTATGTTGAAATGGAGGGTGAATTTGTGGAGACTCATTGCCAAACATTTGAAGTGGTTCCTCAGATTGTTCCTGCTGCTGAATATGTCCCTGCTGCTAAACCAATTCCTATTGCTACTAGAGTATCTCTTACAATGGCCTCTCTGAAGGATGCTAGAGTTATAATTAAAGAAGGTGGTTGTACTATTTGGGGTCAGCTTCCTGACATTCCTTACAAGTCTGACAAATTTGGTTTGGGTTTTACTGCAGAATCTCATAAGGTTGTTCGTCGTGCTCGTGCTATTCGTATCACCAACAAGGGAGTTCAGAAGGATCAAGTCAATGATGTGGAAGATTCTGATGAAGTCTACAACCTGGAAAGTTGGATCTTTCCTACCATTTGTAGTGGGCTCAATAATTGGAAGGCTGAAGACGTTATTCCTATCTCCTTTAGTTAGGAGTAAATTCTATTTTTGTTTCTCTAATTTTGATTTTGTTATTTGAACAAATAAAACTTTTGAAGCCTTGTGCCTTGCCCGGGGCACAATGGTATGCTTGTTAGGGATGTCATTTCATTTGCATAATTTCATTCAACAAAATCAATGGAAGTTTTTGCTTTCGTAAATGTTACATTCTTTATCTTTCTTTTATTTTTCCTTTATCAAAAGTTATGTGTTCTTACACATACCCACGTCACTAAAATGAAAATCCTCATCCACTTTGGATCCTGTTGATAACAGTTCTGCTATTTCCAATTATAACTTCGAGAATCCGATCTACCAAGCCGAGGATAGAAATGAGGAAGATTGTGAAGTGCCTGTAGAGCTTTCTAGGTTGCTACAACAAGAAGAGAAAGTTATATAACCTCATGAAGAACAAATTGAAGTTGTGAATCTGGGAACTGAGAAAGAAAGGAAAGAGGTCAATATAGGAGTTGAATTAGAAGACAGTGTTAAGAGCATATTGATCCAAATGCTACATGATTATGTGGAAATCTTTGCTTGGTCTTATGAGGATATGCCAGGGCTTGACACTGATATTGTGGTTCACCGTCTACCAATGAAAGAAGGTTGTTGTCCAATAAAGTAGAAGGTTTGTCGTATGCATCCTAAAATGTCAGAAAATATTAAAGCTGGAGTGATGAAGAAATTTGATGTAAGGTTCCTAGATATCACCTCCTATCCTCAATGGGTTACAAATGTGGTACAAGTCCCTAAGAAAGATGGTAAAGTACGCATGTGTGTGGATTACAGGGATTTGAACAAAGCCAGCCCCAAAGATGATTTTCCGTTTCCACATATTGATGTTCTGGTAGACAACACTACTCAGTACAAGGTATTCTCATTTATGGATGGTTTCTCTGGTTACAATCAGATTAAGATGGCATCTGAAGATATAGAGAAGACTATGTTTGTCACATAATGGGGCACCTTTTGTTATAAGGTAATGCCATTTGGCTTAAAGAATGCTAGGGCAACATATCAATGTGATATGGTAGCTTTGTTCCATGATATGATTCACTGTGAGATAGAGGTATATGTTGATGATATGATAGCCATATCCAAGACTGAAGAAGAACATATGGATCATTTGCACAAGCTATTTGAAAGGTTAACGAAATACAAGCTGAGATTGAATCCGAACAAATGTACCTTTGGAGTTCGATCTGGTAAAAGTTTGGGTTTAGTTGTCAGTGGTAAAGGTATTGAAGTTGACCCTGAAATGGTGAAAGCTATACAAGAAATGCCCGCTCCCCGTACTGAGAAAGGCGTCAGAGGTTTCTTGGGACGTCTGAATTACATTGCAAGATTTATTTTCCAATTAACCGCTACTTGTGAGCCAATCTTCAAATTATTGAAGAAAGATCAAGTAATGGAATGGAACGACGAATGCCAGGTAGCTTTTGATGAGATTAAGAAATATCTCCAAGAACCTCCAATATTGATGCCACCAGTTGCTGGAAGACCCTTAATTATGTACTTAACAGTGCTAGACAATTCAATGAGGTGTGTTAGGGTAACATGACGAGTCTGGTCAAAAAGAGCAAGCAATATACTACCTTAGCAAAAAGTTTATCGACTGTGAAACAAGATACTCACTGCTCGAGAAAACTTGTTGCGCTTTGGCATGGGCTGCTCGCCGACTAAGACAGTATATGTTGACTCATACGACTTTATTGATTTCAAATATGGATCATATCAAGTACATATTTGAGAAACCTGCTCTCTCCAGACGAATAGCAATATGGCAAATGATTTTGACAGAATATGACATACAGTATACTACTCAAAAAGAAATTAAAGGAAGTGTGGTGGCTTATCATTTGGCTCAACAAGCAGTGGATGATTACCAATCTATGAACTTTGAATTTCCGGATGAAGATATTATGCTTGTTACTGAAGAACCTAGACAATATGAAGAACCTGAACAGGGATCTCGATGGACTATGGTTTTTGATGGAGCTTCTAATGTACTTGGTAATGGTGTTGGAGTTGTGATTATCTCTCCTGGGGTTGTTATACCCCATTTACTACAAGACTTTGTTTCGATTGTACCAATAATATGGCTGAATATGAAGTGTGTATTATGGGTATCAAGGTTACCATTGAAATGAAGATCTAATTCTTGAACGTGTACGGAGATTCAGCCCTGGTAGTTAGTCAGGTTAAAGGTGAATTGGATACAAAACATCCAAATCTCATTCCTTACAGACAGCATGTGTTGCCTTTAATTCCATACTTTGAAGCGATTACTTTTGGACATATTCCGCGAGAAGAGAATCAGTTGGCAGACGCATTAGCTAGCATGTCATCTATGTTTGAAATCAGTTGGAATAATGAAGCTCCCAGAATTACTATTGATCTATTAGACGAGCCAACATACTGTTATACGGTTGATACTGAGGGAGTGGAAGAGAAACCTTGGTTCCATGAAGTGAAAAGATATATCGAAGCTCAGGAATATCCTGAAGGGGCATCTATCAATGACAAGAAGTTTCTGAGGAGATTTTCTGCCAAATGTTTCCTGAGTAATGGAATTTTGTACAAGCGCGGTCAGGATTCGACTTTCCTTCATTGTGTGAACAAGAAGGAAGAAATAGAGATTATGGAAGACATGCATGATGGAATCTTTGGTACTCATTCTAGTGGGCATACAATGGCTAAGAAGATTTTGAGAACAGGTTACTATAGGTCTACTATGGAAGCTGATTGCTATCAGCACTCCAAAACATGTCATAAGTTCCAGATCTATGTTGATAAAGTGCATGTGCCTCTAGTTCCGTTGAATGTTATGACTGCTCCTTGGCCTTTTTCCATGCGGGCATTGATATAATTGGTGAGATCAAACCTACCGCTTCCAATGGACATCGTTTCATTCTTGTTGCTATTGATTACTTTACGAAGTGAGTAGAGGAAGCCTCGTTTGCTTCTGTTACCAAGAATGTTTGTGCTTGGTTCATCAAACATAATCTTATGTGTAGGTATGTCATCCCTAAAAGGATTATCACAGACAATGGTACTAATCTGAACAATACTATGATTACTGACCTCTGCACGCAGTTCAAGATTAAGCATCACAATTCTTCTCCATATCTACCAAAGATGAATGGTGCAGTGGAAGCCGCCAACAAGAATATTAAGAAGATCTTGCAGAAGATGGAAGTTACATAAAAATATTGGCATGAAATGTTACCATTTTCTCTTCATGGTTATCGTACCACAATACGTACTTCAACCGAGGCAACCCCATTCTCTCTTGTCTATGGTATGGAATCAGTTCTACCCATTGAAGTTCAGATTCCCTCCTTGAGAATTATGAAGGATGCAGACTTAGATGAAGATGAATGGATTCATATTCGACTTGACCAGATAAACTTGATTGATGAAAATAGGCTTGCAGTTGTTTGTCATGGTCAAATGTATCAGAAGTGTATGATCAAGTCCTTTAATAAGAAGGTCAAGCAACAAGTATATCAAGATGGAGATTTGGTAATCAAGCGTATCATATTACCACAGGGTGATCCTAGGGGAAAATGGAATCCCACATATGAAGGGCCATTTTTATTCAAAAGGGTATTTTCTGGAGGTGTTATGATGCTTACTACTATGGATGGTGAAGACTTCCCACAACCTGTGAACGCATACATAGTAAAAAAATACTACGCATAAAAAGAGACCTGTTAGGTTGACTGGCCTAGCCAAAATAAGGGCATCCTGGTGAACCAAAAGGGTTCGGGAAAAAATTAGGGATATATATATAAAATTGTACACCCGGAAAGTCGAAAACTTGAGAAGGAGGCTTGGGCAAAAAAGAGTATCCCGGTGGACTGAAAACCTGAAAGGGAAGTCCATGGAAAAGTTAGGGATTAAAGTGTACGACTATGTCTCGTTGGATCACCCATGTAACCTCAACTGGTTGTACTACCTATATCAAGTTCAAACAGGTGCAGATCGGCCCAATCGTTTATATTCCGACAACAAGAGATTAGATACTTGAAGATAATGGCAATAACAGAGTTGAAACTTAATGGGATAACTTACACATAGCTATTTTTACTTGTTTTTTGTACTCTTTTAAAATTTCTATGACGAATTCCTCTTACTCGGATTTCCGTCTCCTTGTTCAAACTTTCTTGTTTATAGGTCACTTTCTAAATAAATACAATTCTATTTTCGAATTCAGGTTTACTTTTCCCTATTCACTTAAGCGAAAACATTTGTTGATTATGTTTGAATGTATATATGCTTTTGATAATGATTGATGTTTACCATAAATGCATAAAATACAATAATATCATTTACTAAGGACGATCGGAGGTAGGAATCCAACGAATCTTCGTCGGTTCATCCCCACAGAGCAATCTTTACGGATATATTCTAACGAAATACTCCAAGTAGCCTCTTGTACTTCCAACTATACGATATCCTCAAGCAAATTTCTCTCAAGCATGATACCCTCCGAAGAATTGATACTTGCCAAGATAAGTCTCCCAAGGGAATGTTTGTCTCTTTTATCCCCAGTCAGGGCATTCAGGAATTTAATCCTTCAATAAGAAGTACGCCGAACGAAAAACGGAAGATCCTAAGTACAATATTCCAAAACAAGATGGGAACGAAGTCTTCATATTCCTCAGCAATGAATCATGATTTATTTTCCCCAGCCAGCAGTTGTTATACAAAGCTACTCATGCGCTTCAACTACATAATTCATTCATATATCATTCACATTATATCATGGCATATGCATCCATAATGCATACGACATCCTCATTTATATCTCATGTCATGCAATCCTGCATAAAATAATCTTTCTTTTTCAGGATAGTTGACAGTCAGATAAATGTTACCAAGTCCTTGAGACAGTTCAGAGAAGATCTATACGAAGATCTAGTGTTGATACTTAGTGCAAGATATCTTTTTCTCCCTGAGACAGTTCAGAGACAATCTATACGAAGATCTAGTACTAATGCTTAGTGCAGAATGCTTTCAGAGATTTACTTCTGATACTTCAATCAAGATATTTTCCCGAGACAGGTCAGAGACGATCTATATGAAGATCTAATGTTGATACTTAGTGTAGGATAATTTTTCTCCCTAAGACAATTCAGAGACGATCTATATGAAGATCTAGTACTGATGCTTAGTGCAGAATGCTTTCAGAGATTTACTTATGATACTTCAATCAAGATATTTTCCCAAGACAGATCAGAGACGATCTATACGAAGATCTAGTACTGATACTTAGTGCAGGATATCTTTTTCCCCCAAAGACAATTCAGAGATGATCTACACTCTAGTGCTGATATTTAACTCAGTCATGTTACAGAGACGATCCATACGAAGATCCAGTATTGATACTTAGTGCAGTAACAACATGTAGATACTCCTACCTTCTGGTACTTTGGATGTCATCTATAACCCCATCTCTGAATATTCCGAATGGCATCTCTGAGCCCATTCAAGCAATATAATTAACCAACAGTGTTATTTTGCGCACCGGCGAGTGCAAATTTTTGGGCCTTAGTGTTCAATCCCCTTCAGGTTTTCGAAAATTGAACAAGGGAAGTTGTTGTACCCCAAAATTTTCCCTCACATATTCAAGATAATGTCTCTCAAGAGGTCTCTCAATAGTCACAAGATTCTCAATTGGTCAAAGGGATTGAAGGTTTCACCAGACAAAGCCTCCTCGTGAACAATGGATCTTAGAACTAGGGTTTTGAGTTTCCCCAAGCAAATTGGACTTCCAAAGCCTCAATTGGACTTCATAACATTCCACATACCTTAAAGAATCCTCATGACAAGTTTCAAAGCTTTCCCAACAAGTTTGGCCAGTCAGATGCTCAGATACTTAAAAATCAATTAACTTGGTCAACAAGTCAATTGTGGTCAACACAAAGTCAAACTTCAAGATTTTTGGTCAACATCAATATTATGAGGTTAAATTCATCATTTGATCAAGGGGTGATCATGATTCATCAAGGAAACCTCAGAATCATCAAAAATCAGGAGTTACTAAATTAGGGTTGTGTAGGAAAAGTCAACTGAACTTTGACCAGCCATAACTTTCACATAGTTCATCAAAAATTTCCCATCCAAAGCTCATTTTTAAGGAAATAAAATTCTCTACAACTTTGTGTATCACAATCCAAGTCCAAAAATGCTTCATTTGAAAGATATGAGCTAAGTCATTATAGGTCTTTTTGAAAGTCAACAAAAAGTCAACTTTTTCCAAAGCTCATAATTTAAAAATGATAAACGATATGTACATGGGACAAAAAGGGTTGATTAAAGGACACTCTAAGCTTTCTAAAAAGTCTTAGAACAACTTCATGAGATCAAAATTGAGGAAGTTATGCATTTTCAAATTTGGGATATTTTCAAGAGGTGTATGAAGGAAAAAAGGCCATAACTCCAATTCTTTCCAAATGGGCCTACAATATTTCAATCCAAACTCAAAGATAAGTCCATTCACGACCCAATGACAATATTTTCTGATTTTTATTATATATTTTATATTATATTTGATTTTAATCATTTAAAATCATTTTTAATTAAAATAAATTATAAAAAATCAAAGATTTGATCTAAAATTTATTTTTGGATCAAATATATAATATTCAAAGGGATTGATACACTCCAAAATCGTGTAAGACCAACATAGTATGTGGATATTTGATTTTTGGATAATTAAGACAAATTGATTTCTTGATCAAAGCCCATTCTTTTTAACCTAAATCATTCCACTATATATACATAACAAGAACACAAGGTTTGGGACGAATTTTTGGACAAAGAGAGATCTTTCACACTTCAAAAAATCGAAGAAAAGTGAGAATTCAGTTTGCACATTGCAAGCTTGTTTCAAACTATTTAAAGGTGTAAAATCAATCTTGGAGGTTCCCTAAACATATCCCAATCATCATTATCATCAAACTCATCAAGAATTGCACAAGCCGAATCCTTATTTTTTCACTTTTATGACTTTTTCGATTTCTTATATTCATGCATTATAAACCATATTTGAATAATGATTTGTGTTTGTGATGTTGTAAGGATGATTTCTGGGCAATCAATTTCAAGATTCATGGTTGAATGAGTGTAGTGCCATAATTAGGGTTCTTGAGGTCAAGAATTGGAGACGCACGATAGAGAGGATTTTACATTAAATTAATGACATAATTGAACTTATAAGACTATAATGAACTAAAATATG
Source organism: Lathyrus aphaca (assembly GCA_963966055.1). NCBI lineage: Eukaryota > Viridiplantae > Streptophyta > Magnoliopsida > Fabales > Fabaceae > Lathyrus > Lathyrus aphaca. The sequence goes on from OZ014520.1 coordinate 514,512,947, forward strand.
TGATTGGACTGGATTTATTTGGTGTATTATTTATGTTTGTGTTTGCAGGATTTGTGTGACGAACCAAATCCGTCACTACAAGCTTTAGTGACGAAAAAGCATCACTAAAGCCTAAATGGATGGCTGAAGGTGGAAGATGAAGTCTGGCGCGAATGGGATATTTGAATTTTGTGTTTTTTATATATTGTTTGTTTCAGATAATAAACACAAGCGCACACTTGGTCTAGATGTTGGAGATTGGACTTATTACCTTGAGGGCTAGGGTTCGAACCCAGCCTCAAGCGTTTCTTTTTATGCTTTTCTTTATTTTTATAGGTTTCAAATATAATATTGTTTTCCAAGTATATACACTGGATGTGCGCACAGCCTAGTGGCAAGGGCTGGAGGCTCGGAAGGCAATAGCATGGGTTCAACTCCCACCCATGGAAATTTTTTAAAAACTTGGTTTATTTCCTATATTTCTTTAACCATATTTATTTTTCTTAACTAAATTAAATTATTTTCATAACTATTCTTTAAACCATAGTTAACCCTATTTTTTTTTAAAACCTTTAATTAACTCTTAATCTAAAAACCATTTCTCAAAATAAAATTCATAATCCTTTCTTACTTATTTAATTTATTTAACTTATTAAGTTGTTTTTTTAGGTTAACATTTTATAAAAAAAATTGATTAATTAATTTAGGTTTCTTAATTTAGCCTTAATCTTTACCCTAAACCTTATTATTTTTAAAATCAAACTTTTCTCAAACCTTTAAACCCTAAAAAAAATTATAAACCCTAAAGCTTTTTAAAAAAAACCTTAACCCTAATTTGTTTTCTTTAACCTAATTTGCAAACCTTTTCTTTAAAACTTATTTTCTATTTTCACTTTTTTATGTTATTCATTTATTATTCGCCTTATTATGTAACTGTTTCGCATTTGTAATAATTAGGTTTAAATTTCTGCAATTATTATTATGCAACTGCCCCAAAGCCAAGTAATAGTTTAGGAATCTTTATTTTCTGCCTTTAAATTTCTGACTTTAATTTTTGTATATATTCACTGCATGGTTAGTAATATAAGGCGTGCCAAGAACTGAATGAAAATCAATATGGACTTAGAAAATTAATTATCAAGATAAATATTTATGAACAGGATTCACACACGTAAGTCGATCATTCTACGATCGCCATCTGCACTTTCTAGGGTTCCCCTCTTGTTTGCCTTAATAAATGGTCAAGTCCCTCGAATGCGAGGTGTCTTAAAAGCAAAGTCCCTTCAAAAAAAAACATCAAGTCCCTTCAGATTTAAAAGATCATAAGTCCCTTCGAAGTTGCATATGAAATAATGATCTTGTCCCTACAATAAAAATGATGATAGTCCCTACGAATTGCTAAAGACACCCCTGCAAGTTGTTTTCTCTGACCATACGATAACCCTACGCCCGTCCCTTAATAAATCCAAGGTAAATGACTACTTACTCCTTAATAGTAAGGACAGTATTACCCTTGAAAGGAAATAAAGAAACGTGAAAGACCAGTCTAGGGTAGGTAGTTCTTAGTTACTTGCTCATATTTCAAAACACTTTTTCATACCTCACTTTGAAACAATTTTCAAAACTCAAAGCTTGGTATACATCAATATGAGGATCATTACAAAGACTTATGAAAATTTCTAAACACACACTTAACACTTTTCAAACAAACAAGTGAGCTAAGTAACTAAGAGCTCATGGATAACCATGGATATAAATGGTGCTAACACCTTCACTTTATATAACCTACCCCCCGAACTCAAATCTTTTTAAAAGGTCTTTCTTGTTCTTTAATAACCTTTCCTATTGAATAAAATAAAAGTCAGTGGCGACTCTTGCTATCCGCACATGTGTTTGTCAAACAAAAATACCTAGGTCAGTTCTCCCACCATATTACACTATGCAGAGTTGATGTTTGATGTTTGATACTCCAGTAGGCTAAGATTTATTTGCATCACTGGTAGATCTTTATCTGGTTTCCCCAAAATAGAGTTATAAGGATATTTGTCCCATCAGAGTTTAACGGGGACATTTCCATCTTTCCCCAAAGAGTGGAAGATTTTAAGTTGTTGGTGTTTCTCCAACATATTGTCCTCTCAGAGTGGAATTTTGATGTTATCCTTCATGAATTCTTGAAGATTTCTTTGTGGATTGGATCCTTAGAAGATGTTTCCTCAGTATGAGTTAAGCCTTATAGTAAGATTTTATTCCTTTGATGGCTTTTGATGTTCCCCTGCAGGATTTCAAATTGAATCTCCAGCATGATTCCCAGCTTTGTCATCTTGGGATTAGCCGAGTATCCGGTTGTTGTGGTGTTTATGTCACTCGTTGCTTGTCTTTATATCTATTTGACAGCATATTCATACGCATATACATGGCATAATTTTCTTGCATTCTTGCATTTATCACTTGTTCCCCGCTCTTTGGTGTGGACTTTCCCCACAGAGTGTGTGTGTTATCTTCCTCTCAAGTTAGAGTGTCAACCATTAAACAGAAAGTGTTTATCCTTTCTAAATCCCCCATTGAGTTTGTTTCTCGTGGATGATTTTGATTCAGTTTCCTCCCCAATTCATTATCTGGATGAAATTTCCCCAGTTGAGATATTTCCTCCTCGGGATGAGTTTTGTTTGACCGTCTCTCTCCAATTTGTTCTTGGATTGAACTTTGGTCCTTTTGGTGAGTTTTTATTGCTTTGAAATTAAGCTATCATTGGTTTGATTGTGGGCAATATTTTCCCCAGCTTGAGTATATTACTTTGGAATTAAGTATTCAATTATTCGATATTGGGTAATATTACCAAGTTAATCAAGATCTTTGGCTTTTGCTTCTACCCAGTAAATCCGGTAGTTGATAATTCTTTTAAAACCTCTACAAATTTTTCTACCAAGTAAAAGGTAGTAGAGGTTGTTTCTCATTCCTTGTGCTCCTACCCAGAAAATCCGGTAGTTGAGAATTCCTTTAACCTCTATAGATTTTTCTACCTAGTAAATAGGTAGTAGGGGTTATCTCTCTTTGTTGTGCTCCTACCTAGTAAATCCGGTAGTTGAGAATTCTTTTAAACTCTACAGATTTTCTACCTAGTAAATAGGTAGTAGAGGTTATCTCTCTTTGTTTTGCTCCTATCCAGTAAATTGATAGTTGAGTCCATCGTTTTCATATCTCCCACCCAGTAAACCGGTAGTTGATGATTCTTTCCCAACTCGGTATTCCTCCATTTTTGGACTCGAATACTTTGTTTGGTTGATTTTCCCTGGCAGAGTGTTTACTCTTCCTCGTTGAACCTTTTTTCCTTGATTACATCATATTTTTCCCCAAGTTGAGTCATCTATCCAGTGATTTATTTTCCTGGTAAACTCTTTTAGGTGTCTTTTATTTTCCCCAGCGGGATTTTTCTTCTGTGTCCCCAAGCCTTTGCATTCCTCTGGTGGTCGTTTTCTCCCTACAGAGATCTTGGGTTTTAATATCATATTCATATTCATATCATGTTCCCTTAGGACAAATATTGGATTTTCTGTATTTAAGTCTCTCACATCTTGCAGAGACGGAGATGTCAATCTTCATATCTCCAGATTGAAGAAACTTAAATAGGGGCAGCTGTAGCACCCTAAGTTTTCTTCGCATTTCATCTGCATCTTGCATACAAACAAGATCGTAATGGTTGCTCGTTTCTTCTTGGGTTAGGTTTATGTCTCACAGGGGATCTCAGTTGCCTTTATTTGCTTTATTTGTTTATGTTTACTAACCATTAATTAAAATCCAAAAATATTTTGTTTTCTTTCACTAACATTTTCAAGAAGAGGAACAATTGAAAATGCCAAAAATAACAGTCTTGCAGCTCGAGTAAAATTTTACACACAAAAGTCGAAGTTGATCCGCAAGTAATTCAAATTTATCTGATAAAGGATTTGTCAAGTTAATTGATTCATTCAAGGAATTTCAAGGTTCATGTGTTTATTTCCATGCCTTCTTCGACGTACAAAATAATCGGGCCACAACAACCAAGAAATCATGTTTGAATAAAAAATTCAAATTTATGCTTAGTTAACCGGTTAACCATTTCCAATGTAAATTGGTTAACCAGTTAACCAGTTCAAAATTTCAATTTTTCATTCAAATTCAGCACCCTTGGATCATTGATATATTTGGAATTTTCTAGATCCATTTCCCTCTTATTTCTCTACATCACTTTGATCATTTCCTACCATAAACCCTCACTAATCACCACTCGTTTCCATTTCCCAAAAATTTACAATTACCAAACCTAATTTTAATTACCAAAGCAAGCTCCATTCCACCAAATTCACATACCTAAGGCCTTTAAATAGGACCATAATTTCATTCATTCACCTAGCTTTTGAGAGCCAAAAAATCCCTTCCAAAACACTCCCACAAAACCAAAAATTCACTAAAGCTCTTATTTCCTTCTTTTGAATTTATCAAGAATTCACATTGAATTCTTGATCAACTTGAGCTAAACCTTCATCCTACTTCTTTCTTGGTCGTCAATTGTAGTAGATCTAGCTTGATTTGGTCCAATTTGAAGAAGTGCTTTTGGTAATTCACTCTTTCCAGAAATCCATACTCACCATCAACATTCAAGATGTAGATATTTGGTTCCTTTGATTCTAGATCCTTTGGATCTTAATTTGTTGTTTGATTGCAGGGATTTCACTGTATATTGGTTTTAAAATTCGTGGAAATTCAGATCATGATCATCAAGTGTTTGAAAAAGGTTTTAAAAATGGATCATGCTAAATTTCTGCATTTTTTCTGCTACTGGTTCAGTGTTAACCGGTTAACCATTTTCAGTGTAATTTGGTTAACCGGTTAACCAGTGTTAAATTGTGCAAATTTTGAAAACTGTTTGCGTTAACCGGTTAACCATTCTCAGTGCATTTTGGTTAACCAGTTAACACAAGTCAGAGGCATTTTATTGGCTTATTTTAAGCTCCTTTTGGTTATTATTTCCTCCTCTTCTTCCTCCTTTTTATTTTTATCTTGGGAAACACTTTTGGGAGTGATTTCTCTTTAATTTCAATGAACTTTGGGTATAGATTAGAGTAGTTAATGTTCATTAGTTCAAAACTACCTTTAAGTGAATTATTAATTCATTTAATTTACTTTGCATTAGTGATATATTTTCATGCTTGAATCCACCAAGAATAGTGATTGAACTTAAGGATGGAATAATACTATGAGTGTGACTCAATTTGGTATTCATCTTTAGTTTTGTGCGGTATTGCGTCCGGATAGCGATTTACATATCGTTTATCTCGCATGCATTAGCACTAACATTGTTCACCTTAATTGGTGGTGGTCGGCCTCATTTGTGGGGTAATTACTTCGTAAATTATTCGGCGATTGCTTAAAATAGACCTAAATGTGTCCCGAATTTGGAATAAAAATCTAATTAGGTACTTGCACTTTCATGGACCGGACCTCTTGTTGGTCGCGTAATCCCAAAGCGTTCAATCATATTGCATTAAGAATCAAGACTTGTGAATGTTTGATGCGTAGGTGCTTTGGGTCTCCCAATCGCCTTTTAAGTTTCATTGAATTTGATTCGATTTTCCTTGATTAATCGCTATAGTGTAAGATACTAAGTGGATCCGGTTGCCTTTCGATTTTGATTACTCTTTTAGTTGTGGTTGATTAAGTTCGCCATACCATTATTATGTAAATATTATTATACTATTACTACTATTAATATTTTAGATTCTTGCAATTTAATTTCTTTTGCGACTAACATTTAATTTCTTTCACTTTTATTGCTTTTATTTTATTTTGCTTTATTATGCTTTATTCATCCATTATCATGTTTATTATTTGCTCTTATTTTTGTTACGTTGATTTTCCTTTTGTCCATTTGGACACAAAAACATTAATAAAGGATTAACCCTCTAATAAACTTGTGATTTTAATCTTTGGACTATTGGTTACTATCCTTGGCATTGGAATGAAGTTTTTGGACTTAGATTTTAGGACATCTCTCACTACGCCAAAAATGCTTTTTAACAGCGCATCTTAGACAGCGCTTTTAAGAGAAAGCGCTGTCTAAGGTTAAAAATAAAATAAAACACGGAAAATGTTCCAAAAAAATAATGAAAGCGCTGTCTAAGGGGGGGTCTTAGACAGCGCTTTTTAAAAGCGCTGTCTAAGACCCCCCCTTAGACAGCGCTTATAGAAAGCGCTTTTAAATATTCACCTTATTCAGCACTTTTGATAAAGCGCTGTTTAAAGTTTTTAAATTTAAAAAAAAATAAAACCATAAGCGCTGTCTAAGGGGGGGGGGGGTTTAGAAAGCGCTTTTGGAAAGCGCTGTCTAAGGCATACCTTAGAAAGCGCTTTTCCCAAAAGCGCTGTCTAAGGTCTTATTAAAATTAAAATTCAGACTTCTATTTTCGTTCTCTGTTCTTTCTGTTTTCCCTCCTAACAGCGAAAGCGAACCCTAACAGAGAAGAAGTGAAATCGCATACATTGTTTCAGTCATTGAAAGTGTTTGAATCGTTCGTTCTTGATTGTGGTATGTTCTTCATTTCTTCACTTTTTCATTCAATCGGTTTCAGTTCTTCTTCATTCATTCACTGCGGTTTCATTTCGTCATTTCTTCAGTTCTTCGTATCAGGCATTGCAAGAGTTGAATCCTTCATTTCTGAAAGTGTTTGAAGAATCTCATTACGGTATGTGTTTCAGTTTTGATTTTTTTTAGGGAAATATCAGTTTTGATGTTTTTAGGAAAAGTTCAGTATTTTTCATAACTCAGCAAGCTTTTTGTTCTGATTTAGCAAGCTTTTTGTTCTGGTTGTGGTTGGTTAGGGAAAAATCAGTACTTTTCATAACTCAGTTTTGATGTTTTTAGGGAAAAATCAGTATTTTTGTTCTGGTTGTGGTTGTTTGGTTTGGGTACATTCCATAACTCTGCGTGTTTCCCTGATTTAGCAAGCTTTTTGTTTCACTTAGGATGATTCTAATTAGTTTATCAAGAAGAGTGCAAATCATAAGACTTTGTTTTTTGTTTCACTTAGGATGATAAGTTTCATACTGAAATTATGGATGATATATATATATATATATATATATATATATATATATATATATATATATATATATATATATATATATTAAAGTAGTTCCTCATGGATGGTGGAAAGACTTTATTAATTTAGTTTTTCTTTGAATTGATGAAAAGATTCGAGTGAGATAATATGAGATGGAAAATAGTGATATTCTATTGTTTACTTTAGTTATTCAAAGATACTACCTTAGTTATGTATTTTCGTCTGGATTGATTGTTTACTTTAATAAGTAGGAAAACCATGGATAAAACATGGATCTGTGCCGATCGAATGACCAAAGAGTACGAGAGTGGGGTTGCGGAATTCGTTAAGTATGCTGTTCAACACGCTGAAAACCCCAGACGAATGCATTGTCCTTGCTTGCGTTGTTGTTATATTGGTAAGGTTGACGCACATGGATTGAAATCGCATTTGCTGAGGCATGGAATTGATCAAAGTTATCAGTGTTGGATATTTCATGGTGAGAAAATTAACGGGAATGTTGAATCGAGTGGAAAAAGTAATACGACCTATGCTTCATACGACAAAGACACGGAAACATATGATTGTGATCGAGTTGAAGAGATTGTAGAAGCACTGGAAGAAGATCTTCATGATTGTCCTGAAATGTTTGAGAGGATGGTAAGCGATGCAGAGAAACCGTTGTACAAAGGTTGCACTAAATTCTCAAGACTTTCTGCGGTATTAAAGTTGTACAACTTAAAGGCGGGCAATGGATGGTCGGATAAAAGTTTCACAGAGTTGTTGGCCCTTATGAGAGAAATGCTACCAGATGATAATGTTCTTCCTAATCGAACCTATGAGGCAAAAAAAATGTTGTGCTCTATTGGCATGAGCTATGATAAGATACATGCTTGTCCTAACGATTGCATTTTGTTTCGTAACGAATATGCAACGTTAACTGAGTGCCCTAAATGCGGTTTGTCTCGATATAAGAAAAGATTATCTCCCGCAAAAGTCTTATGGTATTTTCCGATAATTCTGAGATTTAGGCGCATGTTTCGTAGTGAAACCGATGCAAGACATCTTACTTGGCATGCAGATGAAAGAATTACTGATGGAAAGTATCGGCATCCGGCTGATTCACCACAGTGGTCGAAGATTGATAATGATTATCCTGAGTTTGGATCAGAAGCAAGAAACCTTCGATTGGCATTATCTACTGATGGAATGAACCCACATGGTCTTCAAAGTATTTCACATACCACATGGCCTGTGATTCTTATGATTTATAACCTACCTCCGTGGCTATGTATGAAGCGTAAGTACATGATGTTATCTATGTTAATCTCTGGGCCTAAACAACCAGGTAATGACATAGACGTATACTTGACACCTCTGATCGAAGATTTAAAGATTTTGTGGGAGAACGGTGTGGAGGTTTATGATGGATATAGGAAAGAAAGTTTCAATTTGAGGGCGATGTTGTTTGGCACAATTAATGATTTTCCAGCATACGGGAATCTATCTGGGTATAGCATTAAAGGTCAACGTGCGTGTCCTGTTTGTGAAGACGGAACCGATACAATTCGATTGGAACTTTGCCAGAAGAATGTGTTTCTCGGTCATCGTAGATTCTTACATTCTAAACATCATTACTGTGGGTGGAGAAAAGCATTCAATGGAGACACCGAACATCGTAGAGCTCCACCCGCATTGTCAGGTGAACAAGTTTTTGAAAAGGTGAAAGATGTGCGTACTGAGTTTGGCAAGCCTTTTGCACATAAGATTGTGAAAGGTGGGTGGAAGAAAAGGTCGATATTTTTTGAATTGCCATATTGGAAATCTTTGTACGTGAGACATTTTCTCGATGTTATGCATATTGAAAAAAACGTATTTGAAAGTGTTATCGGTACATTACTCAATATAAAAGGCAAGTCTAAGGATGGCCTTAAAGCAAGGGAGGACATGTTAAAAATGGGAATGAGAACTGAATTAGCACCCGTGAAGAAAGGAAGACGAACATATCTACCACCTACTGCTTTTACTTTATCTAGAAAGGAGAAAAAAAATTTGTGTAAGTCTCTGAGTGAAGTTAAGGTTCCAGAAGGATACTCATCTGATATCAGAAGACTTGTTTCTATGAAAGACCTCAAGTTGAAGAATTTGAAGACACATGATTGTCATGTTATAATGGAACATTTTCTACCGATCGGTATACGTTCTATTTTGCCAGAAAAAGTAAGAAGTTCCATAACTAAATTGTGTTTTTTCTTTAGGTCAATTTGTAGTAAGGTGATCGATCCCGAGATCTTACCAACACTACAAAAAGAGATTGTAATTACCTTGTGTGAGCTTGAAATGTATTTTCCTCCGTCTTTTTTTGACATAATGGTTCATTTAGTTGTTCATCTTGTGAAAGAGACACCGTTGTGTGGACCAGCTTATATGAGATGGATGTACCCTGCTGAACGGTATATGAAAATATTAAAAGGGTACGTGAAATCCCGAAGTCGACCAGAGGGTTGTATTGTTGAACGATACATTGTTGAAGAAGTTGTTGAGTTTTGTACTGAATATTTGTCTAACGTTCAATCGATTGGACTCCCCAGAGCTCAGATTTTCGACAAAATGGAAGGTAAAAAATTAATTGGGAATAAAATTGTGACAATATCAAGGGATGAACGGGATCAAGTTCATTTGTATGTTCTGCACAATAATAATGAGGTTGAGTCATATGTTGAAATGCACAAGGATGTACTCCGAAGGTTAAATCCGAACAGAAATGAAAATTGGATAGTTATAGAGCACAATCAAAGTTTCATACAATGGTTGAAGGATCATATTTATTTGAAGCGCTCTTCAGATCCTTCTTCGGTAACAGAAAGGTTGAGATGTTTAGCATATGGTCCAAGTTTGCATGTGTTTTCTCATAGCGCATATTCAATTAATGGATACACATTTTATACCAAAGAACAAGATGATAAGAGTACTATGCAAAATAGTGGTGTCACCGTGCTAGCTGAAGCAATGCATATATCAAGTATGAAGGACTTAAACATCAAATATGCAAATTTGTCATATTTTGGAGTTATTGAGCACATTTGGGTGTTTGATTACGAGAAGTTTCAGATTCCCATCTTTGGTTGCAAGTGGGTGAATAGTAGTGGCATACGAATGGATAAGTCTGGATTTTTGCAAGTTGATCTTACTAGGGTGGGGTACAAAGATGAACCTTTTATTCTAGCATCTCAAGCTAAACAAGTGTTCTATGTGAATGACCCGAAGAGTACAAAATGGTCTATAGTGCTTTTCTCTAACAAAGTGACTGATGAAAGCGGTGTCGATCAATATGATATTGATGTTGAGAATGAGTCATGCATTAGACGGAATGAGTTGAATAGAAATGATGAAGTTGAGGATCTTATACCGGATGAGTCATATATAAGAAACGATCATAATGAGGGAATTTGGATCAATTCATCCGTACGCATTGCTAAGAAACAAGTGATTAATATTCCAACAAAGAAAAGAAAGAGATGTTAGTGACTTAGGTAAATTATCCATGGTTTCTTTATTTTATTTTTTCAATTGTTTTGATTATAAGTTATATGTGATAATGCATGATTTCATTATATTTTTGTTTTCAATTGCTTTGAATATAAGTTATATCTGATAATGCATGATTTCTTTATTTTTTTGTTTTCAATTGCTTTGATTATAAGTTATATATGATAATGCATGATTTCTTTATTTTTTTGTTTTCAATTGCTTTGATTATAAGTTATATTTGATATTTGATGGTTTCCTTGGTTTATTACAGGTTAGACATGGATGATGACCAACCTGAGGAAGTTCCTAAAAAAGTATCCGCGGAAGAAGAAATTCGAAGAGGCATCACAGTAATGAGAAGGGTGGTCCAAGGAAGATCTCGAGGCATCATACTAGATGTCTATTGGAGCACCCAGGGACATCTTATAGAACCTAATGGGCATACCTTAACTAGTTTTATCGGTGCACTAGTAAGGAATGAAATTCCCATTACATGTGATGATTGGAGAAACAAAGAGCTGAATGAGTCCAAAGAAAAAATTTGGAGTGAGATAAAGGTACAATCATTTGGCCCTTAATTATACGGTATCAATTATGTTTTTTCAATTACCGATACTAACTATCAATCTGTATGTTTTTCTTAGCGATGTTTTAACATCGAAGAAGAAAGAAGAGGCTTTTGTATGAAATTGGCCGGAAAGCTTCTAAGAGGGGTTCGGACATTTTTATCATCCAAGTTCCTTAAGGATGCGGATGGTAATTTTGTGGATGCGGAGCTTCCCAAAAAATATGAAAGTTTGATATCGGCTGTAGAATGGGAAGCTTTCAAATCCAAAAGACAAGACCCGGTTTTTCAAAGAATAAGTGCTACAAATCAGGAAAGAGCATCAAGTCCCGCATATCCGTACCGAAAAGGACGTGTCGGATATGGACGGTTAGAACAATCCATGGTAAGTATTTTTAAATTGCGATAACAAATTTGTTCATCATATATTAGTTTTATCTGATCAAATTGTATGACTTAATGTGTAGCTGCAGAAGGAGGAAAGTTCAGAAACATCTCTTCCTGCACATGTTTTGTGGAAGGAAGCCCGTGTGGGCAAATCTGGAGTTCCTCAAGAAGAAGTTTTACACGTATACCAGAAATGTGTAAGTATAACATTTTTTCATTATTTGAATAACATTTTTATACACAAATATTTGACAAGTGTACGGTATTCATCTGATTTTTCAGGAGGAGCTATCTCAGTCTTTATCTCCCGATGATACTAGGAGCATACTTGGTCGGGCATTAGATGTCCCTGAGTATTCTGGTCGGGTGAGGGGTAAGGGATTTGGAGTCACTCCGACCTCCCTGAGTATTAAAAAAGGAAAGGCTCCTAGTAATCGGGAGCTTCATGCAAGAATGGAAGCCATGCAAGCTGAGCTTGATGCATTGAGGAGAGAAAGAGAGGCTAGCGCCTCAACAGTATACAGAGATGCTTCGGACAAAGACAGTATCAACTGTACCTTTAAGCCGAACATTCCAGAGGTAATTACATATAATTGTCTTAAATTGAACTATTTGCTTAAATTATGTATTTGACATTTATACACATTAACGATTTCTTGTTATTATTGGTTTTAGGGCATTTCCCATTGTCAGCTGTATTTGTCGTCACCATACTATCGGATGGTTGGCAAGGGAAAAGTGCATAACGTTAGCGGAGTATTACTCCACACTAGATAGCTCCCTGCTGGATGTTTGAAGGTATCAGTTGATATTGCAGTTGAGCCGAATGCAGCATTACCATATCCTAGCGATGATTCGGATGCAACAACGGTGCACGAAGCAGTAGGTTCGTTTATTGCATGGCCGACAAACCTCATATGCGTAGGATATGAGGTGTGATTAAAACTTATGTTAACTTCCTTGGTATATTCAAAGTTTAAAATTTATGCTTAAAATTTTACTTACATAATTTCCTATGTTAAATAGACTCCCACAAAATCCAAATCAAAAGATAGTGCGATTCCACGGCATACCGAGTCCACGGTTTCAAGAAAAGAGGTAATATACAATTATATGACATATATTCATGGAAGTTGTTACATTCTTAATTTGATCTAACTATTTATATGACATGTAGCTTCAAGAAAATGAGGCTAGCAATGCCTCCGCACAACAAAAAAAGGAGGTTAGCAACGCCTCCGCACGGGTACAAAGTTCTGGTGCAAGAAGTCCGTAGCTAGAAAAAAACCTACCACCAAGTATAGGTCGTGCCTCAGGACATTTCTAGAGATGACCGATATACCGACCGGAGGTGTTCGGACTATACATATGGAGGTAGGGATTTTCGGCTTTGATTACGAACAAATGATTGGTAATGAGGACTTCATGCAAGTTTTTGGTCGTGAAGAAATCGGCGTCAACATTGTCAATACATATGTTAGGTAAATCCGGACTACTTTGTTTTATTAATTAAACAACTTATTTTAATGATGTTTACTTTATGTTAATGATGTTTTTATATTAGGTTTTTGTATGACAAATTGATGCGCCCCAATGGTTTGGACGTGTCATTCGGATTCTTAGCACCCGCGACCGTCAACTATAGTTTAATGTTAAGTAGACCGGATACCGTGACGGAGTACGTTCTTTGGATCCTCATGGACAATAAAGATGCGGAGAAGTTGTTTTTTATACCGTTTAATACCGGGTTAGCATTTCATTCTAAATTCATCTATTATAATTATTTTCCAAGTTACCATCTAACATTTGCCTAATCATTACAGTGGACATTGGTTGTTGCTCGCAATCAATCCTATCCGAGAAATTGTGTATTATCTTGACTCGTTAGGAAATGATTGGACAACATACCCGGATATGAAGGTCCTAATTGACACGTAAGTGAGAATGTTCAAAATTTTTCTTAGTTTATGTGAATTGTTCTAATTGCTTCATTTTTATTTTATTAGCGTCCTACAAGCTTTTCGGGCCCAACGAGTTATCCAAACCTCGAGGAGGGGCGCCAACTCCATTACATGGATTAAAGTGGCGGTATATTTTTAATTACCGCGTTTTTTATTATATTAGTGATGACTACACTTGATAAAACTTAGGATTTATAATCCATATTTTTTTTTCATATGTAGTGTCCTCTTCAACGTAATCAAATAGATTGCGGGTATTTCATGTTGAGGTTTATGCGAGATACTCTCATGTTGGGCCGATTAGAGATTCCCACCGATGTATGTATTTCTAACTTATGAGTTATTTTTATATTTACACATATCTCATATAATTAAATAGTTGGAATTGATTCAAAATATGTTATATTATTATGTAGTACTTTGATGAATTCAAGTGTGCATCTTATACAAAGGATCAAGTGGACGAAATCAAAGAGGAGTGGTGTCAATACATGATAGAGCTCAAAGTGTGTAATTAATGTGTACATTTGTAGTAGTATATGTAATGACTTATAAATGTAAACATAAATTTGTATATATTTTGATACATTTATGGCAAATTTGGTTTGAATTGGTTTGAATTGGTTAGCCAAAAATTGGTAAAAAAAAGGCCAAAATGGCATATATAAAATGTGATAATTGTCTGCCAAAATCTGGTTGAAAACAGGTAGAAATTCTGGTTTATAAACCTGGAAAAAATATGGTTTCAAACAAATCCTACAAAAAATTTCGTATACCTTAGACAGCGCTTTTGCCAAAAGCGCTGTCTAAGGGGGGGATTAGAAAGCGCTTTAGGCATAAGCGCTGTCTAAGGGGGGGGGGGGCTTAGACAGCGCTTTGTGAAAAGCGCTGTCTAAGGTATACCTAAAAAAATTAAAATAGGAGGGGCTTAGACAGCGCTTTTGGCCAAAGCGCTGTCTAAGGGGGGGGGGGGGGGGGCTTAGACAGCGCTTTTCAAAAGCGCTGTCTAAGGTGTACCTAAAAAATTTAAAATAAGAGGGTCTTATAAAGCGCTTTTGGCCAAAGCGCTGTCTAAGGGTGGGGGATTAGACAGCGCTTTTAACATTTTAAAAAGCGCTGTCTAAACCTTTAGCAGCGGAGGTTTAGACAGCGCTTTAAAGCGCTGTCTAAGGCTAAAAAAAGCGATGTCTAAGGTCTTGTTTGTTGTAGTGTCTCCTTTGCCTTGATCTTCATGAAGTTGGTATTTGCCTTTATTTGGCCATTTGCTAGCTTATAAGGATGGAACTCTTATGCTCATAATTGGAAGTGTCATCAAGTTTGATTATTATCTCCTTATTTTCTTTTTTTTAGGATAGTATCTTCATCTCTAACCCTTCTTTAATTTTCAAAACCTTCTCTCTTTTTCAAAGGATTCCTCTTTTTTAAAATCATCACTTCTATATTAAACAAAACTTTGACCTCTGTCAAGTGGCTTTTACTTTTTTTCTTTTCTTTTAAAATCAATGAATCTAACCATTTTGACGTTAATTCAAAAAATAAAAAGAATCAAATTCATTCAAGTTGTTTTGCGCCTTTGTGCACTTTTGTTTGTTTTCTTTAAAAGAGTGCCGATTATTAGTCATTATTCTTTAGTCGGGTGTAAGTCTTCCAATCTCTGTGGTTTTAGTTTGATGTAATTGAGTCTCTTGTCATTCGTGGGGGGTTTAGTGGCATACTCGTCGATTTTATCCGAGTTGGCGCCCTCCCTATAATGATATATGAGTCCATGCCTTCATTCTCATGGTAGTTTGTTTGGCTATCCACTTGAAGATGACAAATTCTCTTCACTTAATAAAAATCAATAATAACTAACCCTTTTCACTATTTGTACCACGAACTACGAGGTTTTGATCTCGCATTGCACTTTGTGGGTACGTAGGCATGAGGTGGTAAACCTCTCCAAACAAAAAAATATTAAAAAATAATTCTTTTCTCATCCCTCCACTCACATTTTACAAACCATTTTCAAACCAAAAGTAGTAAATATTTCAAAGGGGTCCCGTGGAGTACCACAGACATTTTGGGTGCGTAAAACCTTCACATTGTGTAACCTATCCCATTACCCGGTTCTTTGCTTATTTCTTTGAGCTCTTTTTGCTTTTAGATTCATTAGGATTTATTCGCTCTTTTTTCCTTTTCCTCTTGGAATAAAATAAAAGCGCGGTGGCGACTCTGTTTACTTTGAGTTAAGTTAACTAATAGCTTACACTCATGTTTTTTACCGCTACAACTATCACAAACACAATTTCTCCAACAAACAATATTGATGCAAAGAAAACATATTAGGATACATTGTGAAGATTATAATTAACCTACCTAAAGCTTCTTAAACACAAAGTCACAATATGCTTGAGCTTTTTATTGTAAAACAATAAATTAAAGGACCAACTGTAGAAAACAAATGAGACACTTATAAGGATGATCTTTAACATACCTCATTAATATTTGCTTCACATAATCCTCTAAAAAGATGTTTTAATATAAAACATCTTATATACACCAACCAAACCATATGGAGTGTGTTTAAACACTTGGACTTGATTGCAAATGGTTGGATCAACTTCTAATCTTCAAGTTGCAGAAACAAGGACTTTTGAGGTTTTGATGAGTGGTTCTGGGTTGAAAGTGTTTCAGAGGTGATCTAAGTGTTTGAACACCTCATAAACATCATATGTAATGTGTAAAAGCAATTGGTTTGAGCTTGTGCTAGCTCAAACTCAAAAACCAGAAGTGATTGCTCAAAATATTTAGTTTTGAGTCATTGAGATAAAAGAAGAGAAATCTTAGTGATGAGAGGCTTGGGTGTAATTTTTATGATGGAATAAGGTCTCTTTTTATAGGAAAATATGTTGAACAAACTTGGCCTCCAAGATTTAAAGTGATGATATCACAATGGTGAGTCATGGTTTATGTAAATATCTCTTACATGTGAAATGATGAAATTCTCAAATAGCTCAGCTATGCAGCAGAAAAATTCACATTCCTCGGAAGTTTTATGCTTGGATTCTGTCCACCTATTGCTTGTTGAACAAGAGATCCAAGAATATGCCATTTTAGAGCTTTGTGGCCCTTGGATCAAAATGCATAATGTTGAATTCTATGAATGTCATTTTGGTGAATTCCATGGTGCAATCATGAATTTGCAGGTTTGATCAGGCTTGTAATCATTGTTTAGATGCTTGAATCCACTTGACATTGTACTTTGATTCAAAAAAATCAGATTTCACAAGTTTGTGAAAAGGCTGTTTTTGCAAAACAGATTGAGATGCTCACTTTGATCCATGATTTCTTCATGTACAAGAAAGATCTTTTCATGCCAATTGGTTCTTTGAATTATTGGCAACATTTTCAACAATATTAGTGTTTTAAAAAGGATCTAAAAGAGCTTGGAACTTGGTGAAAAATCCCTCCAAGTTTTGATGTTTTGCTGTTTTACACTTAGGCAAATATTTTACAAGTGTTGAAAATAAGTATTTTTCTTGATTTTGATCCATCTTCAACTTGAAATCCATAATGAATTGGAGTTTATCCTAGTTGAATAATTTTTATTTTGTAGAAATATATTCCATTTGAGCTTTGGTTCACTAAAATCTGATGCTTGGATCACAAGTTATGATGCTTGGAAGTAGGGTACTTGAACATTTTTCTCCATAACTTAGAAACTTTTCTAAGTTTCAAAGGTTTCCCCGTTTACAAGTTATCTTCAAATTTTTGTTTTTTGTGATAAAATGTATTCATGGACCATATATTCTTGAAATATAGGTCATGAGGACCATTTTTTGGTGAAAAAGTCAAACTTTGACTTTTTGGTCTAGATGTAAATTACACTAGATACCCGTGGATTTCTGATTTTTTGACTGGACATTCTCTAAGGTATTTTGACCATATTAATTTACTTCCATGATTTATATGATCTATTTAAACCATTCCCCATGGTATAGGCTATTGTCCAAATGAAAATCTTGACTTTTGGTTCCCTGATTAGTCAAAAACCCTAATTTGGGCACTTTGAAACCCTAATCTTACAGTCCTTGATCTCTACACCTTTTGTACTTGTAAATGGCTTGTCATGGTCATGTTAACATTCTTGATGAGATGTGGAGGCCTTGGCTCCTTTTCACATGAAAAATTTCAACTGGAGGCCTCAAATGACTGAAACCCTAATTTGTGATGGTGATGGTTCAGGGCCCAGATCCCTGAGACTTTTGTACAGTCTTTGAAAGATTTCTCATCATTTGATATTGCTTAACCCTTTGATAGTGATTGAAAGGTTGAAAATATTATGTATTAATGATTGGTCCTTTTCCTGAATCCTCTAAGGGACTTAGGAATTGTGATCCATTGCGAGGATATTGTTCAAACCAGTCTGGCACAGTCTTTTGGTGAGTGGATTTCTTCTGATCATGTACATATATTAGGGTCAAAATTTAGGGTATAGAAGATGCCCCTATTTAATCTTCTTGGACCTGAAGATGTGATGGGTGAAAGCATTGGGAGATTTGAAGTACAAGAGGATTAAATGCCTTATAATACCTTAAATTTTGATCTTAACATGTCAGGTTGTCCATCATGTCGGTGATCCTGAGGTTGCAAAGGTTTGGTTATAGTGTTGTTGTAGAGGTTCAAGTTATCCAAACTTGAAAATTGACATTCTATCCAGGGAAGAACTAGAGAGATGACTCTTTATCACGTGGGATAAATGTTATATGATTATGCAATTGTAAATGAAAACATAATTATGAATGTATGAATGAATGTGTGTCGCTCTCGGGATTTTCATCCTTGTACAATCGCGAAAGTGGCGCGGAAAAGGTAGAGTCGCCAGCCAGACATTTTTATCCCGAATGAATGGGAAAGGTAATGCTGCACAAACCTAAGAGAGAAGGAAAAGACAAGGTCCTGTGAACCAAAGATCTAGGTTCGGGAGTCGGTTACGACCTAGGAAGGTATTAGCACCCCAGACCGTCCGTCGTACCCGACAGGATCCACTCTTGTTTGACTGTTTCAAAGGGTGAGAACTGGAATGAGAAAAGGAACTGGAAAAAAGAGAATGGAAAGAAAAGGAAAAATGTAGGGAAAATACAGAATATGCTCGAATGAGACATATCCCGCTGCCAACGTACCTCATCGGGAAAATAAGGATCAGAGTCGACATAGTTACCTAACTAAGGAGAAAACTATTTATTTGTGTTTTTTATGAGCTGAACTACTTATGTATATGCTCAGGTGTTGCAGGCTCGTCTGGTACGAGTGTGTTACCATCTTGCAAATGAGACAAGTCATCACAAGTTCGTGTTGAGAGTGAGTGAGATGAAAATAATTCCCGGAGGAAAAGACGAGTGGTGTTTGTTTACTGTCTTTTAAAGAAGTGTTTTCTGAGATTGTTGTTTGTGAACCTTCTCATACTAAGAATTATTCATCGTGATAGATGCCTTACACCTCGCCCCGAAATAGGATGTGCATAAGTAACCCACGGCAAGTCTCTTGGCGTACGAGAAGCTCGACCTTTATTAGGTGTTTTTTACTTTTCTTTTGAGATAAGAAAGAAAGCAAAGCGAACCAAAGGTAAAAGTCTAAGGGGAGACTAGTAATCCTAAGTATTGTCATGCATGGATGAACCTATGTTAGTGCGGTTTTCTAATCCTAATGAGGAAAGGAAAAGAAAAGGGAAACTAGAAAGCAACTAACTTCCTAAGGAAGCTAAGTCGTTTCTAAAGGGGATTAGCATGAAGTTATGCAAACTAAACGCAAAATGCTAAAACAAAGACTCTTTGAAAGCATAAAGAATTTAAAAGGAAAAGGTTGTGTGAACTTACCTTCACCTCCCTACAAAACAAAGGTTAGTAGGATAAACATGATAAAAGGAATAAGGTAAACAAATACCAAACAAATCCTAATACATCTAGGACCTAATCTAGACTCAATCCTAAGTCTAAGGGACCTAAAACTATGCAAAGCAAAAATCCAGCAGCTTCTACATCGCCTATAACACAAACAACTACTAAATGCAATGCAAAATGCAAACAACCTATTACAGCTAACAATCAGCATGCAAAATAGGTGTAAAAAGTATGAAAACAGAATAATCAGCATGTTTTTTTACAGCTCATGTTTCAAAATGCAGTTATGAAAACAAGACAGATTTGAATATTTTCTTTTATGCATAAAAATGAGTTTTAATGCAAATCAAATAATGCAAAAATTATGCAAGTTAATGCAATAAAATGCAATGGATTATTTACAATAGAATTCAACATCAATATGCAATTAAGTGATGCAAACTACATGATTTATGAGTTTTCTTAACAATATGCAACTTTCAATATGCACATGATCAAACCAAAATGTGTATGGCTTCATGATGCAATGCAAAAACCAGATGTATGCACATGTATTAACATGCTATGAAGGATGCTAAATTATGCAAACAATGATCACAAAAATGTTATGCACATATTATGCAACATTTATGCACAAAAACGGAAACTAACGAAATTCATTTCGAAAGCTACCAAAACTACGGAATCATGCGCCTAAAGTGATCCTAGAAAAACACTAAAATCATGATCTATCAAGCTATGATGATTAAGAGATGAGATATGTAAAAACATGCCATGAAACAAGCAATTTTTACAAAATGGAACATCGTTAACTGGTTAACGCCCTGGGTTAACCGGTTAACGGCTTCAAAACTTCAATCCCAGTGGCAAAATATAATGTGTTAACTGGTTAACCCAGGGCGTTAACTGGTTAACACTGAACAGAATGCTAAAAATTAGTTAGGAAAAGCACTTTTAGCCATCAATCTACTTCTAAAATCTCATATTACATTAATGTACATGCTAGCACGAAAATTCCACTTTAACCTAGTCCTCTAGAACCTATTAACACCAAGAACTAGCTACAATTCTAGCCACTAACAAGCAAAATGAACAAATCGCAAGCAAACCGTAAAATGATCAAAATGCAAGCAACGATAAAACGATCAAAGAATGCCATACGGCGAGATGAAGTGAATAAATTAAAAGCAAAAAGCGGTTTAGGATTCACCAACCTACAAAGAGGATGATTGCTTTGGTGATTGTTGTGGGTTGATCGATGCACAAATGAAGAGAATACCGGAGACTTCAAGCTTCGATCCACGAGAATGTAAAATAAATGCAATTGATCAAGATCTTGATGAACTCTTGCAAAATCACTTCCAATAAGCTCAAATCAATCCAAAACAGCAGCAACTTATCCAATAAGCTATGGAATTGATGCTTGAATCGAGGTTTAGCTTCAAACTCCTCAAGTTTCAATGTGAAATTTGAAGAATCTTTGATGAATAAGCTTTGGTAAAAGGTTGAAAATGGAGGAAAAGTTGAGAGAAAAATGAGAGAGGTGAAGTGAAATTGTGAGAAAATTGTTGAAGTTTTGAGAAAAATGGTAGATCTTGTAAGGTTTGGAGTGAATTCAACTTATATAGAAGTTAGGATTGGAGTTAGGCTTGAGTATGGAGCTAGCTTGGAGTTTAGGTTTGGAAAAGGAGGTTAGGACTTAGGCTTGGAGTTAGTTAAAGTTGGTTAGGGTTTCTAGAATATTCCTTGGAATATTTCTTGGAAGAGTGTGGAAGAGTCTAGAATATGGTGGAAATCCAAGGCAAAATGGAAAGTAGAAAATGGAGTGTAATGAAATGTGGAAAAAAGTGGAGGGAAGTGTACAAAACATACCAACCTTTGAAATTTCTTCATAAATTTTGCCTCGTTAACCGGTTAACCCCAGGCGTTAACCAGTTAACGGATAAAAATGTGAATTTTTCTCTCCTTTAATGGGCCAACTTGGAAATGAGACGGGTTACTTTTGTGATATTATTTTCCTTCTCGAGCTCTAATGATTGATAAGTATCAGTTGATCATAAGCCTCATGCGTATGCAGATGATGATGATTTATTATTTTGAATGCAATGCAATATGGACGGATATGCAAGATGACGAAGCATAAACCACCTGAGGTTGATAATAAATTAAGAGGGAAAATTTTAGGATATTATAGTTGCATATATTCAATCATCTGTAGACCTGAATGGATGATAGAAATGGCTTTCATATTTTCAAGGTATGGAGTGATTGAATACCCGAATAAACCGGAAAATTTGTACTCTGTGGGAATGAAAGGTGATTAGGAAAATTGTCATTCTTGGATGACGAAGAACACCATGAGTGGGCCAGAAAAGAAACCATCATAACTTGGATGACAGCTCAAGGATATGAAACCGAACTTGGTGGAATCAAAAAGGATTTATCCCACAAGGGAGATAAAACTCAAACAGAGACTATCATAACGTGGATGATAACTCGAACGAACCAAACTGGACTTGGCGCAATCGACAAGTATTTACCCCGCGTGGGAGATAAAACCTGAAAAGAGACTATCATAGCATGGATGATAACTCAAACAAACGAAACCGGACTTGGCGGAATCGACAAGTATTTATCTCGCACGGGAGACAAAACCTGAAAAATAGACTATCATAGCGTGGATGATAACTCGAACAAACGAAATCGGACTTGGCGGAATCGACAAGTATATATCCCATGTGGGAGATAAAACTTGAAAAAGAGACTATCAAAGCGTGGATGATAACTGGAACAACGAAACCGGACTTGGAGGAATCGACAAGTATTTACCCCGTGTGGGAGATAAAACCTGAAAAGAGACTATCATAACATGGATGATGACTCGAACGAATGAAATCGTACTTGGCGGAATCAACAATTATTTACCCCGTGTGGGAGATAAAACCTGAAAATAGACTATCATAGTATAGATGATAACTCGAACAAAAGAAACCGAACTTGGCGGAATCGACAAGTATTTATCTCGCGTGGGAGATAAAACCTGAAAAAGATACTATCATAGCATGGATGATAACTCAAACAAAAGAAAATGGACTTGGCGGAATCAACAAGTATTCATCCCATGTGGGAAATAAAACCTGAAAAAGATACTATCATAGCATGGATGATAACTCGAACAACAAAACCGGACTTGGCGGAATCGACATGTATTTACCCCACGTGGGAGATAAAACCTGAAAAGAGACTATCATATCGTGGATGATGACTCGAACGAACGAAACCGGACATGGCGGAATCGACAAGTATTTACCCTGCATGGGAGATAAAACCTGAAAATAGACTATCATAGCGTGGATGATAACTCGAACAACGAAACCGGACTTGGCGGAATCGACAAGTATTTACCCCGCGTGGAAGATAAAACATGAAAAGAGACTATCATTGCATGGATGAAAACTCAACTGGGGAAAACAAGCATTGACTTGTACCAGATAATAGTGTTTCGAAAATGAACTTGGCGTTCTTTGTGGGGAATACTTCAGATTGTTCGAAGAAGATGTTTCGGGCTTTTGCACAAGGTACCAAAACTGGTTGATGCTTCATATGCATATGTTTGAATTTTTCTATGGCGTAGTACTCCATAATGATGGAAATGCTCCACTTTTTGAGGATGCAAATGTAATTATGATTACTAAATGCAAATGCAAAAGGGGATCACCTGGTGAGGATATAACAAGTATCCTTGACGACTTCGTTGGGGAAGAAGAGAATCACTGTGTTGATTGTGATGAATCCCTGTGGGAAATTCGACTCTGCAGGGGATGGTGTTTGATACACTGGCTCTGAATTGTCGCCATTGCCAAAAATAAATTGTACTTTTGAGATTAGAGAGCCAAGATCCTGTTGGAGACGAACACGATCTGCGAGGTACGCTACCCGCCAAACTCCGTTGGGGAAGTGATACACTTCTGACCCGACTGGGGGAATCGGGAATCAGACGTGTGGGTACTCTACTGGGGAAAAGGTTGAAAATGGAGGAAACGTTGAGAGAAAAATGAGAGAGATGAAGTGAAATTGTGATAAAATGGTTGAATTTTTGAGAAAAATGGTGGATCTTGTAAGATTTAGAGTGAATTCAACTTATATAGAAGTTAGGATTGGAGTTAGGCTTGGGTATGGAGCTAGCTTGCAGTTTAGGTTTGGAAAAGGAGGTTAGGACTTAGGCTTGGAGTTAGTTAAAGTTGGTTAGGGTTTCTAGAACATTCCTTGGAATATTATTTGGAATAGTGTGGAAGAGTTTAGAATGTGGTGGAAATCCAAGGAAAAATGGAAAGTAAAAAATGGAGTATAATGTAATGTGGGAAAAAGTGGAGGGAAGTGTACAAAACCAACCAACTTTTGAAATTTCTTCACAAATTTTGCCTCCGTTAACCGGTTAACCCCAGGCGTTAACTGGTTAACGGATGAAAAATGTGAATTTTTCTCTCCTTTAATGGGCCAACTTGGAAATGAGCTGGGTTATTTTTGTGATATTATTTTCCTTCTCGAGCTCCAATGATTGACAAGTATCACTTGATCATAAGCCTCATGCGTATGCAGATGATAATGATTTATTATTTTGAATGCAATGCAATATGGATGGATATGCAAGATGACGAAGCATAAACCACCTAAGGTTGATAATAAATTAAGAAGGCAAATTTTAGGGTATTACAATGTGTATGCTGACAAAATAGAAATGTCATACAAAGTTGAAAAGACAAAACAAATAATACTGGGCCGATCCGGAGATGGAGTATCATTATTTCCTGGCTTGATTGCTCATTGTATAGGGGAGCTCCTGTTGCTTTTGATTTTTGGAGACATGGATTTTCAGGGAGACATAAATTCATCCTTGTGGGAATAATCCAGAAGTAGGTTGTTTTTTGAGCAACTGGATGATTTCCTTTTGCATTCACAGACCAAGGAAAATTGCTTTTTTTTAAAATAAAAGTGGAGTAAAAATTCATTTTAATTTCAAGAAAATGACAAATCATATTTTTGAAATGTCATTTTCTAAAGCAGATAAACAAATAAGAGTTGCAAAATAATGGGCAAAGCCTCAAATTTTTTATATATAGGGTGGTAATCAGCCAAAGGCGAGATTCCACGGAGTATTTGCAAAGTAGAAAAATGGTAATTTATTAGGGAAAAGGGCTACATTAAAACATAATGATCCTTATCCTTCTACCAATTCTAAGTTCAGAATCTCCAGAGCTTCTACTGATGATAACTTCAACGAGTGACTTTCTTCTGACGATCCAATTTGGTTGGATGCAGTTACTTGCCATGAATCCCCAACTTGTCAAACCCTCTTTGTGTTTGGCCTCTATCAATATTCTTAAGGATGGGATCTCAACTTCTATGGGGATCACTGCTTCCATGCCATATACTAGTGAGAAAGGGGTTACCCCTATTGAAGTGCGAACAAAAGTTGGATATCCATGAAGCACGTAAGGAAGCATGTCGTGTCATTCCTTGTATGTTATGACCATCTTCTAGACAATTCTCTTGATATTTTTATTGGCGGCTTCCACTATGTCGTTCATTTTTGGTTGATAAGGAGAAGATTTATGGTGTTCAATTTTGAACTCTACGCATAATTCCTTCATCATTTTGTTGTTCAAGTTGGACCCATTGTCAGTAATTAGTTGAATTGGAATACTGTAGCGATAGATTATATTATTTTTGATAAACTGGATGACCACTTGTCGGGTTACATTGGCGTATGATGTCGCTTCGACCCATTTGGCTAAGTAATCAATAGCTACCAGAATGAACCGATGTCTGTTTGAAGATTTGGTTTCAATCATCCCAATCATGTCGATTCCCCATATTGAAAATGATCATGGATAAGAGAGAGCCTTGAGAAGTGTCGAAGGCGTATGAATCTTATCAGCATAAATTTGACATTTATGACATCTCCTCGCATGCTTGCGGAAATCTGCCTCCATTGTGAGCCATTAATATCATGCGCGGAGCATTTTTCTTACCATTGTATATTTGTTGGTATGAGTCCAAAAGACCCTTCATGAATTTCTTTCATGAGTATTTCTGCTTCGCGTTCGTCTACACATATGAGTAGAACAATGTCGAAGTTTCTCTTGTAAAGTACATCTTGGTTGAGGAAGAAGTTGTCTGCCAGTCTTTAGAGGGTCTTCCTGTCTTTTCTAGATGATCCAAATGGGTATTCCCTTTTCTGTAGGAATTGTTGAATGTCGTGATACCAAGGTTTGCCATCAGTAGCAATTTCTATTACAAAGATGTATGATGGCCTATCTTGGCGCATAATATCATTTCTTGGGATGTCATTCCATAGATCAACTGTGATCATGGAAGAGAGAGTAGAAAATGTGTCATCCATGTGATTTTTCTCATGAGGGATGTGATAGAATTCAACTCTGTTGAAAAATAACAGCAATCTCCTTGTGTAATCTCGATAAGGGATTAGTCCCTCCTGTCATGTTTCCCATTCTCCTTTGATATGATTGATCAGTAAGGCGGAATCTTTGTACACGTGTAAATTCTTGATCCTGAGATCAATTGCTTCCTCGAGACCCATGATGCAAGCTTCATACTCGACCTTGTTGTTTGTACATTTGAATGTTAATCTGGAAGTGAATGGAATGTGGGTTCCACTTGGGGTGACAATTATTTCCCCAATCCCATTTCCATAAGAATTAACTGCTTTATTGAAGATGAGTCCCCAAAGGGATCCTTGTTTTGGTCCTTCGTTCGGCAACAGTTCGTCACAATCTTTCTTCTTAAGATACATGACGTCTTTGTCTGGGAAGTCAAATGTGACTGGATCTTAATTACTGATAGGCTGATGAGCCAAATGATCATCTAGGATGTACGCCCCATATAATATTTATCTAGAATAATATCTTACAAGAGTTTGTTTGGTACTGAAACCATAATAAGTGCCTAATAGAACAATTCACATTCTTGAATTCTAAAAACAATACAAACTATGGTACAAGACATGGAAATTTTACTAAAATAAAAATACTAAGATTAATACAATATCCATCATTGTACAAAGATAAAATACACAACGGAAAAACTATGTCTATGCTTCACTTGAAACATCCCAAGCATAGCTTCACTTGTAAACCAAGCCTGCAAATAAAACTTGAAAAGCAACAACAATAGTGGGGGGATATATTAACATCTCAATGAATTTCCTATCTTATGGATTATGTCGGCTCTACAAGGTTCTAACAAAATCTACTCAAGTCGGGGGAAAGCCTAGACCTTGAGTTCACAGTTTCACACTCATATGGAAACATGTCTTGAGTTCACTAACTCGAAAAGTATCACTTGTAACACCCCAAAATTTTCCCTCCAATTTATTACCTTAATTGGCTTATGCTTCGTCTTACATTTGAATTGCATATCATCGGGTCCTCAAGGCATGGGATTAGGGTTTTCTCTAGGACGTGGCCTCTTGAACCTCTGAGGCTTATTTCACTCAGGTTCAGAGCATTTTCTGCTGCAAGGTCGAAAATCAGGGATTTTATAATAAATCTTATGCATTTTCATAGATTCTCAAGGGTTCCCCTGGTGTGTGGATTTCATTGGTTCACTTGGTTAAAGACTTGTGGTTTGAGGATCTGTTATGATTGGTTGGTGTTATCATTCTTGCTACTAGGCATCCAAGCCTGGATTGGGCCGAAAAGATGAATTGATGTTAAGATGTGTGGAATTGAGGATTTATGTGTCGGGTTCTTAAGGCACTAATTTTCTTATTAAAATTCATCCGTTTTCAAAGTCTTAATATTCAAAGAGTAATTAAGGCCAAAGTCTCTTTAAGCCATTTTGAGTTTCGCTCTCAGGATATAGTGGTCCTGTTTGCAAGTCATGATGGATTTATCTAGAAATGTCCTTCTAGGCCTTGTTACCAATTCCATAATTTGCTTGAAGCTTTGATTTTGGTGCGAGCCATCCTTGGAGGGAAGTCTATGGCAAGTTAGAATGTTTCAATGAATTGCAAACATAGGCATCAACTCTGTTTAATGCTTGTTGTAGGAATTAATATGGGTGTTAATGGAAGACTAAGTGGGGGTTATTCATTTAATTGTGGTCATTAGATGGTTCCTAATCGTGGTCAATTGGTGCTTTGACAAAAATTACTTTTAATTTGGGTTATAATTTCCTTGAAACTTATTTTGGGTTTTTAATCAAGTGATTTAAGATTCTAAGTGCATGACACGTTAAAAGAAAAGTTCATAATATTAAATTGGAATGTGTAGGCAAATGACTTTGCCATAAAGTTAGGGTCTAAAGAGAGTTCTAAAACAGCAATGTAAGGATTCATTCATCAGAGTTATAAATACATGGGTAACTCTATGATTCTTAAAACAACAATAACTTTCAAATTTCTCGTGCCAAGCTTTCAATCATATCAAAGTTTCAAGGTTCCAAATGGATTTACAAGATTGCAAGGAATTACAAGAGTTTCAAGCCACGGTCCCCACCATGGTTTGTTTTGTATCAACCTCTTGGTCTTTCACAATCACATGGCCTTGTTTCTTCATCAATCACAAGAAGCCCTCACTTCACTCTCACGTATGTATATACGAGAACACACCGCTAGCGCCGTTATCATATTCATGACACCGTCATCATCGCGGATCTACACACAACCTGCAAAGTAAGGAAAACCACAAAAAAGATGTGAACTGTGTTAAGAATTAGCCACAAAATCTGAAGAAGAGAGAGTTCGTAAAACAAGTCTGCAAAAGGAAAATTAGAAGAAAAAACGTCGGGATAACTTTAGTGGAGAAGGAAGATCTGAAGCTCCTTAAATTCATTTTAACCAATCTTCAAATCACTCTAACTAAATTCAGTTACCAAATCCCTAACTGTCAAAATAGAATTCTAACAGAAATTTGCCAAACTCTAACTGAATTTCTAACCAACTCTATCAGCAGATTATCAGAGAAACACTCACCATTAATCTCTATAAAAGCAGTGAATCTTCTTCTTCAGGGGGGTTGGGATCCCACTTCTTGAACTCTGAATCTTCATCCCTTCAAAGATCCCTCACCATTCCTCATTCATCCTCTTCTTCCCCTTCTTTCATTCATTCTTCATATTCAAACTCTCCACAAATTTCCTTCTCCAACAATCTTCAACCTTCATCTTTTGATTTTCCTCCCATCTCTAACAGTCCACAACCAACCATCCCCTGCAAACCGACTCTACACCATCACCACTTTACTGCAACAGGGCCTGCATAATACAACCAGAATTGAAAGAAGCAGATCTCCGAATTCACCAATATTCAGATGTGAAGAAAGAAGAATGGAATCACAATTTCGATGCTTACCGAAACGATATGCTGAGCCGACGAGTGAATCTCCAATCTCCCTCTTTCAAAAGTTTTTACTCTTCACTGCTTCTTTCGGTTTCAACTGATACTTTAAGGTTAACTTTCATCATCAAAAACCTGCAATCAAAACAAATTTCATCAGTTTGCAATCTGTAAAAATTCAGAGCCATGACAACACAGGAAGCATGACAAATGGACTCACGAAATCAATCGTCAACATCATCAACAAGCCATCATCGATTCACCTAGAGACTTAGATTCATGGTGGAGAAATTTGATCCAGGAGTCTTTGACGCACCTCCATCCCGCAACATACAAGCTTAAAGAAACGGAGCCAGCATCAACGAAATACGTCAAACCGAGCTGTAACAAGAAATCAGAGAGCATAAGCGTGAGCGAAGCCCTTCGAGCGACACCTTCATCGCCTAGCTTCTACGAAGTGTTCCATTAATCATCGTCAAATAGTCTGCAAGAACACCATATCAACGTCAATAATGGAGCCGACGACAACAAATCGCACGGAGAGTCTCAGAGAGATATCCCGTGAGTGCAAAAGGTTCTGATCTTTGTCTTTGCGGCGTCGATTTGGAACGATCGTCATCTTCGCAACATCGATCTTCCTCGTAAGTAGGTAACTCCGATTTTCCTCGTTCTATCTCGTTTTTGATTTGTTGTGATCTAGAGATGTAGGAAGGATTATGTTAAATTATTAAAGGATTTGAGGTGAGGACAGGAAATAGATGAAGTTTGGTTCATGGTGTTAATGGATTAAAGAAGGTGATGGAGGAAGCCGTGGCGGCGGCGATTAGGCTAGGTTGGGAAAGAAACGAAGGGTGACGGTGCGAAGCAGAGGGGAGATGAAGACCTAAGGTTTTTCTGCTTTTCCCTTTTTGGTTCAACATTATATTAGTAATGTTTAGTTTATAATGTTGATCATAAAATAATTGAAAGGATTATAGGATATTAAATCAATTAATCCACCATTAAAACCATTAAAAATTCTTAATTGTAATTTGTTATTCAAAGATTTGAATTGCCATAAAAAAAACTTGAATAAAAACTGTCAAATTTGTTTAATCTCCACCGCCCTTTTGATTATTTGGGGATAAGTTTGATTTTGGGTCCAATCCGGCGGTGACACTTGTCACCGTCCGGTTGGACCACTTTGTTTTGATTCCATGCGTCAACCCCACAGTAAATTCCATGCTCCCTCAGCCCAAGTACCTCTTGGGCCTCATAATTTCGCTAGTCACACCCCCCAAAAACGAGCCCAATTCATTTTAACTTAAAAAACTTTCTTTCCTCACCCCCCTCTCTATTTCATTTCTTTTATTTCTCTATGTTATGCCTTTTTAATTTAATTTCATGAAAAATATGAAAACATTTAATAAAAATCCACAAAAAGTATGGTAGAATATTAAGCCATTTTAGAAACATTCCCAATTTTTATTTTCTGAATTTAACCGTTTTTTGATTTAATTTCGATTTCTTCATTTTAATTGATTTATATTGAATTCCTTTATAAAGACATAAATTTGTACAATTTATTTATGCCACTTCCTATAACATTTTTTGCCCATTCTTTTTGCTTTGGTTAGGGGACAAATTAAAGTAACTAGAATATTTTTGGTGTATTTTTTAGGACATTTTTCTACTGTTTTGGTAGTATGATTTGTATAAGTTTGTGATTAAACCTTAGATAGATTTAGGTGACCATTTACCATAGTTAGAATTATAATTTTTAAGAGATTTTTTAACATAGTGGTATAATCAGGTTAGAGACCCTAGGGAATTAATTTCACATTTTTCCATGACTTTTGATATTTTTGGCATTTTAATTCATTTCATCATATTAAGCATATTCATGATTCATGTCATTCACTAACTATTTTCTTTTTGTGCAAGGTATCTTCCGAGAATTTGCTTATGGACTTGGATATTTTTTATGCCTCAATTATGCTTGTGTGCTTTGTGATGTAATAGTATAATACTTGTATGTTTGTATAGTTTCTATAACTAGGTTAGAAAAGATAAAGCGAATCGATAGAAAACCAAAAATCTCAAAAAAAAATAAGTAAGACTCGATCCAACATCGAGTAAATTTTCAAATAAACAAATAAAGTTGCATGTGACTTTAGGGTTCCTCGATTACCATCGTTCCATCCCATTCAACCAAAAGCAAGCCTTGTATGTTGCATACCATAAGTCGTGTGTCTCAGCACCACGCAATCGACCCACCCGATCCATTATTTCATCCCATTTACATTTCATACACGTTTTTACCCACCATGACTTAGGAGGACCATATTGTTCGCTATTAACTTCTTTTACTTGCATTTCTAGTTTAATATCTCTTAGGTAGATTTAATTTCAAACCTCACTAACCATAGGTTATCTTCAAACTCAACTAACGTAGGGTAAGTCTAGTTTCCCTTAGAATTTTTCCTTTGATAACTTGAGTCTCACTTCTCATCTTTAAAAGAAAATTAAAAAAACTTAATAAAGGAAAATATGTACAATACGCCACGAGCCTTAAGCTATACGGGAAATGATTAGTGGAGGTCTCCTTCACTCTTCTAGGATGCTTTACAAACGTTCCATTGGGGGCGATATTGGAAAGTATTCGCTCCTGTGTCATAGTCTTTAGTGTTGTACATATGAAAAACACAAATTCAAAACACTTCTTATAAAAGACAACAAACCAAGAAGTCACGTCTTCTTTTCTCATCTCATACTCTTTGCGGATGAACATGATTTGTCTCGCCAGTTCAAACAGCGACACGGTAAACACCCTCGAGTCAGAGTCGATAACACCTGAGCTAGAGCTATGGCAACGTCATCCTAAAAATCACAAACGAGTGTAAGCCTTAGTTAGACGAACTACGACGTCTCTGATCCTCATTTATCCCGATGAGGTACGTAGGCAGTGGGGTAGGGCCCATTCGAGCACAATCTTTTATTTTCCCTACATTTTCCCTTTTATTCCCATTTGTTCATTCCATTTCTTTTCTCAAGTTCCATTTCATTCCAGAAAGCCATTATTTTCATTCAAACAGCATATTATTTCTCACCCTTTGAAAACAGACTTATAAGCGTGGATCCCGTCGGGTACGGCGGACGGATTGGGGTGCTAATACCTTCTCAATTCGTAACCGACTTCCGGACCCAAATCTTTGGTTCGCAAGGCCTCGTCCTTTTCCTTCTTCCTTAGTGTCGCTCCCGATAAATGGGGAATGGCCCAGATAAAGGTACAGACGCGAACGGTCGGCGAAAGGAACAATGAGAACACACAGCAGTGAACTCACTGGAAAGGAAAGAGTCGCCAGCTAGGCATTTTTATCCTAGAGGAAAGGCAATGCTGCATAGACCTAGAAAGAGATGGATAAGACGGTTGCGAACCAGAGAGACTGAGAAAGGGGGTTGGTTACAACCTGGGAAGGTATTAGCACCCAGATTGTCCTTCGTACTCGACGGGATCCACGCTTAAAAAGATTTGTGTTTTAAAGGGGTAGTGTCAGTGCAATCTGTGTATAAAAGAGCTGGAAAAGGATGTACAGGTGTCAGTGTAAAGTGTATAAGTGATATGAAGTATGAAAGTGTCAGTGTAAGAACAAAGATGAAATGCTCATGATAATGAGGCTAAAGAAAAAGGCTAGAAGGAGGGGGAATATACAGAGACTTTTGTTCGATAACCGTTAAGTTATGCCTACGTATCCTCTCGTGCAATGAGGAAGTCAGAACACCGTAGTTCGACCCAAAGAGATTGAAAGATGAATTGACTTGTGAACTGCTTACTTGTCTATGCTCAAGTGTATGACCTGTCTGGCTCAGGTGCAAACTGTCTTGCATTAGACGGAAGAAGCAAGTTCTCGCTTATGAGTGAATGAGATGAGACAAGAATCCCGAAGGAGACGATTATTGTTTGTTTTTGAGTTTTCAGTCTTTTATTGCTTTTGAAGTTTGTCATAAGTTAATGAGCTTAAGCCTAAACCAATGGGTTAGTAAACTCATCACATCTTCCCTCTGATTAGGGGGGATGAGAATGCCTTAAGTGTGAAGTCAGCTTCTCACACTTAATCACCTTTGGTGTAGGATTAAGATCATTAACCTACTTGTGATTATTTAGATGTTTTGTGGTTTTTGTTTAGTGTTAAGTAATGAGATTAAGCCATAATCAGGGATTAAACAGACCCATTACACCATCCTAATAGAAGGATAATAGATGAGAATATTTAAGCTGAGGAAAGCTCCTCAACTTAATCCATGATTAGGGATTAACCTCATGACCAAACAAAGCCTTTATTAGATGGATTTTAGTTAATGATAAGATGATGAAGTGATTTTTAGGGTTTGTAAGACAACTTGAGGGGGACTTGTCCATTAACACTAGGGTTAGTCCTTCTTAACCAATTAAGGAAGAATTATAACCCTAATGCAAGGCCCAAGTTACAAGTGTGATGTCTTGATGATTATTAAGTGAATTGATTAAGAGATTTAAACACATTAAGGGTTTAACACTTAGGATTAAAGTTACACACTCCATCCTAATAGAAGGATGTAGGCATAAGCTTAATCACAAAGCCTTAAAGCCTTTAGGGTTTAGTCCCTGATTATGAGATGAGAAGAGAAGACTCAATGAGACACAAAGGTAAAAAACTAAGTGGGGGACTAATCAAAACCCTAATCATTGTCATGCTTGGTTGTTCCTAAGGTTTGTGAGGTTTAAGAAGGAAGTCTTTAATGGAACCACCAGGAAGCAGATGAAAGGATCAGGAGAAGCAAAGTAACTTGCTTCATTCAAGAAGTCAAGTCACTTGAAGAAAGAAAGTGAGAAGAAGAAGCAAGAACAATCTCACAATCAAACACATGATAAAATGCAGCATGGATGCATAAGAGGGATGAAAAGAAATTGTGAGAAGTGAAGGCAAATTCACTTCCCAAAGTCACTTACCACCTGAAATGTTAGTGAAAGGAAGACAATGCAATGCAAAATGGGATGCAATGGCATGATGAGAAACAAAACCAGAAGCACATACATGATGTTAATGATGCTATGAGATGCTACAAACATGGAACAAGACATGAGGATGATCATATGAGCTAATGGATGCAGATGAGACAGATTAAGAACCATGAACCAACATGAAAAGTTATGAGATGCAAATGACATACAACATGGCATATACATGATGCTATGATCAAACATGCTTTAAATATGCTTTAATATGTTCAATGAATCAAAAGAATGCATAGAATGCTATGGCAAGTCATGTTATGCAAGCAAATGCAAGATGGATGCATATGGAAGCCCATATTAGGGTTTATGATCAAAGCATTAAACACAAACCAAAATCAGAAGCAAACATCAAAATAAAAAATTGAAAATGCACTTAAAGGATCCCTAATCCTATACTAACTCACTGTCCAAAGGAGAAGTTCCAACTCTTAACCTAATTCAAGTTATGATTTTCCTAAGTTTTCTAGGGTTTTAGGGTTCTTTAACAAGAAAAATGCTAAACAAATGGAAAATGAAAGATCAAATCATGGCCATTTAATCTCACAAACTACATGATATGCTAAACACAATGCAAAAAGAATCAAAGTCCAACTCTTCATGGTTAGGCAGAAGTGATTTTTGGAAGTTTGGATCAAAATAATGCATCAAAATGATTTTAATTCCATGAAAAATTCTCAAAATGCATCAAGATCAAAAAATAAATTTGGTTTGAGGGTTGGAAAATGTTTCCAAATGTTTTTAAATGTCTCATGAATTTTTTGGTGATTTTTAAATACCTAAAAGTAGTTTTAATTAATTAATTCTCATTAATTAATTAAAAAGAAACTTTTAAATATTTAAAAATACTTTTTTAATGCAAGAAATAAAAATAAAAATATTTTTGTGTTCTGAAATTAAATAATAACTTGTATAAAAAATTTCAGAATTTTTAAATTAGTTTTGCTATTTTAAATAAAATGGAGAAATTAAATGAATAAAAGGAAAAATAAAAATTGAATTTAATCTGAAAATAGAAAAGTAATCAGATCCAAAGGCCCTCATTCAAACTCAAACACGCGCGCATTGACCTGGCGCCAATTCCAAGGGTCAGCATTCAAACTCACTAACCCTAATTAATTAGCCCTAATCCAGCCCTTAATGACTTTCAAGTGACCGGAACAGTGTTCCGGTCATCTTCTCCGATCACCCAAAATCACAAACTCCCTCTATACGCATCTAAAACGAAATCCAATTAAACAGAAATGATCCCCACTCAAAAACGAATCAAAACCCCCATTCAAACAACATTTATCATTCCTAAACAATGAGAATCGAATCAAACTAGTTTTAGGGCAAAAAGTTTCAGAACCAGATTAAACTCTCATCTCTTCACCATTTTCAAAACCAACAACATATTCATGATCAGGGAGGCATATAGAACAACTTAGGAACTTTAAAAATCATTTCTGGAAAAAAAGTTCATGAAGCTACCTGAGTTTTGAAGCTTTCAGTCTGCAACTTTCTGGCCTCTTCTCTTTGTGCAATCCACTCCTTTTGGTCCCTTGATGATGTCTGGATGCTTAGAAGGAGTTTGTGTTGGCTGGTTTGGAAGTTTGAACAGGTCCTGTTCCAGCTCAGGTGAGAATCGTATCTGGCTTATGTGAGGTTTCAAGGATGAATGAAGGCAGGGAAATGATCAGAAGGATGTGGTGATGAGTTCTATGAAGTTTGTTTGTGAGTTTGTAGCTTGTATACTGAATTTCGAAAGCTTTTTGCTTTTGAGAGTGAAAATGAGAAAGTGATGCTTTGGCTTGTTTCTGGCTTGCTTGCTATGTGCTTTGGCTAGCAATTTGTTTGTATAAACAATTGCTATTGGTCAGAAGATGTGACATGCCCTTTTGTGATAGGTGTAGCTACTTTTGCAAATTGTCAACTTTGTGTAAGAGAAAGCATGGGTCATGTTCTAGCCAAGTACAAGGGGTGTGGGCTGCGCAGCATGGTGAGGGAAAAGGCTAGGGTTGGTCAACAAAGCAGCTAGCAAGTGGATGCA
The DNA here is from genome assembly GCA_963966055.1 of Lathyrus aphaca. NCBI lineage: Eukaryota > Viridiplantae > Streptophyta > Magnoliopsida > Fabales > Fabaceae > Lathyrus > Lathyrus aphaca. The sequence continues at coordinate 514,548,747 of OZ014520.1, forward strand.
ATGCCATCATGAGTTTTTGCAACTTGGTTTGTCTTTGGTTTTCTATGAAAAAGTCTTGTTTCACAAACCATAAACATGTGATATCTTTGCCCCATTATGATTTTTGAATGTTGTGTGATCATGTTGAATGAATTAGAAGCCCATTTGCTGACTTATTTGGCCTTGAGAAGTGAATTTGCAACTTTGCCTCTTTGGTGCATGACTTGAAATTTAGTGATTTTTGCCAACTTTGACAAACCATAACTTTTGATCAGAAATGAATTAGGTCATGTTCTTGTACTTTTTGAAAAGGGAAAGATCCATTTTACAACTTTCATGACCAAAGTTTTTTCATTTGAAGCCTTTTTTGAATCAAAAAGTAAGGGTTGAAAAAGTTGCATAAAATGACATTTTCATGAAAAGTCAAACTTGCCCAAAAAGTCAACTTTGCAAAAACTTGAGATTCTTGAATTTTGTGAACTTCCAATGTCTTCTATGATAAAATAAAGATCATATACAATCAAAATGATGAAGATCACCCCTTGGTTGGGTCATTGGGGGCCTCAGATGCCCTGATTTTGCACTGACTTGTCCAGAAAGTCAACCTTTGATCAGATGACTTTCCCAAGGAATTTCTTCATGACAATTGATATGCATACTCCCTATACCATATAGAGACCAATAGAAACAAGAATGACCAAAAAATTTGGAGTTATAGCCTCTGAAACCAAAACCCTAATTTTAGGTCATCTGTGCAGTTAAACCTGGCTCTGCATCCACACTATTTCCAGTTCTTGTGATTCTTTAACATTCTTGACTTTGAGAGGATATAATATGATGCTTGAACACACATGGACCCCCTTGAAGTGATTGATGACCCTTGGAGTGGCTCAATAGGCTCTTGGATTGTTCAGATCACAAACCCTAGATGCAGATGACTTTGAATCTATGAAGTGAATCAAAACTGTGATATGAGATGCTATGATTGAGTTTATGCATATGAAATGATCACAAGCCATGGTGTGAATGGGTGAGGACAAATTTGGGGTGTTTACAGCTGCCCCTATTCAAACATGAGTTAGCTGTGCAGGATGTAAGCAACGGCTTAACAGGCAAGCGAGATAACTTGTGGCTGAATACCAAAGACAGTCCAAAATTTGCACTCACAGAATGAAGAAGAAAAGGGATATAGATTGTAAAGTATATTGTAAAGTGTGGGCGACGGAGGACGACCGTCGAGCAGAGGACGACTGCTGGGTAAAGAGCAATGACGGGGACGGCCGACATGCTGGGAAAAGTGCGGAAAATAAAGCAATGACGGGGACGGCCGACATGCTGGGGATAAAAGAATTATGATGGGGACGGCTATCAAGATAAAGCCGTAAAATTCTCTGGGGATCAATGAAACATGACGGGGACGGCCATCAAGTTCATAAAGTAAAGTAACCAACGATGGGGACGACCATCGGGCTAAACTGATGAAGGACGATCATCAGGAAAGAGAAAAAGGGACCACGACGGGGACGGCCATCGGGTTAAAGAATAAATGAAATAAACAGATGATGAGGTACGGTCATCAAAGGTGAAGGACGATCACCTAGCAGGGGACGGCTGCTCTGTTGGGGATAAGATGAGGGACGGTCATCTAAGGTGGAGGACGACCACCTGGCAGGGTACGGCTGCCGAAAATATCGCGACATAGGACGAATGCCGGATAAAAGGTCAACGATGGGGACGACCATCGGATGAGCATGATGGAGGACGACCATCAAGAGGTGGAGGACGACCACCTAGCAGGGGACGGCTGCTCTCAAGGTTTATCATGACATAGGACGAATGCCAGATAACCAAAACCAACAATGGGGACGGCCATTGGATAAAATGATGAAGGACGACCATCAAAAGGTGGAGGACAACCACCTAGCAGGGGACGGCTGCTAAATATCACGACATAGGACGAATGTCGGATAGAAAATCAACGATGGGGACGGCCATCGGATGAGCATGATGGAGGACGACCATCAAGAGGTGGAGGACGACCACCTAGCAGGGTACGGCTGCTTTCAGGGTTTATCGTGACACAGGACGAATGTCAGATAAAAAAGAAAATTGCTTTGTTGGCGATCTCCTGGGGAGTAGTAAACACGGACGAGTGTTTACATCCAAGAAATAAAAGGGTAAGTGTTTAGATGTTTGTGTATAGATTAAAGATGCGGACGAGCATCCTTAAGACTACGATACGGACGAGTATCGGGTAGAAACAAATATTGACACGTGTTCAGAGAGGATGATACGGACGAGTATCAACTGGTTAAAAGAGAACACGAACGAGTGTTGAATCTGAAGGGACTCTTCTGGGGCATGGTAGACACAGACGAGTGTCTATATTTAAAAAGACATGAGTGTTGGACACAGTGTATGGATTAAAGATGCGGACGAGCATCCTTAAGACTATGATACGGACGAGTATCAGGTAGAAACAAACGCTTGACACATGCTCTGAGATGATGATACGGACGAGTACCATCTGGTTAACAAAGAACACGGACGAGTGTTGAATCTGAGGGGATATAAATGGTGTATACAAGATACGGACGAGTATCTGTATAAGAGTAACATGAGTAGTAAGTATGGGTGATGTACGATTGAGTGTTCAATCTGCTGGGGGGAGTTTGACACGGACGAGCGTCGGAAAAAGTATATTATAAACAGATATATGATTTACAAAATGCTCAGGTAACTATGTTGGGGAAGATAACATGGACGGATGTCAGAGAATTTGTATATATGAGTATGTGTGAGTGCAAAGAGGATGTCTTTGGCTTTCTGCTGGAGATATGACATGGACGGGTGCCACGAGGAGTATATACTGGTGTTTGGGCATGTAAGGCAACTGTGTTTACTGGGGAATATGGGGGGTATTCTGTATATCGCTGATGGATTGTCATGATTCACAAGTGTTTGATTCATAACATGGCTTATGATTATGCAATATGTTTGATTTTTGCCGTAATGCCCCGTTTTAGACGGAATGCTACGCTTTGTGGGGTGAATATGATGCGAATGCCATGATTATGCAGAGATACCAAACCGGGATTTGGACCCCGTTGCCGTGAAGATCTCTAGTCGATCTGTTTGAAATGGACATCCCAGCTGGGGATGAGATTATTGGTAGATCCAACAAGATGTATCTGTTTGGGGGGAATAAGTCACTGATAGACCCATCCTGGTAATAAGGGACCCAGCTGGGGTTTGTAGAAGCTTTCGTCACTCTGTTGTGATCCCTCCGTGCGTTGCTCTTCTGGATAGAGGCTGAAACTCTGTGGGGAAGTGGTTCCCTGGCTTTTGTACTTGGCTGAGGAAGAATGATTGGTACCTCGGCTGGGAGAAGTGACAAGTGGCAACTCAGCTGGGGAGAAAGTACTTTTGGTGCTAAGACTGAGTGAGTGTCGATTCGCCAGCTTGTTGGAGTGAAGCTTTCATGCCCCAAGTTACGTTTTGGATACCTGCAATCCTGCAAAGATAGGGAAACGCACAAGTAATCCCTAGGTATCCTTTACTGGATTCCGTCATAGGAGTTTAGACACTTTTGAGAGTAAGTATATTTCCTGCAAGCACGTAACTTTTATTTTGAAGGTAAGCATTTGTATTCATGCAATTAGTTCTTCTTAAGACATCAGACATTTTTTGCAAATAAAAATGTACAAGAAGAAACATGACTGGAAATCTGATTTTATTAATTCGTGTGCCCTGAATTGGCAAGATACAGTCAAAGAAACAAATCCCCTGAAATGGGGAGATTGTTACAAAATGAGAAACAAAAGGCTGGCAATGTTGTCGACGCTACAAGAAGCTTCCCTTTCTGCTATGACTCGTATGACATTTGACGTTCTTCTCATCTTGCTTTCTGAAGAAGGCTGAAGCTTGATCCTTCCGAGGCTTACCAAGTTGTAGGCGATACAGACGAATTCAGAATGCAGTTGTTCGCTTATTCCCTTATTTTGCATGGATCGCCCTTTCAGGTTTTCAATCCATCGGGATACCCATTTTTTCCTGAGCTGTCCAATGCGGCTTTTCAACTCAGCGGGTGTACATTTTGCTCATTTTCCCTTACTTTTTCCCGAGTCTTTTATTCTGTTTTTGACTCGCCGGGATGCCCTATTTTTTCCTGGACTTACATTCTGTTTTTATGTCCAGCGGGTTTTTTATGCGAAGTATTTTCTAACTGCATCTGAATTTACAGGGGATGGGAAATCTTCACCATCCATGGTGCTGAGCATTAGTGCTCCACCGGAGAAAACTTTCTTTACTACGAATGGTCCTTCATAGTTCGGAGTCCACTTGCCCCTGTGGTCTGTATGAGGAGGAAGGATTCTTTTCAGCACAAGATCTCCCACTTGCTACTCTCGGTGCCTGACTTTCTAATCGAAGGCCTTCTTCATTTTTTTCTGATACAACTGCCCATGACAGATTGCAGCCAATCTCTTCTCTTCTATTAGACTCAGTTGCTCATATCGAGACCGAACCCATTCTGCTTCGCTTAATTTAACATCCATCAGTACCCGTAGAGAGGGTAGCTCAACTTCAACAGGCAGGACTGCCTCCATACCATAGACAAGCTGATACGGTGTTGCCCCAGTGGATGTTCTGATTGACGTGCGGTACCCATGCAAGGCAAATGGTAGCATCTCATGCCAGTCCTTATAAGTGACCACCATCTTCTGCACAATCTTCTTGATATTTTTATTTGCTGCCTCAACAGCGCCATTCATCTTTGGCCTGTAAGGAGAAGAATTGTGATGTTGAATTTTGAAGTCCCGGCATAGTTCAGCCATCATCTTGTTGTTTAAATTGGAACCATTATCAGTAATGATTCGCTCGGGAACTCCATATCGACAGATGATATCTCTTTTCAGAAATCTGGCTACCACTTGTCTTGTAACATTGGCATAGGAAGCTGCTTCAACCCACTTGGTAAAATAGTCAATAGCAACCAAGATGAATCTGTGGCCATTTGAAGCAGTTGGTTCAATCTTGCCAATCATGTCAATGCCCCACATAGCAAAGGGCCAGGGTGAAGACATCACATTCAAAGGATTGGGAGGCACATGCACCTTATCCGCATAAATCTGGCATTTATGGCATTTTCTGGCGTAGGCGCAGCAATCAGCATCCATTGTGATCCAGTAATAGCCTGACCTTAACAACTTCTTAGCCATGGCATGCCCTCCCGTATGGGTACCAAAGGATCCTTCGTGCACTTCATGCATCAACAAATCTGCTTCTGTCCTGTCGACACATCTGAGGAGTACCATATCAAAGTTCCTCTTGTATAGAGAACCATCAGTATTCAGAAAGAAACTACCAGCAAGCCTTCTCAATGTCTTCTTATCATTGGAAGATGCCCCAGGTGGGTATGCTTGATCCTCCAAGAAGCACTTAATGTCATGGAACCAAGGCTTATCATATTTGACAATGTCTGCTGCGAATACATATGCTAGCCTGTCAAGTCTGGACACTGAGATCTGAGGTACAAAGTTGGCAGTTTGAACTTTGATCATGGACGAAATGGTAGCCAGAGCATCTGCAAACTTATTCTCGTCCCGAGGGATATACTCAAGCTTGACTGTTGTAAAGAAAGTTAATAACCTCCTCGTATAATCCCTGTAAGGTATTAGATGATCCTGGTGGGTGTACCATTTGCCATTGGTCTGATTGATTACCAGAGCTGAATCTCCGAATACAGTCAATGTCTTGATCCTGAGGTCAATGGCTTCCTCAAGACCCATAATGCAAGCTTCGTATTCAGCTTCGTTGTTAGTGCAGTTAAAGGTGAGTATTGCCGAGAAAGGCATGTGGACTCCCTTAGGTGTAATGAGTACTGCACCAACACCACGACCATTCATGTTAACAGCCCCATCAAACATCATAGTCCATTCTTCCTCCGGGTCGGGCCCTTCAGTGTGAATAGGCTCTTCATGATCTTTTGCTTTTATGAACATGATGTCTTCATCAGGGAAGTCAAATCTCATAGGCTGGTAATCATCAATAGGTTGCTCAGCAAGATATTCAGACAATACACTGCCCTTGATGGCCTTCTGAGAGGTGTATTGGATGTCATACTCTGTAAGGATCATTTGCCACCTTGCAACCCGTCCGGTAAGCGCTGGCTTCTCAAATATGTACTTAACTGGGTCCATCTTTGAGATCAACAAAGTAGTGTGGGTCAACATATACTGTCTCAGTCGGCGAGCAGCCCACGCTAAAGCACAACAAGTTTTCTCGAGCAGTGAATAACGTTGTTCACAGTCGGTAAACTTTTTGCTTAGGTAGTATATTGCATACTCTTTTCGACCAGACTCGTCATGCTGGCCCAGCACACACCCCATTGACTCTTCTAATACTGTCAAGTACATTATCAGAGGTCTTCCTTCAACTGGAGGCATAAGGATTGGAGGTTCTTGCAAGTATTCCTTGATCTTGTCAAAAGCCTTCTGACAGTCTTCGTTCCACCTGACCGTCTGTTCCTTTCTCAAAAGTTTGAACAAGGGTTCACAGGTTGTTGTAAGGTGTGATATGAACCTTGAGATGTAGTTCAATCGACCTAAGAACCCTCGAACTTCCTTTTCTGTCTTTGGTGCAGGCATTTCTTGAATGGCTTTAACTTTATCAGGGTCTACTTCAATCCCTTTCTCACTCACAATAAATCCCAGTAGCTTACCGGATCGCACCCCGAATGTGCATTTGTTGGGGTTCAACCTTAGTTGGTACTTCCTCAGCCGCTTGAACAGTTTTAGCAGATTTACCAGGTGATCTTCTTCAGTAAGGGACTTGGCAATCATGTCATCCACATAACACTCGATTTCTTTATGGATCATATCGTGGAATAATGTCACCATGGCCCGTTGATATGTTGCACCAGCATTCTTGAGCCCAAATGGCATTACCTTGTAGCAGAACGTGCCCCAGGGTGTGATGAAAGTTGTCTTCTCCATGTCTTCAGGTGACATTTTAATCTGATTGTATCCTGAAAATCCATCCATGAAGGAGAATACCGAGAACTGAGCCGTATTATCCACCAATACATCAATGTGAGGTAATGGGAAGTCATCTTTCGGGCTGGCCCTGTTCAGATCCCGGTAGTCAACACACATCCTAACCTTGCCGTCTTTCTTAGGCACAGGTACTATATTAGCAACCCACGGTGGATAGCTAGTCACAACAAGGAACCCGACGTCCCATTGCTTCTGTACCTCTTCCTTGATTTTCATTGCCATGTCTGGGCGAGTACGGCGCAGTTTCTGTTTAACTGGCGGGCATTCTTCTCTTAAAGGCAGCTTGTGCACAACAATATCGGTGTCTAACCCTAGCATGTCTTGATAAGACCAAGCAAACACATCCACATATTCACGAAGCAGGTCAATCAATTGTCTCTTCACTGAGTCTTGTAAGCAGGCCCCGATTTTAACTTCTTTCACGTCTTCATCTGTACCAAGATTAATTGTCTCAACCTCCTCCTGGTGAGGGGTGATAACCTTTTCCTCTTGTCTCAACAACCTGGCTAGCTCTTCAGGAAGCTCGTAATCTTCTTCAACCTCTTCATCAGCTTGATTGATTGGATTGTCAAAGTCATACGAAGTCATAGCCGTGCTGTTGTCGGTGCTGTCTGGAAGGCACTCTCTGCAAGGGTTCAGTTTGTTCATTTTAGTGACTTGATTTTAATCTTGTTTAGAAAAGTGAAATAAAGTTGTCATTTTGAAAACACCGCCATTTATTTTTTTTATACAAAAAGAAAAATGGAAAAACAGTGAGCGGAAAAGAAAAAAGACTCATTTGCAAAAGATGTCTGATATTTCATTGATTAATCTTGTTGCACAAAAATTACAGATGGCCCGATTACAAAATGAGTCTTGTCATCTTGGGCAAGATGCAAGACTTGATGCATGCTATAAAAATACAGGAAATAATAATTACTCTGCAGGAGTAACTCTTATAATTTCCTGGGAAGACCAGTTTGAGATACTGCTCCCCGGGACCTTTGGACGGATCCAACTCTCCAGGTTGCGGTCGCCTTCATTCTCGTCTTCCAAATTGTTGACAGCATCGGGGGTGAGCATCCCCCCACTAACAAAGTTGGGCTCCTTAGCAGCCTCTGCTTGATCTTGTTGAGTTGGTTTGTAACCCAACCCAAATCTATCCTCTTTCTTCTCCACAGGTAACAGTTTGCCCCAGCCTTGGGCAGTTCCTTCTTCAACAACCTTTCGGGCTTGTTGATAAGATGTTATTGAGGTTCCAGGTACAGCAGAAGTTTCGTTTATGTTCAAGGCCTCAAACCCTTGACTCATCGTTTCGTGGATCTCCCCATCCATCTCAATGTATTTGTAGGTAGCCAGGTGGCTGACAAAAATATCCTCCTCTCCACAGATAGTAACGACTTGACCCTCCCACTCGAATTTTAACTTCTGGTGAAGGGTTGAGGTCACGGCGCCAGCGGCGTGAATCCATGGCCTACCCAATAGACAGTTGTAGGCAGGCTGTATATCCATCACGTAGAAGGTCGTTTTGAAAGTTTGTGGGCCAATCGTTATAGGCAACTCAATCTCTCCCAGAACTGATCTCTTAGAACCGTCAAAGGCTCTTACTACTAAGTTACTGGGACGTAATGCCAACCCTTCATACTCTAGCTTCACAAGGGCTTTTTTAGGTAAGACATTGAGGGATGATCTTGTGTCTACCAGCACATGGGAAAGAACTGCACCCTTACACTCCATGGTAATGTACAAAGCCTTGTTATGATTGCGGCCTTCCGTAGTCAAATCAGTGTTGGTGAATCCTAGCCCATTACTAGCATTAACATTTCCAACCACCGCTTCCAGCTGATTGACGGTGATCTCTTCTGGCACATAAGCTGCGTGCAAAACTTTTAGTAGTGCGTTCCGGTGAGCCTCGGAGCACATAAGCAATGATAGAATTGAGATCTTGGAAGGCGTCTGGTGAAGCTGATCCACTATTTTGTAATCACTTTTCTTGATGATTCTCATGAACTCATCAACCTCTTGATCAAAGGGTGTTTTCAAAGCTTCCTTAACAATCTGCTCTTCCTGCACCAAGCTTTTCCCTTTTGCCTTGGCAGCAGCTTCTGCTTCGGCAGTGGGTCTTTGAGTTTGTGGAGCAAAGAGACGTCCGCTTCGAGTGAAGCCTCTGCCTCCTCCCACATTGTCTACTTGTGGTGCAGGGGTTGATGATTCAAAAGTGATTTTCTGTCCTTCGCAGTATAGATCAGAGCCGTAATGCCAAGGGATGACATTACTGCTTTCATAAGGTACTGGCCCAGGCACCGTGACGGTGACTGGGCTGATGGCAGCTGCAGAAGGGACTGTGATAGTCTGTGGATCATAGTATATTGTGACTGGTGCTCTGATAGGAGTGGCACTTTGTGAGTTGTAGGCAGAATCATTTTCAGGATCATAATAAATCATGACTGTTGAGACATTTGCTGCTGAAGTTGTAGGAGACATCGTTGGAAGGATGGGTGTTGTTGTTGTAGGAGCTTCTGAATGAAGGGGTGCTGAAGTTGTAGAAGGGATGTTTGCTGATATTTGGTCCGTTGAAAGAACAGATGAAGCGCTTGTTGATGAAATTGAAGAGTTGCTTGGAACAATGGTTGTTGTATTTGTAGAAGACACAGGAATTGTTGCTGATGAGGTTGCTGGATTGGTAGGAATTGACGTTGTGATTTGAAGCAGGCCACTTTGGATGAGACCATCTATGCTATCTCTCAAGTTATCGCAACCATTCACTGAAATGTTGCAATAAGCACACCCTAGCTCACATCCCGGGAACATTTGACATTCAAGGAGTTGAGCTTTGATTTCTACCAACGGTGTCCGAATCTGACCCACACTGGTTATCAAGTAAGATGGCTTGTCTTCTTCAATAGCATTGATTCTGGGACCTCCGTGGTTTGGCATAGGGTTCTTATTAACATTTGGTGGTGGTGCAAAATTCAGAGCCTTAGAGTCTACCAAGTCTTGTACCTTCATGTGCAAAGCTCTGCACTTTTCTGTACTATGGCCAGGTGCATTTGAATGGAAAGCACATCTGGCGTTAGAGTCATAATTTCTGGGTAGACTGGTGGGGTCTGGAGGTGCCAACGTCCTTAGCTCAACCAGGTTGAGTTTCAGGAGTTGTGGCAGTAATGTGGCATATGGCATAGGGATCGGATCGATCACCCTATTGGCCTGAGAAGGTCTCTGTTGGAACGGTCTTTGCTGATTGTTGTTGTTGGTGCTGTTGTAGTTTCTCTGAGGAGGATACTGAGTTTGTTGCTGATAATTTGATTGCGGTGGTTGATAAGCTGGTTGAGGATGAATTGGAGCGGGGATAGTGATTGCTGCCACGGACCTATGAACATATTGAGGTCTGCCCCTGTTGGTGTGGATAGCATTGGTCTCACCCGTTCTTCTTGGGCCCACAAAAGGCTTCCTTGTGTTGTTGGATGAGCTGGCACCGTTGTCAGAAATCTTGCCCATCTTTAACAGGCTCTCAATTCTCTCTCCGGCTATAACGACATCTGCAAAGCTGGTAGAAGAGAAAGCAGCCAGCCTGTCAATGTATGTTCCTTGGAGGGTGTTCATAAACATATCTGCCATCTCCCTCTCTGACATAGGTGGCTGGACAGCAGCAGCCAACTGCCTCCACCTTTGGGCGTACTCACGGAAGCTTTCCCTGGATGACTGTGACATTCCCATTAGGAGGGTCCTGTTGGGTGCCATATCCAAGTTATATTGGTATTGTCTGATGAAGGCCTCTGCCAAGTCCTTCCAACACCTGATGGTCGTTCTAGTCAGATGGGAGTACCATTCCCTTGACACTCCAGTTAAGCTATCCTCAAAATAAAACATCCATAGCTTCTCGTCCATGGTATATGCTTTCAACCTTCCCAAAAAGGATTGTAAGTGGGTCCGTGGGCAGGAAGTCCCGTTATACTTTTCAAAACAAGGAGGCTTAAATTTATGGGGAATCCTGACCCCGTCCACTAAGCCCATGTCCATAACATCAAAACCCAAAGAGTTTTGAGACTCCAAGGATCTTAATTTTTCAGCAATTTCATCCAACCTTCTGTCATAGGCTTCTTCCCCAGCACCCATTACTGTGAACTGATCCTCCTGGGGGTCTTCTTGCAGTACTCTGCCTGCAGTGGCAGTCCCTTGAACATTAGCAGGAATGTTGATCTCTGGATGAAGGTGGGGTCCAAATACAGGGGGGTTGACATGAGGTTGGACCCTCTCATTGTTGCTTGTGCCAGCAGTCCCTATATGGGGATCTTCCTGATTCTGCCTTTCCACCATTGCTCTCAATCTCTCTTGGCTTTGAGCCATATTGTTCATCACTTCCATAAACTGCGTCATCTGAGTTCTCATTTCCAATCTTTCGTTGGCCATTTGATTCCTGACCTCTGCAAGGTCCTGTTGCACCTGGTCCATTTGTATGCCCGGAAGGTTGTTACGGGTTGGATATCGGTGTGGACGGTTGAGTGGAAATACCCGACGTCGAGCAATAGTTCCTGAGTTTCACAACAGAGTTAGTGAAAATGACAAAATAAACCTACAAAATAAACCTACAAAACAAACAAAAGGGTTAGCATGCAATGCAGTATGCTTATTTGTTTCCAAGGTATCCGGCTTGGTACTTGGCTTTGACCCTTCCAGACCCTTGAAGATGCTGTTGATGTTGCTTTTGAAGTAAACTCAGATGGAACAAACGGATACATATATTACAAAAAGCAAAAGTTACATAGTTTGTTCTTTACAAGACATGCCCTCTGAGGGGTTAAAATACATCATAATAACATAAAAGTACATAAAATGAAGGCAACAACAAGCAAAAGTCAGACACCAAGACCAAACTCATCCTCCTGAACTTCCTTGAGAAGTGCTTCAGTCACAGGATCAGCCGGACGCTCCGTGAGATTCCTGATAAGGAGATTCCGGGTAGTTACAGCTGCAGTTAGCTTCTTGTGTTGACTCTGGTCCTTTGACCTCTTCACTCCAGCTCTGATCTTCAGCTCTGAGATCTCCCTCTGGGCGGCTGCCAGGGCTTCCTGCTGCTCTTTTGCACTAGCTTCCAGCTGCTCAATTTTGTCCTGAGTCCTTTTATCTTCCAGAGTACAAGCTTCGGTGATCCTGACCCACCTAGCTTGACTCTCCTTCAGATACAAGTCTGTCCTGGCTTTCTGGAACTGGGCTTCCCTGCAAGCATTCTTTAAGATCTGCTCTCCAGCCCTAGACTTCTTGATGTAATCCTCAGACTTCTCAATTTTGGCCAGATGCTCTACCTTCAATTTCTCTAACCTCTCAATATCTAGCCTACCATCACTCCTCTCCCAGAGGGTCTTCTGTAGAGCTTGAGTCAACTTCTCATTTCTTTCTTTCAAACTCTCAAACTCTTCTAAGCTAACAGTGGCAGGAAGTGGTGCTGAGGATGGTCCCGGTATATCTTCCATGGTGAAGGGCATCCCAGAAAATTGAGCCCTGGCATGGGACCACTCATAGTACTGTGCTGATGCCACATTGTTGCACTTTCCCAGAATGGTTACTCCTTTAGTCTGAACATTGTCCCAGGCCCAGGCTGCCTGCCTGACAACAGCCAGATTAGGCTTGTTCTCACAGTAAAGAGTCTCAGCCAAGTCTTGTGCCTTAGGAGTGTGGACCAATGCATAGCCCAGTTGTCTTTTGAACAGCAGGGGGTTGTAATTGATGCAACCCTTAACTCCTATCAGGGGTACATTGTGAAACTGCCCACAACTGGTAATGATGTCCCTGCCCTTTGTGCTTTGAGTGCACCACCTGATATCAGCTGAAGTCAAAGCAGTGAGTCTTCTAGCCCAGTTTCTCTGCTGATGAGGATTCAAAAATGCATCTGTCTTGGGCAAATGCTTGAGAAGCCAAGTATGGAACAAAGGAGCACAACACCTCACTAATCTTCCCCTCTGCTTTTCATTCCTCTGGTGCACTGAATAGTAGAAATCCCCCAATAAAGTGGGCACTGGGTTCCTCAGAATGAAAAGGTGGATTGCATTCTTGCTAATGAATCTAGGCTCATCTGCAAATAATATAATTCCATATCTGCTCAGGGCCAATAAAGCACAGACTGCTTTCCACTCTCCCAAAGAAGCTTTCAGGGTAGCTTGAGAGATCAAGAAATCCAGATGCAGGCCAGAGATTCCAGCCTTAGTAGTCATATGCTGCCCAATCAGAACTGGTTCCAGATACAATGCCTTTGCTATCTCCTCATTACTTGGAAAGGCCATCTCAGGGTTGAAGGGGACTCCACCCCTGATAGGTATACCAACCAATGATGAGTATTCCTCCAATAAGGGTCCCAACTGGAAATCCTGAAAAGTGAAACACCTCAGAGGGGGATCATAAAACTGAAGGCAAGTATGAATCAGGCTCCTCTGTGAAGGGTCCAAATCCATAACCACATCAAGTATGTCTCCATAGTGTTCTCTGAAAAGTGGTATATGGTCTGGAGTAATCAGGGTCTGAATCCTCCTGATATCAGCTAGCTCAGGCTGAAAGAAGTGGTAGGAGATATTACTCTTCTTAGGTGCCATGATGTTGAGGATGAGATGAGACAGGTGCTGATGATAACACTGAAAAATGGGCCACTGATTGGCTGGTGCAGGTGACTGAAGCAGGTAGCTGATAACTGAAGTAGATGCTGATGAAGATAGGTCTATACTGATGAGGGGGTCAAAACCAAGCCAAAAATAAAGGATGGATACCCTGAAACACAAATAAGCAAATGTCAAAATGATGCAATGATGATGTATGCAAATGATATGCAAGGGTTTGTGACTGAGCTGGATCTGATCAAATGCTCTGATATAAGTCCAAGTATGTTCAAGAAATCCAGATGGAGGTCTATAAGTCCAGTAACCAAGGTGGGGGACTCAAATAAAGAGTCACAGGTCCAGGGTTTAGAATCACAAGAACTGTTCCAACATGGAGTACTCTTAATCAAATCAAAGTAACAGGGTATGCTGAGGTCAAGGGTACCTGCAAACCTGTAAACAGCCGAACCCCCTCACAGGTGGTGTTCTAAAACAAGGATCCTCAGACTCGGATCAGTTATGAGAAGTGTAAACACTTCTAACCCGGAGGTACAGTGTTTACAATAACCATAAAAGTTCCTCCTCTAATTCACCTCAGTTTCTGAAGATCAATACTAAAGGTCATCCAGACTTAGCAAGCTTCCCAGATAGCCCTAGCATTGCAGGAAATCTGCAGCACAGAGTTCTCCAGAAGAAACCCATATCTGAACCGTGTTTCATATTCCCGCACCAGACCGAGATCGAATGGGAAAGAATATGAACCACTCTAGCCTAGGTGTCACTCAGGTCCCAGGTGTAGGACCTTAACTCTCAACAGAACCCCACCCACCAAAACAAACAAACAGATCCAGCCAGCACAGTATGACAGTATGATGTATATAAAGCTATAAAGAAAGCAATAAACAAAACTGTACATAAAGCAATAAATGAAATATACAAACACAAATAGCACATAACACCCCAGTAAACACAAATCAATCAAGCGCTAGGAGGAACCCACAAAAAGAACCAGAAGCCCTGGTTGCAGTATAAGGGTCCCCAGCAGAATCGCCAAGCTGTCGCTCCCGATAAATGGGGAATGGCCCAGATAAAGGTACAGACGCGAACGGTCGGCGAAAGGAACAATGAGAACACACAGCAGTGAACTCACTGGAAAGGAAAGAGTCGCCAGCTAGGCATTTTTATCCCGGAGGAAAGGCAATGCTGCATAGACCTAGAAAGAGATGGATAAGACGGTTGCGAACCAGAGAGACTGAGAAAGGGGGTTGGTTACAACCTGGGAAGGTATTAGCACCCAGATTGTCCGTCGTACTCGATGGGATCCACGCTTAAAAAGATTTGTGTTTTAAAGGGGTAGTGTCAGTGCAATCTGTGTATAAAAGAGCTGGAAAAGGATGTACAGGTGTCAGTGTAAAGTGTATAAGTGATATGAAGTATGAAAGTGTCAGTGTAAGAACAAAGATGAAATGCTCATGATAATGAGGCTAAAGAAAAAGGCTAGAAGGAGGGGGAATATACAGAGACTTTTGTTCGATAACCGTTAAGTTATGCCTATGTATCCTCTCGTGCAATGAGGAAGTCAGAACACCGTAGTTCGACCCAAAGAGACTGAAAGATGAATTGACTTGTGAACTGCTTACTTGTCTATGCTCAAGTGTATGACCTGTCTGGCTCAGGTGCAAACTGTCTTGCATTAGACGGAAGAAGCAAGTTCTCGCTTATGAGTGAATGAGATGAGACAAGAATCCCGAAGGAGACGATTATTGTTTGTTTTTGAGTTTTCAGTCTTTTATTGCTTTTGAAGTTTGTCATAAGTTAATGAGCTTAAGCCTAAACCAATGGGTTAGTAAACTCATCACATCTTCCCTCTGATTAGGGGGGATGAGAATGCCTTAAGTGTGAAGTCAGCTTCTCACACTTAATCACCTTTGGTGTAGGATTAAGATCATTAACCTACTTGTGATTATTTAGATGTTTTGTGGTTTTTGTTTAGTGTTAAGTAATGAGATTAAGCCATAATCAGGGATTAAACAGACCCATTACACCATCCTAATAGAAGGATAATAGATGAGAATGTTTAAGTTGAGGAAAGCTCCTCAACTTAATCCATGATTAGGGATTAACCTCATGACCAAACAAAGCCTTTATTAGATGGATTTTAGTTAATGATAAGATGATGAAGTGATTTTTAGGGTTTGTAAGACAACTTGAGGGGGACTTGTCCATTAACACTAGGGTTAGTCCTTCTTAACCAATTAAGGAAGAATTATAACCCTAATGCAAGGCCCAAGTTACAAGTGTGATGTCTTGATGATTATTAAGTGAATTGATTAAGAGATTTAAACACATTAAGGGTTTAACACTTAGGATTAAAGTTACACACTCCATCCTAATAGAAGGATGTAGGCATAAGCTTAATCACAAAGCCTTAAAGCCTTTAGGGTTTAGTCCCTGATTATGAGATGAGAAGAGAAGACTCAATGAGACACAAAGGTAAAAAACTAAGTGGGGGACTAATCAAAACCCTAATCATTGTCATGCTTGGTTGTTCCTAAGGTTTGTGAGGTTTAAGAAGGAAGTCTTCAATGGAACCACCAGGAAGCAGATGAAAGGATCAGGAGAAGCAAAGTAACTTGCTTCATTCAAGAAGTCAAGTCACTTGAAGAAAGAAAGTGAGAAGAAGAAGCAAGAACAAGCTCACAATCAAACACATGATAAAATGCAGCATGGATGCATAAGAGGGATGAAAAGAAATTGTGAGAAGTGAAGGCAAATTCACTTCCCAAAGTCACTTACCACCTGAAATGTTAGTGAAAGGAAGACAATGCAATGCAAAATGGGATGCAATGGCATGATGAGAAACAAAACCAAAAGCACATACATGATGTTAATGATGCTATGAGATGCTACAAACATGGAACAAGACATGAGGATGATCATATGAGCTAATGGATGCAGATGAGACAGATTAAGAACCATGAACCAACATGAAAAGTTATGAGATGCAAATGACATACAACATGGCATATACATGATGCAATGATCAAACATGCTTTCAATATGATTTAATATGTTCAATGAATCAAAAGAATGCATAGAATGCTATGGCAAGTCATGTTATGCAAGCAAATGCAAGATGGATGCATATGGAAGCCCAAATTAGGGTTTATGATCAAAGCATTAAACACAAACCAAAATCAGAAGCAAACATCAATATAAAAAATTGAAAATGCACTTAAAGGATCCCTAATCCTATACTAACTCACTGCCCAAAGGAGAAGTTCCAACTCTTAACCTAATTCAAGTTATGATTTTCCTAAGTTTTCTAGGGTTTTAGGGTTCTTTAACAAGAAAAATGTTAAACAAATGGAAAATGAAAGATCAAATCATGGCCATTTAATCTCACAAACTACATGATATGCTAAACACAATGCAAAAAGAATCAAAGTCCAACTCTTCATGGTTAGGCAGAAGTGATTTTTGGAAGTTTGGATCAAAATAATGCATCAAAATGATTTTAATTCCATGAAAAATTCTCAAAATGCATCAAGATCAAAAAATAAATTTGGTTTGAGGGTTGGACAATGTTTCCAAATGTTTTTAAATGTCTCATGAATTTTTTGGTGATTTTTAAATACCTAAAAGTATTTTTAATTAATTAATTCTCATTAATTAATTAAAAAGAAACTTTTAAATATTTAAAAATACTTTTTTAATGCAAGAAATAAAAATAAAAATATTTTTGTGTTCTGAAATTAAATAATAACTTGTATAAAAAATTTCAGAATTTTTAAATTAGTTTTGCTATTTTAAATAAAATGGAGAAATTAAATGAATAAAAGGAAAAATAAAAATTGAATTTAATCTGAAAATAGAAAAGTAATCAGATCCAAAGGCCCTCATTCAAACTCAAACACGCGCGCATTGACCTGGCGCCAATTCCAAGGGTCAGCATTCAAACTCACTAACCCTAATTAATTAGCCCTAATCCAGCCCTTAATGACTTTCAGGTGACCGGAACAGTGTTCCGGTCATCTTCTCCGATCACCCAAAATCACAAACTCCCTCTATACGCATCTAAAACGAAATCCAATTAAACAGAAATGATCCCCACTCAAAAACGAATCAAAACCCCCATTCAAACAACATTTATCATTCCTAAACAATGAGAATCGAATCAAACTAGTTTTAGGGCAAAAAGTTTCAGAACCAGATTAAACTCTCATCTCTTCACCATTTTCAAAACCAACAACATATTCATGATCAGGGAGGCATATAGAACAACTTAGGAACTTTAAAAATCATTTCTGGAAAAAAAGTTCATGAAGCTACCTGAGTTTTGAAGCTTTCAGTCTGCAACTTTCTGGCCTCTTCTCTTTGTGCAATCCACTCCTTTTGGTCCCTTGATGATGTCTGGATGCTTAGAAGGAGTTTGTGTTGGCTGGTTTGGAAGTTTGAACAGGTCCTGTTCCAGCTCAGGTGAGAATCGTATCTGGCTTATGTGAGGTTTCAAGGATGAATGAAGGCAGGGAAATGATCAGAAGGATGTGGTGATGAGTTCTATGAAGTTTGTTTGTGAGTTTGTAGCTTGTATACTGAATTTCGAAAGCTTTTTGCTTTTGAGAGTGAAAATGAGAAAGTGATGCTTTGGCTTGTTTCTGGCTTACTTGCTATGTGCTTTGGCTAGCAATTTGTTTGTATAAACAATTGCTATTGGTCAGAAGATGTGACATGCCCTTTTGTGATAGGTGTAGCTACTTTTGCAAATTGTCAACTTTGTGTAAGAGAAAGCATGGGTCATGTTCTAGCCAAGTACAAGGGGTGTGGGCTGCGCAGCATGGTGAGGGAAAAGGCTAGGGTTGGTCAGCAAAGCAGCTAGCAAGTGGATGCAATGCCATCATGAGTTTTTGCAACTTGGTTTGTCTTTGGTTTTCTATGAAAAAGTCTTGTTTCACAAACCATAAACATGTGATATCTTTGCCCCATTATGATTTTTGAATGTTGTGTGATCATGTTGAATGAATTAGAAGCCCATTTGCTGACTTATTTGGCCTTGAGAAGTGAGTTTGCAACTTTACCTCTTTGGTGCATGACTTGAAATTTAGTGATTTTTGCCAACTTTGACAAACCATAACTTTTGATCAGAAATGAATTAGGTCATGTTCTTGTACTTTTTGAAAAGGGAAAGATCCATTCTACAACTTTCATGACCAAAGTTTTTTCATTTGAAGCCTTTTTTGAATCAAAAAGTAAGGGTTGAAAAAGTTGCATAAAATGACATTTTCATGAAAAGTCAAACTTGCCCAAAAAGTCAACTTTGCAAAAACTTGAGATTCTTGAATTTTGTGAACTTCCAATGTATTCTATGATCAAATAAAGATCATATACAATCAAAATGATGAAGATCACCCCTTGGTTGGGTCATTGGGGGCCTCAGATGCCCTGATTTTGCACTGACTTGTCCAGAAAGTCAACCTTTGATCAGATGACTTTCCCAAGGAATTTCTTCATGAAAATTGGTATGCATACTCCCTATACCATATAGAGACCAATAGAAACAAGAATGACCAAAAAATTTGGAGTTATGGCCTCTGAAACCAAAACCCTAATTTTAGGTCATCTGTGTAGTTAAACCTGGCTCTGCATCCACACTATTTCCAGTTCTTGTGATTCTTTGACATTATTGACTTTGAGAGGATATAATATGATGCTTGAACACACATGGACCCCCTTGAAGTGATTGATGACCCTTGGAGTGGCTCAATAGGCTCTTGGATTGTTCAGATCACAAACCCTAGATGCAGATGACTTTGAATCTATGCAGTGAATCAAAACTGTGATATGAGATGCTATGATTGAGTTTATGCATATGAAATGATCACAAGCCATGGTGTGAATGGGTGAGGGCAAATTTGGGGTGTTTACACTTAGGTTTGTGCAACATTACCTTTCCCATTCCTTCGGGATAAAAATGTCTGGCTGACGACTCTAACTTTTCCGCGCCACTTTCGCGTTTGTACTAGGATGAAAATCCCGGGAGCGACAGCTGGCGACTCTGCTGGGGACTTTTAGAAATTCTGATTTCCCCTTCGAGAGTCAATCCTAGCGCTTGTCTGTTTCTGTTTTCTTTGGGTGTTTATTCGTTTGTTGTTATGCTTTAATTTAGCTTTACTGTTTTGTTTACAGTTTATCGCTTTCCTTTACAGCTTTATTTACAGCTTTCTGCACTTTACTGTCGCATATACTGGCATATATTGTACTGGCTATTCTGGTTTTCCTTGGAAGGATGGGATTATTGTGAGATAAGCCAAATACCCTACTTGAGTATACACATAGGATTTAGAGTGGGCAGTCGTGTGGCTTGCATGGTCTTGAGCACGTGTAGTTTTCACGACTCCCACACCCAGATCAGGCTCTCTTGGGATATGTTCTATACTGCCTAGGCAGACCATAGAATGTTCCCACCTGAGCTGCTAACACTGGGAACCGATCATTGAGGACCTTAGTGGAAACAACCCTCTCCAGTGGTGACAGTGGCAGACCACATTTCGTGGCAAACCCATTCGCACCCGAGGGCCCACTAGGAAATCGCATAGGATGACCTTGTTCTCTCGTAGGAACCTGGTTAAAGCAACTAGTCGTATGACGGTAGTATTGTACCCTTCGGGGTGAATGTACTATTGTTTCTCGACTTCAGTGCTTGAAGCCGGGAACTTATGAGGGATGCTTGTTTTTCCGGAATTCTGCTGAGGCCTCCCTGAGTAGTACATAATGCCAAACCGATTCCCTGATTTGGTCATGAGCCATTTCTCGGAAATGGTGAACGTATTATTGCTATTCGGCTTTGAGAGTCCGTGATGTTGACCCGTAGTAGCATACCCGTGAGATTGGGAGGGGTTTACAGGTTTGCAGGAAAACTAAACCTTCAACCTACCTTGTTCTTGATACTTGGGTTTTCTTCCGACACATACTTATGATCTGGTATTCTTGACAGTCGGTATTCAGGAAAATCAGAAGGCAGTACGACAGTTCCTAGTATATGCAACAGTGATCACATGCCATTGCATTGCATCACATCATCCGCATACTTGCATTCCTAACGCATGTTTATTCATTTGCAGGGCTGCATATCACATCCTTGATTCCGGTCGTGGGTATTGATCTATGAGCATGGAATCCAAGAAAAAGACCAAGTGTATTATCTCCTACAAAGTTCATCAGACTGTTGTGAAAGAAATTCTCAAAGTGAATGCCTTAGCTCCTCCAGAAGTTCTGAATGTCTTCAAGCAGGATTACGGGTGGATTCTGTATTTCATAGAGCCCATCAGTGACTATGCTTTTAGAGGGATGCACACCTTGCTACAGTTTTATGATCCACAGCTTAGATGTTTCGTACTTTCTGATTTCGTGTTGGCACCTATATTAGAGGAGTATTCGAGCATCCTGAGAGTTTCCGTGAAGGACTGTGCACCATTCTTTGGGACCAAGATTGATCCCGACTTCAAAGATGTAGCAACGGCTCTTTATTTGAGCAAGTCATTATTGGAAGACCGGATTGATAGCAAAGGAGGCTTCCGAGGATATCATTTGAGTTTCTTGTTAGATGAGGCTACCAAATCAGCTGAGGCAAAAAGTTGGAGTACCTTCAATGTGATCCTAGCTTTGTGTATCTATGGAATCACTTTGTTCCCGAACATGCCCAACTTCGTGGATGTTTATGCTATTCGCATTTTCATAGCAAAGAATCCAATTCCTACTCTCTTAGGTGATCTCTACCACTCTGTGCATTATAAGAATGAGAAGCGAAGGGGTGGAATGTTGAATTGTTGCGCGACTGTATTCTACAAGTAGTTCACACGCTTTCTTCCACAATCAGGAGCTTTTGAGAAGATGAAGAACACTCTTGAATGGTCTGAACGATTGATGGGCTTACAAGCAAAGGACATTATCTGGGTTAATTAGGGTTTGCGATGCATTGACATTCTTCATAGTTGTGGAGGATTCCCTAATGTTCCATTGATCGGGAGGAAAGGGGGAATTAATTATAACCCTTCTCTCACGGTTAGACAGTTCGGGTATGCCTTAGAGGAACCACCAGCCGCTGTGGACATCACAGAGTCCTTGTATTTCCAATGAACAGATGGATTCGAGATTGCTCAGAAAGCTTCCAATGCTTGGCATAGTCAAAAGACAAAAGGGAAGAAGACTTTGGGAGTAGGGAATTGTCGAATGTATCCACCGTTTGCAGAATGGTTAAGAGAACGGGTTGAAGTGTTACTGTTACCATTTGGGCCTGCGCCTTTTCTATATCCCATGGTCATTGAACAACCTACCACGGTTAGCATTGAAGAATTCAACAAGATGAAGGCAGAAAGAGACGGTTTGTTAAAGGAGAATGCACAGTTGGGTCAGGAGCTTGCTAAAGCTAATCACGCCAGACTTGAGATTGAGTGGAAAGCTCAAGAAGATGCTGAGAGGCATGCTATTGCAAGGAAACAGTGTGAAGTTGAGTTAGCTCGGTATGAGAGGTTCGAGTTTGCTACTAGAAGTTCTTCCAAGGAACACATTGACACTAGAAGGCAACTGGATCAGAAGACCTTGATGTTTGAGAACATGAAAAAGAGACATGCTGCTTACAGGATCAAAAGAGAGGAACAAGACAAAGTTCAAGCTGAAGAGATCGCGGGTAAGCTAAAAGAGAAAGACGAAGAGATGGCCGGTAAGTTGAGAGAAAAAGATGCAAAACTTGCTAAAGCCCAAGAAGAAGCTGCTTACTACAAGCGGATGATGATTTGCTACCAGAAGAAGCTGAAGAGATTTGAAGACAACCAGGTGCAGACGAAGGAGTTGGTAGAAGTTCCAAAGGCAGGACCGATCATTGACTCCGACCTAGATAGAGGATCGCATTGACAAAGACATATTTCTGTTTGCTTGTATGTTGTGGGATTACCATCAGGACTGTTGATGGAATCTTTTTATCATTGTACTTCTGTTTGAATCCATGCTTTGGGTGTTTTGACTATATCAACAAAGTTCTTATCATAAAAAGGTCTCTTTACTATCATTTTGTGTTCTCTCACTTTGTGATTACTGACGCATCTGACACGTCTGCAAGACACGTTGGTCTTCATATTCTTGTAATTGTTTAGCACGTCTGCTACGCACACACACCTTATATTATCAACATAGCTTGTTATTTACAGCAAAAAAAGCTTCTGTCTTCATCAAACCCACAAAACTGGAATCAGGGGATGGGATGCCCTAAAAATGAATCGACATGCCATAACATTCATTTCCTGCATATCATATTCTTGTGTTTTTACAGGTTACCTAGAGTTTCTAACTTATTCAACTGCAGGCAATATAGCTGGTCAATGCGTTCACCGATATCCGACTAAAAGAAACCGAGTAAGGATGGCTGAACGAATGCAGACTGATCTCAATGAGCTCTGACAGAGGATGGATCAGTTCATGGAAATGATGAATGGCATGGCCCAGAACCAAGAACGTCTCAGGATGATGGTTGAGCAACCTCATGGGAATGTTAATACGGGAATACCGGGTGAGAATGTGGATTCTAACGCTGCCCGTAACAGAGAACCTAATCCAAATAGGACCACAACACGTAATGCAGGTTTAGAAGACAATCAAGAGGACCAGTTCACTCTACTGGATGCTGATATGGGTAACATGAATGAGATCAACAATCGCAGGTATGAAGAGCTGGAAGAGAAGATCAAGGCCATGGAATGTCAAAATTCCTTGGGCATCGATGTAACCAGTCTCGGGTTAGTACCAGGAGTCAGAATCCCTCCCAAGTTCAAGGCACCATCGTTTGACAAGTACAACGGCAGCACGTGCCCTAGGACTCACATTCATGCGTACTTTGGAAGAATCTCGGCTCACACTGATGACGAGAAACTTTGGATGCATTTCTTCCAGGACAGTTTATCTGGAGCTTCATTGAGCTGGTACATGAAGCTGAGTCGGGTCTCTATTCGATGTTGGAAAGATCTAGCTGAAGTGTTCCTCAAGCAGTATCAATACAACATTGATATGGCTCCGAATAGCACTCAGCTACAGAACTTGTCTCAAGGACCTAAGGAGAGTTTTAAGCAGTATGCCCAGAGGTGGCGTGAGCTGGCCGCACAGGTTCAACCTCCATTACTGGATCGGGAAATGGCCGACATGTTTATGGGCACCTTACAGGGTGTTTACTTGGATCGTCTGGCTGCCCGTCCATTGGTTTTTCTGATATCGTCATTTCGGGAGAAAGAATAGAGAACTTTCTGAAATTGAGAAAGATTCAGGATGCAAGCAGTGCTAGTTCTTCTGGTGTGAGAAAGCCTTTTGGCAACGGCCAAAGAAGAAGAGAAGGCGAGAAAAATGTTGTGTATAGAGGCCGAGACAGAAGTTATCCTCAAGGTTACTACCATGCAGCTGCAGTGACTATTACTCCACAGGTTCAACAACAACGACCACAGGGTCAGCAACAACAGGTACAGAGACCAAATCAAGAAAGAACGAGAGCGAGAAACCGCAGACTTGATCCCGTACCATGCCCATATGTTGTATTGCTCCCAGAACTGCTAAAGTTGAACCTGGTCGAGCTTCGTACCATGAGACCTCCTGCTCCTGACAATCTACCTCCAAATTTTGATGCTAATTCCAGGTGCGAATTCCATTCAGGTGCCCAGGGGCACAGTATTGAGAAATGTTGGGCTTTTCAGAACAAATGTACAGGACTTAGTTGACTCCAAGGCGATCAATTTCGCTCCTCTCCCAAATGTACTCCAAAATCCTATGCCTAGTCATAGTGGAACCGGTGTCATGGTTATTCTACCAGATGGTTCACGTTAAGCTGAAGTCTTCGAATTAATCACCCAGGACGTCAGGGTATTCATGAAGCAAATATAGCCAATTGTATTCAAATACTCTCAGTGATGGCATTTATGAGTTTTCCTTTCTTCATTGTTCATTTTCATCCCTATTGAGGGGAACTACGTCGCTCTGATTCTGCATTGGTCATCAGTCAGTGGAGATACGTAGGTAGAAGATTGTCAGGTCTTTCCGAGCAACCTTATAGGGCAACTTTACTCCCCAGCTTCACTTCTCCCTTCAGATGTCTCGTGTCAGAGTCAGAATAACTAGAAGAAGAAGTATGACTGCTATGGTTAGGTATACGGCTGCAAATTGAAGATTACAAGTCTGTGAAAAGAGCTATTGATCGTTGAAAGTATCCAAGACTGACAGGTCCAGACGGAGCCAAGCCTCCTCAACTACAACAATATTCAGTTTCTTTACTGCATTTCCATTTGTAGTTTCTTTTATGTGTTAAACATTTGTCTACATGTATGAAATATGTTTGCTTTTGAATGTTAGCAATAATAAAACTCACATGTTTTTCTTGAAGTAATTCATTTGCATTCCCTTATAATTTTGCATGTGTACATCGCAATACCAATTGTCATGCTTAAATTCTATGAAGGAGGATGACAAAACAAAAACGCAAAATCTCTAATTGTGTGCTCTCGAGTAAGGCCTTGTTGACGATGTACAGGCTTTGTTTCAAATCCCTAAACACTGGAGATATAAGGAAGATAGACCCTTGCTAACCCCTTTGAGCCTTGAAGTAGGAGTTTCTTTTCACATAAAAAAACCCTCACATGTAACCCAGGGGCAGGGTAGACGTCAGCTAGTCAAACCAAGCGTTCAGACTTTCATAAAGAAGTGTATTGGAAGATCCATTGCATTCTACTATGTTAATCAAGAGGTCCAAACACCCGAAACCACAATGGTTATCCAAGTCAAAAAGGTCCAAAGATTGAAAACCACAATGGTTATCCTTCGTCGACCAAGGAATGAGGCAGTCACAACCCTCGCAAAGCAATCAAGACAAACAGTGTCACACAAATCGTTCAAAAAGAAAAAGAAAAGAAAAAAGCCCGCTAAGTCGAAACTTGAAAACAAGCGACTTAGGCAAAAGTTAGGGCATCCCGCTGGACTCCACAATCAAATATTCACAAGAATCAGTCCAGGCAAAAGTTAGGGATAAGCAAAATAACGCAAAAGTGAAAGACGGAAAGGATTACACAAGAAAGATCCTCAAAATGGGAACAAAGTCGTGTGGCACAGACATGAAAGATAGAGGAGTGACTGACTCTCAGCAATAACCTGATTGGTGCTTGAACTGATAGCAGCAATGGTTCCTCAATCAACACGAAACCCTTATGAAAGGTGAATGCGTGTGAAAACTAGCTGAATGTAGGAATGGAGAACATCACGAAGAGTGGTTGGGCACAAATAAACTTCGAGCCTATATCCTTTGTTTCTATAACTGTGAACCAGGGCATGATACAACCCTTAAAAGTCCTAACTGAAACAGGGTTAATTTGAGAGCGTACTACCACGAGGCCGCGTTCCTGACTCCTATGAGTTGTGCTAAAAGACATTTGTTGGTATTGTATGTACATACTATCATTCAAAATAAGGTCGTATCTTAACCAGTGATTCGCTCACGAAGGTTAGCGATCCATTTTCAAAACTTCAAGTTTGACATGTGTGTTGCATTAGAATTTTCATTCTAAGAATAAACATTTCTCGCTTTCATACATTTGTTTGGCATCATAAATGGTTCACATGTGGAAATTCAATCCAGAAGCTCAAGCTTGACAAGTTGAGAAGTCTAAAACTTCTGAAAGACAGTCAGGTCGAGGTGCACTTTTCCGAGAAAAGCTCCATTGAGTAAGGACTTTCCCAACTAGTCATGGTAAGAGCTAGCCAATCCGGGGCAGTTACGTCGGGCGATCTCTTCAAATTTCAGTCAAACTGGGGCAATCACCTCAAGATTCAAATCTCTCCAAGAGCGAAGATTAGTCAGTCAAGTGCAAAACTATTCAAGTACTCATACTGGGGCATGCCACCCCAAAAGTACGAGAGTTCATTCTTTCCCGAAGACAGACGATCGGAAGCATTTACCCGGAGTTTAGAATACCGTGGTCACTTGTCAAGCCAACTTCAGCACTTCTGACAGATACAAACTCGTCTGCATTGGCAGTGGTTACCTCCCCAGCAAGGTTGTTACGCTAGTTCATGCAGTCGTTATGATACCTAAGAGTTTAAAGACGCCAAGTCTTTTGTAAAATCCTCTTGAGGTAAAATCCATATAGAAGCAACTGATCCCCAGCACGAGGCAACCTGAAATCTTTCCTCCTCAGCAGGATGTGTCTCGGTGTTGTCATCTCCAACAGGCAAATGGAAGTTATCCTCACTAAAGTCAGAAGTTTTTCCTTCAGTTGTTTTCCTTGATCTCGGTTCCTCAACAGATCTAAGGCGATTCCTATTCTCCTAGAAGATTTCAGATAAATCATTCTCCTCCCCAGCAGATCCATAAGAGGGGATAATCCCCAATAATCGAAGTATTCCCAGGCACGGCCCTCAAATCTAAAGTCCAATTTATTTTTGGCAAAGGTGGTAATTAGGGACAAATGAATTATTCACGCTCTTCTCCAACAGAGATGTTATCCCCACAGGACTTCTTGGGATCAAATACGCGGTCATTGTGTTTCCCCACAGAGTTAGCAGGGACTTATTACTTCCGCGTCAGGAATTTCTTTCACATTCACACCAGTTTATTAACGATACTCAAGACATAACATCCCCAGTGTCATGGGGCAACATGCCATGCAATTCAACATATGCAAAGTCCAGCCACAGACTGGCCAAAGTCCATCTTCGGGTGGCAAGTTTCAAAAGTCTCCCGTAGTGAGCAGAAGTCCACCCGCAGTGTGGCAAATTTCCAAAGTCCACCCGCAGTGTGGCAAATCTCTAAAGTCCCCCACAGTGGGCAAAAGCCTCCCGTAGTGAGCAAAAGCCTCCCGTAGTGAGCAAAAGTCTCCCGTAGTGAGCAGAAGTCCACCCGCAGTGTGGCAAATTTCCAAAGTCCACCCGCAGTGTGGCAAATCTCTAAAGTCCCCCGCAGTGGGCAAAAGCCTCCCATAGTGAGCAAAAGTCTCCCGTAGTGAGCAAAAGTCCACCCGCAGTGTGGCAAATCTCTAAAGTCTCCCGTAGTGAGCAGAAGTCTCCCGTAGCGAGCAGCAGCCCCCGTAGTGTGGCAAGAAATCGAGGTCCCCCGCAGTGGGCAAAAGTCTCCCGCAGTGAGCAGAAGTCCACCCGCAGTGTGGCAAATTGTCGAACGTCCACCCGCAGTGTGGCAGATCGTATCGTGAAGTCCAACCGTAGATTGGCAAAAGTCCATCCTCAGGGTGGCAAAGTATCTTAAAATTCTATCACAAGCTGGTGAAAGTCCACCCACAGCGTGGCAAGTCGTTATTCGTCTAACTCCATCTAATAATACACCATTAAGGCATTATTGCAGCCTATCAAAGTCCACCCGCAGCATGGCAAATCAGTAGCCTTCTGATATCACCCAAAAGGCATCCCCTGGTTATGGTTCTTACCATCATAATTATATCCAAGCAGAGTGGATTCGGTTTAGTTTATCTCCCTGTTCTTCTGCCACATAGTGCAAATTTTCTGTTTGTTTCTAGTATTCAATCCCTGCATACCTCAAACATCTAAAAGCAACTGCTATCATCCATTCAGGTCTATAGTGATTGAATAGGGGCAGCTGTAACACCCCAAAATTTTCCCTCCAATTTATTACCTTAATTGGCTTATGCTTCATCTTACATTTGAATTGCATATCATCGGGTCCTCAAGGCATGGGATTAGGGTTTTCTCTAGGACGTGGCCTCTTGAACCTCTGAGGCTTATTTCACTCAGGTTCGGAGCATTTTCTGCTGCAAGGTCGAAAATCAGGGATTTTATAACAAATCTTATGCATTTTCATAGATTCTCAAGGGTTCCCCTGGTGTGTGGATTTCATTGGTTCACTTGGTTAAAGACTTGTGGTTTGATGTGGTTTGAGGATCTGTTATGATTGGTTGGCGTTATCATTCTTGCTACTAGGCATCCAAGCCTGGATTGGGCCGAAAAGATGAATTGATGTTAAGATGTGTGGAATTGAGGATTTATGTGCCGGGTTCTTAAGGCACTAATTTTCTTATTAAAATTCATCCGTTTTCAAAGTCTTATTATTCAAAGAGTAATTAAGGCCAAAGTCTCTTTAAGCCATTTTGAGTTTCACTCTCAAGATATAGTGGTCCTGTTTGCAAGTCATGATGGATTTATCTAGAAATGTCCTTCTAGGCCTTGTTACCAATTCCATAATTTGCTTGAAGCTTTGATTTTGGTGCGAGCCATCCTTGGAGGGAAGTCTATGGCAAGTTAGAATGTTTTAATGAATTGCAGACATAGGCATCAACTCTGTTTAATGCTTGTTATAGGAATTAATATAGGTGTTAATGGAAGACTAAGTGGGGGTTATTCATTTAATTGTGGTCATTAGATGGTTCCTAATCATGGTCAATTGGTGCTTTGACAAAAATTACTTTTAATTTGGGTTATAATTTCCTTGAAACTTATTTTGGGTTTTTAATCAAGTGATTTAAGATTCTAAGTGCATGACACGTTAAAAGAAAAGTTCATAATATTAAATTGGAATGTGTAGGCAAATGACTTTGCCATAAAGTTAGGGTCCAAAGAGAGTTCTAAAATAGTAATGCAAGGATTCATTCATCAGAGTTATAAATACATGGGTAACTCTATGATTCTTAAAACAACAATAACTTTCAAATTTCTCGTGCCAAGCTTTCAATCATATCAAAGTTTCAAGGTTCCAAATGGATTTACAAGATTGCAAGGAATTACAAGAGTTTCAAGCCATGGTCCCCACCATGGTTTGTTTTGTATCAACCTATTGGTCTTTCACAATCACATGGCCTTGTTTCTTCATCAATCATAAGAAGCCCTCACTTCACTCTCACGTATGTATAGACGAGAACACACCGCTAGCGTCGTTATCATATTCATGACACTGTCATCATCGCGGATCTACACACAACCTGCAAAGCAAGGAAAACCACAAAAAAGATGTGAACTGTGTTAAGAATTAGCCACAAAATCAGAAGAAGAGAGAGTTCGTAAAACAAGTCTGCAAAAGGAAAATTAGAAGAAAAAACGTCGGGATAACTTTAGTGGAGAAGGAAGATCTGAAGCTCCTTAAATTCATTTTAACCAATCTTCAAATCACTCTAACTAAATTCAGTTACCAAATCCCTAACTGTCAAAATAGAATTCTAACAGAAATTTGCCAAACTCTAACTGAATTTCTAACCAACTCTATCAGCAGATTATCAGAGAAACACTCACCATTAATCTCTATAAAAGCAGTGAATCTTCTTCTTCAAGGGGGTTGGGATCCCACTTCTTGAACTCTGAATCTTCATCCCTTCAAAGATCCCTCACCATTCCTCATTCATCCTCTTCTTCCCCTTCTTTCATTCATTCTTCATATTCAAACTCTCCACAAATTTCCTTCTCCAACAATCTTCAACCTTCATCTTTTGATTTTCCTCCCATCTCTAACAGTCCACAACCAACCATCCCCTGTAAACCGACTCTACACCATCACCACTTTGCTGCAACAGGGCCTGCATAATACAACCAGAATTGAAAGAAGCAAATCTCCGAATTCACTAATATTCAGATGTGAAGAAAGAAGAAAGGAATCACAATTTCGATGCTTACCGAAACGATATGTTGAGCCGACGAGTGAATCTCCAATCTCCCTCTTTCAAAAATTGTTACTCTTCACTGCTTCTTTCGGTTTCAACTGATACTTTAAGGTTAACTTTCATCATCAAAAACCTGCAATCAAAACAAATTTCATCAGTTTGCAATCTGTAAAAATTCAGAGCCATGACAACACAGGAAGCATGACAAATGGACTCACGGAATAAATCGTCAACATCATCAACAAACCATCATCGATTCACCTAGAGACTTAGATTCACGGTGGAGAAATTTGATCCAGGAGTCTTTGACGCACCTCCATCCCGCGACATACAAGCTTAAAGAAACGGAGCCAGCATCAACGAAATACGTCAAACCGAGCTGTAACAAGAAATCAGAGAGCATAAGTGTGAGCGAAGCCCTTCGAGCGACACCTTCATCGCCTAGCTTCTACGAAGTGTTCCAACAATCATCGTCAAATAGTCTGCAAGAACACCATATCAACGTCAATAACGGAGCCGACGACAACAAATCGCACGGAGAGTCTCAGAGAGATATCCCGCGAGTGTAAAAGGTTCTGATCTTCGTCTTCGCGGCGTCGATTTGGAACGATCATCATCTTCGCAGCATCGATCTTCCTCGCAAGTAGGTAACTCCGATTTTCCTCGTTCTATCTCATTTTTGATTTGTTGTGATCTAGAGATGTAGGAAGGATTAGGTTAAATTATTAAAGGATTTGAGGTGAGGACAGGAAATAGATGAAGTTTGGTTCATGGTGTTAATGGATTAAAGAAGGTGATGGAGGAAGTCGCGGCGGCGGCGATTAGGCTAGGTTGGGGAAGAAACGAAGGGTGACGGTGCGAAGCAGAGGGGAGACGAAGACCTAGGGTTTTTCTGCTTTTCCCTTTTTGGTTCAGCATTATATTAGTAATGTTTAGTTTATAATGTTGATCATAAAATAATTGAAAGGATTATAGGATATTAAATCAATTAATCCACCATTAAAACCATTAAAAATTATTAATTGTAATTTGTTATTCAAAGATTTGAATTGCCATAAAAAAAACTTGAATAAAAACTGTCAAATTTGTTTAATCTCCACCGCCCTTTTGATTATTTGGGGATAAGTTTGATTTTGGGTCCAATCCGGCGGTGACACTTGTCACCGTCCGGTTGGACCACTTTGTTTTGATTCCATGCGTCAACCCCACAGTAAATTCCATGCTCCCTCAGCCCAAGTACCTCCTGGGCCTCATAATTTCGCTAGTCACACCCCCCAAAAACGAGCCCAATTCATTTTAACTTAAAAAACTTTCTTTCCTCACCCCCCTCTCTATTTCATTTCTTTTATTTCTCTATGTTATGCCTTTTTAATTTAATTCCATGAAAAATATGAAAACATTTAATAAAAATCCACAAAAATTATGGTAGAATATTAAGCCATTTTAGAAACATTCCCAATTTTTATTTTCTGAATTTAACCGTTTTTTGATTTAATTTCGATTTCTTCATTTTAATTGATTTATATTGAATTCCTTTATAAAGACATAAATTTGTACAATTTATTTATGCCACTTCCTATAACATTTTTTGCCCATTATTTTTTCTTTGGTTAAAGGACAAATTAAAGTAACTAGAATATTTTTGGTGTATTTTTTAGGACATTTTTCTACTGTTTTAGTAGTATGATTTGTATAAGTTTGTGATTAAACCTTAGATAGATTTAGGTGACCATTTACCATAGTTAGAATTATAATTTTTAAGAGATTTTTTAACATAGTGGTATAATCAGGTTAGGGACCCTAGGGAATTAATTTCACATTTTTCCATAACTTTTGATATTTTTGGCATTTTAATTCATTTCATCATATTAAGCATATTCATGATTCATGTCATTCACTAACTATTTTCTTTTTGTGCAAGGTATCTTCCGAGAATTTGCTTATGGACTTGGATATTTTTTATGCCTCAATTATGTTTGTGTGCTTTGTGATGTAATAGTATAATACTTGTATGTTTGTATAGTTTCTATAACTAGGTTAGAAAAGATAAAACGAATCGATAGAAAACCAAAAATGTCAAAAAAAAAATAAGTAAGACTCGATCCAACATCGAGTAAATTTTCAAATAAACAAATAAAGTTGCATGTGACTTTAGGGTTCCTCGATTACCATCGTTCCACCCCATTCAACCAAAAGCAAGCCTTTATGTTGCATTCCATAAGTCGTGCGTCTCAGTACCACGCAATCGACCCACCCGATCCATTGTTTCATCCCATTTACATTTCATACATGTTTTTACCCACCATGACTTAGGAGGACCATATTGTTCGCTATTAACTTCTTTTACTTGCATTTCTAGTTTAATATCTTTTAGGTAGATTTAATTTCAAACCTCACTAACCATAGGTTATCTTCAAACTCAACTAACGTAGGGTAAGTCTAGTTTCCCTTAGAATTTTTCCTTTGATAACTTGAGTCTCACTTCTCATCTTTTAAAGAAAATCAAAAACACTTAATAAAGGTAAATATGTACAATGCGCCACGAGCCTTAAGCTATACGGGAAATGATTAGTGGAGGTCTCCTTCACTCTTCTAGGATGCTTTACAAACGTTCCATTGGGGGCGATCTTGGAAAGTATTCGCTCCTGTGTCATAGTCTTTAGTGTTGTACATATGAAAAACACAAATTCAAAACACTTCTTATAAAAGACAACAAACCAAGAAGTCACGTCTTCTTTTCTCATCTCATACTCTTTGCGTACGAACATGATTTGTCTTGCCAGTTCAAACAGCGACACGGTAAACACCCTCGAGTCAGAGCCGGTAACACCTGAGCTAGAGCTATGGCAACGTCATCCTAAAAATCACAAACGAGTGTAAGCCTTAGTTAGACGAACTACGGCGTCTCTGATCCTCATTTATACCGATGAGGTACGTAGGCAGTGGGGTAGGGCCCATTCGAGTACAATCTTTTATTTTCCCTACATTTTCCCTTTTATTCCCATTTGTTCATTCCATTTCTTTTCTCAAGTTCCATTTCATTCCAGAAAGCCATTATTTTCATTCAAACAGCATATAATTTCTCACCCATTGAAAACAGACTTATAAGCATGGATTCCGTCGGGTACGGCGGACGGAT
This sequence comes from Lathyrus aphaca, assembly GCA_963966055.1. Classification (NCBI taxonomy): domain Eukaryota; kingdom Viridiplantae; phylum Streptophyta; class Magnoliopsida; order Fabales; family Fabaceae; genus Lathyrus; species Lathyrus aphaca. The sequence goes on from OZ014520.1 coordinate 514,582,120, forward strand.
TGGGGTGTTAATACCTTCTCAATTCGTAAGCGACTTCCGGACCCAGATCTTTGGTTCGCAAGGCCTCGTCCTTTTCCTTCTTCCTTAGGTTTGTGCAACATTACCTTTCCCATTCCTTCGGGATAAAAATGTCTGGCTGGCGACTCTAACTTTTCCGCGCCACTTTCGCGTTTGTACTAGGATGAAAATCCCGGGAGCGACATCACTAATGAGGAAACCACAAAGGTATCCCCTATTCCTATCCTCTTATATGTCAAGAAGTCGGCCGGAGTCATGGATCCTTGTATTTACTTGACATACGAAATGGATTCAGATCCTAGGCCCGTACACTTAGAACCGTCACTTCACATGGTCCTTACACCATCATAAGTCTCTTTACCCGTAGACTCCATTCTTACTAAACACGGGAACCAAACATGTCAAGTAATGCATACGTACGTTCCAGAGGAGCCACTGGATCATGAAACTGCATCTAAGGGAAATTCGGTTCCGATTACGGGATTTCACTCATATAGGAATGTATAAAACACTCATAATGCCTATTAACCTTTTCCACAAAAATAACACCCAAACGGGTTCACACACATGTTTCATATAGTGTCTCACTCACCACTAGAACATTACTTGACTAAGATACTTCTCTAAGCATCGAATGTTCGAGCATCGCCATCTTGTTTCTATTAAATTCCTAGTCACAACTAGGTTCTATTATAACAGGGGTAAGTTCTCCTCACTCTTCCTATTCCATCTTTTAAGCTTTTTATCATTAATCACCTTTTTACATCATTTCATACAAAACATAGAGAAAACACGAATATAAATGATTCGCATAAAAGATAAGCCTTTCAGAGCCAAGCCCAACACCAACACAATATGAATTTTAGGACAAAGGTCCCTCACCAAGCATCAAACCACTCTCATGATACTTATCACAGTTAATGACACATATACATGTATAACATAATGCGATAACATAAGCAAAAACACATAATATCTCATCACATAAGAATATCACTTTCATTCAAATTCCACCAATTAATTAATTCCACATCATTATTAATATTTTCACTTTTATTGGATAGAGCATTGCAAGAGCTCTCTATCGATATAAAGAACGCTTCAATCAGACACCCGAGTCAAAAGTTATGGATATTTTAAGAAACGAAAATCATTTGAAAAACTGCCAAGGGGAGTTTGATGAAGATTGATGAAGAGATTCTTCAATCCAAGCTTTTCATCTTCTTTCTCTTCTCTTCCACTTCTTACCAATTTTTCTATATTTTTCTTTCTTTTCCAATATATATATATATATATATATATATATATATATATATATATATATATATATATATATATATATATATATATATATATAATCCAATAATATAAAATATCTCCAATTGATATTTTACCGTCAAACACCAAATGCTCAAATATTAGAGTTACCGAAAATGTCTCTAATGTACCAATTAATAAAACTTCAGAGACGAATAATATTAATCAATTAATTCTAAGTTCAACAATTACTCTAATTACCTGAATAGATAAAATCTCGGAGCATACCGGAAACCAAAAGAGTCCATTTAATATTATTCAGAGCACTTATTTAAATACGGGGTATTACATAGGATACTTCCTTTGACAGATTTCTATGCGTGATACTCAATGTTGTATTCTGATAACAACATTTGCCAATAAGCAATTATTCCTGTTAATGCAGGCTTTTCAAACACTTGTTAGGATTCGGTCATAGTTGGTATTTTCTCAGACGTTGGGACATTTTTTGCAGATGTTCAACATGTTCCTCTTCGGTCTTTGACTTGCCGATCATATCGCCGACGTACACTTCAATCTCTTTATGAACCATGTCATGAAAAAGAGTTGTCATTGCCCTTTGATAGGTAGCACCAGTGTTCTTTAATCGAAAGGACATTACTTTGTAACAGAAGATGCCCCAGGGTGTAATGAAAGATGTTATCTCCATGTCTTCGGGTGCCATTTTTATCTGGTTGTAGCCCGAAAAAGCATCCATGAAAGAAAATACTTTGTATTTTAATATGTTTTCTACCAGCATGTCGATGTGAGGTAAGGGGAAGTCGTCCTTTAGACTTGCTTTGTTGAGATCCCAGTAGTCTACACACATTTTGACTTTTCCAACCTTCTTTGGTATTGGCGCAATGTTTTCCAACCATTGAGGATAATCTGAAGTGGCGAGAAATCCTGCGTCGATTTGCTTATGTACCTCTTCCTTGATTTTAATAGCTGTGTATGGATGAGTTCTTCTTAATCTTTGCTTGACTGGCGAGAATTTTGGCTTTAATGGTAAATGATGTTCCACGATGTTGGTATCCAACCCTGGCATGTCCTGGTAGGACCAAGAAAATACATCAGGAAATTCTTTGAGTAGTGAGATAAAGATTTTCCTTTCATCCGAACAGAGTAGTGCGTCGATATTGACTTCCTTTCTTTCTTGTTTTGAACCCAAATTGACCGTTTCCAACGGTTCTTTGTAAGTTTGAATGGAATTCTCCTCTTGTCTGAGATGTCTGGAGATCTCTTCTGGAATTTCGTTGTCATCTTCCTTTTCAACTTCGAATATCGGGAACTCAAAGTTGGGAAAAGGCATTGGATCACATGTTTCCATGGGGTTTAAAATAGTTAATCTGCGCGATGATGATATCGAGAAAACACATTTAGAGAATGCAAAAAGAAAGTTTATGCAGATTAGTTTGAAAAACGTTTGTTTTTTTTTTTGTTTTTTTTTTTAGGGATTACCATTTTCTGAAAAAGTGACAAGAGAAAACACCAACAAGTGCGGAAGTACATAATGATATTTATGATTCGTCGGTTCTTGAAATACACAGCCCTATAAAACAAAACTATGTCACTTTGGGCTAAGTGTAGAGGATAATTTACAGATAGTAACCCCTATAAAACATTCCCTGACATTCGGGCGAGATGAAAGGTCAAAATAAAACTAAGCAATTACTTTGGAATGTGAATGATGTTTGGGACGTCAATAGAGACCCAATCATAACAAACTCTGTTGGAGATGCAGAAGTCTGGAACATGTCTTCCCGAAGTAGCTTGTGTAATGACATTAATTTATGGTGAAGGAGGATCCACAGAGTATTCCTTGTATGCAACTTGATCATGCGATAAATTGTCAGTTGTTTCTTCATCGATGCTCTCAGGAGAGTCTTCCCATCCATTTTATTGGATGTCTTTGATATCGTTGCGAGAACTTGCAGGAGCAGTGAACTTTACGAGAAAATAGTATTTTCCATTTGGTTGTCCCAAGGTGTCCCGCATTTTTGTGGGAGTTGATGAGTCATCTTCTGTAATGACATTCACTTATGGTGGTGCAAAGTTGAGGAAGTCTTGTCCTACAATCCTTGCAAATTTATCCATATAACATTGCAAGTCTCCGGTATTTCCCTGATAGGATTCCCATGTGGGTAGATCGTCCATTAAGTCTTCAAATGTACGATCAAAGTTATCTATCATTGGAGTGTCTTATAATGAATATGAGGAGCAGTAGGTACTTCAGAGATTTCTCTAAGCTCTGCTTCTGGAATATACTTTGAAATTGAGATCAGTAAGTCGAATGTCTCTTGCATTTTGTCCTAAGAAATGTATCCTTCCTTGTTAAAGTATGTTTTCCATTCGTCGTCGGGATCTTCGGAGCCTTCCGAATTATTTTCCTCGATGGTATGAACCTCTTGAGAGATTGGGTGAAGGAAGCCTCCACTGTGGAAAAAAATTTTAATAGAACCAAAGTTTATGTCCTTTGTTTCAGGTTTAGTTGTTGCTAAAGAACAACCAAGACCTTTTATGGATTCATTGATGACAGGAATTACGACTTGTCCCCAGCCTTTGATATTGTTGCTTTCCAGGGCTTGAAGAGCATCTTTGTAGGAAGTGATTGATGTTCCTATTTCCGGTTGATCCTCATTGCTTACAGAGAGAGCTTAGAACTGGGTTCCAACAACATCTTCTGGTTCCAAATACGAGAATGAAGATAAGTAGCTAACAATCAGGGCTCTTTCCCCAAATACTATCAACAATTTCTTATTCTTTAAAAACTTCAATTTTTGATGAAGTGTGGAGGTCACTGTCCCTGCTTCATGAACCCATGGTCGGCCAAGTAAACAACTGTATGTTGCGCGTATGTCCATGACTTGAAATGTAATTTGGAATGTGTGAGGTCCAATGGTTATAGGAAGATCCACTTCTCCGGTAACTGCTTTTCGATATTCGTCAAATGCTTTGACTACGACCTCACTTTTTCTAATGGGAGGACCTTGAATAGTCATTATTGTGAGAGTGGACCTTGGCATTATGTTCATTATTGTGATAGTAATGTTCAATGCTATATTGTGATTCTTGCCTTCTTCAGGAAGATCATTGTCATTAAATCCCAAATTGTTGAAATTAGTAATGCTGGAGATGATACCATCGAATTGGTTCATGGTTACATCTGGTACTACAAAGGCTCGCTCCTTAACCCTTTGTAATGCTTTTTGATGAGCTTCTAAGCTGAGCATAAGAGATAGCACAAATATTATTGAAGGAGTTTGTAGTAATTGATCCACAATGTTATACTTGCTTCTCTGGATGAGCCTAAAGATTTCATACTTATCTTTTGTTGCAGGATCTGGATTACTTGTCTGACCCACTGGCGGGTTAATGACCTCAGCTTGAGGTTCCTTTCTCTTTGCAGTTTCTTCAACTCCTCAGTTCAATACTCGTCCACTTCTAGTGACTCGACTTATATCAGCGATGCTCATAAGAGATGGTAGGGGTACTTCTTTCCCTCCTTCCATGATTGTTAGTCCGTATTTGTATAGAATTGCTTTCTCTAAAGCATAAGGCACTGATGCTGGAAAATAGATGACCAAAGGGGTTAGACGAGCCTTTCGGCTGTCGAAAGTAACCTCTATCGGTGTTGGCTTGGGAATATTTCCGTTGTCACAGGGAACTTCCAAGAATTTATTTTCTTTGACCAAAGGGATTATACTAAGAATCTCTTCATCGGTTTCACAATCCATAAGTCCAACTACTAGAACTTCCTGTATCATATTGATCTATTGTGACTCTTGGAGACAAGTAAAACCTTGCTCCATTTGATCTCGGATATCCATACGAACTATGATACATCCTCGTTTATCCGTTGAGCAGACCTCGTAATTTTCATAAATGTGAGGTGGCAAAAGATCGTATCCACTTTGTATACGATGCATCTTAACTCTGTTTGAATCTTGTATTTTAGCGTCGAACGTTTGTCTTCTAGCCGGAGTACCATTGTTGAGACTAATCTGACCAGTTTCTTCTTCTATGTAAATTGGATGCCACCAATGGTCCAATAAATCTTGAAGATCTCTTTGCACTATTGCACACTCTTGATTACCTTCAAAGCAACATCTGCAGTTCCGATAATCGTGCATTGATAAAAATCCAAGTTCGAAGTGCTTGTAGTGCAATTTGACTAAAATAGTATTCATTATGCGAATGTCAAAGACTTGAACCATGTTGATCTGAGGATCATTTTCTTCACGGTAATCTTTAATCCATCCTAAATCCATTTGTCATTGAAAGGCTTCCTGTACAAAGGAGCACCCTTGATCATTTGTTGAGCAGACAGAGCAACTTTGGTATTCATGTCGTGGCAAATTATGATGTAAACTTTGTCTGGAATGCATTGCAACCAGATTCATATTCGTTGTCCGAATTTCAAAGTTTTGAACAATTATCGGAGGATCATTAAGTAAATTGACTCCTCGAATTTCCTGATCTTGAATCCAATTAACCGACGCTTTCTCATGTTGTGGTAACGAATTTGTTTGAACATTTGGATTAGTATCTCTGAAAGATAAAACTTTGTTCCTAGCGAGTCTCTAGACATCGTGTAACACCCAAATTACCCCACGAAATTATTAATGAAATCATAGTAAAAAAAATTTCAACAAAATATTTGAGTGTCACAATTCAACTTCAAAACCAACATAAGGCTCAATGATACGTTTTCAAAATAAATTGTTCAACATGCAACAAAATTCAAAATAACATATAATATTTTGTTCACAAAAGGTTTTTCCCAAAATAAAATGCAACGTCGTCCTGACACCCAAAGTGACATATTAGAGTCGGTATCCTAATGACGTGAAGAACTTCGACTTCACTGACCACCAATCGACTTATCCTGCACACATGCACGTTACCAACGTAGGGGCAACATTCAAATTGAAGGGGTGAGATACTTACATCACAAAAGAGTAATATAATAATAATTAGTAAGTATCAGAAATAAAACACCACTTCTCGACAACAATTATTCAACCATATCATATACACAACAACATCATACACCTCAACAACATCATATACAACAACAACATCGTATACAACAACAACATCATACACATCAACAACATCATATACAACAACAACATCATATACAACAACGACCTCATACACATCAACAACATAATATACAACAACTAAAACAATCATGCAATGAGACCCTATTTGACTCTATGCATGCGGTACCATATCTGATCTCTATTTCAAGATCCAGTTCCCGTCGAAACTCTCAACCCATCTTTCATTGTCCAGTATGATCCCTATTTCATGATCACACCCATCGACCCCTATTCCATGGTCCAGTATGATCCCTATTTCATGATCACACCGTCGTACGATCCCTATTTCATGACCGCACCAACATCACCATAACTAACATACCCCACCTTGGTATATTATCCAACTATGCAATAATTCATGCAACACCAATGACATACATGCATACATGCAATGATTTCATTATACTACATCAACATAACAACTCACATACGACTACTCATCACAACACTAATCAACATACAATGATTCATTATCACTACAACTATCATCCATATCAAGCATTTTTAGCATATAACCACATAAATCAACTTCAACCATCACAAACCGAAAAATAACACATACCACAACATATCACATATACTTATATTAGCAATAACAACAACGATACGTAACTCATCACAATAACGACTCATAACAATAACAAAAGCCAATAAACAACCTAAATTATGTTCATTATTCGAGTTATACTAATTATCCCTACAATTATGTGTATAACTCCTCTTTTACTACCTCCAACTACACCACACCGATTCCTAAGCATTAATAAATCATCTAAGGAATTTTAAGGAATTTTTCGGAATTAAAAATCAACTTTTCTTGCTCCAAGTCTCGCTGAGTGAGGGTCATTGATCGCTAAGCGAGCTACTCTCGGGTTCTGAGTTTTTCCAAAACTAACTTGCTCGCTAAGTGAGCTCCAACTCGCTAAACGGGCTATGCGATTTTGCAATCCCTCCTCTACGCTCTACACTCATTCTGCTACGAAAACATCATACCAAAACACCAATACCAACCAAAATTCATAGTAATTACCAATTTTTCTCATCTACTTCATGTACTTATCAACTAACAACAACAAATTATCAACACCTCAACCAAAAACCTATTCAACCACTAAAACCCCAACATCTCATCTTCAACCTAGCCAATTCCCATTATAAAACCCTTTAGATATGGAAGAATCCCACCCTTACCTTGGTTTTGACGAGAAATTCCTCTTCCTCGCGAATTCATCGCTTCGACCTTAGACCTTTCTCTTCTCCTCTTCTCAATTTCACGGTCGTTCTTTTTTCCCAATAATACGATCCTTTTTCCTCTTTACAACTTAATCCCTTAGACCAACTTAGGGATTTCCACTCTTACCCTCACTAAATCCACCAAATGACTACCTTGCCCATCTACTCATATTCTCCAATTATTTATTTTATCATTTAATAATAATAATAATAATAATAATACTATCCACCATAATATAATTCTTAAATTAAAATTATATTCAATAATATATTATTATTCTTTATATACCAAACACAACATTTCCAAATAAAATAATTAAATAAAGTTTGGGGCGTTACAACTCTCCCCCACTAAAATGGTTTTCGTCCTCGAAAACTTACCTCAATCAAAAAGATTCGGATAAGACTCTCGCATCCGGCTCTCCAATTCCCAAGTCATAAGTCCCACGGCAGCTCCTCTCCGAACCACCTTCACAAGGACAATCACCTTGCCTCTCAATTGCATTACCTCCCGATCATCAATTCGTTTTGGTAATGCTTCAACTGTAAGATTATCTCTTACCTCAACTTCATCCATCAGTATATCATGCGATAGATCCAGAACATACTTCTAAAGCTGCGAAACATGAAACACATCATGCAAATTGGACAATATCGGTGGCAACGCCACTCTATAAGCAACAGGTCCAACTCTCACCGATATCTGATACGGTCCAATAAACTTAGGAGTAAGCTTTATCGACTTCAAATCTCGTCCAACACCGGTTACCGGAGTAACCCTCAAAAACACATGATCTCCTTCTTGAAACTCAAGATCCTTCCTTCTCTTTTCATGGTAACACTTCTGCCTACTCTGTGAAGTCCTCATCTTATCTCGAATCAACTTCACCATCTTAGTAGTCTATTGCACCATCTCAGGTCCAAGTACCACACTCTCACCTAACTCATGCCAACGCAAAGATGTCCTACATCTTCAACCTTACAAAGCTTCAAACGGTTCCATTCCGATACTGGAATGATAATTGTTGTTATAAGTAAACTTAATCAACGATAAGTGACTATCCCAAGCACCTCCTTGTTCAAGCACACAAGCCATCAACAAATCTTCAAAATATTGTATCTTCCTCTCCGTCTGTCCATCAGTCTGAGGATGATAAGTTGAACTCAACTTTAGCTTAGAAACCAATGCCTCTTGCAAACTCTCCCAAAACCTCGAAGTAAACCGCAGATCTCTATTCGGCACAATATTCAAAGGTATCCCATGAAACTTCACAATCACACCAACATAAATCTCTGCCAATCTCTGCAAAGAATAAGTAATACCAATCGGTATAAAATGCGCCGACTTAGTCAACCTATCAACGATCACCCAAATTGAATCATGCCCTCTTGGAGTAGTAGGTAACCCTGTAAAAAAATCCATCGATATACTATCCAATTTCTACTCGGGAATATCCAACGGTTGCATCAAACTAACAGGTTTCTGATGTTTCACTTCCGACATCTGAAAATTCAAACACGCATACACAAACTGAGCCACATCACGCTTCATACCAGGCCAACAAAATATCTTTTTCAAATCTTGATACTCTTTAATTCAAGATCATCAGGAATACAAATATGATCTCGAAATATAAGTACTCCCTGCTCACCAACCCGAAATTCATTATTTCCAACCCGTTCATCATTAACCATCAAGTCCACCAATTTCACAATTGAATTCTGATTTTCGCGAACACGATCAAGAAAATCATTATTAACCTTCAGCATTCCCAACATCACACTATGAGGTGTCTGTTCACAAACCAAACTCATATCTCTGAATTATTTAATCAACTCCAACTCTCTAGCCATCATAGCCGGCATATGCAATGTCTTCCGATTCAAGGCATCATCTACAACATTAGCTTTACTTGGATGATAATTCAAACTAAAGTCATAATCATACAAAAATTCTAACCAGCGTCTATGTCTCAAATTCAACTCTTTCTGATCAAATAGGTATCTCAAACTCTTATGATCACTATACACCTCAAACCTCAAACCATACAAGTAATGTCTCCAAATCTTCAAGGCAAATACCACAGCTGCTAACTCCAAATCGTGAGTAGGATAATTCCTCTCATGAATTCTCAACTGACGCGAAGCATACACCACAACCTGACCATCCTGCATCAATATTCCACCTAGACCCATCAAAGAAGCATCACAATATACCACAAACGGCTCATCTGCTTTCGGTAAAATCAAAACTGGTGCAATATTCAACTTCTTCTTCAGCTCAATAAAACTCTTCTCACATTGAGAATCTCACACAAAATCTTTATTCTTACAAGTCAATTGGGTCAACGGAAGTGCCAACTTCGAAAACCCTTCAATAAACCTTCGATAATAACCGGCCAATCCCAAGAAACTTCTAATCTCTATCACTGACTTCGGAGTCTCCCATTGTAGCACTACATCTACTTTGGATGGATCCACAACAATCCCTCTTTCCGAAATCACATGACCAAGAAAACTCACCTCTTTCAACCAGAATTTGCACTTCGACAATTTTGCATACAACTTCTTCTCTTTCAAATCTTGTAACACAATTCTCAAGTGTCCAACGTGCTCTTCTTCTGACTTAGAATAAATCAGAATGTCATATATGAAAACAATAACAAATTGATCCAAATACTCATGGAAAATCCGATTCATATATTCCATGAATACACCAGGTGCATTAGTAACTCCAAATGGCATCACTACATATTCATAGTGTCCATACCGAGTCCTAAAAGCAGTCTTCTAAATATCTTCATCCTTCACTCTTATCTGATGATAACCCGATTGCAAATGGATCTTACTAAACACCCGAGCACCAACTAACTGATCCATCAGATCATCTATCCTTGGAAGCAGATACTTATTCTTAATCGTCACCTTATACAGTTGCATGTAATTAATACACGACCTCATACTACCATCCTTATTCTTTACCAACAATATTGGCGCTCCCCACGGTGACACACTCGGTCTCACAAATTTATTTTCTAATAGTTCCTCTAATTGTTTCTTCAACTTAGATAACTCGGAAGTCGACATATGATACGGTGCCATTGAAATAGGTCTCGTTCCTGGCACAAGATTAATATTAAACTCCAACTCTATCTGGAGGCACATCCATAACGTCATTTGGAAACACTTCCGGTCTCTCACCACTTGGAATTCACTAATTGCCATATCACTCTCCACCGACAACGGTGCAAACAACGCCAAAACCTGCGCTTTCTCCTCCATAAGCTCTTTCAACTTTCGAGCAGACAAATAACCAGATTCTTCTTCCTCTTCATCATGAGTAAGAAACCGAACCTACTTACTGAAGAAATCAATATGAACATGGTTGTACTCCAACTAATTCATACCTATAATTACATCCATACCTCTCAACGGCAAACAAATCAGATCCACACCAAAGTCCTTACCATAAATCGATAACGGATAATTCAGACATACGAGAGAAGTAGTTAACGACCCATCAGCAGGAGTCTCGATAACCATCTTTCCTTGCATCGGAGACACGACAAGTCCTAATTTCCTCACACAATCAAGAGAAATAAAATAGTGTGTTGCACTTGTGTCAATCATAGCAATCAATATAATACTATTAATATGACAAATACCTTTAATCAAACGATCCTCGTTAGAAGTTTGTGTTCCTGTCAAAGCGAACACCTTTCCTCTAGTTGCAACTTTCTTAGGCTTCTGATAACACATACTGATATGACCTTGCTCCCCACAATTGTAGCAAGTAACCAGGTTTTCTATGCACTCGGTAATTAAGTGTCTAGGCTTACCACACTTGAAACATTTCTTCACATCACTCGTGCACTCACTGACACAATGACCCATCTCACCATATCTATAGCACTCCAGCAAAGTAGGAGCACCTCCTCCACTTGGCCTTTTTCCTCATTTTGTTTCTTCTTACCCTTATCAGTAGGAGCTGCATAATGTTTTCCATGATTCACTTGTTGTTTACCTCTTCTTTCAGTAAGACCTTTGAAATGCTCAGATCGAGCCTTGTTATCTTCCCCAAAGATCCTGTAACAATCCACCAGATCCGGAAACCTTCAGATTCTATGATAACCAATTGCCTGCTTAATCACAGGCCTCAAACCATTCTCGAATTAACACACTTTGAGAACTCAACAATTGCCTCGCTATAATGAGGATAGAACTTCGCCAAATCAGTGAACTTTGCAGCATACTCAGTCACAGACATATTGCCTTGTTTCAACTCCAGAAACTCGATTTCCTTCTTTCCCCTAACATCTTCAAGAAAATACTTCCTCATAAATTCTCTCTTGAACACATCCCAGGTGACTGCTTCATCGTATGCATCCAACCATTGGCGAGTGCCAACCCACCAACCATCGGCTTCAGCCACCAATCTATGTGCACCAAACCGCACCTTACTTCCTTCCGAGCACTCCATCACTCTGAAGATCCTCTCGATCTCCTTGAGCCAGTCCTATGCTCCATCAGGGTCATACTTCCCATTGAATGTATGTGGATTATTCTTCCTGAACTCATCACTTTCACAATCCCCAACATTCATCGGATTTTGCACGGCATGTGCCATCACTTGCATAGCAGCGGAAAGTGCAACATCGTTTCTCCCAACCATTCTAAAGTTGCCACACCACAAAAATATAACAATGATTTAGAATTAACAACAACACGACAACTGAGCAACAAACAACGCTCAACACTCAACAACGATATAACAACTCAACGACTCTACGACTCAACGAATCAACTACTTGGTCGGACGGACCAACCAGGCTCTAATACCACTTTGTAACACCCAAATTACCCCACGAAATTATTAATGAAATCATAGTAAAATTTCTCAACAAAATATTTGAGTGTCACAATTCAACTTCAAAACCAACATAAGGCTCAATGATACGTTTTCAAAATAAATTGTTCAACATGCAGCGGAATTCAAAATAACATATAATATTTTGTTCACAAAAGGTTTGTTCCCAAAATAATAAAAAATAAAATGCAACATCGTCCTGACACCCAAAGCGACATATTAGAGTTGGCATCCTAATGACGTGAAGAACTCCGACTTCACTGACCACCACTCAACTTATCTTGCACACCTGCACGTTACCAACGTAGGGGCGACATTCAAACTGAAGGGGTGAGATATTTACATCACAAAAGAGTAATATAATAAGAATTAGTAAGTATCATAAATAAAACACCACTTCTCGACAACAATTATTCAACCGCATCATATACACAACAACATTATTAACCTCAAAAACATCATATACAACAACAACATCGTATACAAAAACAACATCATACACATCAACAACATCATATACAACAACAACAACATCATATACAACAACAACATCGTATACAACAACAACATCATACACATCAATAACATCATATATAACAACATCATATACAACAACCACAACAATCATGCAATGAGACCCTACTTGACTCTCTGCATGCGATACCATATTTGATCTCTATTTTAAGATCTAGTTCTCATCGGAACTCTCGACCCCTCATTCATGGTCTAGTTTCATGATCACACCCATCGACCCCTATTTCATGGTCCAGTGTGATCCCTATTTCATGATCACACCCTCGTACGATCCATATTTCATGACCGCACCAACATCACCATAACTAACAATACCCCATCTTGGTATATTATCCAACTATGCAACATGTCAAGCAACAACAATGACATACATGCGTACATGCAACGATTTCATTATACTACATCAACATAACAACTCACATACGACTACTCATCACAACACCGATCAACATACAACGATTCATTCTCACTACAATTATCATCCACATCATGCATTTTTAGTTTGGGAAGAGTTATCAGGAGAGCGTAACTCGGCGTGGGATGAGTTATATGCCACTCATATCCATAACCCCTCCATCTGCTACTTTCAGAGGGTGTTGTCCAACATAGTTTTCGGATGGTACAACAACCACAAAGTGAATCAGAGAGAGTTTTTCTTAATTAGATGTGCCTTCTTAGACATCCCTGTGAACCCCATAGCTTTCATCCCCCACAAGATCGAGAGTACCTACAAAAGAGGGAAAGCCCCTTTTTGTTTTGGTGGAATGATCACCAACATTGCCATTAAGCTCGGTCTAGGTGAGAATCTCAGTCAACTGCCAGCAACTCCAACCTTGTACCTCGATATGGAGTATTGCAAGAATAGTCACCTCATCGGGAAAATGAGGAATAACCGGTATAACTTGGTTGTGAAAAACCGGGTTATCTGAAGCATCATCCTACCATGCCACTCCTGCAAAAATGTGAAGGTCAGAGCCAACTGGCACTATGATCTTGACGCCCCTTCACCAAGCGCGGCTGCACCAGAAGAGCAACAAGATGCATGGATTTATGAGATGCAGCAGATTATGGATGTGGAGGAAGTTTCTCATATGCAAGCCATTGATTTCTCCAACACCAACACCTCCACTAGACGTTGGTGTAGGAATCAACAACCCGCATTTATGGATGACATTATGGTGGCGATCATTCAGAGCAACGAGCTACATCAGAGGCACTATCAGGGGATGACGGAAAGGATGGGAAGAATGGAGCTTGAGCAGACAACACAAGGAAGAAGAATCACTGCTTATACAAAAGCATTAGGTGGCTTAACAAGTCGGGTTCAGGCGCTACATGATTATATCCATCATGTGGGTATAACGGATCATATAGCGATATATGGACAGAGAGCTGTGAGAGGCAGAGCCAGAGGAAGAGGACGGAGACCACCACCCCAGCAGGAGTAGTCTAGTTTTTAGTTTTTAGTTTTTATTGTTTTTGTTGTTTTATTTATTTAGTAGTGTACATATATCTCGCAACATTGAGGACAATGTCCGAGATAGTGTGGGAGAAGGGTATTAGATTTCCCCTTTCATTGTACGAAACATTATTAAATTAATCGAAGTATTTAGTTTTTAAATTCTCTCCAGTATTTTTAGCCATACCAAAAAAATTTATTCCCTTAGAATGCTTTCATTTAACATACCCTACGAGTATATAGGTTGATAGGCTTTATTAGGAAACTGAGAAAAGACTTAACAAAATTGATACAGTCTTGACACCTTAGACCCTTAGATATATGATATCGGTTTGGATACTTGTTATACCAAAATCTGAAGCTTTAGTTCTAAATTAGCCCCGAGTAGTATATATTAGTAGTCAACACCGCCTGAAGTACAAGCTACGTGGAGAGCCGGTGAAAATAAGTGATTGACCGCAAATATGCCAAAAAGAAGAAAAAGAAAAATCTTAAGAATATGCAATTCGTTGGTAAAACAATCAAGTTGTACAAAAGGCAAAGCGACAAGACTGAAGTTAGTTGGTTCAGAGGAATCTGGTTCTAAACTCGGTAGGGAGGATTACTATTTGATCCCCCACAACTTGCACTCAATATGATAGAGGGTTTCCACACTTGTGTACCAGACCTCGTATAAAAAAAGGATCAAAATCACTAACAGGTTACTCTACTATGCGCGTGTAAAGGTAAAGGGCTTAATGTGATTGCGTCAGAATGAAACCGGGTGAAACAGATGTAGAATCAGAATGCGCCTAAGAGGGGGGGTGAATTAGGTGTTATCAAAATTTTCTCGATTCTTTTTCTTTGATGGATGGATTTTGCTTTTACGGTTAAAGAACAAAAATTGTAAAGCAGAAAAGTAAAGAACACATGGAGGTTTATCCTGGTTCCCTTCACAATCCGAAGGTACATCCAGTCCCCTTTCCAAACCGAAAGAGATTTCCACTAGTTTTCTTTAGAACAGTACAACCTATCACACCTTCAATGGTGAGGCCTACTTTCTAACAAAACTATAAAAACAAGTGTGCAAGAACAATCCTCTTGCCACACTTACCCTTATGTCCAAACAATCCTTGGAACACAAGTCACCAAATAGAAATACACTTTCTGTAATATTGTTTGAGTGAGAGTACAATGAAATAATATCAATAAAATTGATCTTCTCCTATAATCAAGAATTCACTATAAATATTCAACACAAGTGTTCAAGACAAAATATGAAAGTTATGAACTTATGAACACTTTTGAAAGATGAAGATAACTTGAATAAAGTGAATTTGATTGTATGAAATATTTGAAATTTTTCTAGGAGGTGTTTATGAATTTGAAAATGTTAGAATTTATAATAGATGAAACACCTATTCAAAAAGGTATGAAAATTTGAAAACAAATTCTTTTGAAAAGGTATAAAAATTTATGAAAGAAAATCATGAAGAGGTATAACTTTAACAAAATATTTGAATTTAAAAAATAAACAATTTTACAAACTTTCTTCAGTGTTAACCGGTTAACCAAATAGGTTAATTGGTTAACGCCTATGAACGTTACCACAGAATTTGAAAATTGTTGCCGTTAACCGGTTAACCCATATGGTTAACCGGTTAACACTGTTAAAATTCAGAAAAATATTTCTGTTAAAAGTGTTAAACCAGTTCTAATTTCATTTTCAAAAAATATGCACATGCAATAAAATTATGAAGATTATGTTGAACACTTGTATATCATATTTAAGAGTTAATTATTGATATACCTAAGCCTTGAGACAAGTCTTGAAAGTGTAGCACAAAATCTTGAATCGATCGGAAACATTCCATTGATGATGCATAGCCATGGTCTTGATTGCTTGTTGTCATCTCGACTTTTTGCAATCTGGAATGAGCTTGGATAATGTTGACTTCATCAAAACAAAGAGCTTGAAGTATGCTTCTACATTCTCCCCCTTTTTGATGATGACAACCGAGCGAATTTGCGTACAAGCTTTGATCGATCAATCATGTTCTAGACTTGCTTCTCCTCCTATGTTCAGCAGCTTCCCCTATCTAAAACAGAGGCAAAATTCTGCACAGAGAGATATTAGAAACCAAAGCTCTTCTCCCCCTTTGTCATTAGCAAAAAGGAAGAGAGGATCAAGCATAAATATGAAAAAATACAACATAAAATTCAGCATGATGCAACTTAGTATGAAAGCATATATAAACACATACACATAGCAAAACATAATTGGATTGAAACGGATAAGAGTACGAAAACATAATCGAACCGAAATCAAAATTGCCTAACAAACGTAGGACTTATAACAGAATTTTTAAACGAAAACAATAAAGACAACAAGACATGCATGTTCATTCCTCCTCCGACATATCATCACTTTCATCTTCACCATCTTCACTACCGGCTTCACTTTCATCTTCCTCTTCGGGTTGGTTGTGAGAACCGATAATCAATTTCCGAAGACTTTTGAGAGTGCGTTGGGTTTCACGGTGGTTTTGTTGAGCTTCTCGGTGGTGTGTCATGATGGTGGTGTAAAGGAAGTCATTGGTTATGCCACCTTCGGGAATAGGAAAGGATGGAGCAGAAGAACCATCGGCATATTCATAAGAACCATCATTGTGTAACACAATTCTGGTATTATTCACAATAGTAATCTCATTGATTTCATTTGCCGTAGCCTTCATGGCAATAAAAGGTTCCCTACCAATAACCAAGTCGGTTTGCTCAATGATCCGAGAAATGAGCCTAGCATACGGAAGTCTTGTCTTCAAAGAGAGTTGTTGCTTCAAATGATACATCATAGTAAGCATCCAATTTATCTTCACCCTTTTCTTGATAGCAAATAGAACTTGTATTTCCAAGTCGTTGATTTGAGAGTGGTTTGAATCCTTGGGCAGCAGCACATAGCAAATGATATAGTGTAACAACCGATCATCAACGGTCAAATTCTTCGCATAGCATAAAGTTCTTGTAGTGCGTTGTCCCGATGTCACAACATCCTTTGGAAAACGGCAGATTGAGTAATAATACTCCATTTTGTTGTAGCCGGACCAAATGTCATCCATGTGATTCACACCTTTGCGTATAAATACACCGGAAAAAGGAATGTTCAAGGATGCAGCCAAAGCACCTAAATGTTCCTTAATTTCACAATTTCGAATAAGAGTATGCAACTTATGTTTACCATGCCTATCCATGTTGAGAGAAAAGTTGTGCATAGAGGATTGGACCAAATCCGGGTAAATTTTCCCATTGTCAGCAACAAAATCAAGCATCCCTTGAAATTCTAGTAATGAAGGAAATTTAAATGTTGGAGGTTTGAAGGATTTCAGAAGAACATATTTACCCTTAAGCAGTGGTCTGACTCTGACTTTGAAATCCAGCCCCCTCTTCTTGGTAGACTCCATTGTTTCTACAGCTGGAGCTTCTTCTGACACAGAAGCGGGTTCCTTTCCTTTCCTTTGGGGTGCCATGAACAATGATGGAGTTAGGGTTTATGGAGGAGATGATATTTGGTAAGTTTAAGGTAGTTTGAAGAGTGTTATAAAGATGTAGAGATAGTGGGTTTTTAAATGAGGGTTTAATTTGTTGAAGGTTGGAAGTTGGAAGAGGATGATAAATAGTGTTTTTGGTAGTCAAAGAGTTTAAAAGTTTAAAACATGTGGAAGAGAATGAACCAAACATGCAATATGTGTACTAGAATAATATAATAAAACATAGTAAAACAAATAAAACAAAAACAATTTAAACAGACAGAAGCTGAAACCTGCGCTGGAAATCCAAGTTTTGGATGTGTTAATCGGTTAACGTAATAGGTTAACCGGTTAACGGTTAAAAAATTTGAATTTTTTGAAAAATCCAGCAGCATGTTTTAGCCAAAAAATAATAACTTTTTCACAAAAAAAATTCCATAAAGTGTTAGCACTCATCAAAACGCAACTTTTGTTCAAAAAAGTTTTTGAAACCGATTATTTTCGGGTATACGAAAGTGAGAAAAACGAAAAACAGCGAAATGGGAGTGCTAGCCTTTTATGACTAAAAAGTAAACAAACATACATAAAATGCAATAAAGACATACAATAAGCAATTTTTTTTAAAGTAAAGGTTAGATGTCACCTTCATTGAGAATACCAAGTTCTCGTCGAATCTTGTAAAATTGCTCTTTAGCCAATGGTTTTGTGAATATGTCGACGAGTTGATTGTGTGTATCCACGAATGTAACATCGACATCTCCATTTAGAACATGATCTCGAAGGAAGTGGTGCCGGATATCAATGTGCTTTGTTCTTGAATGCATGACCGGGTTCTTCGTGATATTGATGGCACTTGTGTTGTCACACAGGAGAGGGATACAACCGAGATCTATACCGAAATCGAGAAGTTGTTGTTTAAGCCACAAGATTTGAGCACAACAACTTCCTGCTGCAATGTATTCCGCTTCGGCCGTGCTAAGTGCAACGCATGCTTGCTTCTTGCATGCCCACGACACTATTGCATTCCCGAGAATGTGACAAGTACCACTTGTACTCTTTCTATCGGTCTTACATCCTGCATAATCAGCGTCAGAATAACCAATTAAAGAACAAGTACTACCTTTAGGATACCATAGTCCAACGTGCGTCGTTCCTTTGAGATACTTCATGATCCTCTTCACGGCAGTGAGATGCGATTCCTTCGGATTATCTTGAAAGCGGGCACACAAACAAACACTAAACATAATGTCAGGACGGCTCGCCGTCAAATATAAGAGTGAACCGATCATACCTCGATATTTTGTAATATCTATTGAAGTGCCGAAAAGATCTTGATCAACATACATTCCGGATCCCATTGGAGTAGACATCTCTTTGCAATTGTCCATATCAAATCTTTTCAATAACTCCTTGCAATACTTGGATTGGTTGATGAAGATGCCATCCTTTGTTTGCTTGATTTGTAATCCAAGGAAGTAGTTCATCTTTCCCATCATGGACATCTCGAATTCGCCTTGCATCATAAGAGAGAATTCTTCGCAAAGATCTTTGTTTGTTGAACCGAAGATGATGTTGTCGACATAGACTTGAACAAGTAAGGTGTTACCCTTAAGATTCTTGATGAACAAGGTCTTGTCAACCTTTCCTTTAGTAAAACCTTTCTCACATAGGAAGTTGCTAAGGCGATCATACCAAGCCCTTGGTGCTTGCTTTAAGCCATAAAGATCCTTCTTCAACTTGTAGACATGAGACGGGTTCTTGAAGTCTTCAAAACCGGGAGGTTGTTTGACGTAGACTTCTTCATTGATGTAACCGTTTAGGAAAGCGCTTTTGACATCCATCTGGTACAACTGAAAATTCATAGAACAAGCGTAAGCAAGTAATAATCTAATTGCTTCTAACCTTGCTACCGGAGCGAATGTTTCATCAAAGTCGATTCCTTCTTCTTGGCTGTAGCCTTGAGCGACCAATCTTGCTTTGTTACGAACTATGATCCCATTCTCGTCAAGTTTGTTCTTGAACACCCATCTTGTGCCTATGATATGCTTGTTGTCCGGTCTTGGTACAAGAGTCCAAACTTGGTTCCTTTCGAATTGGTTGAGTTCTTCTTGCATAGCTATTATCCATTGATCGTCGCCTAAGGCTTCATCGATTTTTGTTGGTTCAATTTGAGACACGAACACCATGTTGAGGCAAGCATCCTTGAGATTGAGTCGAGTTGCAACGCCTTGGCTAATATCACCAATCACTTTATCTATCGGGTGATCTCTATGAGTTCTCCATTCTTTTGGAAGATCTTGATGTTCTTCAATGGTTGGTGACTTCTCTTCTTGTGATATTGATTGTTCTTTTGATATCTCCTTTTGTGATAGATCTACATCATCATCATCATCATCCACAATAATATTATCCTCTTTCGAGGGGTTAGTCTCATCAAATGAAACATGTATGGATTCTTCAATGGTAAGAGTACGTTTATTGAAAATTCTAAAAGCTTTACTTGATAGAGAATATCCAAGAAAAATACCTTCATCAGATTTCTCATCAAACTTACCAAGGTTGTCCTTACCGTTGTTGAGAACGAAGCATTTGCATCCGAATATGTGGAAGAAAGATATGTTGGGTTTCCTTCCCTTGAACAACTCATAAGGGGTCTTTTTGAGAATAGGTCGAATGTTGACACGGTTACTTACAAAACAAGCTGTGCTAACCGCATCCGCCCAAAAATATTTAGGAAGATTCGAGTCGCTAAGCATTGTCCTTGCAAGTTCCACTAGTGCCCTATTCTTCCTTTCTACGACACCGTTTTTCTGAGGAGTCCTAGGTGCGGAAAAGTTGTGAGAGATTCCATGCTCTTCACAAAAATCTTCAAATGATGAATTTTGAAACTCGCCACCATGATCGCTTCTTATGGAAACAATTGAGAGTGACTTCTCATTTTGAATTTGCTTGGCATACTTCTTGAATGCTTTAAAAGCATCACTTTTTTTCACTAAAAACAAAGTCCAAGTATATCTAGAGAAATCATCAACAATAACTAGTGCAAAAACGTTACCTCCGAAGCTTTTTGTTCTAGATGGACCGAAAAGATCCATATGTAACAATTGGAGTGGTCTTGTAGTAGATATCACTTTCTTGGTCTTGAAGGATGTTTTGGTTTGCTTCCCCTTTTGACATGCGTCACAAAGCTTATCCTTGATAAACTTCATCTTTGGAAGACCAACAACTAGATCATGCTTTAATAATTTATTCAAATGCTCCATGTGAATGTGAGCAATCCTCTTATGCCAAAGCCATGCATCGTTGTTGTTTGCCATTAAGCACTTCACCTTCAAGAGAGAGTCATCAAAAGAAATCATAAAAATGTTATTAAATCGTTTACCTTTTAGCAAGAGTTCATGAGTGACTTCGTGTTCTATCAAACATTCCTCCTTTGTGAAGTTGATTCGGAACCCTTTGTCACACAATTGACTTATGCTAAGAAGGTTGTGTTTAAGGCCTTCCACATAAAGGACGTCTTCGATGATTGTATGAGGAGATGCACCAATGGTTCCAACTCCAAGAATTCTTCCTTTGTTATCATCACCGTAAGTAACGTATCCTTTGGCCTTAAGTGTTAGACTTGAAAATTTGTTGATGTCGCCCGTCATATGCTTTGAACAACCGCTATCGAGATACCATTGCGTAGAAGTTGTTTACAAGCATACCTACAAAACAAAGTCAAGTTTTGTTAGGTACCCAAATTGCTTTGGGTCCTTGATAGTTAGTACCCTTTTCAACCCACACATAATGCCCTTTAGCAACACCAATGTTGCGCACATAGCAAGCATTAGGTGTATGGCCTTTGATTCCACAATAAAAGCAAATAGGTTGAAATTGACTTTTGAATTTAGGAACATATTTTTGTTTCTTAATAATCCTTTTCTTTTTATGACTTTGATGCATAGTTTTAACATTGTTAGTCTTTTCCTTAACAATTTGTTCACTAGCTTTTACGAAAATGGTTTCACTTGTGCTTGGTTTGGAAAAATTAGAATATCCTAGGCCACTTTTATCATTTGGATATCTTTGGTGCCTAAGAATTTCCTCCAAGCCAATTTGACCTTTTTCATATCTTTCTAAAACTCTTTTGAGTTGAACAATTTGAAAGGACAATGACTCACAATTTTTACATGTAAGGCTTTGTTTTTCATCCTTTATATTTTGTTTTTCATCTTCAATGTATTTTTCAAAAGATTTATTTTGTTCTTCTAAGGATAATATTTTCTTCTTTTGGGATGAAATATTTTTGTACAAAGTCTTACATTCCTTTAGAAGTTCATCTATGACTTCTTGTGCATCATTTTCATAAATTGAAAAGTTACTACTAACCTCATCATTTTCTTCATCGGAGTGATGTGACGCCATTAATGCCATATTTGCACATTCATCGCTTTCCGATTTCGATGAAGAACTAACTTCATTGTCATCCCACGCGACATAAGCCTTTTTATTCTTGAAGTCCTTCTTGCCTTTGAATCCTCCTTTCTTCGCAAGTTTTGGACAATCTGGTTTTATGTGACCTTGCTTTCCACATTCATAGCATGTAACTTCTTGATTCAATGTGGATGCATCCTTCTTCCTGAAATGTTTATTCTTTTTAGGAAAAGAAGAATTATTATTTTTGTTAAAAAACTTACCAAGCTTCTTAAAAGAAGCATGAAGTTCTCATCTTCGGAGATCTCGTCATCTTTGTCATCCTTCGTGTCAATCTTCAAAGCAATTCCTTTGGACTTTTTCTCTTGACTTTCATGCTTCTCGAGCCTTCCAAGTTCCAATTAGTGCTCTTGAAGTTTGCCAAATAGAGATGCGGATGTTGTAAGTTATAAGAGTGCGCCTAAGAGGGGGGGGTGAATTAGGTAGTCGACAATTCTTTGATCGTGTTTCCGGTTGTTGATTATTTTTCGTTAAGTGCTGAAAAATAAAGTGCTGAAAGTAAAATGAAGTATTTTTCAAATTTCTACAGTAGGAATCGGTTCCCACATGGGACAACCCGGTTCCTGCTGAACGTTATAAAAAATTTGAATTTTAACAAAGGGGAACCGGTTCCCAGAGGGGGACAACCCGGTTCCTAGTCTTAA
Organism: Lathyrus aphaca; assembly: GCA_963966055.1. Lineage (NCBI taxonomy): Eukaryota > Viridiplantae > Streptophyta > Magnoliopsida > Fabales > Fabaceae > Lathyrus > Lathyrus aphaca. Next base: position 514,605,258 of record OZ014520.1, read on the forward strand.
AAACAGAATCATGTTCTTTTCAGGAAAGTGGAACCCGGTTCCCACATGGGGAGGAACCGGTTCCTGCAGCCAAAAAACAGAATTTCAAGTTTAAACACACAATGATATTTTTATGCTTTTTATGAGAAAATCTTGAACACTTATATGCATGATTAAGGAATGGAAACATATACCTTGAGAATTATTTCAGTCCATAAGATCTTCAATAATTCTTCAATATTCAACACTTTTTGCACATCCTTTTTGATAGATGGATCATCATGTTGTCTTCATCAAAATCATTTGATTGAGAAGCTTGCTATTACATTCTCCCCCTTTTTGATGATGACAACCAAAACTTGGAATGTTGTTTTTGCAAGACTCCCCCTATGTTGATGACTCCCCCTAAGTCCATAAGTTGCTTGAATTATTGGAGTGAGTTTATTTGACAAGTATTAAAGGCCTGCAAAACAAATGGAGCAAAAACAACATACACCAAATCTTCTCCCCCTTTGTTATTATCAAAAAGGATGGGGAAAAGATGAAATAAAGAAATTCATAGCATATCGTTAAAGCGAACAAGTTTTAAACTTAAAACATGAAATTCCACTTAGTTGAAAACATTAAAATAGGACATAAGCCTAAACATCACAAACATAGAAAACTGAACAAGAAACTAAACGAAACTAGAACATATAATTAACCTAAACATTTTCATTCATACAATTAACTAAATAAATAAAGCATATTGAAATAAATAAATAAATTTTTAGAGAGGTGTACCTTGAAAAAAGATAAAAAAAAAATTAATTAAACATCACCTTCATCTAAAATTCCAAGCTCTCTTCGAATTTTGTAGAAAGGTTCTTTTGCAAGAGGCTTGGTGAAGATATCCGCAAGTTGGTTATGAGTATCCACAAAAGTTACTTCGACATCTCCTTTAAGTACATGATCCCGGAGAAAGTGATGACGAATGTCAATATGTTTGGTTCGAGAATGCATGACGGGATTCTTCGTGATGTTGATTGCACTTGTGTTATCGCACCGGAGAGGAATGCAACCAAGATCAATTCCGTAGTCACTTAGTTGTTGCTTTATCCAAAGATTTTGTGCACAACAACTTCCTGCCGCTATGTACTCTGCTTCGGCTGTACTAAGAGCAACGCACGCTTGTTTTTTGCAAGACCACGAAACTAGAGCATTTCCGAGGATGTGACATGTTCCACTTGTGCTTTTTCTATCAGTTTTACATCCTGCATAATCTGCGTCAGAATAACCAATTAAAGTGCAGCTACTACCTTTAGGATACCATAGACCAACATTTGTCGTTCCCTTGAGATACTTCATGATTCGTTTGACCGCCGTGAAATGTGACTCCTTAGGGTTTGCTTGAAAGCGAGCACACAAACAAACACTGAACATAATGTCAGGACGGCTTGCCGTCAAATATAATAATGAACCAATCATACCTCGATATTTTGTGATATCAACCGATGTTCCCATTTCATCTTGATCAACGTAGGTACCGGAGCCCATTGGTGTAGACATTGCTTTACAACTATCCATATCAAATCTTTTCAAGAGTTCCTTGCAATATTTGGATTGATTTATGAAGATTCCGTCCTTTTGTTGCTTGATTTGAAGTCCAAGAAAGTAATTCATCTTTCCCATCATCGACATTTCAAATTCGCCTTGCATCATTGAAGCAAACTCTTCACATAGTTGATTGTTGGTTGAGCCAAAGATAATATCGTCCACGTACACTTGAACAAGTAAGGTATCATTCTTTGTTCGTTTAATAAACAAAGTCTTATCTACCTTGCCTTTTTCAAAACCTTTTTCGCATAGAAAATTACTTAGACGATCGTACCATGCCCTTGATGCTTGTTTTAGACCATAGAGTGCTTTCTTCAACTTGTATACATGTGAAGGGTGCTTGAAGTCTTCAAAACCCGGAGGTTGTTTGACGTAGACTTCTTCGTTGATATATCCATTAAGGAAGGCGCTTTTAACGTCCATTTGAAAAAGCTGAAAATTCATTGAACAAGCGTAAGCAAGCAATAAGCGTATAGCCTCTAACCTTGCAACCGGAGCGAAGGTTTCTTCAAAATCAATGCCTTCTTCTTGATTGTAGCCTTGTGCCACCAATCTTGCTTTGTTGCGAACTATGATTCCATTTTCATCAAGTTTGTTCTTGAACACCCATCTTGTACCAATGATGTGCTTGTTACTTGGTCTTGGAACAAGTTCCCAAACTTGATTTCTTTCAAATTGATTCAATTCTTCTTGCATCGCAAGTATCCATTGGTCGTCATTCAAGGCTTCATTGATTTTAGAAGGTTCAATTTGTGAAACAAATGCCATGTTCAAGCAAGCATCTTTGAGATTCAATCTTGTTGCTACACCTTGACTTATGTCTCCGATAACTTTGTCAATAGGATGATCTCTATGTGTTCTCCATTCTTTGGGAAGATCATTGTTGATTGACTCTTGTTGAATTGATTCATCATGATGTTCTTCTTGTTTTTCTTCTAGATTTCCAATGAGGTCTTTAGAAGCATCTTCTTTAGGAACTTCTACAATTTCATCATCATCATCACACAAAACAATATCCTCTTTCGAGGGGTTAGATTCATCAAATTTAACATGCATAGATTCTTCTATAGTTAGAGTTCTTTTATTGTAAATTCTAAAAGTTTTACTAGAGAGAGAGTAGCCGAGAAAAATACCTTCATCGGATTTTTCGTCAAACTTACCAATGTTGTCTTTGTCGTTGTTGAGAACAAAGCACTTACACCCGAATATGTGAAAGAAAGAGATATTTGGTTTTCTCCCTTTGAAGAGTTCATAAGGGGTTTTCTTGAGAATAGGCCGAATATTAACACGGTTACTTACAAAACATGCCGTGCTCACCGCATCCGCCCAAAAATACTTAGGAAGATTTGAATCACTTAGCATTGTCCTTGCAAGTTCTATCAAAGACCTATTCTTCCTTTCTACGACACCATTTTGTTGTGGAGTTCTTGGTGCGGAGAAGTTGTGTGAGATTCCATGTTCTTCACAAAAATCTTCGAAAGAAGCATTTTGAAATTCTCCACCATGGTCGCTTCGAATGGAGATAATTGTAAGAGACTTCTCATTTTGAATTTGCTTGGCATACTTCTTGAATGCTTTGAAAGCATCACTTTTCTGCACTAAAAACAATGTCCAAGTATATCTAGAGAAATCATCAACGATAACTAATGCATAAACATTACCTCCGAAGCTTTTTGTTCTCGATGGACCAAAAAGATCCATGTGCAACAATTGTAGTGGTCTTGAAGTAGACACCACATTCTTGGAAATGAAAGTTGATTTAGTTTGCTTTCCTTTTTGGCAAGCACCACACAACCTATCTTTGATGAATTTGATCTTTGGCAATCCAATGACTAAGTCATGCTTGATCAATTTATTCAAATGCTCCATATGAATATGAGCAAATCTCTTATGCCATAACCATGATTCATTGTTGTTTGCCAAGAGACACCTAACATTCAAAGACAAGTTATCTAAAGAAATTTGAAAAATATTATTAACCCTTTTACCTTTAAGCATAACCTCATGAGTAACCTCATTTTCAATCAAGCATTCATCTTTAGTGAAGTTGACTTTGAAACCTCGGTCACACAATTGGCTAATGCTAAGGAGACTATGCTTTAGACCTTCCACATATAGGACATCTTCTATAGTTGTTGAAGGCGGTGAACCAATGATGCCTATGCCAAGGATTCTTCCTTTATTGTTGTCACCATAAGTAACATATCCTTTGGCCTTAAGCGTTAGATGTGAAAATTTGCTTAGGTCACCCGTCATATGCCTCGAACACCCACTATCAAGATACCATTGACTTGAGGAGGTCTTCAAGCATACCTACAAAACAAATTAAGTTTTGTTAGGTACCCAAACAGCTTTGGGTCCTTCATAGTTAGCACCTTTCTTGATCCACACATAATGCCCACTTGGAACACTAAAATTTCTTACATAGCAAGCATTAGGTGTATGGCCAATAATACCACAATAAAAACAAGTAGGTTCAAAATTGCTTCTATATCTAGGAGGATAAGATTTCTTCTTAGAAAAGGATTTATTCTTATTATTTCTTTTCTTTCTAGCATATTGATGACCTACTTTATGCTTGTCACTTTCTTTCATAGGATTTTGTTCTTTAGCTTTCACAAAGATGGTCTTGTTTGAAGTTGGTTTTGAGAATTTTGAGTAACCAAGACCACTTTTATCATTTGAATATCTTTGATTGCTAAGAACATTTTCCAATCCAATTTGTCCTTTTTCATATCTCTCTAGGACTCTTTTTAATTGGACTATTTGAAAAGAGAGTGACTCACATTTAGTGCATACAAAATTCTGTTTTTGTTCACTAATCAATTTTTCTTTTTCAAGCTTAAAACCATTTTCTATTTTCTCAATATTTTCTTCTAATGTTGAGATTTGTTTCTTTTGAGATGAAATGGTTTTGTACAGAATTTTGCACTCACTTAAAAGTTCATCAATTGCTCCTTGAGTGTCATTATCAAAAATTGAAAAGTTATTACTACTAACCTCATCGTCTTCATTGTCGGAATGATGTGATGCCATCAATGCTAGATTTGCGCTTTGATCACTATCGGAGTCCGATGAAGAACTTATTTCGTTGTCATCCCAAGCAATGTAGGCTTTCTTTTTGAAATCCTTCTTTCCTTTGTTGTCATGGTTCTTTGCGAGTTTAGAACATTCCGGTCTAATGTGGCCTTTCTTTCCACATTCATAGCATGTAATATCTTCGTTAGATGTTGATGTTTCCTTTTCTTTGTTCTTTGAGAACTTCTTTCTTCTTGTGTAACTAGAGTTTCCATTGTTATTTTTTGCACCAAAAAATTTTCCTAGTCTTTTTACAAGAAGCATAAAATTTTCGTCATCTTCCGGATTGTCTTCTTTCTTTGCAACTTTGGAATCAACTTTTAAAGCAATGCTCTTGGATTTCTTTTCTTGGTTCTCATGTTTCTCCAATAGTCCAAGTTCCGTCTCATATTCTTGAAGCTTTCCGAATAAAGTAGCGGATGTCATTGTTGCTAAGCTTTTCTTTTCGGAGATCGCCGTCACTTTGGGTTGCCATTCTCTTGTTAAAGACCTAAGCACTTTAAGATTAAGTTCATCATTTGATAGTGTCTTACCAAGTGCTTTCAAGTGATTTGTCAAATGCACGAATCTTTTCTGCAAGTCGAGGATTGATTCTCCCGGTTGCATTCGGAATAATTCGTACTCTTGACTTAGCGTATTCAACCTAGATCTTTTTACTTCAGCCGTTCCTTCGTGAGTTTCTACAAGAGTGTCCCATATTTCTTTTGCCGTTGTACATGTTGAGACGCGGAAGAATTCATCCATTCCAAGTGCACTTTGTAAGATGTTGATAGCCTTTTTGTCATAAAGAACTTTTTTCTTATCATCATCATCCCATGACACTTGTGGCTTAGATGAACTAGCACCATTGACAACTGTTATAGGAATGAAAGGACCATTTAGAACAGCCTCCCATATATCACTTCCTTGTGCTTCTAAGTGTGCCTTCATACGGAGTTTCCAAAAGTCGAAATATTGACCGGAAAATAATGGAGGCTTGTTGCTACTACCACCATCTTTGAAAACACGATCATTGTTTGCGGAAGCCATCTGAATCTATAGGAACAAGTTACCTAGAACTTGCTCTGATGCCAACTGTAAGTTATAAGAGTGCGCCTAAGAGGGGGGGGTGAATTAGGTAGTCGACAATTCTTTGATCGTGTTTCCGGTTGTTGATTATTTTTCGTTAAGTGCTGAAAAATAAAGTGCTGAAAGTAAAATGAAGTATTTTTCAAATTTCTACAGTAGGAATCGGTTCCCACATGGGACAACCCGGTTCCTGCTGAACGTTATAAAAAATTTGAATTTTAACAAAGGGGAACCGGTTCCCAGAGGGGGACAACCCGGTTCCTAGTCTTAAAAACAGAATCATGTTCTTTTCAGGAAAGTGGAACCCGGTTCCCACATGGGGAGGAACCGGTTCCTGCAGCCAAAAAACAGAATTTCAAGTTTAAACACACAATGATATTTTTATGCTTTTTATGAGAAAATCTTGAACACTTATATGCATGATTAAGGAATTGAAACATATACCTTGAGAATTATTTCAGTCCATAAGATCTTCAATAATTCTTCAATATTCAACACTTTTTGCACATCCTTTTTGATAGATGGATCATCATGTTGTCTTCATCAAAATCATTTGATTGAGAAGCTTGCTATTACAGATGTCATTGTTGAGAGACTCTTCTTCTCCGAAATTGCGGTCACCTTCGGTTGCCATTCCCTTGTCAAAGACCTTAGAACTTTCAAGTTGAGATCGTCGTTGGTAAAGGTCTTTCCGAGTGCAATCAAATGGTTGGTTAGATGAACAAATCTTTTTTGTAAAGCCACAATAGATTCTCCGGGCTGCATGCGGAACATTTCGTATTCTTGACTTAACGTGTTAAGCCTTGATATTTTAACTTCTGTTGTTCCTTCATGTGTTTCTACCAAAGTATCCCAAATCTCCTTCGCCGATTTGCATTGTGATTCACGAAAAAATTCGTCCATACTAAGAGCACTTTGAAGTATGTTGATTGCTTTCTATCGCTCCCACCAAATGAAGTCGGGTCAAATGGGGTACAGACGCGAACGGTCGGCGAGAGGAGATGCGAGAACACACAGGAGTGAACTCACAGGAGATGAAAAGAGTCGCCAGCTAGGCATTTTTATCCCGGAGGAAAGGCAATACTGCATAGACCTAGAAAGATATGGACAAGACGGTCGCGAACCAGAGAGACTGAGAAAGGGGGTTGGTTACAACCTGGGAAGGTATTAGCACCCAGATTGTCCGCCGTACTCGACGGGATCCACGCTTAAAAGATTTGTGTTTTAAAGGGGTAGTGTCAGTGCAATTTGTGTATAAAGAGAGCTGGAAAAGGTGTACAGGTGTCAGTGTAAAAGAAGTGCAAAGTGTGATATATACAGTGTCAGTGTAAGGATGAGAGTATGCTCAAGATCATGAGGCTAAAAGAATAAAGCTGGAAAGAGGGGGAATATACAGATACTTTTGTTCGATAACTGTTAAGTTATGCCTACGTATCCTCTCGTGCAATGAGGAAGTCAGAACACCGTAGTTCGACTCAAAGAGACTGAAAGATAAATTGACTTGTGAACTGCTTGCTTGCCTATGCTCAAGTGTATGACCTGCCTGGCTCAGGTGCAAACTGTCTTGCATTAGACGGAAGAAGCAAGTTCTCGGTTGTGAGTGAGGGTGATGAGAAAAGAATCCCAAAGGAGACGATTATTGTTTGTTTTGAGTTTTCAGTCTTTTATTGCTTTTGAAAATTTGTCATAAGTTTATGAGCTTAAGCCTAAACCAATGGATTTAGTAAACTCATCACATTTTCCCTCTGATTAGGGGTAATGAGAATACCTTAAGTGTGAAGTCAGCTTCTCATACTTAATCACCTTTGGTATAGGATTAAGATCATTAACCTACTTGTGATTATTTAGATGTTAAGTTATGCCCAATCAGACAGGGTTCCAGATACAATGCCTTTGCCACCTCTTCATTACTAGGAAAAACCATCTCAGGGTTGAAGGGGACTCCACCCCTGACAGGTACACCAACCAATGATGAATACTCTTCTAATAAAGGTCCCAACTGAAAATCCTGAAAGGTAAAGCACCTCAGAGGGGGGTCATAGAACTGCAGGCAAGTATGAATCAAGCTCCTCTGTGAAGGGTCCAAATCCATAACCACGTCAAGTATGCCTCCATAGTGTTCTCTGAATAGTGGTATATGGTCTGGAGTAATCAGGGTCTGAATCTTCCTGATGCTAGCCAGCTCAGGCTCAAAGAAATGGTAGGAGATATTACTCTTCTTGGGTGCCATGTTGCTGAAGAAGAGCTGAGACAGATGCTGAGAATAACACTGAAAATGGGCCACTGACAGGCTGGTGCAGGTGACTGAAGCAGGTGGCTGATAGCTGAAATAGATACTGATGAGGATAGGCCTATGCTGATGATGGGGTCAAAACCAAGCCAAAATAAAGTATGGATACCCTGAAAAACAAATAAGCAAATGTTAAAATGATGCAATGATGATGCATGCAAATGATATGCAAGGGTTTGTGACTGAGCAGGATCTGATCAAGTGCTCTGATATAAGTCCAGGTATGTTCAAGAAATCCAGATGGAGGTTCATAAGTCCAGTAACCAAGGTGGGGGACCCAAATAAAGATTCACATGTCCCGGGTTAAAATCACAAGAACTGTTCCAACATGGAGTACTCTTAATCAAAACAAAGTAACAGGGTATGCTGAGGTCAAGGATACCTGCAAACCTGTAAACAGCCCAACCCCCTCACAGGTGGTGTTCTAAAACAAGGATCCTCAGACTTGGATTAGTTATGAGAAGTGTAAACACTTCTAACCCGGAGGTACAGTGTTTACAATAACCATAAAAAATCCTCCTCTAATTCACCTCAGTTTCTGAAGGTCAAATACTAAAGGTCATCCAGACTTAGCAGGCTTCCCAGATAGCCCTAGCACTACAGGAAATCTGCAGCACAGAGTTCTCAAGAAGAAACCCATATCTGAACCGTGTTTCACATTCCCGCACCAGACCGAAATGGAATGGGAAAGAACATGAACCACTCTAGCCTAGGTGTCACTCAGGTCCCAGGTATAGGACCTCAACTCTCAATAGAACACCCACCCACCAAAGCAATAAAACAGATCCAGCCAGCACAATATGACAGTATGATATATGTAAAGCTATAAAGAAAGCAATAAAACAACTGTACATAAAGCAATAAATGAAATATACAAACACAAATAGCACATAACACCCCAGTAAACACAAATCAAACAAGCGCTAGGAGGAACCCACAAAAAGAACCAGAAGCCCTGGTTGCAGTATAAGGTTCCCCAGTAGAGTCGCCAAGCTGTCGCTCCCACCAAATGAAGCCGGGTCAAATGGGATACAGACGCGAACGGTCGGCGAGAGGAGATGCGAGAACACACAGGAGTGAACTCACAGGAGATGAAAAGAGTCGCCAGCTAGGCATTTTTATCCCGGAGGAAAGGCAATGCTGCATAGACCTAGAAAGATATGGACAAGACGGTCGCGAACCAGAGAGACTGAGAAAGGGGGTTGGTTACAACCTGGGAAGGTATTAGCACCCAGATTGTCCTCCGTACTCGACGGGATCCACGCTTAAAAGATTTGTGTTTTAAAGGGGTAGTGTCAGTGCAATTTGTGTATAAAGAGAGCTGGAAAAGGTGTACAGGTGTCAGTGTAAAAGAAGTGCAAAGTGTGATATATACAGTGTCAGTGTAAGGATGAGAGTATGCTCAAGATCATGAGGCTAAAAGAATAAAGCTGGAAAGAGGGGGAATATACAGATACTTTTGTTCGATAACTGTTAAGTTATGCCTACGTATCCTCTCGTGCAATGAGGAAGTCAGAACACCGTAGTTCGACTCAAAGAGACTGAAAGATGAATTGACTTGTGAACTGCTTGCTTGCCTATGCTCAAGTGTATGACCTGCCTGGCTCAGGTGCAAACTGTCTTGCATTAGACGGAAGAAGCAAGTTCTCGGTTGTGAGTGAGGGTGATGAGAAAAGAATCCCAAAGGAGACGATTATTGTTTGTTTTGAGTTTTCAGTCTTTTATTGCTTTTGAAAATTTGTCATAAGTTTATGAGCTTAAGCCTAAACCAATGGATTTAGTAAACTCATCACATTTTCCCTCTGATTAGGGGTAATGAGAATACCTTAAGTGTGAAGTCAGCTTCTCATACTTAATCACCTTTGGTATAGGATTAAGATCATTAACCTACTTGTGATTATTTAGATGTTTTTGGTGTTTTTGTTTAGTGTTGAGTAATGAGATTAAGCCATAATCAGGGATTAAACAGACTCATTACACCATCCTAATAGAAGGATAATAGATGAGAATGTTTAAGCTGAGGAAAGCTCCTCAACTTAATCCATGATTACGGATTAAACTCATGACAAAACAAAGCCTTTATTAAGTGGATTTTAGTTAATGATATGATAATGAAGTGATTTTTTAGGGTTTGTAAGACAACTTGAGGGGGACTTGTCCATTAACACTAGGGTTAGTCCTTCTCAACCAATTAAGGAAGAATTAGAACCCTAATGCAAGGCCTAAGTTACAAGCTTGATGTCTTGATGATTATTAAGTGGATTGATTAAAGGAATTAAACACATTAAGGGTTTAACACTTAGGATTAAAGTTATACACTCCATCCTAATAGAAGGATGCAGGCATAAGCTTAATCACAAAGCCTTAAAGCCTTTAGGGTTTAGTCCCTGATTATGAGGTGAGAAGAGAAGACTCAAAGAGACACAAAGGTAAAACTAAGTGGGGAGACTAATCAAAACCCTAATCATTGTCATGCTTGGTTGTTCCTAAGGTTTGTGAGGTTTGACAAGAGAAATCTTCAATGGAACCACCAGGAAGCAGATGAAAGGATCAGGAGAAGCAAAGTAACTTGCTTCATTTAAGAAGACAAGTCACTTGAAGAAAGAAAGTGAGAAGAAGAAGAATGAGCAAGCTCAATCTCAAACACATAACAAAATGCAGCAAGGATGCATGAAAGAGATGAAAAGAAAATGTGAGAAGTGAAGGCAAATTCACTTCTCAAAGTTGCTTACCACCTGAAAAGTTAGTGAAAGGAATGCAATGCAATGCAAAATGGAATGAAATGGCATGATGCAAATCAAAACCAGAAGCATATATGAGATGATAATGATGCTATGAGATGATGTAAATATGAAACAAGGCATGGGGATGATCACATGAACAAATGGATGCAAATGGAGCAAGTTTAGAACCATGAACACACAAGAAACGTTATGAGATGCAAATGACATACAACATGGCAAATACATGATGCAATGATCAAACATGCTTTTAACATGTCTTAAGATGTCTAATGAAGCAAATGGATGCACAAAATGCTATGGCAAGTCATGGTATGAATGCAAATGTAAGATGGATGCAAAAGGAGGCCCAAATTAGGGTTTATGATCAATGCATCAAACAAAAACCAAAATCAGAAGCAAACATCAAGATAAAAAAAAATTGAAAATGCACTCAAAGGAACCCTAACCCTATACTAACTCACTGCCCAAAGGAGAGGTTTCAACTCTTAACCTAATTAGGGTTATGAATTTCCTAAGATTTCTAGGGTTTTAGGGTACCTTAACAAGAAAAATGCCAGGCAAATTGAAAATGAAAGATCAAATCATGCCAATTTAATCTCACAAACCACATGCTAAACAAAATGCAATGCAAAAAGAATCAAAGTCCAACTCTCAATGGTTAGGCAGAAATGATTTTTTGAAGTTTGGATCAAAATAATGCCCTAAAATGATTTTAATTCCATGAAAAATTCTCAAAAGACATCAAGATCAAAAAAAAATTTGGTTTGAGGGTTGGACAATGTTTCTAAATGATTATGAAGGTTTCATGAATTTTTTGGTGATTTTTAAATACCTAAAAGTATTTTTAATTAATTTATTCTCATTAATTAATTAAAAATAAACTTTTAAATGATTTAAAAATATTTTTTAATGCAAAAAATAAAAATAAAAATGTTTTTGGTTTCTGAAAATTAATAAAAGTATGTATAAAAATTTTCAGAATTTTTAAAATTGTTTTACTATTTTTAAATAAATGCACAAAACAAATGAATTAAAATGAAAATAAAATTGAAATAAATGGAAGTATGCTGAATGAGAGGCCAGGATTGAATCTGGGAAATAAATTGTTGACTGCGCGCGCAATCCAAAGGTCACAATTCAAACTAAGTTAAATCCTAATTTAATTAATTAAACTGAATTAATTAAGTTAATTATAGATTAGGGTTTCTAATGACAAATCCCAGCCATCCAAACACGCGCCAGTCTCCCTTGGTCAACTCATCCAACGCATCAGATTCAAACATCAATTAATGACACTGATTAGGGTTAATGGTTCTCAGGTGGCCGGAGAAGACTTCCGGTCGTCTTCTCCGGCGAACCAAAACCCTAGGTTTCACTACAAGCCACCCCACTTCAAATTAAACACAGGGAAATGATCCTCTAACATCCTAGAACACGAATCAACCATCAAACAGCATTTAAACTACATGAATCAGGCAAATCGAAGCAAACCTTTTTCACGGGAGAAATTTCAGAGTATCAATACATCCTCATTTTTCACTCATTTTCAACTTCAAACACATCATTATGACCAGCACAACATACACTTTCATATTATAACAAGAAAAACAAGTTCTGTGAGAAAGTGTTCTTGGCCATACCTGAGCTGGAAAGCTTCAATGGTGAGCTTCCATAACCTCCCACTCGTGCAAATGAACTCCCTTGGCCCCTCTGAACTCAATGGAATGCCTCAAAGCTCTTGTGGATGGCTGATTTGAGAGTTTGAGTTCTGATATGGCAAATTTCACAGTCAGGATTTGTAGGGTTTCAAGCTGCTTCAATGGTGGATTCTGGTTCTCTTGAGTGTGTATGATTTGTTGGTGAAGAGAAAATGAGTGTTTGATGGCTGTAGAGAGAGATTCGAAGAAGAGGAGTTTTTTGACAGAATTTGTGAGGGTTGTGTTGTGTGTTGTTTCAATGGCCAATGAGTTGCTATAACACTCCCATGATGTGTGAGTAGCCTGTGGAGCAGGTCAGTAGGGGTGGCTGATCACTATTCCAAGAGTATGGGGGTTTTGGCCAAAAAGTCAAGTTGATTTGTACTTGCAGCATGGGCTATGGCAGCAGCAGTCTAAGGGCATGTCTTGCTTCAGCTTGAGTCAAGGATGACCCTTGGATTGCTTGTGAAAGTCTGCAGCATTTGGATCATGAGTTGTGAGAGATTTTGCAACTTGCCCACTTGTGTTATCTCATGATTTTGGCTATGTAAAAATGAGAACTCTTGCTGAATTTTTGATGTGGAATGCCTCACTAGATCATGACAATGCATAGAAACCAATTAGTGATCACATAACTCCTTTGAGAATGATTTTGCCAAAAATCCCTCTTTGCATCTTCATGAAGATGACTTATGGATCAAGGCATAAAATGAGAAATTCCTTGGGCCAATTCTGATTTTATGTCATGTATGATCAGGTGGTGAAGTTTTGAAATGCATTTGATGACTAAATTTGCCTTGAGAAGTGAATTTGCAACTTTGCCTCTTTGGTGCATAACTTGAAATTTAGTGATTTTTGCCAACTTTGACAAGCCATAACTTTTGATCCAAAATGAATTAGGTCATGTTCTTGTACTTTTTGAAAAGGGAATGATCCATTCTACAAATTTCATGACCAAAGTTTTTCCATTTGAAGCTTTTTTGAATCAAAAAGTAAGGGTTGAAAAAGTTGCCTAAAATGGAAATTTCATTAAAAGTCAAACTTCCCCAAAAAGTCAACTTTGCAAAAGACTTGAAATTCTTTAAATTTGTAAACTTCTAACATCTTCCACGATCAAATAAAGATCATATACAATCAAAATGATGAAGAACACCCTTTGGTTGGGTCATTGGGGGCCTCAGATGCCCTGATTTTACACTGACTTGCTTGAAAAGTCAACTTATGATCAGATGACTTCCCCATGGAATTTCTTCATGAAAATTGATATGCATACTCCCTATACCATATAGAGACCAATAGAAACAAGAATGACCAAAATATTTGGAGTTATGGCCTCTGAAACCAAAACCCTAATTCTAGGTCACCTGTGCAGTTAAACCTGGCTCTGCATCCATGCCATTCTCAGTTCTTGTGATTCTTTGACATTCTTGACTTTGAGAGGATATAATATGATGCTTGAACACACATGGACCCCTTTGAAGTGATTGATGACCTTTGGAGTGGCTCAAGAAGCTCTTGGATTTCTCAGATCACAAACCCTAGATGCAGATGACTTTGAATCTATGCAGTGAATCAAAAATGTGATATGAGATGGTATGATTGAGTTTATGCATATGAAATGATCACAAGACATGGTGTGAATGGGTGAGGGCAAATTTGGGGTGTTTACAGCTTCCCCTATTCAAGCATGAGTTAGCTGTGCAGGGTGTAAGCGACGGCTTAACAGGCAAACAAGTTAACTTGTGGTTGAATACCAAAGACAGTCCAAAATTTGCACTCACAGGATGAAGAAGAAAAGGGATATAGATTGTAAACGGAAATAAAGTATATTGTAAAGTGTGAGCGACGGAGGAAGACCGTCGAGCAGAGGACGACTGCTGGGTAAAGAGCAATGACGGGGACGGCCGACATGCTGGGAAAAGTGCGGAAACTAAAGCAATGACGGGGACGGCCGACATGCTGGGGATAAAAAGAATTATGATGGGGACAGCCATCAAGTAAAAGCTGTAAGATTCTCTGGAAATTAATGAAAAAATGATGGGGACGGCCATCAAGTTCATAAAGTAAAGTAACCAACGATGGGGACGGCCATCGGGCTAAACTGATGAAGGACGATCATCAGGAAAAGGAAAAGGGACCACGACGGGGACGGCCATCGGGTTAAAGAATAAATGAAATAAACAGATGATGAGGTACGGTCATCAAAGGTGAAGGACGATCACCTAGCAGGGGACGGCTGCTCTGTTGGGGATAAGATGAGGGACGGTCATCTAAGGTGGAGGACGACCACCTGGCAGGGTACGGCTGCCGAAAATATCGCGACATAGGACGAATGCCGGATAAAAAGGTCAACGATGGGGACGGCCATCGGACGAGCATGATGGAGGACGACCATCAAGAGGTGGAGGACGACCACCTAGCAGGGGACGGCTGCTATCAAGGTTTATCATGACATAGGACGAATGCCAGATAACCAAAATCAACAATGGGGACGGCCATTGGATAAAATGATGGAGGATGACCATCAAAAAGGTGAAGGACGATCACCTAGCAGGGGACGGCTGCTAAAAATCACGACATAGGACGAATGTCGGATAGAAGATCAACGATGGGGACGGCCATCGGATGAGCATGATGAAGGACGATCATCAAGAGGTGGAGGACGACCACCTAGCAGGGGACGGCTGCTCTCAGGGTTTATCATGACATAGGACGGTTGTCAGATAAAAAGAAAATTGCTTTGTTGGCGATTTACTGGGGAATAGTAAACACGGACGAGTGTTTACATCCAAGAAATAAAGGTATAAGTGTTTAGATGTTTGTGTATAGATTAAAGATGCGGACGAGCATCCCTAAAACTACGATACGGACGAGTATCGGGTAGAAACAAATACTTGACGCATGTTCAGAGATGATGATACGGACGAGTATCAACTGGTTAACAAGGAACACGGACGAGAGTGTTGAATATGAGGGGACTCTTCTGGGGAATAGTAGACACGGACGAGTGTCTATATTCAAGAAGACCAGAGTGTTTGACACGGTGTATGGATTAAAGATGCGGACGAGCATCCTTAAGACTATGATACAGACGAGTATCAGGTAGAAACAAACGCTTGACACATGTTCTGAGATGATGATACGGACGAGTACCAAATGGTTAACAAAGAACATGGACTAGTGCTGAATCTGCGGGGATATAAGTGGTATATACAAGATACGGACGAGTATCTGTATGAGTAAAATATGAATAATGAGTGATGTATAGATGAGTATTTAACTGTTGGGGGAGAGTGACACGGACGAGTGTCGAAAGGAGAAAAGTATAATATGAACAAATATCTGATATACAAAGTGTTTATGTTACTGCACTGGGGAAAATGACACGGACGGATGTCAAGGAAATTATATAAGTATATGTGAATGCAAAGAGGATGTCTTTGGCTTTCTGCTGGGGATATGACACGGACGGGTGCCACAAGGAATATATACTGGTGTTTGGGAATGTAAGGCAACTGTGTTTGCTGGGGAATCTGAGTTGTATTCTGTATATCGTTGACGGATTGTCAATATTCACAAGTGTTTGATTCAGAACATGGCTTATGATTATGCAATATGTTTGATTTTTGCCGTAATGCTCCGTATTAGACGGAATGCTACGCTTTGTGGGTGAATATGAGGCGAATGCCATGATTATGCAAAGATACCAATCCAGGATTCGGA
The DNA here is from genome assembly GCA_963966055.1 of Lathyrus aphaca. Taxonomy (NCBI): domain Eukaryota; kingdom Viridiplantae; phylum Streptophyta; class Magnoliopsida; order Fabales; family Fabaceae; genus Lathyrus; species Lathyrus aphaca. Next base: position 514,621,433 of record OZ014520.1, read on the forward strand.
TCCCGTTGCTGCGAAGATCTCTGGTCGATCTGTTTGAAATGGACATCCTAGCTGGGGATGAGATCACTGGTAGATCCGATGAGATGATATCTGTTTGGGGAAACGGGTCAATGATAGACCTATTCCAGCAAATGAGAGACCCAGCTGGGGTTTGGAGAAGCTTTCTTCACTCTGTTGTGATCCCTTCGTGCGCTGCTCTTCTGGATAGAGGCTGAAGTTCTGTGGGGAGATGGTTCCCTGACTTCTGTACTTGGCTGAGGAAGAATGGTTGGCACCTCAGCTGGGGAGAAATAGCAAGTGGAAACTCAGCTGGGGAGAAAACACTTTGGGTGCTAAGACTGAGTTTTGATTTGTCGGCTTGCTGGGGTGAAGCTTTCATGCCTCAAGTTGCGTTTTGAATACCTGCAATCCTGCAAAGATAGAGAGACGCACAAGTAATCCTGAGGTATCCTTTACCGGATTCCGTCATAGGAGTTAGACACTTCTGAAAGTAAGTATATTTCCTGCAAGCATGTGACTTTTGTTATATATTTTTTTTGAAGATAAGCATCTGTATTCATGCAATCAGTTTTTCTTAAGACATCAGACATTTTTGCAAATAAAAAATGTACAAGACGAAATATGACTGAAAATCTGATTTTTATTAATTCATGTGCCCTGAATTGGCAAGATACATTCAAGGAAACAAATCCCCTGAAATGAGGAGATTGTTACAAAATGAGAAACAAAAGACCGGCAATGTTGATGACACTTCAAGGAGCTTCCCCTTTGGCTATGACTCGTATGACATTTGACGTTCTTCTCGTCTTGCTTTCTGAAGAAGGCTGATTCTGAGAGAAGCTTGATCCTTTCGAAGCTTACCAAGTTGTAAGTGATACAGACGAATTCAGCATGCAGTTGTTCGCTTATTCCCTTATTTTGCATGGATCGCCCTTTCGGGTTTTCAATCCATCGGGATACCCATTTTTGCCTGAGTTGTCCGATGCGGCTTTTCAACTCAGCGGGTGTACATATTTTGTTTATTTTCCCTTTTTTTTGCCCGAGTCTTTTATTCTGTTTTTGACTCGCCGGGATGCCCTATTTTTGCATGGACTTACATTCTGTTTTTGTGTCCAGCGGGTCATTTTATGCGAAGTATTTTTTAACTGCATCTGAATTCACAGGGGACGGGAAATCTTCACCATCCATGGTACTGAGCATGAGTGCTCCGCCGGAGAAAACTTTCTTTACTACAAATGGTCCTTCATAGTTCGGAGTCCACTTGCCCCTGTGGTCTGTATGCGGAGGGAGGATTCTTTTCAGCACAAGATCCCCTACTTGGTACTCTCGGTGCCTAACTTTCTGATCGAAGGCCTTCTTCATTCTTTTCTGATACAGCTGCCCATGACAGATTGCAGCCAATCTCTTTTCTTCAATCAGACTCAGTTGCTCATATCGGGACCGGACCCATTCGGCTTCGTTCAGCTTAACATCCATCAATACCCGCAGGGAGGGTAATTCAACTTCAACAGGTAGGACTGCTTCCATACCATACACAAGCTGATACGGTGTTTCCCCAGTGGATGTTCTGATTGACGTGCGGTACCCATGCAAGGAAAATGGTAGCATTTCATGCCAGTCTTTGTATGTGACTACCATCTTCTGCACAATCTTCTTGATATTCTTATTAGCTGCCTCGACAGCGCCATTCATTTTTGGCCTGTAAGGAGAAGAATTGTGGTGTTGGATCTTGAAGTCCCGGCATAGCTCTGCCATCATTTTGTTATTCAAGTTGGAACCATTGTCCGTAATGATTCGCTCGGGAACTCCATATCGACGGATGATATCCCTCTTCAGAAATCTGGCTACCACTTGCCTTGTAACGTTTGCGTATGAAGCTGCTTCGACCCACTTGGTGAAATAGTCAATGGCAACCAGGATGAATCTGTGGCCATTCGAAGCAGTCGGTTCAATCTTGCCAATCATGTCAATGCCCCACATAGCAAAGGGCCAGGGTGAAGACATCACATTCAAAGGATTGGGAGGCACATGCACCTTATCCGCATAAATCTGGCATTTATGGCATTTTCTGGCATATGCACAACAGTCGGCATCCATTGTGATCCAATAATAACCTGATCTTAGCAACTTTTTAGCCATGGCATGTCCTCCCGCATGGGTACCAAAGGATCCTTCGTGCACTTCATGCATTAGCAAATCTGCTTCTGTCCTGTCGACGCATCTAAGGAGTATCATATCAAAGTTTCTCTTGTATAGGGAACCATCAGTGTTCAAGAAGAAACTACCAGCAAGCCTTCTCAATGTCTTCTTATCATTGGAAGATGCCCCAGGTGGGTATGTTTGATCCTCCAAGAAGCACTTAATGTCATGGAACCAAGGCTTATTATCTTTGACAATATCTGCTGCGAACACATATGCTGGTCTGTCAAGTCTGGACACTGAAATCTGAGGTACAAAGTTGGCAGCTTGAACTTTGATCATGGATGAAATGGTGGCAAGAGCATCTGCAAATTGATTCTCGTCTCGAGGGATATACTCAAGCTTGACTGTTATAAAGAAAGTCAATAACCTCCTTGTATAATCCCTGTAAGGTATCAGATGATCTTGGTGTGTATACCATTTGCCGTTGGTTTGATTGATTACCAGAGCTGAATCTCCGAATACAGTCAATGTCTTGATCCTGAGGTCAATGGCTTCCTCAAGACCCATAATGCAAGCTTCGTATTCAGCTTCGTTGTTAGTGCAGTTGAAAGTGAGTTTTGCCGAGAAAGGCATGTGAACTCCTTTAGGTGTAATGAGTACTGCACCAACACCACGACCATTCATATTAACAGCCCCATCAAACATCATAGTCCATTCTTCTTCCGGGTCAGGCCCTTCAGTGTGAACATGCTCTTCATGATCTTTTGCTTTTATGAACATGATGTCTTCATCAGGGAAGTCAAATCTCATAGGCTGGTAATCATCAATAGGTTGCTCAGCAAGATATTCTGACAATACACTGCCCTTGATGGCTTTCTGAGAAGTGTACTGGATGTCATATTCTGTGAGGATCATTTGCCATCTTGCAACCCGTCCGGTAAGTGCTGGCTTCTCAAATATGTACTTAACTGGGTCCATTTTTGAGATCAATAAGGTAGTGTGGGTCAACATATACTGCCTTAGTCGGCGAGCAGCCCACGCTAAAGCACAGCAAGTTTTCTCGAGCAGTGAATAACGTTGTTCACAGTCGGTAAACTTTTTGCTTAGGTAGTATATTGCATACTCTTTTCGACCAGACTCATCATGCTAGCCCAACACACACCCCATTGACTCTTCTAATACTGTCAAGTACATTATCAGAGGTCTTCCTTCAACTGGAGGCATAAGGATTGGAGGTTCTTGCAAGTATTCCTTGATCTTGTCAAAAGCCTTCTGGCAGTCTTCGTTCCACCTGACCGTTTGTTCTTTTCTCAATAGTTTGAACAAAGGTTCACAAGTCGCTGTTAGGTGAGATATGAACCGTGAAATGTAGTTCAATCTACCCAAGAACCCTCGAACTTCTTTTTCCGTCTTCGGTGCAGGCATCTCTTGAATAGCTTTGACTTTATCAGGGTCAACTTCAATCCCTTTCTCGCTCACAATAAAACCCAGCAGCTTACCAGATCGCACCCCAAATGTGCACTTGTTGGGGTTCAACTTCAGTTGGTACTTCCTCAGACGCTTGAATAGCTTTAGCAGATTTACCAGGTGATCTTCTTCAGTGAGGGACTTGGCAATCATGTCATCCACATAGCATTCGATTTCTTTATGGATCATATCGTGGAATAATGTTACCATAGCTCGTTGATATGTTGCACCAGCGTTCTTCAATCCGAATGGCATCACTTTGTAACAGAATGTGCCCCAGGGTGTGATGAAGGTTGTCTTCTCCATGTCTTCAGGTGACATTTTAATCTGGTTATATCCTGAAAATCCGTCCATGAAGGAGAATACCGAGAACTGAGCCGTATTATCAACCAATACATCAATGTGAGGTAATGGGAAATCATCTTTCGGGCTGACTCGGTTCAGATCCCGGTAGTCAACACACATTCTCACCTTGCCGTCTTTCTTAGGAACAGGTACTATATTAGCAACCCACGGCGGATAGCTAGTCACAGCAAGGAACCCGGCGTCCCACTGCTTTTGCACCTCTTCTTTGATTTTCATTGCCATGTCTGGGCGAGTACGGCGCAGTTTCTGTTTGACCGGCGGGCAATCTTCTTTCAAAGGCAGCTTGTGCACAACAATGTCGGTGTCCAACCCTGGCATATCTTGATAAGACCAAGCAAACACATCCACATATTTTTGAAGCAAGTCAATCAGTTGTCTCTTCACTGAGTCTTGTAAGCAGGCCCCGATTTTAACTTCTTTCACGTCTTCATTTGTACCAAGATTAATCGTTTCGACCTCCTCCTGATGAGGAGTGATAACCCTTTCCTCTTGTCTCAACAATCTGGCTAGCTCTTCAGGAAGCTCATAATCTTCTTCAACCCCTTCATCAGCTTGATTGATTGGATTGTCAAAGTCATACGAAGTCATAGCCGTGCTGTTGTCGGTGCAGTCTGGAAGGCACTCTCTGCAAGGGTTCAGTTTGTTCATTTTAGTGATTGATTTTAATCTTGTTTAGAAAAGTGAAATAAAGTTGTCATTTTGAAAACATTGCCATTTATTTTTTGTACAAAAAGAAAAATGGAAAAACAGTGAGCGAAAAAGGAAAAGACTCATTTGCAAAAGATGTCTGATATTTCTTTGATTAATCTTGTTGCACAAAAATTACAGATGGCCCGATTACAAAATGAGTCTTGTCATCTTGGGCAAGATGCAAGACTTGATGCATGCTATAAAAATACAGGAAATAATAATTACTCTGCAGGAGTAACTCTTATAATTTCCTGGGAAAACCAGTTTGAGATACTGCTCCCTGGGATCTTTGGACGTATCCAACTTTCCAGGTTGCGGTCGCTTTCATCCTCGTCTTCCAAATTGTTGACAGCATCAGGGGTGAGCATCCCCCCACTAACAAAGTTGGGCTCCTTAGTAGCCTCTGCTTGATCTTGTTGAGTTGGTTTGTAACCCAACCCAAATCTATCCTCCTTCTTCTCTACAGGCAGCAACTTGCCCCAGCCTTGGGCAGTCCCTTCTTCAACAACCTTCTGGGCTTGTTGATAAGATGTCATTGAGGTTCCAGGTACAGCAGATGTTTCATTTATGTTCAAGGCCTCAAACCCTTGACTCATCGTTTCATGGATCTCCCCATCCATCTCGATGTATTTGTAGGTAGCCAGATGGCTAACAAAAATATCTTCCTCTCCACAAATAGTAACGACTTGGCCCTCCCACTCGAATTTTAGCTTCTGGTGAAGGGTAGACGTAACTGCGCCAGCGGCATGAATCCATGGTCTACCCAACAAACAGCTGTAGGCAGGCTGAATGTCCATCACGTAGAAGGTCGCTTTGAAAGTCTGTGGGCCAATCGTTATAGGCAACTCAATTTCTCCCAGAACTGATCTCTTAGAACCGTCAAAGGCTCTTACTACCAAGTTACTGGGACGTAATGCCAATCCTTCATACTCTAGCTTCACAAGGGCTTGTTTAGGTAAGACATTGAGGGATGATCCTGTGTCTACCAGCACATGGGAAAGAACTGCACCCTTACACTCCATGGTAATGTGCAAAGCCTTGTTATGGTTGCGGTCTTCCGTAGTCAAATCAGTGTTGGTAAATCCTAGTCCATTACTAGCATTAACATTCCCAACCACAACTTCCAACTGATTGACTGTGATCTCTTCCGGCACATAAGCTGCGTGCAGGACTTTTAGTAGTGCGTTCCGATGAGCCTCGGAGCACATTAACAATGATAAAATGGAGATCTTAGAAGGCGTCTGGTGAAGCTGGTCCACTATTTTGTAATCACTTTTCTTGATGATTCTCATGAATTCATCAACTTCTTGATCAAAAGGTGTTTTCAAAGCCTCCTTAACAATTTGCTCTTCTTGCACCATGCTCTTCCCTTTTGCCTTGGCAGCAGCTTCTGCCTCAGCAGTGGGTCTTTGAATTTGCGGGGCAAAGAGACGTCCGCTTCGAGTGAAGCCTCCTCCTCCTCCCACATTGTCTATTTGTGGTGAAGAAGTTGATGATTCGAGAGTGATTTTCTGTCCTTCGCAGTATAGATCAGAGCCGTAATGCCAAGGGATGGCATTACTGCTTTCATAAGGCACTGGCCCAGGCACCGTGATAGTGACTGGACTGATAGCAGCTGTAGAAGGGACCATGATAGTATGTGGATCATAGTATATTGTGACTGGTGCTCTGATAGGAGTGGCGTTTTGTGAGTTGTAGGCAGAATCATTTTTAGGATCATAATAAATTGTAACAGTTGAGACATCTTCATTGTTCACTGTTGATGTTGTAGGAGACATTGTTGACTGGATGGGTGTTGTTGTTGTAGGAGATTCTGAATGAAGGGGTGCTGAAGTTGTAGAAGGGATGTTTGCTGATATTTGGTCCGTTGAAGTAACAGATGAAGCATTTGTTGATGAAACTGAAAAGTTGTTTGGAACAATGGTTGTTGCAGTTGTAGAAGACTCGGGAACTGTTGTTAAGGAGGTTGCTGGATTGGTAGGTATTGATGTTGTGATTTGAAGCAGGCCACTCTGGATGAGACCGTCTATGCCATCTCTCAAGTTATCACAACCATTCACTGAAATGTTGCAATAAGCACACCCTAGCTCGCATCCAGGGAACATTTGACATTCAAGGAGTTGAGCTTTGATCTCTACCAAGGGTGTCCGAATCTGACCCACACTGGTTATCAAGTAAGACGGCTTGTCTTCTTCAATAACATTGATTCTGGGGCCACCATGGTTTGGCATAGGGTTCTTGTTAACATTCGGTGGTGGTGCAAAGTTTAGAGCCTTAGAATCTACCAAGTCCTGTACCTTCATGTGCAAAGCTCTGCACTTCTCTGTACTATGGCCAGGTGCATTCGAATGAAAAGCACATCTGGCGCTGGCGTCATAATTTCTGGGTAAACTGGCAGGATCTGGAGGTGCCAACGTCCTTAGCTCAACCAGGTTGAGTTTTAGGAGTTGTGGCAATAATGTGGCATAAGGCATAGGGATCGGATCGATCACCCTATTGGCCTGAGACGGTCTCTGTTGAAATGGTCTTTGCTGATTGTTGTTGTTGGTGTTATTGTAGTTTCTCTGAGGAGGATACTGAGTTTGTTGCTGATAATTTTGTTGCTGTGGTTGATAAGCTGGTTGTGGATGAACTGGAGCGGGAATGGTGACTGCTGCCACAGACCTATGAACATATTGGGGTCTGCCCCTGCTGGTATGGATAGCATTGGTCTCACCAGTTCTTCTTGGGCCCACAAAAGGCTTCCTTGTGTTGCTGGATGAGCTGGCACCGTTGTCAGAAATTTTGCCCATCTTTAATAGGCTCTCAATTCTTTCTCCAGCTATAACGACATCTACAAAGCTGGTAGAAGAAAAGGCAGCTAGCCTATCAATGTATGTCCCTTGGAGGGTGTTCATAAACATATCAGCCATCTCCCTCTCTGACATAGGTGGCTGGACAGCAGCAGCCAGCTGTCTCCACCTCTGGGCGTACTCCCGGAAGCTTTCCCTGGATGACTGTGACATTCCCATCAGGAGGGTCCTGTTGGGTGCCATATCCAAATTATACTGGTATTGTCTAATAAAGGCCTCAGCCAAGTCCTTCCAACACCTGATGGTTGCTCTAGTCAAATGAGAGTACCATTCCCTTGAAGCTCCTGTTAAGCTATCCTCAAAATAAAACATCCATAGCTTTTCATCCATGGTGTATGCCGTCAACCTCCCCAGAAAGGATTGCAAGTGGGTCCGTGGACAGGAAGTCCCGTTGTACTTCTCAAAGCACGGTGGTTTAAATTTGTGGGGAATCCTGACCCCGTCCACTAAGCCCATGTCCATAACATCAAAACCCAAGGAGTTTTGAGACTCCAAGGACCTTAATTTTTCAGCAATTTCATCCAGCCTTCTGTCAAAGGCTTCATCCCCAGCTCCCATCACTGTGAACTGATCTTCCTGGGGGTCTTCCTGCAGCACTCTACCTGTAGTAGCATTCCCTTGTGCAGTAGCAGGGATATTGATATCTGGATGAAGGTGGGGTCCAAATACAGGTGGGTTGATATGAGGCTGAACCCTCTCATTGTTGCTTGTCCCACCAGTCCCTAGATGGGGATCTTCCTGAGTCTGCCTCTCTACCAAGGATCTTAATCTCTCTTGGCTCTGTGCCAATCCATTCATCACCTCCATAAATTGTGTCATCTGATTCCTCATTTCCAATCTCTCATTGGCCATTTGGTTCCTGACCTCTGTAAGGTCCTGTTGTACCTGGTCCATCTGTATACCCGGAAGGTTGTTGCGGGTGGGATATCTGTGTGGACGGTTGAGTGGGAACACCCGACGTCGAGCAATAGTTCCTGAGATCACAACAGAGTTAGTAACAAAAACCAAACAAACCTACAAAACAAACAAAGGTTAGCATGCAATGCAGTATGCTTATTTGTTTCCAAGGTATCCGGCTTGGCGCTTGGTTTTGACCTTTCCAGACCCTTGAGGAAGATGCTTGTGATGTTGCTTGAAAGAAACTCAGATCGAATAAACTGATACATATATTACAAAAAGTAAATGATACATAGTTTGTTTCTTACAAATCATGCCCTCTGAGGGGTCAAAAATACAACATAAAAAAATAAATAAATAAATAAATAAATAAATAAAAGTACATGAAATGAAAGCTACAACAAGCAAAAGTCAGACACCAAGACCAAACTCATCCTCTTGAACTTCCTTGAGAAGTGCTTCAGTCACAGGATCAGCTGGACGCTCTGTGAGATTCCTGATAAGGAGATTCCTGGTAGTAACAGCTGCAGTTAGCTTCTTGTGTTGACTCTGGTCCTTTGACCTCTTCACACCAGCTCTAATCTTCAACTCTGAGATCTCTCTCTGGGCTGCTAGCAGGGCTTCCTGTTGCTCCTTTGCACTAGCCTCCAACTGCTCAATCTTGTCCTGAGTCCTTTTATCTTCCAGAGTACGAGCTTCGGTGATCCTAACCCACCTAGCTTGACTCTCCTTCAGATATAAATCAGTCCTGGCCTTCTGGAACTGAGCCTCCTTGCAGGCATTCTTCAAGATCTGCTCTCCAGCCCTGGACTTCTTAATGTAGTCCTCTGATTTCTCAATCTTGGCTAGATGCTCTACCTTCAACTTTTCTAACCTTTCGATGTCCAGCCGACCATCACTCCTCTCCCAGAGGGTCTTCTGTAGAGCCTGAGTCAGCTTCTCATTTCTCTCTTTCAAATTCTCAAACTCCTCTAAGCTGACAGTGGAAGGAGGTGGTGCTGTGGATGGCCCAGGGATATCTTCCATGGTGAAGGGCATCCCAGAAAATTGAGCCCTGGCATGGGACCACTCATAGTACTGTGCTGAGGCCACATTGTTGCATCTTCCCAGAATGGTTACCCCTTTAGTCTGGACATTGTCCCAAGCCCAGGATGCTTGCTTGACAATAGCCAGATTAGGCTTAATCTCACAGTAAAGAGTCTCAGCCAAGTCTTGTGCCTTAGGAGTGTCGACCAATGCATAGCCCAGTTGTCTTTTGAATAGCATAGGGTTGTAGTTGATGCAACCCTTTACTCCTATCAGGGGTACATTGGGAAACTGCCCACAACTAGTAATGATGTCCCTGCCCTTGGTGCTTTGAGTGCACCACCTGATATCAGCTGAAGTTAAAGCAGTGAGTCTTCTAGCCCAATTCTTTGGCTGGTGAGGATTCAAGAATGCATCAGTCCTGGGCAAGTGCTTGAGCAACCAGGTATGGAAAAGGGGAGAACAACACCTCACCAATCTTCCTCTCTGCTTTTCATTCCTTTGGTGGACAGAGTAGTAGAAATCTCCCAGTAAGGTGGGCACTGGGTTCCTCAGGATAAAAAGATGGATTGCATTCTTGCTAATGAACTTAGGCTCATCTGCAAATAATATGATCCCATATATGCTAAGGGCCAATAAAGCACAGACTGCCTTCCATTCTCCTGAAGAGGCCTTCAGGGTGGCCTGGGAAGTCAAGAAATCCAAATGTAGACCAGAGATTCCATCCTTGGTAGTCATATTCTGCCCAATCAGACAGGGTTCCAGATACAATGCCTTTGCCACCTCTTCATTACTAGGAAAAACCATCTCAGGGTTGAAGGGGACTCCACCCCTGACAGGTACACCAACCAATGATGAATACTCTTCTAATAAAGGTCCCAACTGAAAATCCTGAAAGGTAAAGCACCTCAGAGGGGGGTCATAGAACTGCAGGCAAGTATGAATCAAGCTCCTCTGTGAAGGGTCCAAATCCATAACCACATCAAGTATGCCTCCATAGTGTTCTCTGAATAGTGGTATATGGTCTGGAGTAATCAGGGTCTGAATCTTCCTGATGCTAGCCAGCTCAGGCTCAAAGAAATGGTAGGAGATATTACTCTTCTTGGGTGCCATGTTGCTGAAGAAGAGCTGAGACAGATGCTGAGAATAACACTGAAAATGGGCCACTGACAGGCTGGTGCAGGTGACTGAAGCAGGTGGCTGATAGCTGAAATAGATACTGATGAGGATAGGCATATGCTGATGATGGGGTCAAAACCAAGCCAAAATAAAGTATGGATACCCTGAAAAACAAATAAGCAAATGTTAAAATGATGCAATGATGATGCATGCAAATGATATGCAAGGGTTTGTGACTGAGCAGGATCTGATCAAGTGCTCTGATATAAGTCCAGGTATGTTCAAGAAATCCAGATGGAGGTTCATAAGTCCAGTAACCAAGGTGGGGGACCCAAATAAAGAGTCACATGTCCCGGGTTAAAATCACAAGAACTGTTCCAACATGGAGTACTCTTAATCAAAACAAAGTAACAGGGTATGCTGAGGTCAAGGATACCTGCAAACCTGTAAACAGCCCAACCCCCTCACAGGTGGTGTTCTAAAACAAGGATCCTCAGACTTGGATTAGTTATGAGAAGTGTAAACACTTCTAACCCGGAGGTACAGTGTTTACAATAACCATAAAAAATCCTCCTCTAATTCACCTCAGTTTCTGAAGGTCAAATACTAAAGGTCATCCAGACTTAGCAGGCTTCCCAGATAGCCCTAGCACTACAGGAAATCTGCAGCACAGAGTTCTCAAGAAGAAACCCATATTTGAACCGTGTTTCACATTCCCGCACCAGACCGAAATGGAATGGGAAAGAACATGAACCACTCTAGCCTAGGTGTCACTCAGGTCCCAGGTATAGGACCTCAACTCTCAATAGAACACCCACCCACCAAAGCAATAAAACAGATCCAGCCAGCACAATATGACAGTATGATATATGTAAAGCTATAAAGAAAGCAATAAAACAACTGTACATAAAGCAATAAATGAAATATACAAACACAAATAGCACATAACACCCCAGTAAACACAAATCAAACAAGCGCTAGGAGGAACCCACAAAAAGAACCAGAAGCCCTGGTTGCAGTATAAGATTCCCCAGTAGAGTCGCCAAGCTGTCGCTCCCACCAAATGAAGTCGGGTCAAATGGGGTACAGACGCGAACGGTCGGCGAGAGGAGATGCGAGAACACACAGGAGTGAACTCACAGGAGATGAAAAGAGTCGCCAGCTAGGCATTTTTATCCCGGAGGAAAGGCAATGCTTCATAGACCTAGAAAGATATGGACAAGACGGTCGCGAACCAGAGAGACTGAGAAAGGGGGTTGGTTACAACCTGGGAAGGTATTAGCACCCAGATTGTCCGCCGTACTCGACGGGATCCACGCTTAAAAGATTTGTGTTTTAAAGGGGTAGTGTCAGTGCAATTTGTGTATAAAGAGAGCTGGAAAAGGTGTACAGGTGTCAGTGTAAAAGAAGTGCAAAGTGTGATATATACAGTGTCAGTGTAAGGATGAGAGTATGCTCAAGATCATGAGGCTAAAAGAATAAAGCTGGAAAGAGGGGGCATATACAGAGACTTTTGTTCGATAACTGTTAAGTTATGCCTACGTATCCTCTCGTGCAATGAGGAAGTCAGAACACCGTAGTTCGACTCAAAGAGACTGAAAGATGAATTGACTTGTGAACTGCTTGCTTGCCTATGCTCAAGTGTATGACCTGCCTGGCTCAGGTGCAAACTGTCTTGCATTAGACGGAAGAAGCAAGTTCTCGGTTGTGAGTGAGGGTGATGAGAAAAGAATCCCAAAGGAGACGATTATTGTTTGTTTTGAGTTTTCAGTCTTTTATTGCTTTTGAAAATTTGTCATAAGTTTATGAGCTTAAGCCTAAACCAATGGATTTAGTAAACTCATCACATTTTCCCTCTGATTAGGGGTAATGAGAATACCTTAAGTGTGAAGTCAGCTTCTCATACTTAATCACCTTTGGTATAGGATTAAGATCATTAACCTACTTGTGATTATTTAGATGTTAAGTTATGCCCAATCAGACAGGGTTCCAGATACAATGCCTTTGCCACCTCTTCATTACTAGGAAAAACCATCTCAGGGTTGAAGGGGACTCCACCCCTGACAGGTACACCAACCAATGATGAATACTCTTCTAATAAAGGTCCCAACTGAAAATCCTGAAAGGTAAAGCACCTCAGAGGGGGGTCATAGAACTGCAGGCAAGTATGAATCAAGCTCCTCTGTGAAGGGTCCAAATCCATAACCACATCAAGTATGCCTCCATAGTGTTCTCTGAATAGTGGTATATGGTCTGGAGTAATCAGGGTCTGAATCTTCCTGATGCTAGCCAGCTCAGGCTCAAAGAAATGGTAGGAGATATTACTCTTCTTGGGTGCCATGTTGCTGAAGAAGAGCTGAGACAGATGCTGAGAATAACACTGAAAATGGGCCACTGACAGGCTGGTGCAGGTGACTGAAGCAGGTGGCTGATAGCTGAAATAGATACTGATGAGGATAGGCCTATGCTGATGATGGGGTCAAAACCAAGCCAAAATAAAGTATGGATACCCTGAAAAACAAATAAGCAAATGCTAAAATGATGCAATGATGATGCATGCAAATGATATGCAAGGGTTTGTGACTGAGCAGGATCTGATCAAGTGCTCTGATATAAGTCCAGGTATGTTCAAGAAATCCAGATGGAGGTTCATAAGTCCAGTAACCAAGGTGGGGGACCCAAATAAAGAGTCACATGTCCCGGGTTAAAATCACAAGAACTGTTCCAACATGGAGTACTCTTAATCAAAACAAAGTAACAGGGTATGCTGAGGTCAAGGATACCTGCAAACCTATAAACAGCCCAACCCCCTCACAGGTGGTGTTCTAAAACAAGGATCCTCAGACTTGGATTAGTTATGAGAAGTGTAAACACTTCTAACCCGGAGGTACAGTGTTTACAATAACCATAAAAAATCCTCCTCTAATTCACCTCAGTTTCTGAAGGTCAAATACTAAAGGTCATCCAGACTTAGCAGGCTTCCCAGATAGCCCTAGCACTACAGGAAATCTGCAGCACAGAGTTCTCAAGAAGAAACCCATATCTGAACCGTGTTTCACATTCCCGCACCAGACCGAAATGGAATGGGAAAGAACATGAACCACTCTAGCCTAGGTGTCACTCAGGTCCCAGGTATAGGACCTCAACTCTCAATAGAACACCCACCCACCAAAGCAATAAAACAGATCCAGCCAGCACAATATGACAGTATGATATATGTAAAGCTATAAAGAAAGCAATAAAACAATTGTACATAAAGCAATAAATGAAATATACAAACACAAATAGCACATAACACCCCAGTAAACACAAATCAAACAAGCGCTAGGAGGAACCCACAAAAAGAACCAGAAGCCCTGGTTGCAGTATAAGGTTCCCCAGTAGAGTCGCCAAGCTGTCGCTCCCACCAAATGAAGCCGGGTCAAATGGGGTACAGACGCGAACGGTCGGCGAGAGGAGATGCGAGAACACACAGGAGTGAACTCACAGGAGATGAAAAGAGTCGCCAGCTAGGCATTTTTATCCCGGAGGAAAGGCAATGCTGCATAGACCTAGAAAGATATGGACAAGACGGTCGCGAACCAGAGAGACTGAGAAAGGGGGTTGGTTACAACCTGGGAAGGTATTAGCACCCAGATTGTCCGCCGTACTCGACGGGATCCACGCTTAAAAGATTTGTGTTTTAAAGGGGTAGTGTCAGTGCAATTTGTGTATAAAGAGAGCTGGAAAAGGTGTACAGGTGTCAGTGTAAAAGAAGTGCAAAGTGTGATATATACAGTGTCAGTGTAAGGATGAGAGTATGCTCAAGATCATGAGGCTAAAAGAATAAAGCTGGAAAGAGGGGGAATATACAGAGACTTTTGTTCGATAACTGTTAAGTTATGCCTACGTATCCTCTCGTGCAATGAGGAAGTCAGAACACCGTAGTTCGACTCAAAGAGACTGAAAGATGAATTGACTTGTGAACTGCTTGCTTGCCTATGCTCAAGTGTATGACCTGCCTGGCTCAGGTGCAAACTGTCTTGCATTAGATGGAAGAAGCAAGTTCTCGGTTGTGAGTGAGGGTGATGAGAAAAGAATCCCAAAGGAGACGATTATTGTTTGTTTTGAGTTTTCAGTCTTTTATTGCTTTTGAAAATTTGTCATAAGTTTATGAGCTTAAGCCTAAACCAATGGATTTAGTAAACTCATCACATTTTCCCTCTGATTAGGGGTAATGAGAATACCTTAAGTGTGAAGTCAGCTTCTCATACTTAATCACCTTTGGTATAGGATTAAGATCATTAACCTACTTGTGATTATTTAGATGTTTTTGGTGTTTTTGTTTAGTGTTGAGTAATGAGATTAAGCCATAATCAGGGATTAAACAGACTCATTACACCATCCTAATAGAAGGATAATAGATGAGAATGTTTAAGCTGAGGAAAGCTCCTCAACTTAATCCATGATTAGGGATTAAACTCATGACAAAACAAAGCCTTTATTAAGTGGATTTTAGTTAATGATATGATAATGAAGTGATTTTTTAGGGTTTGTAAGACAACTTGAGGGGGACTTGTCCATTAACACTAGGGTTAGTCCTTCTCAACCAATTAAGGAAGAATTAGAACCCTAATGCAAGGCCCAAGTTACAAGCTTGATGTCTTGATGATTATTAAGTGGATTGATTAAAGGAATTAAACACATTAAGGGTTTAACACTTAGGATTAAAGTTATACACTCCATCCTAATAGAAGGATGCAGGCATAAGCTTAATCACAAAGCCTTAAAGCCTTTAGGGTTTAGTCCCTGATTATGAGGTGAGAAGAGAAGACTCAAAGAGACACAAAGGTAAAACTAAGTGGGGAGACTAATCAAAACCCTAATCATTGTCATGCTTGGTTGTTCCTAAGGTTTGTGAGGTTTGACAAGAGAAATCTTCAATGGAACCACCAGGAAGCAGATGAAAGGATCAGGAGAAGCAAAGTAACTTGCTTCATTTAAGAAGACAAGTCACTTGAAGAAAGAAAGTGAGAAGAAGAAGAATGAGCAAGCTCAATCTCAAACACATAACAAAATGCAGCAAGGATGCATGAAAGAGATGAAAAGAAAATGTGAGAAGTGAAGGCAAATTCACTTCTCAAAGTTGCTTACCACCTAAAAAGTTAGTGAAAGGAATGCAATGCAATGCAAAATGGAATGAAATGGCATGATGCAAATCAAAACCAGAAGCATATATGAGATGATAATGATGCTATGAGATGATGTAAACATGAAACAAGGCATGGGGATGATCACATGAACAAATGGATGCAAATGGAGCAAGTTTAGAACCATGAACACAAAAGAAAAGTTATGAGATGCAAATGACATACAACATGGAAAATACATGATGCAATGATCAAACATGCTTTTAACATGTCTTAAGATTTCTAATGAAGCAAATGGATGCACAAAATGCTATGGCAAGTCATGGTATGAATGCAAATGTAAGATGGATGCAAAAGGAGGCCCAAATTAGGGTTTATGATCAATGCATCAAACAAAAACCAAAATCAGAAGCAAACATCAAGATAAAAAAAAATTTGAAAATGCACTCAAAGGAACCCTAACCCTATACTAACTCACTGCCCAAAGGAGAGGTTTCAACTCTTAACCTAATTAGGGTTATGAATTTCCTAAGATTTCTAGGGTTTTAGGGTACCTTAACAAGAAAAATGCCAGGCAAATTGAAAATGAAAGATCAAATCATGCCAATTTAATCTCACAAACCACATGCTAAACAAAATGCAATGCAAAAAGAATCAAAGTCCAACTCTCAATGGTTAGGCAGAAATGATTTTTTGAAGTTTGGATCAAAATAATGCCCTAAAATGATTTTAATTCCATGAAAAATTCTCAAAAGACATCAAGATCAAAAAAAAATTTGGTTTGAGGGTTGGACAATGTTTCTAAATGATTATGAAGGTTTCATGAATTTTTTGGTGATTTTTAAATACCTAAAAGTATTTTTAATTAATTTATTCTCATTAATTAATTAAAAATAAACTTTTAAATGATTTAAAAATATTTTTTAATGCAAAAAATAAAAATAAAAATGTTTTTGGTTTCTGAAAATTAATAAAAGTATGTATAAAAATTTTCAGAATTTTTAAAATTGTTTTACTATTTTTAAATAAATGCACAAAACAAATGAATTAAAATGAAAATAAAATTGAAATAAATGGAAGTATGCTGAATGAGAGGCCAGGATTGAATCTGGGAAATAAATTGTTGACTGCGCGCGCAATCCAAAGGTCACAATTCAAACTAAGTTAAATCCTAATTTAATTAATTAAACTGAATTAATTAAGTTAATTATAGATTAGGGTTTCTAATGACAAATCCCAGCCATCCAAACACGCGTCAGTCTCCCTTGGTCAACTCATCCAACGCATCAGATTCAAACATCAATTAATGACACTGATTAGGGTTAATGGTTCTCAGGTGGCCGGAGAAGACTTTCGGTCGTCTTCTCCGGCGAACCAAAACCCTAGGTTTCACTACAAGCCACCCCACTTCAAATTAAACACAGGGAAATGATCCTCTAACATCCTAGAACACGAATCAACCATCAAACAGCATTTAAACTACATGAATCAGGCAAATCGAAGCAAACATTTTTCACGGGAGAAATTTCAGAGTATCAATACATCCTCATTTTTCACTCATTTTCAACTTCAAACACATCATTATGATCAGCACAACATACACTTTCATATTATAACAAGAAAAACAAGTTCTGTGAGAAAGTGTTCTTGGCCATACCTGAGCTGGAAAGCTTCAATGGTGAGCTTCCAGAACCTCCCACTCGTGCAAATGAACTCCCTTGGCCCCTCTGAACTCAATGGAATGCCTCAAAGCTCTTGTGGATGGCTGATTTGAGAGTTTGAGTTCTGATATGGCAAATTTCACAGTCAGGATTTGTAGGGTTTCAAGCTGCTTCAATGGTGGATTCTGGTTCTCTTGAGTGTGTATGATTTGTTGGTGAAGAGAAAATGAGTGTTTGATGGCTGTAGAGAGAGATTCGAAGAAGAGGAGTTTTTTGACAGAATTTGTGAGGGTTGTGTTGTGTGTTGTTTCAATGGCCAATGAGTTGCTATAACACTCCCATGATGTGTGAGTAGCCTGTGGAGCAGGTCAGTAGGGGTGGCTGATCACTATTCCAAGAGTATGGGGGTTTTGGCCAAAAAGTCAAGTTGATTTGTACTTGCAGCATGGGCTATGGCAGCAGCAGTCTAAGGGCATGTCTTGCTTCAGCTTGAGTCAAGGATGACCCTTGGATTGCTTGTGAAAGTCTGCAGCATTTGGATCATGAGTTGTGAGAGATTTTGCAACTTGCCCACTTGTGTTATCTCATGATTTTGGCTATGTAAAAATGAGAACTCTTACTGAATTTTTGATGTGGAATGCCTCACTAGATCATGACAATGCATAGAAACCAATTAGTGATCACATAACTCCTTTGAGAATGATTTTGCCAAAAATCCCTCTTTGCATCTTCATGAAGATGACTTATGGATCAAGGCATAAAATGAGAAATTCCTTGGGCCAATTCTGATTTTATGTCATGTATGATCAGGTGGTGAAGTTTTGAAATGCATTTGATGACTAAATTTGCCTTGAGAAGTGAATTTGCAACTTTGCCTCTTTGGTGCATAACTTGAAATTTAGTGATTTTTGCCAACTTTGACAAGCCATAACTTTTGATCCAAAATGAATTAGGTCATGTTCTTGTACTTTTTGAAAAGGGAATGATCCATTCTACAACTTTCATGACCAAAGTTTTTCCATTTGAAGCTTTTTTGAATCAAAAAGTAAGGGTTGAAAAAGTTGCCTAAAATGGAAATTTCATTAAAAGTCAAACTTCCCCAAAAAGTCAACTTTGCAAAAGACTTGAAATTCTTCAAATTTGTAAACTTCTAACATCTTCCACGATCAAATAAAGATCATATACAATCAAAATGATGAAGAACACCCTTTGGTTGGGTCATTGGGGGCCTCAGATGCCCTGATTTTACACTGACTTGCTTGAAAAGTCAACTCTTGATCAGATGACTTCCCCATGGAATTTCTTCATGAAAATTGATATGCATACTCCCTATACCATATAGAGACCAATACAAACAAGAATGACCAAAAAATTTGGAGTTATGGCCTCTGAAACCAAAACCCTAATTCTAGGTCACCTGTGTAGTTAAACCTGGCTCTGCATCCATGCCATTCTCAGTTCTTGTGATTCTTTGACATTCTTGACTTTGAGAGGATATAATATGATGCTTGAACACACATGGACCCCTTTGAAGTGATTGATGACCTTTGGAGTGGCTCAAGAAGCTCATGGATTGCTCAGATCACAAACCCTAGATGCAGATGACTTTGAATCTATGCAGTGAATCAAAAATGTGATATGAGATGGTATGATTGAGTTTATGAATATGAAATGATCACAAGCCATGGTGTGAATGGGTGAGGGCAAATTTGGGGTGTTTACACTTTCTTCTCATTTAGGATCTTTCTTTTATCATCTTCACCATACATATTTTTCAACTTCGCCGTTCCAACACCGTTGATTACATTGACGGGATTATGCGGACCTTCTTCGATTGCTTCCCATATGCCTTCTCCTTGGGCTTCAAGATGTGCCCTCATTCTGATTTTCCAGAAATCGAAGTATTCGCCGGAGAAGAGCGGAGGCTTGTTGCTACTTCCACCATCTTTGAAAACGGGATTCGAGTTTGCGGAAGCCATAGGATCTTGTAGGAACAGGTTACCTAAACCTGCTCTGATACCAATTGTAGAAATAGAATACGCCTAAGAGGGGGGGTGAATTAGGTGTTATCAAAATTTTCTCGATTCTTTTTCTTAGATGGATGGATTTTGCTTTTACGGTTAAAGAACAAAAATTGTAAAGCAGAAAAGTAAAGAACACACGGAGGTTTATCCTGGTTCCCTTCACAATCCGAAGGTACATCCAGTCCCCTTTCCAAACCGAAAGAGATTTCCACTAGTTTTCTTTAGAACAGTACAACCTATCACACTTTCAATGGTGAGGCCTACTTTCTAACAAAACTATACAAACAAGTGTGCAAGAACAATCCTCTTGCCACACTTACCCTTATGTCCAAACAATCCTTGGAACACAAGTCACAAAATAGAAATACACTTTCTATAATATTGTTTGAGTGAGAGTACAATGAAATGATATCAATAAAATTGATCTTCTCCTATAATCAAGAATTCACTATAAATATTCAACACAAGTGTTCAAGACAAAATATGAAAGTTATGAACTTATGAACACTTTTGAAAGATGAAGATAACTTGAATAAAGTGAATTTGATTGTATGAAAATATTTGAAATTTTTCTAGGAGGTGTTTATGAATTTGAAAATGTTAGAATTTATAATAGATGAAACACCTATTCAAAAAGGTATGAAAATTTGAAAACAAATTCTTTTGAAAAGGTATAAAAATTTATGAAAGAAAATCATGAAGAGGTATAACTTTAACAAAATATTTGAATTTAAAAAAGAAACAATTTTTCAAACTTTCTTCAGTGTTAACTGGTTAACCAAATAGGTTAATCGGTTAACGCCTATGAACGTTACCACAGAATTTGAAAATTGTTGCCGTTAACCGGTTAACCCATATGGTTAACCGGTTAACACTGTTAAAATTCAGAAAAATATTTCTGTTAAAAGTGTTAAACCAGTTCCAATTTCATTTTCAAAAAATATGCACATGCAATAAAATTATGAAGATTATGTTGAACACTTGTATATCATATTTAAGAGTTAATTATTGATATACCTAAGCCTTGAGACAAGTCTTGAAAGTGTAGCACAAAATCTTGAATCGATCGGAAACATTCCATTGATGATGCATAGCCATGGTCTTGATCGTTTGTTGTCATCTCGACTTTTTGCAATCTGGAATGAGCTTGGATAATGTTGACTTCATCAAAACAAAGAGCTTGAAGTATGCTTCTACAACAGAGACAAGAGCATTAGGTTGAGCTATAATAACATGATTCAGATTGGTTTGTATAAGGGGTTTATGAACATTGTTTGTTTTTAGTGTAACTAGTGTATCTTCAGTGTTTGAGTTACTATTGGTTCTCTTAGCTTAAAGTTGCACAACCACATATGGATAGGTAATGTGTTTCGTGTCTACATATAAAGGATATTTTTCAAAACATTTTTTATTGTTTGCTTGAGGACAAGCAAAGATTCAAGTATGGGGTTTTGATAACTCGAATTTGTATCAATTATTTAGTATAGTTTCCGATCATTTATGTTATTAATTTATATATTTCGAATGATATTACGCGAGTTTTGTGTTTGTTTTGCATATATTTGATTAAACTGGACTTTTGGAAGCAAATAATGAAAATGAGACTTTTTGGACAAGAAATGGAGCAAAACAGAAGAAGAAAATGAAGTTTCTGCAAACTCAACTGTGGGACGACCGTAACACATGAGTGACGACCGTCAATAATCCAGGATGATCGTCCCATCTCTAAGTTTAGCGTCACAAGTCCAAGTTGGTCGTCACAGCTTCAAGTTGATCGTCACAATTAAATTTCCAAAAACCTATTTACGTATCAGAATTCAAAACAGAAAGATGTTATGCGTTTTCTTCTCATTCAACAGAGAGATTATCAATACCCTAATCAACCTCACTCCAAGCTCATCAATCAAAGCCCAAGCTAAATCCATTTCGTCAAGCTCTCAACAAACTAAACCTTGGAGGCTATAAATAGAAGCTACTACAAAGCTCAAATCGAGCTTCATTCATACCCCAAATTTCTGCCGCATTGCCGTTCGAAGTTCAGATTTATTTTTCCAGCATTGCTTTTATTTTTCCATTACCAAACCTAAGTGATAGTTTCCATCATTAGGAAGCTATCATTATTTTAATTCTTTCTAGCCACTGCATATTTGTTTTAGCTTTTAAGTTTCTTCATGTTTGATTGAGCAAGAACATTGCAACCAGGTTTCTATTTTTAATGATTTATTGTTTAATTATTATGCCATTTATTATTATTATGCAATTCTTATTCTCCTACTTTTCTTCATTTTTATTTAATATGTCTGGCTAAACCGTTAATTGGTATGTAAGTGGATAACCGAAACGAATTTGATAGAACTAGGCTAATATCTTAAATTAAGTTACTTTCCGGTTTCGATTTATTAATATAAACAACTTTCGTTACAAGAGTAAGAGAGTATAAAAGATTAGGATTAAGACCACGGGAGTGTGAGATCATAATCAGATAGTTGAAATCGGGCATTGTTTTAAATACAGCGGAAGCACTTTAAAACCAATTAGAACCTTTAGGTTTCCAAAAAGTATTTCTAAGTTGAATTTACACAACGAGAGTGCTCAATTGAACTTAGGAATATAGTAATAGGCAAGACCACGAGAGTGTGAGTTAACGACTTTTAAACCGACAGTTTCTATAGAGAGATAACTTAATAAACCTTAATAAGTCGACCCTCTATTGAATTCGCGAAGGCGAATCAATTACGTACCGATATCCTTATTATTAATTTAACTTAATTAATTTATCACCTTCTAAAACTAAAAATATCACTCGCCTTAGCTAAACATAGTAACACCCGATAGCGCTAGGTTGATTATCGAGTCTCTGTGGAATCGATATCTTTTATTACTATGTGATAGACTGTGCACTTGCAGTTAGTAACCGTTAGACTCATAAAATCGCGATCACTAAGAAGTTGAGAAATAATGTTAAAACATCTTTAAAGAAGCTAGCTTCAAAACATATGATTAGCATAACAATCCTTCTTCCCCCCCCCCCCCCTTTTTAGTTAAAATTTGACAAACATTTCCCCGATTAATCCAGATCCACGCCAAGCTCATCCAGATCGTTAGAAATTCCATTTTTTCTTCTAACTCAAATTGGAGAAAGAAAAATAGTCCTTGTGTATATATTCAAGTTTTGACTGCTTTTTCTTAAGTACAAGTTCCCACACATCTGCATGATATACACTGTTATTGATTTTTTTACCCCTCCTTCTGACATGTACCAGAGATGTTTCTCAACTACTGTTGCTCCCGAAGATTTGCATCCCGGTACAAGCGCGAACGGTCGGCGAGAGGAGAAATGAAATGAAGTGAATAGAGTCGCCAGCTAGGCATTTTTATCCCGAAGGAAAGGTAATGCTGCATGAACCTGGAAAGATATGGACAAGATGGTTGCGAACCAGAGAAACTGAGAAAGTGGGTTGGTTACAACCTAGGAAGGTATTAGCACCCAAATTGTATGTCGTACTCAACGGGATCCACGCTTAAAAGTTTGTGTTTAAAGGGGTGGTGTATGTGCTATCTGTGTGCAAAAGCTAGAAAAGGATGTACAGGTGTCAGTGCTGGAAAGTGAAGTGAAGAAAAGGAGTGTCAATGTAAGAAAAGAGTGCAATGCTCAAGACAATGAGGCTTAAAAGAATAATGCTTGAAGAGGGGGAATATACAGAGACTTTTGTTCGATAACTGTTAAGTTATGCCTACGTATCCTCTCGTGCAATGAGGAAGTCAGAACACCGTAGTTCGACTCAAAGAGACTGAAAGATGAATTGACTTGTGAATTGCTTACTTGCCTATGCTCAAGTGTATGACATGTCTGGCTCAGGTGCTAACTGTCTCGCATTAGACGGAAGAAGCAAGTTCTTGCTTATGAATGAGTGAGGTGAGAAAAGAATCTCGAAGGAGGCGATTATTGTTTGTTTTTGTGTATTTTCAATCTTTTATTTCTTTTTGGTGTTTGTCATAAGTTAATGAGCTTAAGCCTAAACCAAAGGTTAGTAAACTCATCATATCCTCCCTTTGATTAGGGATAATGAGAATACCTTAAGTATGAAGTAAGCACTTCACACTTAATTACCATGATGTAGGATTAAGATCATTAACCTACTTATGATTATTTAGATGTTTTTTGGAGTTTTTGTTTAGTGTTAAGTAATGAGTTTAAGTCATAATCAAAGATTTAATGGACTCATTACACCATCCTAATAGAAGGATAAGAGATGAGAACATTTAAGCTGAGGAAGATACCCCAACTTAATCCATGATTAGGGATTAACCTTATGACAAAACAAAGCCTTTATTAAAGTGGATTTTAATTAATGGTGATATTAAGAAGTGAATTTTATGATTTGTAAGACAACTTGAGGTTGACTTGTCCATTAACACTAGGGTTAGTCCTTCTTAACCAATTAAGGAAGAATTAGAACCCTAATGCAAGGCCCAAGTTACAAGCTTATTGTCTTAGTGTTTATTAAATGGATTGATTAAGAGATTTAAACACATTAAGGGTTTAACACTTAGGATTAAAGTTATACACTCCATCCTAAGAGAAGGATGCAGGCATAATCTTAATCACAAAGCCTTAAAACCTTAAAGGTTTAGTCTATGATTATGAGATGAGAAGTGAGACACAAAAGATGACACAAAGGTAAAACTAATGGGGGACTAATCAAAAGCCTTAATGTTATCATGCTTGGGTGATCCTAGGGTTTATGAGGCTTGAAAGAGATCTTCAAGGAGAGCCACCAAGGAAGAAGCAGATGAAAGGAGGAGAAGTAGAAGAAACAAGCTAACTTACTTCACTTAAGAAGATAAGTTACTTGGAGAAAGAAAGTGAAGGAGGAACATGAATGAGCAAGCTCACTCTAAGACAAATACAAATGCAGCAAGGATGCATAAAAGAGATGAGAAGAGAATGTGAGAAGTGAAGGAAAATTCACTTCTCAACTTACTTACCACCTGAAAAGTTAGCAAAAGAAATGAAATGAAATGAAAATGAAATGAATGCAAGGATGCAAACCAAAACCAGAAGCAAATTCATGATGCAAATGATGCTAAGAGATGATGCAAATGTATGTCAAGAGTTGTGAATGATCATATAAGAGATGAGAATGCAAATGAATCATGTAAGAAGCATGAAAGTTCATGAATGTTCATGGAATGTAATGAATGCATAACATATCAAATAGATGAATAAATGATCAAGCATGGTTCTAATGTGTCCTATGATGTCTTAGAAGTCATGTGAATGCATAAAATGTCATGGCAAGTTCTTATATGAAACCTTATGCAAGATGTATGCAAATGAAGATGAGAAATTAGGGTTTTCATACAACATGAGATGCAAAAACCAAAAACAGAAGCAAATGACAAGATAAAAATTGAAAATGCAATCAAAGGAACCCTAACCCCATATGATATCACACCCCAAAGGAGAAGACCTAACTCTTAACCCTAAGGAAGTTATGATTTTTCTAAGTTTTCTAGGGTTTTAAGGTACCTAAAGGAAAAAAATGCAAATCAATTCAAAAATGCAGAAGTAATTTGTGACAAAATTATGTTAGAAATTACATGTCAAATGAAGATCAATGCAAAAAGAACCATTGTCATACAACTTTTGGTTAGGCAGAAAAGAATTCTTGAAGTTAGGGTTCTAAAATGGGAATTTTATGAACCCTAAATTCAAGAAAATTATCAAAGATGGTCCAAAACCAAAAAGAAATTTGTGTGGATTGTATGACAATGTTTCTAAATGTTTAAAGATGCAATATGAATTTTTTGGGATTTTTTAGAAACCTAAATGATATTTTAATTAATTAATTTCCATTAATTAATTAAAATAAACATTTAAATGTTTTAAAAATGATTTTTTAATGTGAAAAATAAAAATAAAAATATTTTTGGGTTGAGAAAATTATTTGAAGTAAAAATGCAGAATAAAAATATTTTTGGAATTTTCTTGCTATTTTAGATAAAATGTGCAAAATAAATAAGAAAATATGAATTAAAATTAAATAAAACAGAAGTATGATGATCCAGTGGTTCACAATGATTCTGGGGAAATCTAGGTTGACTTGGCGCATGATCCTACGGCCTGAATTCAAATTTCATTAATCCTAATTAATTAATTGTTAAACCCTAATTAAAATTAATGAGGTGATCTCAGCCACACAAACACGCGCAGGAAGCTTAAATCAACGGCCTACATTCAAATGAAACCCTAAACCTAATTAAAACATTAATGACTTTCAGGTCACCGGAGAAGAGCTCCGGTCGTTTTCTCCGGTGACACCCTCACCTGAAAATTTCCAACTTCCTCCCTAGGCTATTTCTGGAGCTCTAAAGCTCCAGATTAACTCCCTTCACTCCCCTAAACTCAAATCCACCCTCAAATCCACCCTCAAATCACATTTATTCCTCATCAAACTCATGATTCGAAGAAAAGATAAAAAATGGTGAAACTTTCAGAACATGCATACAGGCTCATTTCTCAACCATTCTTAAAAATAAACACATCATGGTGATCAGTAAAGCATGAAGATCAATCTAAACACTTAAAATAACACTTTTGGAAAAATGTTTGAAGAAGCTACCTGAGCTTGAGCTTCCTCAGTTTGGAGCTTTCAGGGTGCTTCTCTTGTGCAAGCTGACTCCAATGACCTTCCTGAAGAAGCTTTGATGCTTGGAAGACCTTGAGAGTGGCTGGTTTGTGAGATTGCACCTCAACTGGCTGAGAATCGTGTTTTGTGTATGGTGTGTTTCTGGCTTGTTTGAAGGGTGGGAAAGGGTCCTTTTGTGATGTTGAGTTGATTGGTGAAGATAGTTTTGAGTTTGAGTCAGTGAGCTATGAGTTTCGAAAGAAAATGCAAGAGGGAGATATTTTGGGAACTTGATCAATCTTAGGTTTCAGCTTGCAATCATGTATGTTATGATCTGCCTTTGGTCCATATATCAAGTTGTGATAGGTCAGAGAAGTGGTTGTGGCCTATGGTGATTGGTATGGGCTTCTTGCAAAAAGTCACCAACTTGTGTACTTGAGGTATGGGCAATGGTGTAGCTGGCTCATTGGCTTGTCCATGCGCAGCTGACTTCAAGGATGTCCACAAAATCAATCTTGAGGCAATTCAGCAAGTGGGAGCAAAGTTATGGGACCTTTTGCAAATATGTGAAGTTTTGGCCCCTTTGAGAAATCTTGATGTTCAAGGCATGTAATCTTGCAATTCTTTGGGCAATTCTGATCTAGAGGCAATGCACTATGATGGTATGATGATTAGAAGTGTGTTTGAAGTCACAAAATAGCTTGGCAAGTGGTTTTGCAAAAATCCCTCTTTGATGCATTCTTGAAAATTATGTGATTTTTGCCAACTTTGACAAGCCATAACTTGAGTTCCATAATGAATTAGGACTTGTTCTTGTACTTTTTTGAAAGGGAATGATCCAATCTACAACTTTCATGACCAACAATTTTTCATTTGAAGCATTTTTGGTTGAGAAAGAGGAGGTTGAAAAACTTTCCCAAAATGGAAAGTTTACATTACAAGTCATTTCCATTTTTGGCAACTTTTGATTTAGCTCACTTTTCTTCAATTTTGTGAATTTATAAACACTTCAATGATCAAATAAAGATCATATAACTTCAATTTGATGAAAAATCCACTTTGGTTCCATTGGTGGGGGCCTCAGATGCCCTGATTTTGCTCTGACTTGCTCAAGAAGTTACCCAATTATCAGATGACTTCCACAATGAATTTATTCATCAAACTTGGTACACATGATCCTTATAATATATTGAGACCAATAGAGACAAGAATGACCAAAAAATTTGGAGTTATGGCCTCTGAGACCAAAACCCTAATTTCAGGTCATCTGTGTAGTTAAACCCTAGCTCTGCTTCCATACTTTGCTAGTTCTTGTGATTCTTTGACTTCCTTGATCTTTGGTGGATATAATATGATGATTGAACATAAATGGACCCTCTTGAAATGATTGATGGCCTTTGGAGTGGCTCAGATGGATCTTGGATGGCTCAGATCACAAACCCTAGATGCAGATGAACTTGACCTAATGCAGTGAAACAAAAATGCAATATGAGATAATATGCTTAAACTGATGCAAAGATGAAAGATCACAAGCCATGGTGTGAACTTAGTGAGGGCAAATTTGGGGTGTTTATAGCTGCCCCTATTCAAACATGAGTTAGTTGTGTAGGATGTAAGCGCCTGGCTTAACAGACAAACAAGATAACTTGTGGTTGAATACCAAAGACAGTCCAAAATTTGCACTCACTGGGGAGAAGAAGA
Organism: Lathyrus aphaca; assembly: GCA_963966055.1. Taxonomy (NCBI): domain Eukaryota; kingdom Viridiplantae; phylum Streptophyta; class Magnoliopsida; order Fabales; family Fabaceae; genus Lathyrus; species Lathyrus aphaca. Next base: position 514,649,139 of record OZ014520.1, read on the forward strand.
AAAGGGATATAAATTGTAAAAGGAAAGTATAGTATGATTATAAAGTGCGGGCGATGGAGGACGACCATCGAGCAGAGGACGATTGCTGGGGATAAAGCAATGACGGGGACGGCCGACATGCTGGGGAAATAAAGAACTCATGATGGGGACGGCCATCAAGTAAGGTAACCAGATTCTCTGGGGATCAATGGCAAAGGCAATGATGGGGACGACCATCAGGTTTGCACAGTAAAGTAAACAATGATGGGGACGGCCATCGGGCTAAATTGATGAAGGACGATCATCGGGAAAAGGAAAAAGGACCACACGGGGACGGCCATCGGGTTAATGAAATAATGCTGAGGGACGGTCATCAAAGGTGAAGGACGATCACCTAGTAGGGGATGGCTGCTCTTTATCGCGACATAGGACGAATGTCGGATAGAAGAAGTCGACGATGGGGACGGCCATCGGATAAGCATGATGAAGGACGATCATCAAGAGGTGAAGGACGATCACCTAGCAGGGTACGGCTGCTCTCAGGGTTTATCATGACATAGGACGAATGCCAGATAACAAGATCAACGATGGGGACGGCCATCGGATAAAATGATGAAGGACGATCATCAAGAAGGTGAAGGACGGTCACCTAGCAGGGGACGGCTGCTAAATATCATGACATAGGACGAAGGTCGGATAGAAAGGGGTTCCAATAATGGAGACTCCGCTGGGGGAAAGGATGAGGGACGGTCATCCGAGGGTGAAGGACGATCACCTGGCAGGGTACGGCTGCCGAATATCACGACATAGGACGAATGTCAGATAGAAAAAGTTGTTTTGCTGGGGAATAGTAAACACGGACGAGTGTTTACATCCAAGAAATAAAAGGTATAAGTGTTTTGGCACTGTGTATAGATTAAAGATGCGGACGAGCATCCTTAAACCCATGATACGGACGAATATCAAGAGAAACAAACGTTGACGCATGTTCAGAGATGACGGTACGGGCGAGTACCGACTGGTTAACAAAGAACACGGACGAGTGTCGAATCTGTGGGGAACAAGTGTGTATACAAGATACGGACGAGTATCTGTATAAGTATGAACAAGTATTGTGAAGTATGAGCAAGACACGGACGAGTGTTCAACTTGCTGGGAAAAGCGACACGGACGAGTGTCAAAAGAGAAAGTATATAAGTTATGAACTTATGAGTGTAAAAGGCGTTCAGGCAATTTGTGGGGATAGGATGACACGGACGGGTGTCAATGAGAGTGTATTATAATAAGTGTTTGGGTAACCATGTTGGGTATAGGTGACACAGACAAGTGTCAAGAGAATGTACAAGACCTGGTTTGGTTTATATCTGCAGAGGATGATATGACACGGACGAGTGTCGAAAGTATACATGAACATGTACTTGTTGGAAAGTGCGAAGGGGATGCTTTGGCTTTCTGTAGGGATGTTGAGAGGCATTTGTATATTGCTGATGAGGTATTGTTGGTATTTACAGGCGACGGGTTCGAACTTGACTTGTGATCATGCAATATGTTTGATTTTTACCGTAATGCTCCGTATTAGACGAAATGCTACGCTCTGGGGGGAAAATGATGTGAATGCTATGATTATGCAAAAGAAACCGTTTCGGGATTCAGATCCCGCTGCTGTGAAGATCCCAGGCTGATCTGCTTGAAGTGATATCCCAGCTGGGGATGAGATCACGGGTAGATCTGATAGGATGCATGACTCCGCTTGGGGAAGTAGGTCACTTTATAGACCTATCTTTGTAATGAGAAGCCCAGCTGGGAATATGGAAGCTTTCGTCACTTTGTTGTGTGAGAATTTCAAACATTGCTCTTCTGGGAGAGTCTGGAGCTCTGTGGGGAGATGGTTCCCTGTCTTTGCTGGAGATGAGAGATTTGGCACTCTGTTGGGGAGAGAACAAGTCACTGGATGATTCTCCTGGGTTTTTCTGTGAGGATCCTGCTGAGGACGAGGAGACTTGACAACTCAGCTGGGGAAATGAGCATTTACTAATGCTGCTTGGGGAAGATGTGCTGGAGAAGTGATGCCTTGGCAACTTTGCTGGGGAGAACTTTTCAGATACTGTTATCCTATCAAGACAAAGAAACATACGAGTATCCCGAGGTATCCCTTACCGGATTCCGTCATAGGAATTAGATATCCCTAGAAGTAAAATATATTTCCTGCAAGCATGGGATTAGAAAGGCACATCTGTTTTTACGCAAACGTTATATCAAGGATATTGGACATTTTGTTTGCAAATGAAATAAAATGTACAAGACGAAGTGTGACTGAAAATCTGACTTTATTAATCTGGGTGCCCTGAATTGGCAAATACAGTCAAAGAAATAGATCCCCTGAAATGAGGAGATTGTTTACAAAAATTGAGAAAAATAAAGGTGCTGGCAATGTTGACAACGCTTCAGTGAGCTTCCCTTTGTTATGACCCGTATGACCTTGACGTTCTTCTTATCCTGCTTTTTGAAGAGAGTTGATTCTGACCGATGCTTTAACCTTTCGAAGCTTGTCGTGTTATAAGGGATACAGACGAATTCAGAATACGGTTGTTCGCTTATTCCCTTATTTTGCGTGGATCGCCCTTCCGGGTTTTCAATCCACCGGGATACCCATTTTTGCCTGAGTTGTCCAATGCGGCTTTTCAACTCAGCGGGTGTACATTTTTTCTCTCTTTATTTTTCCCTTATTTTTGCCCGAGTTTTTTTATTCTGTTTTTGACTCTTCGGGATGCCCTATTTTTGCCTGGACTTACATTCTATTTTTATGTCCAGCGGGTCATTTTATGCGAAGTATTTTTTAACTGCATCTGAATTCACAGGGGATAAGAAATCTTCACCATCCATAGTAGTGAGCATCAGTGCTCCACCAGAGAAAACCTTCTTTACTATGAACGGACCATCGTAATTTGGAGTCCATTTGCCCTGTGGTCTGTATGAGGAGGAAGGAGTCTTTTCAGCACAAGATCTCCTACTTGGTATTCCAAAAGCCTGACTTTCTGATCGAAGGCTTTCTTCATTCTCTTCTGATACAGCTGCCCATGACAGATTGCAGCTAATCTCTTTTCTTTGATCAGATTCAGTTGATTGTACCAAGATCGGACCCATTCTGCTTCGTTCAACTTGACATCCATCAGTACCCGCAAGGAGGGTAATTCAACTTCAACAGGTAGGACTGCCTCCATACCATACACAAGCTGATACGGTGTTGCCCCAGTGGATGTTCTGATTGAGGTACGATACCCATGCAAGGCAAATGGTAGCATCTCATGCCAGTCTTTGTATGTAACCACCATCATTTGCACAATCTTCTTGATATTTTTGTTAGCTGCCTCAACACCGCCATTCATCTTTGGCCTGTAAGGAGAAGAGTTGTGATGTTGGATTTTGAAGTCCCGGCATAATTCTGCCATCATTTTGTTGTTCAAGTTGGAACCATTATCAGTACTGATTCGCTCGGGCACTCCATATCGACAGATGATATCCCTTTTCAGGAATCGGGCTACCACTTGCCTGGTGACATTTGCATACGAAGCTGCTTCAACCCATTTGGTGAAGTAGTTAATGGCTACCAGGATGAATCTGTGGCCATTTGAAGCAGTCGGCTCAATCTTTCCGATCATGTCAATTCCCCACATGGCAAAGGGCCAATGTGATGACATCACGTTCAAAGGATTTGGAGGCACATGCACTTTATCTGCATAAATCTGGCATTTGTGGCACCTTCTGGCATAAGCACAACAGTCTGCATCCATTGTGATCCAGTAGTAACCTGATCTTAACAACATTTTAGCCATTGCGTGTCCTCCAGCATGGGTACCGAAAGATCCTTCATACACCTCGTGCATCAGCAAATCTGCCTCTGTCTTATCAACACATCTGAGAAGCACCATATCAAAGTTCCTCTTGTATAACGAACCATCAGCATTCAGGAAGAAACTTTCAGCCAGCCTTCTTAATGTCTTCTTATCATTGGATGATGTCCCGGGTGGGTATGTTTGATCCTCTAAGAAACATTTGATGTAATGGAACCAAGGCTTGTCATCTTTAGCAATGTCCACAGAGAATACGTATGCTGGTCTGTCAAGTCTGGATACCGAAATCCGAGGCACAAAGTTGGCAGCTTGAACTTTGATCATGGAGGAAATGGTAGCCAGAGCATCTGCAAACTGATTTTCATCTCGAGGGATGTACTCAAGCTTGACTGTTGTGAAGAAAGTCAGTAATCTCCTCGTGTAGTCTCGATATGGAATCAGATGCTCTTGGTGCGTGTACCATTTGCCGTTGGTCTGATTAATTACCAAAGCTGAATCTCCGATACAGTTAAAGTCTTGATCCTGAGGTCAATGGCTTCCTCAAGACCCATGATACAAGCTTCATATTCAGCTTCGTTGTTGGTGCAGTTAAAAGTGAGTTTTGCCGAGAAAGGCATGTGAACTCCTTTAGGTGTAATGAGCACTGCACCAACTCCACGACCATTCATGTTGACAGCCCCATCAAACATCATTGTCCATTCTTCTTCTGGGCCAGGCCCTTCAGTGTGAATAGGCTCTTCATGATCTTTTGCTTTTAAGTACATGATGTCCTCATCAGGGAAGTCAAATCTCATAGGCTGGTAATCATCAATGGGTTGCTCAGCAAGATAGTCAGACAGTACACTGCCCTTGATGGCCTTCTGAGATGTGTACTGAATGTCATATTCTGTCAGAATCATTTGCCATCTTGCAACTCTTCCGGTAAGTGCTGGCTTCTCAAATATGTACTTGGCTGGATCCATCTTTGAGATTAATAAGGTAGTGCGAGTCAACATATACTGCCTTAGTCGGCGAGCAGCCCACGCTAAAGCCCAGCAAGTTTTCTCGAGCAGTGAATAACGTTGTTCACAGTCGGTAAACGTTTTGCTTAGGTAGTATATTGCATACTCTTTTCGACCAGACTCGTCATGCTGGCCCAGTACACACCCCATTGATTCTTCTAATACTGTCAGGTACATTATTAGAGGTCTTCCTTCAACTAGAGGCATAAGAATCGGAGGTTCTTGTAAGTATTCCTTGATTTTGTCAAAAGCATTCTGGCAGTCTTCATTCCACCTGACTGTTTGTTCCTTTCTCAATAGTTTGAACAGGGGCTCACAGGTTGCGGTGAGGTGAGATATGAACCTTGAAATGTAGTTCAATCTACCTAAGAAACCCCGAACTTCTTTTTCAGTCTTAGGTGCAGGCATCTCTTGAATGGCTTTGACTTTGTCCGGGTCAACTTCAATTCCCTTTTCACTTACAATAAATCCCAGCAGCTTACCGGACCGTACCCCAAATGTGGATTTGTTGGGGTTTAGCTTCAGCTGATACTTCCTCAGACGCTTAAACAGCTTCAACAGATTTACCAGGTGGTCTTCTTCTATGAGGGACTTGGCAATCATGTCATCCACATAACATTCAATTTCTTTGTGGATCATGTCATGGAATAATGTTACCATAGCCCGCTGATAAGTTGCCCCGGCATTCTTTAGTCCAAATGGCATTACCTTATAACAGAATGTGCCCCAGGGTGTGATGAAAGTTGTCTTCTCCATGTCTTCAGGTGACATCTTGATTTGATTATATCCTGAAAATCCATCCATGAAGGAGAATACCGAGAACTGAGTCGTGTTGTCGACCAATACATCAATGTAAGGTAATGGGAAGTCATCTTTCGGGCTAGCTCTATTCAGATCCCGGTAATCCACACACATCCGTACTTTGTCATCCTTCTTAGGCACTGGTACAATATTAGCAACCCACGGCGGGTAACTGGTCACAGCAAGGAAACCGGTGTCCCACTGTTTTTGTGCCTCTTCTTTTATCTTCATGGCCATATCCGTACAAGTGTGGCGTAGCTTCTGTTTTATTGGAGGACAGTCTTCCTTTAGAGGCAGCTTGTGCACAACGATGTCGGTATCCAGACCTGGCATGTCTTGATAGGACCAAGCAAAGACATCAACGTACTCTCGAAGCATGCCAATAAGTTGTTCCTTCACTGAATCTTGCAGACGGGCCCCGATCTTCACTTCTTTCAAGTCTTCTTCGGTACCAAGATTTACTGTCTCAACCTCCTCCTGATGAGGGGTGATTACCTTCTCCTCTTGCCTTAACAACCTGGCTAGTTCTTCAGGTAGCTCATAATCTTCTTCAACCCCTTCATCGTCTTGATTAATCGGATTGTCGAAGTCATAGCAGTGTCGTTGTCGGTGCAATCTGGAGGGCACTCTCTGTAAGGGTTTAGATTGGTTCATTTTAGTGACCAGTTTTATCTTATTTAGAAAAAGTGAAAATGAAGTTGTTATTTTGAAAACATTGCCATTTTATTGTTTTGTACAAAAATGAAAAATGAAAAACAGTGAGCGAAAAAAAAGATTCATTTGCAAAAGATGTCCTGATATTCATTAATTGATTGTTTGCACAAAATACAAGATGGCCCGATTACAAAATGAGTACTGACACCTTGGGAAAGATGCAGGACTTGATGCATGCTTAAAAGACAGGAAATAATAATTACTCTACAGGAGTAACTCTTATAATTTCCTGGGAAGACCAGTTAGAGACTTGGTTCCCCGGGATCCTTGGACGTATCCAATTTTCCAGGTTGCGTTCGTCTTCTTCCTCGTCTTCCAGACTGTTCACAACATTCGGGGTAAGCATTCCCCCGCTGACAAATTTAGGCTCTGTTGCAGCCTCTGGTTGATCTTGTCGAGTTGGTCTGTAACCCAACCCGAATCTGTCTTCTTTCTTTTCTACTGGCAGCAGCTTTCCCCAACCCTGAGCGGTACCCTCTTCAACAACCTTCTGGGCTTGTTGATATGAAGTGATGGAAGTTCCAAACACATCAGTTGCTTCATTGATGTTAAGGGCCTCAAACCCCTGACTCATAGTCTCATGGATCTCCCCATCCATCTCTATATACTTGTAAGTAGCCAGCTGGCTAACGAAAATGTCTTCCTCCCCGCAGATTGTGATGATCTGGCCTTCCTACTCAAATTTTAATTTTTGGTGAAGGGTAGATGTAACAGCGCCAGCGGCGTGAATCCAGGGTCTACCCAACAAACAGCTGTAGGCCGGCTGTATGTCCATCACGAAGAAAGTAGTTTTAAAGATTTGTGGGCCAATCATCATAGGTAAATCAATCTCTCCAAGCACTGATCTCTTAGAGCCATCAAATGCTCTCACCACCAAGTTACTTGGACGTAATGTCAAACCATCATACTCCAGCTTCACCAAGGCTTTCTTTGGGAGGACATTGAGCGAGGACCCAGTGTCCACCAGCACATGAGAAAGAACAGCACCTTTGCATTCTAAGGTGATATGTAAAGCCTTGTTATGATTCCGTCCCTCCGTCGTTAAATCAGCATTTGTGAAGCCCAGTCCATGACTGGTGTTAACATTTGCAACCACTGTTTCCAGCTGATTAACTGTAATCTCTTCCGGCACGTAGGCTGCGTGCAGGACCCTCAACAGTGCATTCCTATGGGCTTCGGAACACATTAACAATGATAATATAGAGATTTTGGAGGGTGTCTGATGAAGCTGGTCCACCACTTTGTAATCACTCTTTTTGATTATTCTCATGAACTCGTCCACCTCTTGTTCAAAAGACGTCTTCGGAATTTCTTTAACAGTTGGCTCTTCAAGTACCACATTCTTCCCTTTTGCCTTAGCAGCAGCCTCTGCTTCAGCATTGGGTCTTGGTGTTTGTGAGGCAAAAAGGCATCCGCTTCTGGTGAAGCCTCCGCCTCCCCCAACATTGTCAACTTGTGGTGAAGAGGCTGATGAATCTAGAAAGAGCTTCTTCCCATCGCAGTAGAGATCAGAGCCGTAGTGCCAAGGTATGGCATTACTGCTTTCATAAGGAACAGGTCCAGGCACCGTAATGGTGACCGGACTGATTACTGCAGCGAAAGGAACTGTGATGGTATGTGGATCGTAATAGATTGTGACTGGAGATCCGACTGGAGGTGTTGCAGTTTGTTGTTGGAAATAGTTGTTTGGATGAACATTTTTCGGGTCATAATAGATCGTGACCGTTGAGACATCTTCATTAGTGTTTGCTGGTGTTGTAGGCGTTTCCGTTGATAAGATGGGTGCTGATGTTGTAGAAGTAAATGTTGTTGAACTCTGATCTGTTGAAATAATGGATGGATTGATTGCTGGAGTTGTGGATGAATCAGTGGGAATGATAGTTGTTGCTATCGTAGGAGGATCTATTGTTGCTGAAGAAAGAATTGTTGATGTTGTAGGAGAATCCATTGTTGCTGAAGAAAGAGTTGTTGATGTTGAAGGAGCCATTGTGGTAATCTGCAAAATTCCATCTCTGATAAGGCCATCTATGCCAAGCCTTAGCCTCTCACAACCATTGATAGCGGTTTTACACGACTCGCAGCAGGCCTCACAGCCCAGGAACACCTGGCATCTTAGGAGTTGAGCTTTGACTTCTGCCAGTGGTGTTTGAATCTGTGCAACATTATCAATTAGTGCAGATGGTTGACCTTCCTCTATGGCATTAATCCTGGGCCCACCATGATTAGGCATAGGATTTCTATTAATATTCGGAGGAGGTGCGAAATTGAGAGCTTTGGAATCGACTAAATCCTGAACCTTCATTTGCAAGGCTCTACATTTCTTGGTATTGTGACCAGGTGCGTTGGAATGAAAGGCACACCTGGCATTAGCATCATAATTCTTCGGGAGGTTGAGAGGATCTGGCGGAGCCAACGTCCTTAACTCAACCAGGTTAAGCTTCAGGAGTTGTGGCAGTAGAGCGGCATAAGGCATAGGTATGGGATCAACCACCCTATTTGCTTGAGATGGCCTCTGTTGAAAGGGGCGCTGCTGTTGGTTGTTGTTGTTATTGTTGTACGTTCTTTGTTGCGGAAAATGGGATTGTTGCTGATAGTGATGTTGTTGTTGTTGTTGAGGAAAAAGTGGTTGTTGTGGAGCTGGAGTCGGGATAGTAACGGCTGCTATTGATCTGTGAGAATACTGGGGTCTGCCCCTGCCTGTATGGATAGCATTTGTTTCACCCGCCCTTCGGGGTCCTGAAAAAGGTTTTCTGGGGTTATTGGAGGAACTTGCACCATTGTCATAGATTTTTCCCATCTTCAAAAGACTCTCAATTCTCTCACCAGCTACAACTACATCGGCAAAACTGGTGGAAGAGAAAGCAGCAAGTCTGTCAATATAAGTTCCCTGCAAGGTGTTCATAAACATGTCAGCCATTTCTCTTTCAGACATGGGTGGTTGGACAGCAGCAGCAAACTGTCTCCACCTCTGAGCATAATCCCGAAAGCTTTCTCTTGAAGACTGAGACATGCCTATTAGAAGTGTTCTATTGGGAGCCATATCCAGGTTGTACTGGTATTGCCGGATGAAGGCTTCGGCCAAGTCTTTCCAACATCTTATAGTGGCCCTAGTTAGGTGCGAATACCATTCTCTTGATGCCCCAGTCAGGCTGTCCTCAAAATAGAACATCCATAACTTCTCGTCCATGGTATAAGCCTTGAGTCTCCCTAAGAAGGATTGTAGATGAGTACGCGGGCAGGAGGTACCATTATATTTTTCAAAGCACGGGGGTTTGAATTTGTGGGGAATCCTCACCCCATCTACCAGCCCCATGTCCATTACGTAAAAGCCTAAAGAGTTATGGGATTCCAAAGACCTCAGCTTTTCAGCAATCTCATCCAACCTTTGGTCATATACCTCATCCCCAGTCCCAATAACTGTGAACTGCTCCTCCTGAGGATCTTCTTGCAAGATCCTGCCTGCAGCAATGTTTCCTTGAATATTCCTTGGGATATTAACATTTGGGTTCAAATGGGGCCCAAACTCTGGTGGGTCGATGCGAGGCTGCCCGCGTTCATTATTGTTGGTTCCTCCCGTTCCAGGGTGGGGCTCTTCAGGTGTCTGCCATTCTACCAGCTCTCTCAGCCTCTCCTGGCTCTGAGCTAAGTCAGTCATCACAACCATAAACTGGGTCATTTGGTTTCTCATTTCAACCCTTTCGTTTTCCATTTGATTTCTTACTTCATTCAGGTCCTGCTACACCTGATCCATTTGAATTCCTGGAAGGTTGTTTCGCGTTGGGTACCGGTGTGTGCGGTTGACAGGGAACACTCTGCGACGAGCAATGTTTCCTGAAACCACAACAAAGTGAGAAACAAAATAACAAACAAAAAACCTACAAAACAAAGAAAATGTTAGTATGCAATGCAATATGCTTATTTGTCTTCCAAGGTATCCGGTTTGGTTCTTTGGTTTTGACCTTTCCAGACCTCGAGGAAATGCTTGATGATGTTGAGAGAAAGCCCACCAAAATAAAACAAACTGATATATTACAAATGATGAAAATACATAGTCTGTTTACAACACATGCCCATGGTGGGTCAAAAATACAACAACCAAAAAGCAAAAAGTACATCAAAAGAAAGGAAATACAAGCAAAAGGAATCAGACATCCAATCCAAAGTCATCCTCCCTGACTTCCTTCAGGAGGGCCTCCGTCACTGGACCAGCTGGGTTCTCTGTAATAGTCCTAATGAGGAGGTTCCTGGTAGCAATGGCATTAGTCAGCTTCTTATGCCTGTCCTGATCCTTTGATCTTTTTAACCCCGCCCGGAGTTTCAATTCTGATATCTCCTTCCGAGCTACCAACAAAGCCTCCTGCTACTTCTTCTCATTGGCCTCCAGCTGCTCAATCTTGGCTTGAGTCCTCTGGTCTTCTTGTGCACGGGCCTCGGTGTTCCTGATCCACCTAGCCTAGCTTTCCTCCAGATAATGCTCAGCCCTAGCTTTCTGAATCTTGGCCTCCTTGCAGGCATTCTTCAAAACCAACTCTCCTGCTCTTGCCTTCCTTATGTAGTCATTTGTCCTTTCAATCTTGGTCAGATGCTCAGTCTTGAGCCTTTCCAATCTCTCAATGTCCAGACGACTGTCATTTCTCTCCCAGAGAGTCTTCTTCAGGGCTTCAGATAGCTAATTATTCCTCTCTTTCAGCTTTTCAGATTCCTCCAGGCTAATAGTTGCTGCAGGCTGTACTGTAGAAGGTCTAGGTGTGTCTTCCAAGGTGAAAGGCATCCTGGTGATCTGGGCTCTAGTACGGGACCAGTCAGAGTACTGGGCTGAAGCAATATTGTTACACCTTCCAAGGATGGTCGTCCCTTTGGTCTGAATGTTATCCCAAGCCCAGGCAGCTTGTCTGACAACAGCTGAGTTAGGTTGAACTTCATAGTATAGGGTCTCAGCTAAATCATGTCCTCTAGGAGGATGAACCAAGGCATATCCCAATTGTCTCTTAAACAGTAAAGGGTTGTAATTGATGCAGCCTTTTACTCCTATTAGAGGCACATTAGGGTATTGCCCACAGCTGGTAATAATATCCTTGCCTTTGGTGCTCTGAGTGCACCATCTGATATCATCTGATGTTAAGGCAATGAACCTCTTGGCCCAATTCTTCTGCTGATGGGGGTTCAAGAAGGCATCTGATTTAGGCAAGTGTCTGAGTAGCCAGGAGTAGAAAAGGGGAGCACAGCATCTGACTAGCTTCCCTCTTTGCTTTTCATTTCTCTGATGGATGGAGTAGTAAAAATCTCCTAGCAATGTAGGCACTGGGTTCCTTAGCAGGAACAAGTGGATGGCATTCTTACTCACAAATTTGGGCTCATCGGCAAACAATATAACCCCATATATACTGAGGGCTAAAAGTGCACAGACTGCCTTCCATTCTCCCACTACAGCTTTCAGGGTGGCCTGAAAAATCAAGAAGTCCAGATGTAAGCCAGGAATCCCAGCCTTTGTTGTCATGTTTTGCTCAATGAGGGCAGGCTCCAAATGCAATGCCCTTGCTATCTCTTCACTTCTGGGAGTAGTCATCTCTGGATTAAAAGGGATCCCTCTTCTGATAGGCACTCCAATCAACAAGGAAAACTCTTCCAACAGAGGCCCCATCTGGAAATCAGGAAAGGTGAAGCATCGGAGTGGAGGGTCATAAAACTGCAAGCATGTGTGGATCATGCTTCTCTGAGAAGAATCAAGATCCATGACCATGTCTAAAATACCCTCATAGTGCTCTCTAAACAATGGGATGTGGTCAGGTGTGATAAGGGACTGGACCTGCCTGATACCAGTCAGAGAGGGCTCAAAGAAGTGATAAGATATGTTGCTTTTCCTTGGAATTTCCATGAGTGTTGATGAAGAAGCTGAAGTCAGATGCTGATGAAGATCACAGAATGAAAAGCTGAAGGTAAGTCTCTGACAGACTGATGCAGGTGCTGAAGAAGATAGCTGAAGCAAATGCTGAAGAAGATAACTGAAGCAGAGGTCTAAGCAGTAGAAGTAGTCAAAACCAAACCAAATAATGAGGTGGATACCCTGTAAAACAAATAAGCAAATGTTAAATGATGCAATGATGATATATGCAAATGATATGCAAGGGTTTGTGATTAAGAGCTGGATCTGATTATCTGTCTTGGTATAAGGTCCATGTATGTTCAAAGGTCCGGATGGAGGCTCAAAAATCCAGTAACCAAGGTGGGGGACTCAAATAAAGAGTCACATGTCCAGGGCTAATCACAAGAACTGTCCAAAGTGAAGTACTCTTAAACAATACAGTAACAGGGTATGATGTGGTCAAGGGTTCCTGCAAACCTGTAAACAACCCAACCCCCTCACATGTAATGTTCTAAAACAAGGATCCTCAGACTTGGATCAGTTATGAGAAGTGTAAACACTTCTAACCCGGAGGTACAGTGTTTACAATAACCATAAAGGATCCTCCTCTAATTCACCCCATATTCTGAAGGTCATAATAAAGGTCATCCAGACTTAGCAGGCTTCCCAGATAGCCCTAGCACTACAGGAAATCTGTAGCACATAGTTCTCAAGAAGAAACCCACATCTGAACCGTGTTTCATATTCTCGCACCAGACCGAAATGGAATGGGAAAGAATATGAACCACTCTAGCCTAGGTGTCACTCAGGTCCCAGGTATAGGACCATAATCACTCAGTGGAACCCCACCCACCAAAACAAAAGCCAGATCCAGTAATGATAATGACAGTATGATGTAAAAAAAACTGTAAAGAAAGCAGTAAATAAAGTTGTACATAAAGCAATAAATAAAGCAAATAAATAAACACAATTAGCACATAACACCCCCATAAACACAAATCAAACAAGCGCTAGGAGGAAGCCACAAAAAGAACCAGAAGCCCCGGTTGCAGTATAAGGGTCCCCAGCAGAGTCGCCAAGCTGTCGCTCCCGAAGATTTGCATCCCGGTACAAGCACGAACGGTTGGCGAGAGGAGAAATGAAATGAAGTGAATAGAGTCGCCAGCTAGGCATTTTTATCCCGAAGGAAAGGTAATGCTGCATGAACCTAGAAAGATATGGACAAGACGGTTGCGAACCAGAGAAACTGAGAAAGGGGGTTGGTTACAACCTAGGATGGTATTAGCACCCAGATTTTCCGTCGTACTCTACGGGATCCACGCTTAAAAGTTTGTGTTTAAAGGGGTGGTGTATGTGATATCTGTGTGAAAAAGATGGAAAAGGATGTACAGGTATCAGTGCTGGAAAGTGAAGTGAAGAAAAGGAGTGTCAGTGTAAGAAAAGAGTGCAATGCTCAAGACAATGTGTCGCTCCCACCAAATGACACCCAGGTCAGAGGGGGTACAGACGCGAACGGTCGGCGAAAGAAGAGAGTACACACAAGGGTGAACTCAAAAGACAAGAGTCGCCAGCTAGGCATTTTTATCCCGAAGGAAAGGTAATGCTGCATAAACCTAGAAAGATATGGATAAGACGGTTGCGAACCAGAGAGACTGAGAAAGGGGGTTGGTTACAACCTGGGAAGGTATTAGCACCCAGATTGTCCGCCGTACTCGACGGGATCCACGCTTAAAAGATTTGTGTTTTAAAAGGGGTAGTGTCAGTGCTATTTTGTGTATCAAAGCTGGAAAGAATGCAAGTGTCAGCGCTAAAAGAAAGGTGAAGTGAAGTATGAGAGAAGTGTCAGTGTAGGGACAGGAGTATGAGGCTCAAGACTATGAGGCTTAAAGAATAATACTGAAGAGGGGGGAATAGACAGAGACTTTTGTTCGATAACTGTTAAGTTATGCCTACGTATCCTCTCGTGCAATGAGGAAGTCAGAACACCGTAGTTCGACCCAAAGAGACTGAAAGATGAATTGACTTGTGAACTGCTTGCTAGTCCATGCTCAAGTGTATGACCTGTCTGGCTCAGGTGCAAACTGTCTTGCATTAGACGGAAGAAGCGAGTTCTCGTTTGTGAATGAATGAGATGAGAAAAGAATCCCGGAGGAGACGATTATTGTTTGTTTTTGTGTTTTCAGTCTTTTATTGCTTTTTGGATTTGTCATAAGTTAATGAGCTTAAGCCTAAACCAATGGTTAGTAAACTCATCACATCCTCCCTCTGATTAGGGGTAATGAGAATACCTTAAGTATGAAGTAAGCACCTCACACTTAATCACCATGATGTAGGATTAAGATCATTAACCTACTTGCATTTATTTAAATGTTTTTGTTGTTTTTGTTTAGTGTTAAGTAATGAGTTTAAGCCATAATCAAGGATTTAATGGACTCATTACACCATCCTAATAGAAGGATAATAGATGAGAACATTTAAGCTGAGGAAGATACCTCAACTTAACCCATGATTAGGGATTAACCTCATGACAAAACAAGGCCTTTGTTAAATGGATTCTAATTAATGATAAGATGAAGAAGTGATTTTTATGGTTTGTAAGACAACTTGAGGGGGACTTGTCCATTAACACTAGGGTTAGTCCTTCTTAACCAATTAAGGAAGAATTAGAACCCTAATGCAAGGCCCAAGTTACAAGCTTGATGTCTTGATGATTATTAAGTGAATTGATTAAAGTATTTAAACACATTAAGGGTTTAACACTTAGGATTAAAGTTATACACTCCATCCTAATATAAGGATGCAGGCATAAGCTTAATCACAAAGCCTTAAAACCTTTAGGGTTTAGTCCTTGATTAAGAGATGAGAAGAGAAGACTCAAAGATGACACAAAGGTAAAACTAAATGGGGGACTAATCAAACCCTAATTATTATCATGCTTGGTCATCCCTAGGGTTAATGAGGTTTGCAAGAAAATCTTCAGAGAAACCACCAGGAAGGAAGCAGATGAAAGGAGCAAGAAGCAAAGAGAAGCAAAACAACTTGCTTCACTTAAGAAGACAAGTTGCTTGAAGAAAGAAAGTAAGATGAACATGAGTGAGCAAGCTCAATCCAATGCACAAGATGAAATGCAGAAATGATGCAAGAGAGATGAGAAGAGATTGTGAGAAGTGAAGGCAAATTCACTTCTCAAATTACTTACCACCTGAAAAGGTTAGCAAAAGAAATGAGATGCAATATAAATGAGATGAAATGTCATGGTACAAACCAAAACCAGAAGCATAGACATGATGTTAATGATTCTAAAAGGGGATGCAAACACAAGGCAAGACATGAGAATGCTCATACAAGGATATGGGTGCAAATGAAGCATGCTTGAGCCATGGAAGTTCAAGAAAAGTTATGAAATGCAATGGACATATAACATGGCAAATGAAAGATGCAATGATCAAACATGATTCTAATATGTCCTAAGATGTGTTATGAATCATGTGGATGCACAAGATGTCATGGCAAGTTGTTGGATGCAAGCAAATGAAAGATGGATGCAAAGGAAGGCACAAATTAGGGTTTATGATCAACACACAAAGCAAAAATCAAAACCAGAAGCAAATGACATAATAAGAAATTGAAAATTCAATCAAAGATACCCTAAACCTATACAAGTTCACTGCCCAAAGGAGTGGATCAAACTCTTAACCTAGTGAAAGTTATGAATTTCTCAAGTTGGCTAGGGTTTTGGGGTGCCTCACAAAGAAAAATGCAAAACAAATTGAAAATGGGAGATCAATTCAAACCAAATTTATCCTATAAACTACATGCTATGGAGGATGCAATGCAAGAAGAACCCTCATCAAACTCTCAAAGGTTAGGCAGAATGGATTTTTCAAAGTTTGCACAAAAATATTGCCTTAAAATGAATTTAATTCCAAAGAAAATGATCAAAATGCATCAAGAACCAAAAATAAATTTGTTTTGAGAGTTGGACAATGTTTCTAAATGTTTTTAAATGCAATGTGAATTTTTTGGTGATTTTTAAATACCTAAATGCATTTTTAATTAATTAATTTCCATTAACTAATTAAAAATAAACATTTAAATAATTTAAAAATGATTTTTAATGCAAAAAATAAAAATAAAAATATTTTTGGGTTCTGAAAATTAATAAAAGATTTGATAAAAATTTTCAGAATTTTTAAATGTATTTTGCTATTTTAAATAATTCGTACAAATTAAATGAAAAGAAAATGAAATAAAAATTAAAATATGAGAAGTATGCACATCCACTGGCTGAGATTCAAATGGAAAAGGAGGGAATTGACCCGCGCGCATCTGGACGGCCCACGTTTAAACTGGCTGGATTAACTTAAAACCCTAATTAATTAAACTAATGACGTGGATTAGGGCTTAATGGGGTGATCCAGGCCATTCATATGCGCGGGAGTCAACAAAAGTCAGCCAGATCTATGGTCCAAATTCAAACTGAACCCTAAACGTGATTAATGCCCTAATGACATTCAGGTGGCCGGAAATGACCTCCGGTCATCTTCTCCGGCCACACCTCCCCTGAGAATTTCCCAAATCACTCCCCAGGCCATTTCTGGAGCTCTAAAGCTCCAGATCACTTCCTCTCACCTCCCTAAACTCATCCCTGACCTCAAAAACAATTTATTTCTAAGCATGAACCAGATTCGAAGCAAGATACAAAAATGGCAGAAATTTCAGACAAGCCATACACACTCATTTCTCAACCAATTTCGAAAATTTAAAGTTCAGTGTGACCAGGAAAGCAAGCTTAATCATTTAGAAACTTAAAACAAGAGTTCTGGAAAAATGTTTTCACATGGCTACCTGAGATGGAGCTTTCAATCCAGGAGCTTTTTGACTGCTTCCTTGCTTCAAAATGAATCCAATGAACCTCCTGAGGAGTTTGTAAAGCTTGTATGGAGTTTATTTTGGCTGGTTTGTGAGATTGATGAAGTTCTGTTTAGTGAGGGAGGGAAATCGTGTTTGAGTTTCAGGGACTTTTAAGGCAAGGTGAAGGGTAGTTTATGCTCTATGAAGCTTTTCTGAATGAATGGTGAAGTTGGTTTTGAGGTTTGATGATTGTGTGATGAGGTTCGAAGGAAAGTGCATAAGAGGAGAGTTTTGTGAACTATGGCTTATGAGAGAGATCAGGTTGTGTTGTGCTATGTGTTGAGTCTCATTTTGTCCATGTATCACACTGTGATAGGTCTGTGGAGTTGGTGTGGCCTAGCTTGATTGGTATGGGCCATTTTGCATAAAGTCAACTTTTTGTGTAAGAGAGGTATGGGTCAATGGCAGGCCAAGGACAAAGGGGTGTCCTGCGCAGCAAGGATTGAGGAGAGCCATAGAATCAGTCTTGAGGCTAATTAGCAAGTGGATTAGGGTTTGTGTGAGGTTTTGCAACTTTGCAAAGTCTTGGCCCTTTTGTGATTACTTGAAGCATAAGTCATGAAAAGGGGAGGTTCTTTGGTGCAATCTGATTTTTAGGTCATGGTTCATGTTTGTGTGATGCATAGAAGTCAATTTGAAGTCACATTTTGCCTTGACATAAGGTTTTGCAACTTTGCCTCTTTGGTGTAAAACTTGAAATTATGTGATTTTGTCCAACTTTGGCAAGCCATAACTTTTGATCCATAATGAATTAGAATGAGTTCTTGTACTTTTGAAAAGGGAATGATCCATTCTACAACTTTCATGACCAAAGTTTTCTCATTTGAAGCATTTTTGAATCAATTTGAGGAGGTTGAAAAACTTTCCCAAAATGGCAAGTTTACATTACAAGTCACTTTCCCAAAAAGGCAATTTTGCAAATGACTTGAAATTCTTCAATTTTGTGAACTTCTAACATCTTCTATGATCAAATAAATATCATACACATTCAAAATGATGGAGAATGCCCTTTGGTTGGGTCATTGGGGGCCTCAGATGCCCTGATTTTGCACTGACTTGCTCAAGAAGTCAATTCTTGATCAGATGCCTTCCCCATGTAATTTCTTCATGAAAATTGATATGCATGATCCCTATACCCTATAGAGACCAATAGAAACAAGAATGACCAAAAAATTTGGATTTATGGCCTTTGAAACCAAAACCCTAATTATAGGTCATATGTGCAGTTAAACCTGGCTCTGCTTCCATGCCTTTCTCAGTTCTTGTGATTCTTTGACTTTCTTGACTTTGAGAGGATATAATATGATGTTTGAACATTCATGGACCCCTTTGAAGTGATTGATGACCTTTGGAGTGGCTCAAGTGGCTCAAGGATGGCTCAGATCATAAACCCTAGATGCAGATGACTTTGAAACCATCAGTGAATCAAAAATGTGGTATGAGATGCTATGCTTGAACTTATGCATATGAAAAGATCATAAGCCATGGTGTGAATGGGTGAGGGAAAATTTGGGGTGTTTACACAATGAGGCTTAAAAGAATAATGCTGGAAGAAGGGGAATATACAGAGACTTTTGTTCGATAACTGTTAAGTTATGCCTACGTATCCTCTCGTGCAATGAGGAAGTCAGAACACCGTAGTTCGACTCAAAGAGACTGAAAGATGAATTGACTTATGAACTGCTTACTTGTCTATGCTCAAGTGTATGACATGTCTGGCTCAGGTGCTAACTGTCTCGCATTAGACGGAAGAAGCAAGTTC